>OX422216.1:272493162-273149162 GCA_949130495.1 Sambucus nigra | reverse complement strand
ACCAAGGTGGGCCAAACAAAGGGCCTAAAGTGAAAAGTTTAAAAGGTTTGATGGAAAATGCTTTGTGTGTGAAAAGCCAGGACATCATGCTTAAGATTTTTGTATTAAAAAAAATCAAAGGAATAAGAAACATAAGTAAGAACAAGACGGTGTCATTTGAGAACCTTTCTGGTGATATTAATGATATATGCCTCTCGGTCCTAGTTTCTGAAGGCAACATGGTGAGAAACACTAGAGATTAATGGATGAACATTGGGGTCACTCGTCACACATGTTCTGACAAGAATATTTTTACTTCCTAACAACACTCTAATAACGAGGAGCAACTTTTCATAAAAAATTCTTTTACTTCAAAGGTTGAAGGAAAAGGAAAAGTTATACTCGGATGACTTTGAGAAAGGAACTTACTCTCAACGACATTCTTCGTGTCCCAGATATTCGAAATAACTTACTCTCAAGATGACGACGTGCTTCATAGCCAACCAATATGGATACAATGTTCATAATGTACAATGTTCATAAAGTATACAACTATTTGCACAAATGTTCTAATAAATTTGTACTCACTAAGAGTGATATGTATATGGCTAAAGGATATTTGAGCGATGGGCTCTTCAAACTCAATGTAATGACTTTAATGCTTATTAATAATAATAAGAATGTATCTTTTGCTTATTTTCTTGAGTCTTGTAATGTATGGCATGGTAGATTAGGTCATGTTAATTATGATTATTAATGTAAAAAAATTGTTATGTTATGTGGACCAATCATAAATGAACATGTGTTATCCAACGTGGCATCAGTCCTAGTCATCAAGGAGTAATTTCTCGACCAAGTCTAGGAATGTCGACCAACGTATTAAGAAGCCCGACCAACAGCAGGAAGACCGACCAACATGGTCAACAAAGCACTAGCAGTTGTATACATTATGAAATTATACTAATGTAAATGCCTATTTTATAAAGGCATTCCATCCTTTAATATTCCGACTCTTGTACACCCCTAGGGGCTATAAATACATTGTAATCTCTAAATCCGAAAGGGGAAACATAGGAGACAACAAGACAAACATAAGGCAATACACAACAGTGGACATAGGTTTTCTTTTTAGCCGAACCACTTTAAAAATCCTTTGTGTCTCTCTAATTTACATATTTATCTGTGAGCAAAGCGCTAACAGTTGTATACATTATGAACATTGTACGAATGTAAATGCCTATTTTAACGAATCAATCCACCCTTTAATATTTCTACTCTTTTACACCCTTAGGGGATATAAGTACATTGTAATCCCTACATTCGAAAGCGGCGACATAAGAGACAACAAGATAAACATAAGGCAATACACAACACTGGACGTAGGCTTTTCTTTTTAGCCGAATCCCTTTAAAAATCTTGTGTCTCTCAAATTTACATATTTATCTATGATTAAATAGTTAGATATAGTCTAGTTTTTTGCATCAACAGATTGACCCTATCTGTAGGAACGTGTTCTAAATGTTTTCACTCATTCACTTATTCAACATGACTGATATTCCTGAATAAAGTTCTAGGAATGATGGCATCCCGCATATTCCTTATGCTACACCAATGCCCAATGATTTGACTGAAATCCTAGTTAGTCTCGCTAGAGGATAAGAGGTTATACAGGATACTATGAGGCAGTTAGCTCAAACCCTGCAAGTCAGGACACCTTCCTTATCTTCTCATGGAAATATTCCACCACCGCCTCAAAGAAGCAGTAGACATATCCAATCCAGTACCACTAGAGATACCTCCTATCTTATAGGAGAAATATCTTCTCTCAGAACATTAGAGCCCTATGATGATCAGTCTTTTACTCCTGAAAGATTGAGTGATGATTAGTCTTTCACTCCTGAAAGATTGAGTGCCTTAGAGAGGCTAAGATAGGAATCTCCTTTTGACCATTTGGGACCCAAGTGGAACATAAATGTTCCCATGGAATTATCAAGAAACACTCGACAACCAATCGATCAAAAGGAAGGCTTAGCCCTATTTAGGTTAGATGCCCGACGAACTTCCCGCACTGAGCAAAAAATCACAGGAAGAAAGTTCATCGTAAATAATTGGTCGGAATGAAAAAGTTGCAACACAGAGATCTGACGCTGGTAACAATGCGTGGAAGGGTTCCATCCAATAATTGGAGGATAGATTGGAAGAAATGGCTAAAGCCAAGAACCCTTTACAAAGCAGCTTTGTGAAAGGATCTCCTTTCATACAAGCTATTGCGGATTTTCCCACACCTTCAAAGTTTAAAGCTCCTATAGTAAGAACCAAATATGATGGGAAAACAGACCATGTCCTTTATATAGAGCGATACCAAGTAGCAGCTGACATTTATGTTGTCCTCGATGAGATGATATGCAAGACATTCTCAGGGACAATTACAGGATAATCCCCAGATCTGGTATAACAGTTTTCCTTAGGGGAAAATTTCTAGTTTCCATCAGCTAGCAGAGCTATTTATTGGTAACTTTTTATTTATAACTAAACTAGTAAAACGAGTTGCTCATCTGCTCAGTGTCAGGCAAAAGGTGGGAGAAAGTACCAGAGATTACATTACTCATTTCAATAACGAGAAGTATGAGGATATGGATTACGAGGAGAAGAGTTCTATAATAGCACTTATGAGTGGTTTTCTCCTCGAGAAACTCTACTATACTCTTTCTAAATATCCCTCAAAGATAATGATAGAATTGATGGCTAAGGCAGCCAAGATCATGAATGCTGAGGAGGCAATGGCAGCCAAATGGAGCTCGGAGGTAAAAGTTGAAGGGAAATATGACAAAAAGGAGCACAAAGATTCCAAGAAGCACAAGGAATCAAAGAAGAAAGGGATTATTGATCGACTTAATAAGATAACAATTACACTTAATTAACGATGGGTATTCACCATGTCTTGGAGGAAATAAAACATAAAAAAGATGTACGTTGGCTTGAGAAATTGAGGAGCTCCCCTGTCAAAAGGGATAAATCCAAATATTACGAATTTTATATTAACCATCGTCACACGACAGATCATTGAATAGCCTTTCAGAACAAGATTGAAACTTTCATCCGAAGAGGGAAACTGAACCAATTTATTGATCGATAAAATAACAAAGAAGCTCGGGGAAGGTCAAAATCTCCTTGTAAGCCTAGAGACGAGAAAAAAAGGACTCATGAAGATGATCAAGAGGACGAGCCTGACCTACCTAAAAAACCCAGGCAACCAGAACGCGAGGTATTCATGCTCAGATTCAGCTCTTTTGATTGTCAAATGATTACATATGGGGACGCGGGAGGAGGTGACCATACTGCATAACGAAAAGCTTACCTCAATAAGGCGAAAGCTTATTCCTATATACATAGGATTAATCTATCCGAAGAAGATCTATCAAGGAAGGTCAACAAAGACAAGATGGCGATCGACTTATCTAAAATGACCTCTCAGGGGTATAATATCCCCACAATGATCCTCTAGTAATCAAAGTCAGAAAGCAGGATATCATTATTTTCGGAGTACTAGTTGGTAATGGTAGCTCGGCATATATTATGTTCTATCCTTCCTTTGAAAGTCTAGATTTTAAGCTCAGCCGATTGGAGCCCTACCACAAACCTTTAATAGGTTTTTTTGGTGAGAAAGTATTTCCTTTTGGAACAATTAAGGTGGAGGTGTTGATCGACACATGGCCAGCTAGATGAACAGTGAAGATACGTTTCTTTATAATGGATAAAATTGTTCATTCGAACTATAACATTACTATGGGAAGAGTATGGTTGAAGAAGTTCGAAGTCGTGCTATCTACAGTCTATCAATATTTGAAGTTCCCGACCAACTTTGGAGTAGTCATTATAAAGGGCGACCAAAATGTAGCTCGGGAATGCTATTACTCATCTGCCGAATAGGAACACTTGTAAGAAGAAAAGAGGAAAATCACCACTTACCAAGTAGACACCTCTGAACCTGATGAAAAATATGAGGTTGAAACTTTAGATCTAAGGAAGGAAACGGAATTGGGGAAGGGACAGATAGTTGAGGCAACGGAAAGCATTGTGTTAGACGATAACAAGATATAACGCACCACTCAGATAGGAAAAATTTTAGATCCTATTCTTAAACAGGAACTAGTTAATTTCCATAGACAGAGAAAGCATGTGTTCGCATCGGAGTCACGAAGATATGCTAGGGATTGATCCTAACTTTCTCTGCCATGAAATCAATGTTAATAAAGTGGCCAAGCCTATAAAATAGAGGCAAAGAGTGTTTATCCTCGAGAAGAATCAAACAATACAGGAGGAAGTTGGAAAACATCAAAAAAATGCTTTTATTAATGAAGTGAAGTATCCATATTGGTTGGCCAATGTAGTTATGGTCAATAAGAAGAAGAATAAGAGGAGAATGTGTGTAGACTTCACAGATTTGAACAAAGCATGCCCAAAGGATCATTTTCCTTTTCCACGAATTGATCAGCTTGTGGATGTCACATTGAGACATGAACTACTCAGTTTTACGGACGCCTATTTTGGTTATAATCTGATCAAAATGAAGCCTAGAGATAGGGAGAGCACTTCTTTCATTACCCTTCGAGGAACTTATTGTTATAATGTTATTCCATTTGGTTTGAAAATTTTAGGTGCCACTTATCAGAGATTGGTGAATAAAGTCTTTAAGGAGCAAATAGGTAAAATTATGTAAGCCTATATGGATGATACGAAAATAAAGAGTAAAATATCTCCAATCATATTGCCGACCTCAATCAAACTTTTGACCAAGTAGAGAAGCACTAGATGAGATTGAACCCAACCAAGTGTGTGTTTGGAGTATAGGAAGGAATATTTCTCGAGTATATAGTAAATCAGAGGGGGATTGAGGCAAACCCAGACAAGCTCGAGGCAGTAATCGAAATATAGTCTCCCACAAGCAAGAAGGAAGCACAGAGGTTAACTGGAAGAGTAGCAGAACTAAATAGATTTGTGTCTCGAGCTACTGAAAGGAGCCTACCATTCTTTAAAGTACTTAGAAAGAGTTTCTAATGGAACGACGAGTGTGAATAAGATTTTCTAGAGTTAAAAAAGTACTTGGGATCATCCCCCCTTCTTTCCCGACCAAGTTTAGGAGAAATATTATATTTATACTTGGTTGTTTTTGAATCATTCGTAAGTTCTTCCTTGATCCAAAAAGATAATGGAGTTTAAAAAATAGTCTATTACTCCAGTAAAGCTTTCCGAGGAGCAGAAATCATATACCCACACATGGAGAAGTTGGCATTGGCACTAATTGAGGCGTCCAAATGGATAAAGCATTATTTTTAAGCCCATACGATTGTGGTGTATACTGATATGCCTCTAAGGCAAGCCTTGCACAAATCGAAGAAGTCTGGAAGATTAATGTACTGGGCAGTAGAATTGGGGGAGTAGGATATTATTTATGAACCAATGTCTTCTTTAAAAGGCCAAGCTGTAGCAGATTTTATTTTAGATTTCACTTACCTCAAGGTTCCCGAGCAACAAGATAGGTAGGCAGAACAAGAATCAGGAGAAGATGGTTCGAAAGGGGATATTGGCGATCAAGCCCTCGAGCAACCTTCATCAGAGGGAGAATCAGAAGAAATTGCTGCCGACCTATAGGATTCCTCTTCTATAGCACAGGAGATGACCAAAAAATATGAGGTAGCATGGAGAAAAATATTTCATTATGAGAACTTAACAAACCAAGCATTTGATATCAATCTCCTAATATGGAACTTGTACATTGATGGGTCATCTTATGTAACCGGAGGTGGAGCAAGTATAATACTTAACACTCCGGATGTAATAGATATTTAATATGCTTTGTGATTCCAATTTCGCGCCTCAAATAACAAAGCAAAATATGAAGCTCTCATTGTGGGCTTAAGTTTAGCCCAATCACTGAATGCCGAGCAAATTGTGGCGCACAATGATTCTCAGCTGGTGGTGAATCAAATATTGAGCTTGTATGGAGCTAAAGGAGAATTGATGACCAGATATTTGGCCAAAGCGCTAAAAGTAATAGGAACATTTCCAGCAATTCAAATGAGCATATTTCCAAGACTGGACAATGCGTGAGTAGATGCACTTGCTCGGCTGGCTTCACCAACCAGAATCGCGATTCGAGGAATTATTCCTTTCGAGCTTCTAGAAAATAAGAATATAGATGAAGACTTGATGAGAAGTTTTATTGCAGTAAACATGGGACCATCTTGGATGGATCCCACCAGAGCTTACATTGAAGAAGGAACACTGCTAGCACACATGATTGAGGCCAAAAAGTTAAAATACAAAGCTGTCAGATATGTGCTAGATGAAAGAGTGTTATGCATGAGAGGATTGAGAGTTAACTTACAATGATGTGTTTATCAATCAGAGGTTCCAGGCCTGATCCAGGAGGTATATAAAGGATCTTGTGGAGCTCACGTGGTAGGAAGGACACTACTGCAATGGATTAGTACACATGTATAGTATTGGCCAACTATACGAGTAGATTGTGCAGCCTTTGCTAAAAAATGTGATAAATGCCAAAGGTATTGCAGTATTCGCAAGACTCCACAGGCTGCCCTAACCCCAATCACCCCACCTTGGCTAGTTGAAATGTGGGGTATAGACTTGGTTGGGCCACTGCCAACCACCCGAGGAAGATTCAAGTACTTGGTTATTACTGTAGATTACTTTACAAAATGAGTTGAAGCATAACCCTTTATAGACATATCGTATGAGAAGGTATACCAATTCATTTAGGAGACTATCATTTACAGATATGGTCAGCCCTATGCTTTTATCACCGACTATGGCACACAGTTTAACAATGAAGAATTTGTGGCTTACTGTGCTCAGTCCAATATTCAAAAGCTACACTCTGTTCCATGTCCTCCTCGGAGCAACGAGAAAGCTGAAGTTATAAATAGAACTCTTGTCAATGGGTTGAAAATAAGACTTGATGACGCCAAGGTAAACTGGATTAATGAGTTGCACTTTATTCTGTGGGTATACGAAACAACTCTAAGGACTATTGTTAGAGAATCTCCCTATATGTTGGCATTTAGGACAGAGGCCGTAATACCTACTGAATTGGGTCCTCCATCCCATAGAGTTTTGAATTTCAACTCTCCTGTAGGTGATTTAATGCGAAGACTGAATTTGGGCATGTTGGAAGAAGTATGTAAAGATGCTGTTTTGAGAAACGCAGCTTACCAGTAACAAACAGCCCATTTTTATACCAAAAGAATGAAGCCGACCAACCTAAAGGAAGGAGATTATGTACTAAACAAGTCATCCATAGGAACAACAAACTTGAGGCCAATTGGAATGGGTCATATCGTATTTCAACAGTTGTCCAACCTGGAACCTATAGAATTAAGACTTTAGAAGGTGAATAATTCAAGAATCGATGGCATGCCGAGCATCTTAGAAAGTATTATCAATGATGTAATCATTTGTACTCATTATCAATTTTTAGTATCAATAAAATTATGATTCCTTCCATTTCTATTTTTATTTTTTGGGAGTACTAGTGCTATGCACTACGATATACTATATACATGATCAGCGACGGTTGAAAGTTGCTCAAAAAAACTTCAAAAGTAGCTCGGACAACAACCATACCGTTGGTCGACGCCCAAAATAGGTCCTTCGCAACAGCAACCAGATAGTTGATTCCTAATGTTCGAACATTCCTTGGTATAAACAAAACTTGATCGGCAGCAGATAAAAATATAACTAAAGTAGCATTCTAAGTCCAAACCTTGCCACTGAAGATAAGGATTAAATAAGATCCTTATCCTACTGGGCAAAGTGAAGGATGAACGATATGAAGATTCTAAAAAAGGCATCTAGACACATATTCCACATACGCCTGGTCACACCACTAGTAAAATAATGAAGAAAACCTAAAAATTTAGGTGCATTAGTGAAACCTATGGAGACACATGGGTAATTAGTACCAAACTTGGATTTTAATCTAAATGTACTAGTAAAACGTATGTATTCATTAGTAATTGATTCTAAACTTAAGCAAAAGCTTAAGTGAGTCAATAGAACCAATGAAAAAGAAGAAACTATGTATTCATATCAAGAAAACATTCACATTCATAGATTAATGAGATAAGTTGGTCAAATATATTTCATTCATTTAAATATTCATTACATGATTTTTCCCATAACTGAACTACAACAATGAAACTTATTCTAAGGGACGGTTCCCCTCAGCCTTAGAAGAACTAGAAACTGGTTCCATGCCTGTTGGAGGATCATCCAAAGTTTAAGGAGGATTGATAAAGTTGAAGTTCTGGATCATTCTTCTATTGCTGCTGCTTGGGAGATCTAACAAATGAGGAGGACGAACAATCTCTAGCTCGTCATGAAGGCCATAATCCCTCAAGTAATATGAAATCAAGCACTGGGGAATTATGTTGGAAGGAATACAATCAACATCCAATTTGAAGTGAGGATCTTCACAGTCTAACAAACCAGGATCATACCAGTTCCAAATAGGGTTGTTACGCTCCACCTTCAGCACTGTTAAGCAATTGGTCCATCCCTATTTGTAACTTTCATTCTAAGCTTGCTTAAACTGTTCATTAAAATGACCTAGAGCTTCATTGTATCCCTCCATACATATCTCCCTAGGTTGTTTATGGAATTAGAAGGTTAGCCTCTCAACTTGATGGTGCAATTTTTTCAACACTCTATCTTTGGCTTGTAATTGGGTGGAATGGGTAGCAAGTTATTAGGATTGAGTTTGAAGTTAGTACATCTCAGCAATAGCTAATTTTTTTGCCTTCAAATGAGTAGCTTGATTAGCAAGAGTCTGTTGTGTCCTAGCCTCATCTGTAGTAGCTCAGCCAGGTTTAGTTATTACCCGGGAAGATGAGGCAAACTTAGTTTTCTTTAGAGTCTCCACTTTTCCCCTGAATCTGGAATTTTCAGTCTCTAAGAAAGAAACCTCATCATCGATAGCAACAGCAGTAGTAAAATAAACCTTCAATGAGCTTAACTCATCTCTTAAACTGTTGTTCTCTTCTTCCAATAGCTTGATAATTGCTCTAGCTTCTTCCACTTCATGATTAAGTAAAAATTCTTGTCTCCTGAACTAAGAAGCATGTTTTTCCATCTTCTTCTCAAAACCCTAACATTCACTCAGAGCTTTGTACTTCTGTTCATAATCAGCATGTAAAAGACTTATAGTCTCCTTGTGATCTGCTTGCAGCTCCTCAATCATTTCATAGTAAGCCATATTGCTGGCCACTGCCCGATCAAGAAGACACTTCAAATAAAGGTAGGCTTATCTAGCTTGATCTGAAGCATCCCCCCGATTAACTTAGATAATTCTTCCTCGGTCAAAGTTAAGTGACCAACCTTAAAGAGATAATTGCATCGATCTTTGAATAAGCTTAGAGTTAATTGAAGAAAATTGACCCAATTTATCCAAGAACTATAAATAAGCAATAAAAATTTCCAATCAATAACAAAAAAGAAAGGAAAATGCAAAGTAATGTTCCTTTTCAGTGATAAAAATGTTGATTAAAAGTAAATCAACATGAAATAAAAACAAAAGAACAGATAAAAAGAAAAGAACAAAAGTTGCTCACCGTGCAAATATACACCTTCTTTTTGTCAGAAGTAGACCCAGTAGGATTGGAAGTAAGAGCAGGCAAAATAGATTGGTCACCAATAGGACGGATTAAAGAATCAACTATAACTATTTGGAGTTAGTCGGAAGATTCCAAAACAAATGTAGATTCATTTGACCCTCCATCGTCTTCAATCTCCTCATCCATGTTAAGAGGAGACCCAGGACCATGCCTGAGAAATAACTCAGAGTCTTGGGAAGTGCCAACCTCTACAAGGGTTGCCGACCGGCCATCCTTGAGGCATTTTTTCTTGGCAATTTCAATTTGCGCGAAAGTAGCTCTAATCGCCTTATCCCATACCCTGTTGAAAGTGGATTCCTTAGTCTTTAACCTTCTGGCCTTCTCAGCGTCCAACGTTTTTTTATAGCTCGGCAACCTGCCCTCGAGCAGCTGCAGCATAATCCTCAGTAGTCTCCATTTTGTTCCCCCACTTCTTTTGCTATTTTGCCAATGTTTGTTGGGAGTCAAGCACAGATTTCTTCAACTTTTCAAAGGCCTCCTCAAGTTCATTTGAAGAAAAATGCAGAACTTCGTCCTTATCAAGCATATTATTGAAGTCAACCAAAAACTGTAAAAAGAAATCATGGAAAGTTAGTACAAGAAGTGTCTAAGATATGAATAAAAAAGAGAAGAAGTAACATTACTTACCATAGTAAAGCTTTGAGTGTCCCTCTCAGAGATTTTAGATCGGGGGATTGCAGAAGCAGCTCCCCCGCAGTTTGGAAATTTACCAGACTTTATTAATTGTCTGGCCAAGCCAGGGCTAATAGCCACTGGTGAGCCAAAATCTGCCAAATCGACCAACTCTCGATGGTTGACGCTAGCAGAAGAACCTTTAGCCAACCTGGAAGTGAGAATGCCTACGTGTGATAGAGATTCGAATAGATACACAAATTACAATTAGAAACTTGTTTAATTTGTGTCAATTTATAAATTAAATCAATTCAGCCCTTAAACTCAAATAACTACGTGCGTGCGAGTGTCAAACCATCATAAATAAAGTATGCAATACAAAGTTCAGGAAAACTTCCCTCAGGGCAAAACCTTTTTATTTCTAGAACTTTGGCAAGTTTACAAGACCATTGAGTTACATACAACCTGATAATCGCCCATAAGTGTAACACACGGTATCTTTGTCAAACCTTCAAAGCATCAGCTAGAAATCACCAATGGTTTACACGTAGATATACCATAAGGACACGTAGTCTTCAGCAAAGAATCAACACGCAGAAGATCCTTAATGACATGCAGTCATAAACTTAGTAGAGACTCCCTCCACAATACCACTCAGCTCTCGATTGTAGAGATCTCCCCACAAAGTATGAACAATAGCGAACTATGTTTTTGGGTTCCACAAAATAACTCACACAAAAGCAATTGGGATTGTGAATTGTAAAACAATAGTTATGAACCCTCAAATGGTTGGAGAATAGTATAAAAATGTATTCTGTGAAAGCCACTTTTTTTCACACTAAAATTGAGAAGTCGGACACTTAATTTATATTAAAAATCAAGGCGGTGACTTGTCAGATAAAAACACCTCTCGTTCGAATGGCACGATGTCGTTTGAGCGAGATTCAATCTCGTTTGAACCAAGTACGATGTCATTCGAACGATATCATACAGGTAACTCAAAAAATATTCAGTCTTTAAAATATCTTGGAAACTTCAAAACTTAGGACTGTTCACGAGATCAGAAACATTTATCCAAACCATTTATGATTTTGAAAAATTAATAACCATTTAAAATCCTTTCAAAAATAATTTTCCATAAATAGAAAAATATTTTAACTTTCAGAAAAATATCCCAACACTTTTAATGTAAAATGTAAAGGGAACTTAAACACATTTTACCAAATTCATCCTTGTTGGGATTGAATGTTGAAGTCTTCTTGAAATTCAGAATCGTCTTTGTAGATGTAAATTTCTCGATCCTTTGACAACTTGTAGCAACTTATAGCGGTAGCGGTATACGACATAATTAATTGTGACGGATAATGTCCTTACAAATCTCCTCCAATGTTTATGCTGGTACAAAATAAAAATATTAGAATTATCAATCTCAAATGACCTATACAAATCTACCCTCCCAAAAACTCAAAAGGAAAGATAAACTATTAAGTCTTTGAATTTTCAAATGATGCTTCAACAATCAACTTTTCAAAAACTCCAAGATTTTCTCATTAGGGTGTGCAACAAAATGTTCTTCAATTGTAACTACACAAATGAGACAAAGAAAAAATCTTGTGATGTATCGAGTTTGAAATGATATAAAATATAAACATGAAAGAATAATCAAATCTCCCCCATACTAAAACTCCCCATAATATCATAATTCGTTATCCCCCTTTTTATTTGTCCGAAATAGACAAGTAAACGAATAAAGCAAATAAATCAAATCAGGGTGTCACGAGAAACAAAGCAAACAAACTATTTTTCAATTTTTTTTATACAAAAATACAAAAATGATGTTACAAAAATAACACACCATGAATTTATACTAAGATAACCAAATCATGGAAAGGTAATGAATGGGTGAACGAATTCGTTAGGAAAATCAACTCAATGATATCATGTGTTCACGATGTATAAGTGTACTCCTAATGAATGAACATCAAAATAGTCCTTAGGTGTAGAATTTGTTGAATTTAGATGACATCGTCTTAATCCTTTCAACAAATCAAAGAATAAATGATTTCCATACCAAAACCGTCCAAAACTATGTAATGTTTTTTCATGACTTTCAAGGATGTGAAAACCATTATAAATTACATCCAAACTCCCTCCTTAAAAGATAATGTTTTTTTATTTTATTATGAGGTAATGAAACTAAAAATCTATTGGCCCATTTTTGGCATAATATTCCTTTTATTGCCTTTCAATTTTTTCGGGCTCCTTTAAACCTCATGAGACCCCGAATAATTTTCAATTCCTCACTTTTTTAGGTCTATTTAAACGGTGGCTTAATCGCAAAGCATAAAAGAGTACCTTTCATAGACCTTTCCCATTTTTCAAAATAAAAAACACACAATCTCACAGTCGGTTTATATCATGCATTACTTTTTGTCAAAATTTATCACATTTGGTTCGTTGTATAGACAGAATTGAGATGGAAACACTCGACCAATATGTGATAGACAAGTATAAAAGTCAAAAAAATCCATGCATGTGTACAATAAAGGACAAATAGAGTCAATCGTGTAAGTAGTAACACTATATCATCTCAAAGACTCCAACCTTTGTAAAGCACATGAATGACACAATATATTGTCTCAAAACACTATCAAATAGTCACATGGATATGGCATAAAGTTGTGACTTGGTCATCCTAAATGTCAATTCATATAAGGTGCAAACAAAATACAAAACTCTTTTTGGATTTTTCAAATTTTATAAAAAAAATCTTTTTGTATTTTTTGAACACTATTCAGAAGCAACCAGCAGTACCAGATAATATAACAATACGAAACAGAGGACTGCAAATAGATAAAACCAAAAAACCCAATTATGTCATTCAAACTAAACACAAAGTCGCTCGAACGAAAACAGTTGTCATTAGAACGACGACATCACGCGACATATGATCTAGATCTAACGAGAACACAGTAATCCTAGAAAATAATGCAGTTTTGTCTAGTGGGAAAAATTTTGAGAAAATATTTCCAGGAATGGGCAAACAGATCAAAAACAATGCTAAAACAGTAACGAAAATAAGAAAAGCAAACAATAATCCTAACAAAGTATAAAACAAATGGTACATACTAGCAATAGGCATAAGATAACATCATGCAAATCATCCTATGCTAGCAAACATGTCTAGACCTCAATCGGTAGGTGCGGTGGAGTTTTCCAAAGATGATGACATCTTTTGAAACAACTCCATCAAATCATAAGAAGTCTTTACCAAAAACTTTACTTGGTCTCGAATATGTGCAAAATCTCTATTATTATGTGCAAACAAAGTATCATGGGTGGGTTTGTGTGCAAACATGTGTAGGAGTTAAGCTTGACACATAACCCAATTTAAAGTAAAACTCCTAAGGTGTCATCTCTTTTTTCAATAGGAGCAAACATAAACCGTCCTAGGTACACCTTTCTCAAAAACTCTAGGACTTGCTCTCCTAACAGGTACGGGATGCCTAGGTGGGTTGCATCGAGAGTCATGTGAAGCTAACTCTAAAGTAGGAATCGGCTCGAGTGCAACAAAAGAAGTAGACGCACCATCATGACTTATTCCTAAACTCTTACCACTCCCCAAAATAGGATTGAGAACCATCTTTCCCACTTTCTTATAAGCATTATCTAAAGTGACTTTAGCCTCTAGGGTGTGCTTAAAATCTGTCTCTAATTGTGACACGTGGTCTATAAGCTCATTATTTTCTTTATTCAAAGAAATCAACTGCTCACTCAAAGAAACCTTCACTTTCTCGAGTTGAATTGTTTTTTCTCAAACTCTCAATCTCTCTCTCCAAATCTTTCACCTTGAGACCCAACATGTAATTCAATTTTTAGTCTTTAAGGTATCGATGTACAACTCTCGAAATGCAATCTGGAGCTCACTCTCATCATCACTAGCGCACTCGCTCTCAGACTGGCTAGGAACACTCAAAACCCACTTGGGGGTATCATGAGCACAAGTGTCCTAATCATCTTGGGACAAACCAGGTGTGCTCTCATTGCTGGCTGAAAAGGAAATACACTTTCCATGTGAAGACTTATCCTCGGCATCATTCACATCTTCCTCACTATCACTCAGGGTCACTAGCATAGCAACTTTATTTCCCTTTCTCCTAATCCTAGTGGTACACTCAAATGACTTATGCCATTTCCCCTCACACTCAAAACATTTTAAATTGTCAAACTTTTCTTCACCCTCTTTCTCTTTCTCACCGCTTTCTTTGGACTTGTATTTTCATTTGTTTTTCGCCAAAAATCTTTTATTGGAAGAATTTTATTTCGAAAATTGGAGAAATTTTTTAAAATTCTTTACAAGCATGGCCATGTCAAACTAAGACTCAAACTCGGACTCACAGAAACTCACTTTATTTTTCTTAGATTGGGATTTAAGTGCTATCTCTCTATCCTTAGGCTTGACAGTGTCAAAAAACATGTCAATTTCGTATGTCTCTAGGTCTCCTACCAACTCTTCAAATTTCAGACGATTCAAATTTCCTAAGGTATTCAAAACAGTCACTTTAGGGATAAAACATTTAGGCAGCGATCTTAAAATCATTTTAACCACTCATGCACCAGGTATAGTCTCACCTAGGTTAAACCTGGTGTTGACAATATCAAATAAACGTGCCTCGTGGGTGAGTTTCAAAATATCCCACGCTTCTTTAGACGTGGTGCACGTCATAATACGTCGAAACTAGCCAGGGGTGACGTGTTCAGAAATTGCACTAAGCCCTTGTGAATTGTAAGTGCTCCACCTAAACTCTTCCTCAGTCCAGTATGACGCGGGTTTTAAATTAGTGACATTATTTGCGTGATAAGGGAAGGATTCCAACCACTTTCACAAATGATCCAAACTCTTTCATCGATTGCTTTTAAATGGAATTTCATTCGAGCTTTCCACTAAGCATAATTAGACTCGTCAAAAAATGACTATATAAGTTTTCGTTTGGAAACATTGCAACAAACTCTTAAGAATTAGATTTTTCAAAAAAAATCAATATCATAATTTCTACGAAAAATAGGAATATGCGATAAATTAGTGTAACTTGCCTTGATACCAATTTGAGAATGCCTACGTGTGATAGAGATTCGAATAGATGCGTAAATTCCAATTATAAACTTATGTAATTAGTGTCAATTTATGAATTAAATCAATTTAGCCCTTAAACTCAAATAACTACGTGCGTGCAAGTGTCAAACCATCATAAATAAAGTATGCAACACAAAGTTCAGGAAAAATCCCCTCAGGGAAAAACCATTTTATTTCTAGAAGTTTGGCAAGTTTACAAGGCCATTGACTTACATACAACCTGATAATCGTCCACAAGTGTAATGTACGGTGTCTTCGTCAAATCTTCAAAGCATCAGCTAGAAATCACCAATGGTTCACATGCAGCTATACCACAATGACACTCAGTCTTCCGCCAAGAATCAACATGCAGAAGATCCTCAATGATATGCAGTCATAAGCTTCATAGAGACTCCCTCCACAATAGCACGCAGCTCTCGGTTGTAGAGATCTCCCCACAAAGTATGAATAATAGCAAACTATATTTTTGGGTTCCACAAAACAACTCACACAAAAGCAATTGGGATTGTGAATTGTAAAACAAAAGTTATGAACCCTCAAATGGTTGGAGAATAGTATAAAAGTGTATTCTGTGAAAACCAGTTTTCTCCACACAAAAATCAAGAAATTTGACACTCAATTTATATTAAAAATAGAGGTGGTGATGTGTCAGATAAAAACACCTCTCATTCGAACGACACGATGTTGTTTAAGCAAGATTCGATCTCGTTTGAACCGAGTACGATATCGTTCTAACGACATCATACACGTAACTCAGAAAAGCTTCAATCTTTTAAATACCTTGGAAACTTCAAAACTTAAGATTGTTCACGAGATCAGAAACACTTATCCAAACCTTATATGATTTTGAAAAATTAAAAACCATTTAAAATCATTTCAAAAATCATTTTTTTTTAAGTAGAAAAATATTTTAACTTTCACAAAAATATCCCAACACTTTTATTGTAACATGTAAAGGGAACTTAAACACATTTTACCAAATTCATCCTTGTTGGGCTTGAATGTTGAAGTCTTCTTTAAATTTGGATTCGTCTTTATAGATGTAAGCTTCTGAATCCTTTGACGACTTGTAGAAACTTGTAGCGGTATATGACATAATTAATTGTGATGGATAATGTCCTTACAGGAAGGATGCCATTTTTCCAGCCTCTTGAGGTGGGCTTCATCATTTTTCTTAGCTAGGGGCTTATTTCGAGTCTCTTCTATATTTGTGGCCCCACCAGCAACCTGCCTAGTGAAACTAGGAGCATCAATATCACCCAATATATTGGATAATTTCCTCTTCCTCATGGTTGTGGCAAAGGGAAAGTTTGAATCAATGGAAGAGGAAGGGCAACAACAAGTTCGCCACTGCCAGATATAGTAGTAGATGAGGTAGAGATAGGGCCTTGATCAAGGTAAATCACTATGGAGGAAGCAGCAACAAGTGGGTGAGCAACAAAAGAAGTGATGGTGTTTCTGTACTCCAACAGGTATGAGGTAGATCTAATGTTCTCCTCTCCTATCTTTTGATGAGTGCCTCAAATAAACTTCAATTTTCTAAGGTTGATGATTCATATCGAATATTGCATATTTCCGCCCGTTATCTTTATGCATTCTATCGGTTTTACAGTCCTTAATGCCTATATTTATGCTCATTAACCAGAAAACCTTAGATTTGGATATATACATATTTTGCAGGGGTTAATTGTGCTTTTGTGGGTATTAGAATGTTAAAAGTGAGGATTCATTGAATTTTGAAGAAGTTTCATCGTCGGACGCTACTTTAAGGGAATTTTAGTCAATTCACATTTCTTCTCCAGCTCTTACAAATTTCACGAATTCATTGAGTTAGCATCGTGTGACCGCAAACGGTGGATCGTTTGGAGTTTGGACGAAGAAGATATGGACGTTTCCGTTTACAACCTTTTCTCCAACTTCATGGACCAAAGAATTATAGAAAACAGAGTACCGGTCGACCGCGGTTTGAGGCCCAATCGACTGCGGTTTCAAGTTTTTCCATGGAAAGCATACTGTGGGCTTTTGCCTAAGGTCGTGGTCGATCGGCCTGTACCAGATATTTTGAGATCTTTCCCTTTCTTTTCTTTTTCCTTTATTTCATTTCCCACTTACTATATAAAGCAATTTTGTGTAAATATCAGATATACATTCATATAATTCATTTTAGGTTAATAGGTTAGGGTTTTGGAGGTTTGAGAGCTCATTTTTTCATTTCTTCTTGGTTTGGGCTTTGTAATTCGTGCTATCATCTTCCATCTCCATTAATATAGTTGTATTTCATTATTTCTTATTTTGTAGTGTAATTTATATGCTTTCTAATTTAGGTTTACATGCTTTATTTCATTTCTTTCTAGTGCAAATTTATCGCATTTTTAACATGCTTTCTAGCTAATTTAAATTAGGTTGTGTTTGAATGGAACTCACTCGAGTTGACACATTGCTTTTCTTTGGTGATGGTGTTTACGGGTCTATTTGGGGTGCGTTGTCCTAGTTATTGCGTCTAGGAGATGTGACGGGGCATATCATGTATGTCCCGTGCTTACGACCTTGCGTGTGTAATTTTCGGGATATTTGTTGACGCCAAAATCTTATTAGGCTTTTATGCAGATTTAGGGGCGTGATAACCCTTGGTTCAATTAACTGTCGAAACGAGATGCATTCTAAATAACTCGTCGACCCATGTATCCATTTTATACAAATTAACTCAAGTGAGGGATATTTGACGCAACCTATAGTTTACTCTCTTTGCTAATCTAGTTTTAATACACTCACCTAGATTAATCATTTCCCTTTTGCATCTTTTCCTTTTTAGTTTGTAATCACCTTTTATGCTTTTATTTAGGAGTATTAAATCATATAAATTCGAGCATCTCATACCTGTGGATTTTTTATACCCGACTTACCGATGTGCTTACCTTGCAAGTGTATTCATAATTTAGGTTTGTTTGTATTATCGCAGTGAAACGAAAACAACGACTGTGTACCTACATGTGCACGTATTTCACGCGATGATCAAAATGCTGTCGTTGCCAGGGATGAGTTTGTTTTAGACTTTATTTGATTTAGTATTTCATAGTATTTTCTTTTTATTTGTATTATTTGCTAATATTTTTGCAGGACTTCCTCATTTGAGCACTTAGTAACGCTTGAACTTTTCCCGTGCGCACCTACTTTGTGGAATTCATTTCGAGCCATTTTTGGGGTAAGCGTGTCTTATTCCCATTCTTTTCGTAATCATTGTTATAATTCTCAAAATCCTCGTAATCCTATGACTTTTGGTGAATACTTAGAATCCCAAAGAATTTCAAATTCAAATATGACTTTCGGGCGAGTATAACGAAAGTCAAAACTTGGGTTATTGGAATTTTGATGATGATGATAATGATTTTGGGACTTTACCTTCTTATAATAGGAATTTTGAAACGAATTTGAATAGTTTTCAAAATTCCTATAATAATCAATTTTTGTTTATATCTGATGGTAATTTTCAAAGTTCCCATTTTCATGTATCCACACCTCGACCTATGACATTTGGTGAGGGCTTGCGTATGTATGAGAATGAGAAAATTGAAAATCGTTATCGGGAAGAAAATCGTTATTGGGAAGAAAATCGTTGTTGGGAACATGAGTTGGATTTATTATTTGAATCCGATGACGATTTTGCTTTCGACACTTTTGAAGTCGAGGAATGTTTTGAACCAAATGAGATACTTGTTCCTACTTTTGAACAAACCATTCTAAACTTTGCGCATTGCATAATAAATATTTAAAGTGAGGATGAAAATGACGTAATATCTATTTGCAATGAAATGATTTCTTCTTTGGCCCCCAAAGAAGAACATTTCATTGAAAATGATATTATTTCCTTCTAAACTCAATCTTCATGCGATGATGATTCATCTCATGAGTTTGAATTTCTTTCATCCCCATTTTCATTCTCTGTTATCACACCATCTCAAGTACCCGATGATTCGGTTTCAAACTTTAATGTTCTAAATCTTTTCGCCGATGAGGAGTACTTTCTCGAGTCGCCTTCCATGATCGCATTTGTGCCTTCGTGTGCGCCACCTCCCATTCCAATTTCAAAATCCTTGGGAGGATATTCGTATTTTCTCGCTCCCCATATGTTTTTATCACCTGTTCAATCTAAATCCCCCATCGTCCCTCCAAAAATTTTAATTGACGATGGTTCATTTCTTCCGCCTTACACATGCCTTCCGTTGTTCAAACGAAATCCATATTTTTCGGAAGGCATGCTTATATGTGAGGGTACACCGATTATCCTCCAAAGTCAAATCGTTCTTATGGTGGACCCTTAGCTATTTAGATTTCTAGTGTATAGTTAGTGTGAAGCCTAAATAGTAGGTTGTATATAGTTAGCTTTTTATTCTTTCTTTCTTTTTATTTTTTCTTTCTTTTAATTTAGTCTCTTGTAATTAGTTAACTTTTTGTTATTTATTTTTACTATGCTCAGTACTAACTTGTTTTCTAGATTCTTTGGACTTTTTCTTATGGGGATCGTTCCAATTTTGGGTAATATCGCTCTTTTCCTCTCTTTGACTTGGTTCTTAATTCACATTGAGGACAATGTCAGGTTTTAAGTTAGGGGGTGTGGGATATTCTATCCATTTCTATATTTAGTCCATGTTCTTGCTCACATGTTAGTTACTTAGTATGCTTTTCTTAGAAAAATTGAAAATTTCAAAAAGATTTTCTTTCTTTTTTCTCCTTTTTGGGACATTTTTGCTTTTGTTTTCTCTGATAAATTTTAATAAATGCCCGATCCAACAGACAACCCAATGAGGCATGTTCTCAATTTTAGAAGTTATTAGAGTTGAGTCCTCGATTATTGATATTATGAATAACTTCATGAATTAAACTTTAATACCATGAGCACATGCACTTTTTTTTGCTTAATTGATTTGGTTTAAGATTTTTATAACTCGGTAATCTTTTGTTGCATTGTATATACTTACACCGAGTAAGCTTTGTACCTTTCTTCGTTTGTGAGTGTATACACTATTCTTTTCTCATTGAAAACGTTGAATTCGTCGATAATCTCACTATTCTTTCATTTGACCGTTCATTAATTGAGTTCATACTTGAAATGTGTTACTTGATCATGATTTTCATATATTATTTTGACTCGAAAATTGCGTAAAATTTGTGAAATGATCATAGTCCCTCTTTCTTATATCATCCATATTAGCCTTGACCTCACCCTTATATGTTTACTCTCGTTAACCCCTTTGAGCCTAAATATTAGCCTTTCGTTTCATAACCCAAATCCCAATACCAACTCCGCATTGGAGTTTGAGCCCATATATACACTTTCCATACCTTTGTTTGGAATGTTACTTGGGATTGAATGATGCTGTTGTGATGTCGGTTGCAATTTAGTCATATGAGAGTTTGAAAAGTAAAGAAAAGAGAGATGTGAAAAAAGAGAAAGAAAAAAGCAAAAGAAAAAAAAAGAAAGTATGAGAAAAAGAAGAAAAGAAAAAGAAAGAGAAAGTTGCAAATGTGTGTATAGTCCAATAAGCTTTGATTTTCTCTCCCCGATGATATATCTAATGCCGTTTTGGAACTTGTTTTCCAATTTTGTTGTTGCCCACATTTTTCCCATTATCCCGAGTTTTCATTCCGAACACTTTGAATCTGTACATACATATCCTTCGTTTCGTACCGTAGCCTAAACTACATTACAACCCTATACAAGTCCTATGTGATCTTAGGTTGAGGTAATTCAAAAGTTCAAATAGTTTTGATAATCCGTGAAAATGCATTTCGCCTCCTTTAATGTGCGATATCTTTCGTTGAGATTATAGTTTTTCAGTTTATATATAGCGTTCTTCATTTGTGACATGTGTGCGGCCTATTTTTCATTTACATTTACTCTTTATGCCCGCATGTTCCGTATGTTACCTCCCTGTTTCGAGTGAATTCACTTGATGAGTGTAATGCCCTTGAGGATTGAATATATTCTTTCCTTTATGTTTATCTGGTTTATATAAGTTTTTCGCCAAATCACTCTTTGCATGAGCTCGCTCCCCTCCCACATTTTAAGGTTTCAATTCTATGAGGTGCATTCTATAATGTTAATGATTTGGACTTTTGTTTGAATCCGTTCAATGTGCTAATAATACGTATAAAATCCTTTTCGCTATTGTTGGGCTTATCGCATGTTGGTTTGGGCATATTTTGAGGAAACCATATGATGTTTGTGGGTATCATCCCTCAAAACCCTCAAGAAACGACACTCGTTCGCAGAGTAACCTAGGGTTTTAATGGCTTATTGCATATGCTAAATGCAATTGTGCTCCCTACGAAATTGACATTTATATTTCGATGCATATATACGTCTTGTACTGCCCTCTATGGGTTGGTTTTGTTTATTTCATTACTAGGGACTAGCAATATTTAAGTTAGGGGGTGTGATTCGTATTGAATATTGCATATTTTCGCCCGTTATCTTTATGCATTCTAGCGCTTTTACGGTCCTTAATGCCTATATTTATACTCATTAACCAGACAACCTTGGATTTGGATATATACATGTTTTTCAGGGGTTAATTGTGCTTTTGTAGGTATTGGAACACTAAAAGTGAGGATCCGTTGCATCTCGGAGAAGTTTCATCATCGGATGCTACTTTAAGGGAATTTTAGTCAATTCACATTTGTTCTCCAGCTCTTGGAAATTCTACAGATGCGTAGTTCGTTGAGTTAGCATCGCGTGGCCACAAATGGTGCGTCGTTTGGAGTTCGAACGAAGAAGATATGGTCATTTTCGTTTGCAACCTTTTGCCCTTCTTCATGGACCAAAGAATTACAGAAAATAGAGTACCGGTCGATCGCGGTTTGAGGCTTGGTTGACCGCGGTTTCAAGTTTTACCATGGAAAGGAGACAGTGGGTTTTTGCCTAAGGTCACGGTCGAACGGCCCCCTGGCCGCGGTCGACCGCGTATGCCAGATATTTTGAGATCTTTCCTTTTCTTTTCTTTTTCCTTTATTTCATTTCCCACTTACTATATAAAGCAATTTTGTGTAAATATCATATATACATTCATATAATTCGTTTTAGGTAGAATAGGTTAGGGTTTTGGAGGTTTGAGAGCTCATTTCTTCATTTCTTCTTGGATTGACACCCATTTTGGCTTGTAATTTGTGTTATCATCTTCTATCACCATTAATATAGTTGTATTTCATTATTTCTTGCTTTGTAGTATAATTTATATGCTTTCTAATTTAGGTTTACATGCTTTATTTTATTTCTTTCTAATGTAGAATTATCGCGTTTATTTATCGCGTTTTTAACATGCTTTCTAGCTAATTTAAATTAGGTTGTATTTGAATGGAACTCACTTGAGTTGACGCATTGGTTTGCTTTGGTGATGGTGTTTATATGTCTATTTCGGGTGTGTTGTCCTAGTTATTGCACCTAGGAGATTTGATGGGCATATCATGTATGTCCCGTGCTTACGAACTTGCGTGCTCAATTTACGGGATATTTTTTGACACCAAAATCTTATTAGGCTTTTATGCAGATTTAGGGGCGTGACAACCCTTGGTTCAATTAACTGTCGTAACAAGACGCATTCTAAATAACTCGTCGACCCATGTATCCATTTTATACAAATTAACTCGGGTGGGGGCTATTCGACGCAACCTATAGTTTACTCGCTTTGTTATTCTAGTTTCAATACACTTGCCTAGATTAATCATTTCCCTTTTTGCATCTTTTCCTTTTTTAGTTTGTAATCACCTTTTACGCTTTTATTTAGGAGTATTAAATCATATAAATTCTAGCATCTCGTCCCTGTGGATTTTCGATACCCGACTTACCGATGTGCTTGCCTCGCAAGTGTAGTCATAATTTAGGTTTGTTTGTACTATCGCAGTGAAACGAAAACAACGACTGTGTACTTACACGTGCACGCATTTCGCGCAACGATCAGTATATATCACCCACTTTAGGACACTTTCTCTTTCAACCATCTGCAATCAAGAGAAAATAAATGCAGTTAGTGATGTAACCAATGAAATTATTAAGGAAAGATATATAATAGTCTTGCAACCTATCCCCTGTCCATATTGAGGGCATCTGAGGGCCTAATATACTGCATTCCCTGTCATGGGTACATGTTGCCAATATTTGGCAATTATGCCATGAACAAAGTAATACCTGTTAGAGTCTGGGAGGTTAACTACTAGAGACCTATTTATAGCCCTAGTCTTTAGATAGTAAATGTTATCACTTGTAACCCACTTATAGCAAAACATGATCTCTGGGATTCCTATATGGGTCCCATGAAGATGATTTAACCTATGAACCCCATTAACTACTCTCCAAGTATTGGGAGCTATTCTAGAAAGAACCACGTCAAAATATTGGAAAAACTCAAGGCAAAGTGGGTTTGGGGGAAATGTAAGCCCACACTCAATAATAAAAATATAAGGGAGTCAATGGCCCTCGGGCAAGAAAAAAGGGTCTGTAGGGGGATTGAGACGTTCCAAATCTACCCATGAAGGAATATTTTACTCATTCCTAAATTCCTATAGAGAAGCTACTGAGTAAACCATGTTCAAAGATGAAGAAAAAGAAAATAGAGAGTATTCTTACAAGGATTTAAGGATTCAGCAAGAACTGAAGAACAGAAAAAATGATCGCACAGAAAGCTTAAAAAGATAGCAGCAAAAAACTCAGAAAGTTAGAGGTAGAACACAATCGTGATTCTTCCTTCCTTTTATAGATTGCCTTGAAAACCAGAGAGGGTAATGATTAAAGGGAGCATAGATTGAACTGTCGGCGGCTAAGCCTAAAAAGACACTTTTGCCCAAAAATGATTCATTAAAAACATTGATAATTGCAAATATGCCACCCACATCAGGTGCCACCAGTTAAACCAATAATTTTACAAGTATGGGAAGTCGGTAATCGACTAAGCGTCAGAATTGTTTCCCGATAAACTTTAAGAGATAAATATTCCACACTCTTGCAAAAACTCAAGTATGAAACATTAGGGGTTTCTGTTGATGTAAAAAATCGTCATGTTATGTGGACCAATCAGAAATGAACATGTGTTATCCAACGTGGCATCAGTCCTAGTCATCAAGGAGTAATTCCCAGATCAAGTGTACGAATTTCGACCAATGTATTAAGAAGTCCGACCAACAGCAGGAAGACCGACTAATGTGGTCAGCAAAGTGCCAGCAGTTGTATACATTATGACATTGTACTGATGTAAATGCCTATTTTATAAAGGAATTCCATCCTTTAATATTCTAACTCTTGTAAACTCTCAGGGACTATAAATACATTGTAATCCCTACATCCGAAAGGGGCAACAAAAGAGACAACTAGACTAACATAAGACAATACACAACAGTGGACGTAGGCTTTTCCTTTTAACCGAACCACTTTAAAAATCCTTTGTGTCTCTCTAATTTACATATTTATCTGTGACCAAAGAATTAGATATATTCAAGTTTTTTCCATGAACAATGATATTATTCGTTGATTAATTAATTTAGACTTAATACCAAAATTTAGTATTGACTCAAATCAGAAGTGTGAAACATGTGCTGAATCAAAGTTAATTAAAACTCCTTTTTAAAAATATTGAAATAAGTATAAACCCTATTGAGTTAATTCATAGTGATATATGTGATTTAAAATTTGTATAAACAAGAGGTGAAAAAAGTATTTTATTACTTTTATTGATGATTGCATAAGATATTGTAATGTGTATTTGCTTAGAATCAAGGATGAGGCAGTAAATATTTTCAAACATTATAAAAGTGAAGTTGAGAATCAACTTAGCAAAAAGATTAAAGTAGTTAAGAATGATAGAGGAGGTGAATATGATTCCCCCTTTGAACAATTTTGTTCAAAACATAGAATTATTCGTCAAACTACCGTTCCTTACTCACCTCAATCTAAAGGATTGCAGAACACAAAAATCGAACTCTAAAAGAGATGATGAATGCTATGTTGATAAGCTCGAGTTTACCTCATAACTTGTGGGGGGGAATCTTTGCTTTCTGCATACTACATTCTTAACAAAATGCCTCATACGAAATCACAAAAATACCATATGATTTGTGGAAAAGTCGAACACCTTCCTGCAAATACCTCAAAGTGTGGGGGTGTCTTACAAAGGTAGTGGTTACTGATCTTAAAAGGATTAAGATAGGACCAAAAAATATTGATTGAACATTAAATAGGTTAAGTAATTAATTATAGTGCATATCAATTTCTTGTACATTAATCTGAAATTCCTGATATACACGTAAATACTATAATTGAATCTAGAAATGCATATTTCTTTGAAGATATATTTCTTAATAAAAATAAAGTGGTTGATTCAAGTTCTTATAAAAGATCTTACGATATTGCATCTAGTAGTCATCAAAATAATATAGAAAATGAATATATTGAGAAAGATGATGACCTAGAATCTAGACGTAGTAAAAGGACAAAGACTTCAAAATTTTTTGGTCCAAATTTTCTAACATGTATGTTAGAAAGTGAGATTAGAAACTTCATAAAAGCGACGTAAACTCCAGAAGCCCCTTTCTGGAAAGAGGCTGTAAATAGTGAAATTGAATCCATCATGCAAAACCAGATGTGGGAATTGGTTGTCCTTCCACCAAGAAGTAAACCTCTTGGATGCAACTGGATAATCAAAAGAAAATTAAAAGTTGACGAATCAGTTGATAAATACAAATCTAGACTTATAGCTAAAGGCTATAGACAAAAGCAAGGATTGGATTACTTTCACGCGTACTCACCTATTACGAGAATAACATCCATTCGAACATTAATCGTTATTGCAGCATTACATAATCTTGAGAAAACATCAAATGGATATAAAAAAAATGCCTTCTTAAATGGAGAATTAAATGAAGATATATACATGGAATAACCAGAAGGGTTTAAATTTTCAAGAAAAGAAAAGAAAGTGTGTAAACTTCTTAAACCCCTTTACGGATTAAAACAAACACCTAAACAATGGTATGGAAAATTGAACAGTATAATGATGTCAAATGGATTGAAAACAAATGAGTGTGATAAATGTGTTTAAATTAAAAACACTACAAGTGGCTATCTCATTGTTTGTCTCTATGTAGATGATATGCTTAATATTCAAAATAATAAAGATATCATTAAATGTACTAAGAAAAACTTATCTAGTAAATTTGATATGAAAGATATGGGTATTGTCGATGTTATATTAGGAATTAAAATTTCTAAAACATCGAAAGGACTTGTCTTGTCTGAATCTCATTATATTGAGAAGATACTCGATAAGTTCTATAAAGGTGGTGATAGCATTGTTAAAACATCTATTGGCCCAAATATTCATTTATATAAAAATACTGAAATGGCATATTGTAAGGACATTTTTGTCCATTATCAATTTATATGTCGTACGCCGTTACACCGTTGAAGAAACTCAAGATCGCATCTACATCAACGGATCCGAATATCAAAGTGTCTTCAACATCATAACCTCTGGGAGAATGAACTTGGTAAAATTTGGTTTTTACGTTCCTTAAAGTTCATATTTAGTATTGGGAAATTTTTATAAAATGTTTTTTATAAAAATAAGAAGTAAGTTTTATAAAATGCTTTTAAAAGTTTTTTAGTTTTCTGGGAAGCCGGACCGATCCGCCTCTATACCGGACCGATCCGCCACCGGACCGGTCCGTCCCTCGACCGGACCAATCCGCTTGCTGCAGATCCAGTAAACCCCGAACCGAAAGCGAACCGAAGAAGCCATTTTTTAAAAGAACCGATCCGAGGTCGGACCGATCCGCCTCCAAGCCGGACCGGTCCGCCTGGGATAAACTCGAGCAGTTCCGTAACTGGTTTTACCACTAACTTATTTTTCCTATATATATAACTATTTCGGTGGTGTATTTTTTAAGTCTTTGAGAAAACGTTTTTAAGAGTACAAACACAACAAGACTTCAATTTTTGATGTGCCAAACATCTTTTTGATTCACACACAAAAATCCCAATTACTTTTGTGAATCTTTTGGAACCCTAGAACACAAACTTTGTTGTTGTTCATCTTTGTGGAGATATCTTTGCAACCGAGGGCTGCGTGTCATTGCGAAGGAGTCTTTACAAAGTTTTATGGTTGCGTGTCATTAAGGTGAGCTGCGGTTCTTCCTTCGTTGTTTGGGGTGCGAGTCCTTGGAGGGTGCTGCGTGTTTTCTCTTACTGAGTTCAAGACTGCGTGTCTTTGTGGTTTGGTTGCGCGTTGATCCATTGCAGATCTATCTATGTAATTGTAAGTTGCGACTTGTATATTCATAGTGAAATAAAGGTTTTACCCGAAAGGGGTTTTTTCCTGAATTCTGTGTCTCAGCATATTTTTTGTGTCACAGGCTTTATTTATTTATGGGTTGACACACGCACCTTAGATGCATGTTTAGGGTCTCTAATTAAATAAGTGTGCTATATTAGAAAGTTGCGAAGTTGATCAATTATCACAAAGTCTTGTCTTTTCACATATATCAATTGGAATGATCTCGTATCATAGGCAGTTTAATGTATGTTATTAATTACACTCGTCTAAATATTGCTTACTCAGTTAGCAAATTGAATCGGTATACAAGTAATCCATGTGAAGACCATTAGAACTCCATAATAAGGATTCTTGGATATCTAAGGCTTAATCTTAATAATGGATTTCACTACACTAGATATTCGAATGTACTTAAAGGATACAGTGACACTAATTGGATATCAGATTCAAATGATTTTAAATACATAAGTGGTTATGTATTTACACTTGCTAATGCAGCGGTGTCTTGGAAATCGTTAAAACAGACGTGCATTGCTAAGTCCACTATAGAGTCTGAATTTATAGCTTTAGATAAAGCTAGAGCAGAAGTAGAATGTCTTCAAAACTTTTTAGAGGATATTCCAATGTGGCCAAAATATGTGCTTGCAATTTACATACATTGTGATAGTCAATCGGCAATTGGAAGAGTACAGAGTCATATGTATAATGGTAAGTCTCGACATATGCATCGAAGTTATAATACTGTTAAACAACTTCTCTCTAATGGAATATTTTTTGTTGATTATGTTTAATCTATGGATAATGTAGAGGATCCGTTAACTAAAGGGTTAAGTAGAGAGCAAGTGTATAATTTATCGAGGGAAATGGGTCTAACCCCTACAAAATAAAGAGTTGTCTTGATGAAAACCCTACCTAAATGACTCGAGATCATAAGATCTAGGTTTAAAGGGACAACCGAATCTTGATTGACTCTTTAAAAAGAGAACTAATAAGTTCAAACTCATACCTATTCTTATGATAAAACAGTGTTACCTACAAAGTAAGTAAGGACAAGCTTAGCTTTTAATGACTCATATACTTTAAAAATTCAAGTGGGGTATAATAGGATACTCTTAATGGGAAGTCACCTATATCAGTGTGAAGGGTCCGCTTCTATGAGAAATTCCAAAGACTAAATTCTCTAAAGCACTCATGAAACCAAAAATTATTCAAGGCCAAAATGAACACAACCGAAAGAACCAACTTAGTGTGAAATATTACTATGTGAAGTTTATTGACTTGATTTACACAAAACCCTTAACAGTTCAAGACATCGTGTTCACTGATCATTAAGTAAATTTGATAGTCTCTCACTGGGGAAGATTCAAGGCCAAAAACTATCTCTCCCGATATAGAAATTTTTCTATAGAACTCTCTTAATATCTACAAAGTCGTTTATGTTGATCCAACCAATTTTCATTCATGTGGGGGATTTTTAGAATTTATGGGTTTTATTTAAGTTGACAAAATCATAGTTTGGTAAACTTTAAGGTCAATTAATATAGGACTCATGCGTCTTTTGAGGCCGGTAGAAGTGGTAATGTGTTCTCTTTTACAAGTAGTATAACGTGATATACTCACATGTATAAAATCATAAATTAATGAATGGGAAATTAGAGATCAAAAGGCCTACTTTAAACTTGGAACTTGATTGAAGTGTTAAGTCTTTGTGCCACACAAGGAAAAATGAGAGAAATATGTGTAGTATAATATAACCCACTTACCAACTCTTTGAATGAGTGAGGAGTTACATGAGTTTGGATTGACTTCCAAGCCCACACGTGCGCGCTGCCGCCGTCGACCCAGCCCGATCCGATCCGGTCCTGCTCATGCCCATGGGCCTTGGGCTTTGGGCTTTGTCTTGACTAAGTATAAACTTTTTGAGCCAATTTTTATTGGACTTTTAACTTATTTATGAGTCCCTTTTTATTGTTTTTATTTTAGTTTCTCTAAACCTTTTATTAATTATTTTTTTTAACAGTCAACTGTTCAGTTAATTCGAATTTTTAATTTTACCAATAGTTGGTGATTGTTGGTATCGAATTTTAGCCGAATTTTAAATGCCACTTATTTAGTATAAATAAGTGGGTTGTCCTGTTTTTTAGATAGTTGATATATATATATATATATATATATATATATTAAGGGTATATCTCGTTTTTGTCCATAACAAAAGCGGGTTCTGCATTATTGGTTCACTGGTGCCTTACAAATTGAAGTGCTACATTTGCAAGTCTGATTGTTGTATCCTGGAAGACGTTTTCCATTGAGTCTGTAAAGCACAAAGTGCAGGGAAAAATTATTTTAAGGTCAGAGTATTTAACACTTGTTCAATAAAAAAAACTCTACATTTCTTACCCTGTGAGTTTTATATAAATTACAGATTATTATGTATGTTTTAATTTATGTCTACATATTTTGTAAATAAATTATAAAATTATTCTGCATAACAAGAGGCTAAAAACTAGTGTCTATATATAAAACATCTATTTTTAAGGCATCCAAATTCATATGTGTATATACATTTCATAAGCTTAATCAAAACACTTCATCACACCTAATATCTCTGTAAAAAATGTTTTAATTCCCTCCTTAATTACAGTCCTTCCTACACACACACACACATACACACACACACACAGATATATATATATATAAGGTGGCGTCCGGAATAAGGTGCATGTGGTTTGACGAATAAAAACAAAGTGTTCATTTGATGGTTATGAGATATATTTAATGATAGTGTTTTCAATTGGTTAAGTGACCACTGAACTCCTCAACATTTTTGCGGATAAAACTCAACATTTAGTAAGTCACACACGGCTTAAAAAAAATCTTGCAACTATTGTCAGATGGCTAGTACCAGGGACAATGCTAAGATTTTCTAAGAGTGAGACTAATTTAATAAAAGTTTTAGGGGGTTCGGGGCAGGAGGTCCCAAGTGTGACACCCCACCTAATTAAATACCGGGTGATCAGTCCTTTTTTAAATTAAAAATCAAGGTGAACGGTCGGTTCATTCTTAGCATCACTGTCGTAAAAATAACTTTTTCAATTTAAACATCTTAAACAATTAAGCTAAGTGTCAAAACCATTTTATACATTACTTTCCAAATTTTATTTAAAACCAATACTCTAAAACTTTACATAATTCATAATTTAAGAAACAACCAACAAATATACTGGAACAAACAATCCAATTAATTAAACATCCAACTAAGTAATTCCAACATTAAAACTTAAAGGAAAACATCCTGACCGTAATAAACCCAAAAGTACAAATACTGGAAATAAATAAATCTCAATATCCGATAAGCAACTGAATAATGGAAAATGGCGACTCATGCCCAACAGAATAAATAGTACTAGAAGTGGAATCAACAAATGAGGTCATCTAAACAAAAGCCCTGCAACTCCCACCTAAGCTGAAGTGCGTTCCTTCCAAAGGATCCTATGCAAGACGCCCCTGTGGCTGGGCACCTCTAATATATACATATATATATACAAGAGAGAAAAAAAAATTGGAAACGGGTCAGAGCCCGATTGTAAAAACGATTTAAATTTGTTTAGCAAGTATTTAAAATGTGTACTAGCCAATGCAACAACATATTAGTGCGGTACTCCCTTGAGAATTTCTCACCTCTCTTCTAATGTGCACGCCTATCGCACTAACCTTCCCAACGGTTTAACTTATCTTATCTTAGGTTGCTCGTAAGATTTAAACTGACAAATTCAATTGTTTAAGAGGTTAATTTCATTCAACAACCAAGTTCTCAATTAAACCTTATTTACTAATAAAGTTTCTCAGTAACATATTATGCTTTTCAAACACTTATTCCCAAATTGAAATAGTTATTCCATTCTTACTTACCATAGACACAGCAGGTAGTTCCCAAATTCCAGATTTAAATATATATATATATATATATATATTAAATACTCATATAATATATATATTCTAACAGCACCCCACATAATAATTATGGTACAGTTCCCGTATCACTCGTTCTAAGGGAAATACAAGTTCGGAATCACTCTCGAACTGTATTGAAACAAAACACAAACAATATTGAGGCGAAGCATAGTTTCCAAGTCTCTAAGAGGTCAGCACATGCCCTCACGTCTCTTGGGACCGTCTGACTATCGATCCGATAGCCTGTACCAAAGGATCTCTATCTTCTAGGGTACGAGTCAATATCCCCCATAAAGGTCCCATCGAGATAAGACTGTCCCAGTGCGGTAACCTCAGGGATAACAAGTAGCGCGGGCATGATTTTTACACGTATATACTATATGCATAAACACAGTCATGTAATACTACTATTACCATATCAATTTTAGGTACATACTCACGACCGAAAATTATGATATTTGTCCTTATTATTGGTTATTTAGTTATCACGTATAACGTTTGCCTCTTATCTTAATTTGTGGGATTATCCCAACTTATTAAGTGACATTCGTGGATTTTTATCCTCCCAAGTGTAATTTCAGTAGGTACTCATTTATTTTCCAACGTAACTACCTTGCACGTCTCCCCCTTTAATACATAGTTACATCGTTCCTTATACGTAAACATCCCCGAAAAATGTAAATCTCGTCTTCCATTAAAGGTTTCATATTTTTAATAAGTCCTACTGGTCTTCTTTATCTCCCAAAATATTTTAATAAGTATGTCCAAAGATTATTACTCATTTAAATTGAATTCAACTATTTAGAAGGGGTAATATGAGTCTGCCAGGAGGGGTCGATCGATCGATGGCAGGAGCTCGATCGATCAATGAGTCGATCGATTGATACTCCTGGTTCGATCGATCAAACAGGTATGGAGAATCTGCAGAATACCAGTTACGGGTTCTATCATCCAACATCATCAAAATTCAAATTCTTAACTCCCAAACTCCCAGAAATTTATACCACAAACATTCTAAACCCATATCTACGTAAAGCATGCGAGTTTTCATCAAGATTCATCGATTAAAAAGGGCCAAAACTTATATAATTCTCATGAACCCTAGAAATTTCTTTAACTTAGTTCTTCTTATTCTTTTCCCCGAATTTCTAGTTCTAAAGCAATATAAATTCGTGGTTCAACCTCTACATGTGAAAGGGATTTCCATATTATTGTTCATATCACTACAACATGCGATTTCTAATCACCAACATGGGTTTTCTTTCATAAAAACTAATCCTAATCAACCCTAGACTAATATGAATGAAGCATTAACGAAATTAAGCAAGATAAATACTTTCCTGGGAATTTTTGTTTCTGATTTGTGGATGAAATCGGTGTGGTGGTGATCCTCGTTACGCGATCTATCGTTTGGCGGTGACGGCGGCGCAAACGGAGGAAGTCTTGGCCTAGAACTCTTGGGCAAGCTCTCTCTTTCCTTCTCCAATGGCCGTCACTTGTTTTTGGTTGTGTTAACCCTAGAAAACAACCCTAAGCATCTGATATAACCTTACAATTTTCGTTGGTTTTCAGGCCTAAAAATGTAAAATGTCCAAAACGCCCTCTCGGAGTGTTAATTAGGCCTAAAAACGCCCCGAGACTCAAACTAAACCCCCGGGTACATTATTTTGACTATCTCGACCCTTCTGGACACTTTGGCCCACTCGAAATGACCATACGGGTGACTTATAATTTATTCACTTTTATTAATCACGACACGGGCGCGTTCCGACTTAAATTTCCAAAATTGACATTTTATTTACTCGTGATATTTCATAGAACCAATATTATGTATTACTTTGCTCATTAGTAATATTCAACAAGTTTCCAATGATTACTAACTCTCGTCACGTTAGTAATTATGTAAAAATAACTAATTTCCGGATTTATATTAAATTAATAACTCACATTAAATTTAATAAATCCCCAAATTTAAAAAGCATAAAAATACGGGGTATTACATACTTCCCCCTAATAACGGAATTTCGTCCCAAATTCGTAAAATAAGGCATACCTGACAAGAATAAATCCGGGTATCTCTCGCGCATATCTGCCTCGCGCACCCAGGTGGATTCCTCCACATTATGATGCTCCCACTGGACCCTTACAAGTGGAACTACCTTTGACCTCAATCTCCTTTCGCTATGGTCTAGGATAGCCACTGGTCTCTCCTCGTAAGAGCTGTCAGGCTGTAAGTCTATCTCTTCTATCATGATGTGGGTGTGGGCCATATCATCCTGAAGGTATCGTCTCAACGACGAGATGTGGAATACATCATGGATGGGATGTAAATGCTCTGGTAGTCCCAATCTGTATGCTACCGGCCCAACCCTCTCGATAATGGGAAATGGTCCCACGTACCTCGGGGCCAATTTTCCTTTCTTCCCGAACCTCATCACTCCTTTCATAGGAGATACACGTAGCAATACTTGGTCCCCCACGTTAAACTCTCGAAAGAACCATTTTGCATCGGCGTAGCTTTTCTGCTTGTCCTGGGCTACCCGAATGAGACTCCTGATAATCTCAATCCTTGCGGAGGTTTTCTGAATCACCTCTGGTCTGAGCAACTTGTTATCCCCCACTTCTAGACAACACGTTGGAGAACGACAAGGCCTGCCATACAAAGCCTCGAATGGAGCCATGCCAATCGTGAACTGATAAGAGTTATTATAAGCAGACTCTACCAGTGGAAGATGTGGCTCCCAACCTCCTCCAAAATCAAGGACACACATGCGTAGCATATCTTTCAACATCTGATTAGTACGCTCTGTTTGTCCATCTGTCTCTGGGTGATAAGCTGAACTCAACCTCAACTTTGTACCCATAGCCTCCTGAAAGCTCTCCCAAAAATGCGACGCAAAAATCTTGTCTCTATCTGACACAATATTCAGGGGTACCCCATGTAATCTGACAATCTTCGCAATGAACAACTGAGCACACTGACCCGTGGTATACTATGTCCGCACCAACAAAAAATGAGCCACCTTAGTCAAACGGTCCACAATCACCCAGATGGAGTCGTGGTCCCGCTGTGATGTAGGCAACCCATTAATAAAATCCATAGAAATACTCTCCCACTTCCACGCGGGTATTTATAATGGCTGAAGTAATCCCAAAGATTTCTGGTGGTCTACCTCTACCAACTGGCAGGTAGAACACTTGGATACAAACTCAGCAATATCCTTTTTCATCCCATTCCACCAGTATTGCCGCCTTATATCCTGGTACATCTTATCTCCCCCAGGATGTACCGTAAATCGGGACCCGTGGGACTGGGTCATCACTGCATGACGTAGGTCTTCTCCTTCTGGGATCACTAATCTCCCATTAAACCTCAAACCCCCATCAGAACTAACAGAATAGGACTCAGCACCCTCAGCTAAAAGTTGTACAATCTGCTCCTGAAAAAATGGGCCTGTGGTCTACGCCTGTATCACCCTCGTAACAATCTCGGATGTCACTGTCATGACAAATATAAAGGAACGGGCTACTACGTCCTGGTGACCCAACTCCTTTCACTTTGCTTTCCAGATGTCTGCTACATCGTCTACCGGTCTACGGCTCAACGCATCGGTAACTACGTTGGCCTTCCCCGGATGGTACTGTATGTTGAACTGATAGTCCTTTACAAACTCTAACCACCTACGCTGACGCATATTCAGCTCTCGCTGAGTGAACAGGTACTGCAGTGACTTGTGGTCTGTGAATAAGCGAAATTTCTCCCCCAATAAATAGTGCCTCCATATGCACAATGCAAAAACGACCGCTGCTAACTCTAGGTCATGGGTGGGGTAATTCTTCTCATGCGGATTAAGCTTGCGGGAGGCAAAAGCTATAGCCTTCTCCTCCTGCTAAAGTACTCCCCCAAGTCCCCGTAAAGAGGCATCGGTGTAAACCAGATACTCCACACCCGGCTTAGGTAAAGCAAGGACCGGTGTTGAAGTAAGCTTGTCTTTCAGCTCGTCGAAAGCCAATTGATAAGCATCGTCCCAAATATATGGTACCCCCTTGCGAGTCAGGTTCGTCAATGGACTCACTATTTTGGAGAAATCCCAAATGAATCTCCTGTAGTATCCGGCTAATCTCAAGAAACTACGTACTTCCGTCGGTGTCGTGGGTTGTCCCCACTCCCTCACCGCTAACACTTTACTCGGGTTAACTGCTATCCCTTGTTCAGAAACAACATGTCCCAAGAATTGCACTTCACGTAACCAGAACCCGCACTTCGCGTACTTAGCATACAGCTGATGCTCTCGTAGAGTCTGAAGAACTTGCCTCAAGTGCTCGGTATTCTCCTCCTCGGAGTGTGAATATATCAGGATGTCATCTATGAAGACGATGAAAACTGATCCAAGAACTTTCTGAACACTCGGTTCATCAAGTCCATGAATACGGCTGGAGCATTGGTGAGTCCAAATGGCATCACTCTGAACTCATAGGACCCATATCTCGTCAAGAAAGCAGTCTTTGAAACATCATACTCCCTAATAAGTAGCTGATGGTACCCTGTTCTCAGATCTATCTTCGAAAAGAAAGTTATTCCTCTCAGCTAGTCGAACAGATCATCAATTCGAGGCAACGGATACTTGTTCCGTATCGTGACCTTGTTCAGCTCCCGGTAGTCCACACATAGCCTCAGTGAACCATCTCTCTTTTTCACAAACAAAATTGGAGTGCCCCAATGTGAGGTACTCCTGAGAATGAAGCCCTGACCTAACAGCTGCTCTATCAGATCTCATAACTCTCGCATCTCCGCCAGAGCCATATGGTATGGAGCTCGTGCTATAGGTCGAGTATCCGGTAATAAATCTATGATAAAATCTATCTCTCGACTGGAGGGTAGGCCTGGTATCTCCTGAAATACATCTGAGTACTCACGAACAACTGGGATCGAGTCTAAGGGAATCACAACCTCCTTAAAGGTATCCTCCTCCATATAATAAAAATGAGCGATCGAGCCTCCCTCTGGGCGAGGCATCGCCACTACAAACATCTCTTGCCCCGGAATGGCAAAGACAATACTTCCATCGAAACAATCTATCATGGCTCTATAAGCTGTGAGCCAATCCATACCGATAATAACGTCGTGCTCATGCATATCTAAGACTAACATGTCCGCTAGTAATACTAGGCTACCAATATCTACTCCCACACCTCGGCATATAAAGAAAATTAGCGATACATTTCCCAGTGGTGAGTCTACACACGTTACAGTGCTCTCTGCTGTGGCTAATAACCCTAAGGCCTTTGCAAAATGGGTAGCTATAAAATAGTGCATCGCCCCAGTATCACATAAAACCTAACCCATAGTACCATGGATAGGAAACATACCCTCAATCACGGGCGGTGCTTGTGGAGCTACTGCCTGGTGGACGTTATAGGCACGTCCGTACTGTAACTGCCCCTGCTGCACCGGAGCGACTGGAATGGCTAGTAGGGCTAGTACCTGAGCTGTTGCTGGAAGGGCGGCTGGAAAAAGAGGCCTCTGTGGTTCATTACGGGCACCCTGCTGCTGTGGGGCCCTATCACCTTCTGGACAATCCTGGCGCTTATGGCCATTCTTGCCGCACACGAAACATCGGCCCCTGAAATTTCCTCCCCTCTAACCCTGCTGACCACGGCCCTGTTGGCCCTGATGAAAACGTTGTTGGCCCAGTTGGCCCTGTGGTTGTCCCTGCTGCTGGCGGTGTTGGCCTTGCTGGCTCTGCTGATTAGGCTGGCCCTGCTGACCTTGACTAAATCCCCCAAATCCCTGCCTAGAATCACTTGATCGAAACCTCTTAGTAGGGTCCCCCTGATGGGAACTCTGCTCATGCTGACGAGTCTGCCCCTGAGATGTCGGTGCTCCACTAGCGCCACTACCCCCTGTCTTGCCCTACTGGCCGGACTCTCCTTCTCGCTTACTTCCCTGCGGATGGAAGAGATGATCCTAGCAGTGTAGTAAAGCAGCATTGAGTACATCTGTGTAGGTACTCAGAGACAGATTCCCTATAAGGTGTTGACGGATCCTCCAAGCTAACCCGTCCACAAACAACAGTATTTTCTTTCCCTCAGTGGGTTCCTTATCTGGCACTATAGTGAGAAGTCTTGTGAACTCCTCTTCATACTCAGCAACAGTAGAATTCTCCTGTTTCAAGTTCAGTAACTTTCGTCTCATCTCAGTTTGCACGGTGGATGGAAAGTACTTGCGGTCAAACCGCTCCCAGAATGATTGAATGGGGATAGTATCCCTCTCTTCCAAGGTGGTGGTGGACTCCCACCACTGCAAAGCGGCCCCCACTAGGTTAAATAAATCCAACAACTGTTTCTGCACGTCTGTGCACTCATACATACGCAGATGCCTCTGGATATCTTTCCTCCATTGGCTGACGATGATGATATCTGAACTACCCAAGAACTCAGGGGGATGCGCCTTCTGAAAGGCATCCCTAACCCGCTCCCATGCTGATGGAAGCTGTGCGGGTATTGGCGCCACTGCCTGAACTTGGGGTGGAGCTTGCTGTACTATCGCTAGCGCGGCATTCACCGCCTGAGCAACGATAGCGGCTACCTCAATTGTATTCATCGTTCCCTGAGCCGGAGCTACTGGCTGCTCGGCTTGGGCATGCTTATCCTTTGGTGCACGTCTCGGAGACATCTGAAATGTGAATAAATTTATTAGTCTACAGTTATTATCAAATCTCAAATAACTGAAGACGTAATCGTAAAAGCAAGAATACAACAATCCTATAATAGGGCTCTATAAAAAAAAATGCTAAGCTGAAAGCGAAAATAAGCCGTACATATCCAAAGGACACTAGAACCTGAAGCTCTGATACCACCTGTGACACCCCGCCTAATTAAATACCGGGTGATCAGTCCTTTATTAAATTAAAAATCAAGGTGAACGGTCGGTTCATTCTTAGCATCACTGTCGTAAAAATAACTTTTCCAATTTAAACACCCTAAACAATTAAGCTAAGTGTCAAAACTATTTTATACATTACTTTCCAAATTTTATTTAAAACCAATACTTTAAAACTTTACATAATTCATAATTTAAGAAACAACCAACAAATATACTGGAACAAACAATCCAATTAATTAAACATCCAACTAAGTAATTCCAACATTAAAACTTAAAGGAAAACATCCTGACAGTAATAAACCTAAAAGTACAAATACTGGAAATAAATAAATCCCAATATCCGATAAGCAACTGAATAATGGAAAAGGGCGACACATGCCCAACTGAATAAATAGTGCTAGAAGTGGAATCAACAAATGAGGTCGTCTAAACAAAAGGCCTGCAACTCCCACCTAAGCTGCAGCGCGTTCCTTCCAAAAGATCCTATGCAAGACACCCCTGTGGATGGGCACCTGTAATATATACATATATATATATATATACAAGAGAGAAAAGAAAAATGGAAACGGGTCAGAGCCCGTTTGTAAAAACGATTTAAAATTTGTTTAGCAAGTATTTAAAATGTTTACTAGCCAATGCAACAACATATTAGTGCGGCACTCCCTTGAGAACTTCTCATCTCTCTTTTAATGTGCACGCCTATCGCACTAACCTTCCCAACGGTTTAACTTATCTTATCTTAGGTTGCTCGTAAGATTTAAACTGACAAATTCAATTGTTTAAGAGGTTAATTTCATTTAACAACCAAGTTCTCAATTAAACCTTATTTACTAATAAAGTTTCTCAGTAACATATTATACTTTTCAAACACTTATTCCCGAATTGAAATAGTTATTCCATTCTTACTTACCATAGACACAGCAGGTAGTTCCCAAATTCCAGATTTAAATATATATATTAAATACTCATATAATATATATATTCTAATATCACCCCACATAATAATTATGGTGCGGGCATACTCTGCTATCCAGTCCCCGTATCACTCGTACTAAGGGAAATACAAGTTCGGAATCACTCTCGAACTGTATTGAAACAAAACACAAATAATATTGAGGCGAAGCATAGTTTCCAAGTCTCTAAGAGGTCAGTACAAGCCCTCACGTCTCTTAAGACCGTCTGACTATCGATCCGATAGCCTGTACCAAAGTATTTCTATCTTCTAGGTACGAGTCAATATCCCCCATAAAGGTCCCATCGAGATAAGACTGTCCCGGTACGGTAACCTCAGGGATAGCAAGTAGCGCGGGCATGATTTTTACACGTATATAGTATATGCATAAACACAGTCATATAAATATACTACTATTACCATATCAAGTTTAGGTACATACTCACGACCCATAATTATGATATTTTTCCTTATTGCTCGTTATATAGTTATCACGTATAACGTTTGCCTCTTATCTTAATTTGTGGGATTATCCCAACTTATCAAGTGACATTCGTGGATTTCTATCCTCCCAAGTGTAATTTCAGTAGGTGCTCATTTATTTTCCAACGTAACTACCTTATGCGTCTCCCCCTTTAATACATAGTTACATCGTCCCTTATATGTAAACATCCCCGAAAAATGTAAATCTCATCTTCCATTAAAGGTTTCATATTTTTAATAAGTCTTACTGGTCTTCTTTATCTCCCAAAATATTTTAATAAGGATGTCAAAAGATTATCACTTATTTAAATTGAATTCAACTATTTAGAAGGGGTAATATGAGTCTGCCAGGAGGGGTCCATCGATCGATGGCAGGAGCTCGATCGATCGATGATTCGATCGATTGATACTCCTGCTTCGATCGATCGATCAAACAGGTATGGCGAATCTGCAGAATACCAGTTACGGGTTCTATCATCCAACATCATCAAAATCCAAATTCTTAACTCCCAAACTCCCAAAAATTTATACCACAAACATTCTAAACCCAGATTAGCAATATTCTACGTAAAGCATGCGAGTTTTCATCAAGATTCATCGATTAAAAAGGGCCAAAACTTATATAATTCTCATGAACCCTAGAAATTTCTTTAACTTAGTTCTTCTTATTCTTTTCCCAGAATTTCTACTTCTAAACCAATATAAATTCATGGTTCAACCTCTACATGTGAAAGGGATTTCCAGATTATTGTTCATATCACTACAACGTGCGATTTCTAATCACCAACATGGGTTTTCTTTCATAAAAACTAATCTTAATCAACCCTAGACTAATATGAATGAAGCATTAACGAAATTAAGCGAGATAAATACTTGCCTGGGAATTCTTGTTTCTAATTTGTGGATGAAATCGGTGTGGTGGTGATCCTCGTTACACGATCTATCGTTTGGCGGTGACGACGGCGCAAACGGAGGAGGTCTTGGCCTAGAACTCTTGGGAGAGCTCTCTCTTTCCTTCTCCAATGGCCGTCACTTATTTTTGGTTGTGTTAACCCTAGAAGAAAACCCTAAGCATCTTATATAACCTTACAATTTTCGTGGGTTTTCAGGCCTAAAAATGTAAAATGTCCAAAACGCCCTCCCGGAGTGTTAATTAGGCCTAAAAACGCCCCGAGACTCAAACTAAACCCCCGGGTACATTATTTTGACTATCTCTACCCTTCCGGACACTTTGGCGCACTCGAAATGACCATACGGGTGACTTATAATTTATTCACTTTTATTAATCAACATTTAGTCCCGACACGACACGGGAACGTCCCGACTTAAATTTTCAAATTTGACATTTTATTTACTCGTGACATTTAATAGAACCAATATTATATATTACTTTGCTCATTAGTAATATTCAACAAGTTTCCAATGATTACTTACTCTCGTCACGTTAGTAATTATGTAAAAATAATTAATTTCTGGATTTATATTAAGTTAATAACTCACATTAAATTTAATAAATCCTCAAATTTAAAAAGCATGAAAATACGGGGTATTACACCAAGTTGAATTTTTTGAGGTTATATTTTAGTATTTATCAAAAGATTACCTAAATTTTTATTTAATCTTCTAGGAAGATAAACAAAATTTTATTAATTAAAGATTTTAAACCCTTAAAAATAGAAGCACAGATAAAGCTACTATTTATAATTTGAATCAACAATCCCAAAAAATGTATCCTAACGTCAATCCTAAAATAAAGACTTAAACCAACATACCTTTTTAAAACAACATACCAAACATTAATATAAATAGAGAGGGATACAAACAAAACATATCCATAAATTTAATCATAAAATTGCCCTAAAATTGACCTTAAAATTTATACAATTAATAATATTAAAATTAACTCTAACAAACATTAACCATTTAATCTTAAATTTACCTCAGATTCAACATCAAAATATATATATATATATATATATATATATATATATATATATATATATAGAGAGAGAGAGAGAGAGAGAGAGAGGGGGGGGGATATACCTAGTCTCTATTAACTTGTAGTGGTGAGTGCAATGCTTGAAAACTTCATCCCAAATTAAGCATCAATTTCTTGACAATATGAAACACTAAAAAGTTAGTTAAAGACATGTAGAGAGAAATAAATAAGATAATAAAGAGAGAGAGAGAGAGAGAGAGAGAGAGAGTATATGGACCGAGGTCACCGGGTAAGAGGGGTGGATCGTGGTGGCATCAAGGACAATTGTAGGATGGAAGGAGGTGGAGGTAAGTACTGATGGGGTGAGAGAGAGGGAGAAAGGATGGTTGAGTGTTGGAAAAAGAAAGAGAGGCCAAAAAGGGTTGGATTGGGTTTTAGTTAATTCAAAATTTTGATTATTTATGCATATATCCCCAAAAATTATAAAACAATACTTTTTTACACCTATATTTTCGAAAATGCTTACGTGTATTTTTGTTTCAAAGAGAGTTGTGGGGGTTTCAACCCCCATTCGGCCTAACATAGCTCCATCCCTGGCTAAGACGTTAATCCAATCCCATTGATCTAATACTGCATTAAAACCACAAGGCCCTGCACTTTGGGATGCGTTGTTGGAGAGTCACCTTTTTACTTGTGAGTGAGGTACAGTAAACATAGAAGATTGTGGGTTAAAGTGGTCGCTTGAGTGTTCAGTCATCAAATTTCAAGGGTTTCTTGGCGATCTAACGCAAGGGATGTATATAATATGTTCCTAATAACTTTAGAGAGTAATTTTGTTACCTTATGCCTTTTTGCACTACTCTTGCATGTGATGTTTTTCATTTGGCATCCATGAATATTAGTTTGATTGATTGACCATTGTTAAGGGTTATTGTTAAATATTTTCCTAAAAATTGATGATTGTTATATATGCGGGGATACCATTTCCCCTATTATTACTTTACTCATACGCAGTTGTTTATTATTCACCAGTACAAGTGGCATGCCTCTGATAATCCACAGGTAATTTTCGTACCTTATTTGTATTTGATTTATTTGGCACCGTTTCTTGTCATATTATTTACTTCCTATGTCTTTTATTTTCAGTGGCACGTAGCCAGTGGATTTTTAGAAGATATTTGGATGATAAAGATTCTTGCAGCACAAAAAGAGGAAATATTTTATACATAAATTAATTTTCATTAAAAATTAGAGTTTTATTAGTGTTTTGATTTCTCGGGATTTATTAAATTTTGGAAAATCAAATTGTAAATTTTATATAATTAAAATTTTTAAAGTTGGAGAATAAATTTAATATTTAATTATTGGATTTTGCTACACTTGGAGTGTCGTTATAATTTAACTATTTTGTGATTTATATGCCTAGAATAATTTATCGGGAGCTTAAGTCAAAATCTAATCTAATATGTATATACATAAATCGTGTTTCCTCATATTATTGTGCCACCTATCCACACTAAACGCAAAGAATTATGTTAAAAATGGTGTATCTTCATATAAAAGTTTTTTCATATGAAACATATTTCCCTCAATTAATAAATGTTAATATTTATACAATGAATAATTTTTATATATAACTCAAAAAATATTTTTTTATAAAAAAAATGAATAATTTTCTAAAGGGTTTATAAATTCTGAACGTTAACATTACTTTATAAAAACATTTTTTCCTTAAAGAAATTTGCTTTTATATTTATAGAACAACCTTTTAAAACACAATTTATATAAAGAAATGAAGTTAAAACCTATTTAAAAAACTACTTTATAAAAATAGAATTTTTATATATAATAAAATATTTTACACTTATCTTTATAAAATTAGGTTTTGTTAAAAAATTATATAAAAAAGTGTTACCACTATAGTTTTATAAAATAAATGGTTATACATTTATATTTGTTTATAAAAATAGTATTGTTTAAAGCATTTGAAAACACAATTTATATGAAGAAATAAACTAATAAAATAAATAATAAAAGGTAAAGAAATGAAGTTAAAAACTACCATTTTTAGAAAAATATTTTATAAATATAAAATTTTTATATGTAATAAAATATTTTATACTTATCTTGATAGAATTAGGTTTTATTAAAAAATTAGAAAAAAAAGTGTTAACACTATAGTTTTATAAAAAAAATGACTATATATTTATATTTTTATAAAAATAGCATTGTTTAAAAAATAATTTATAATTATGAACGGTCTTTTAATACACACACACAGTGTGTGTTTGTGTATTTGTGTGTGTGTGTGTGTGTTCTATTCTTTTTGTTTTTCTAATTCCCCTTACTTCACCATTAAATTTTTTTCCTTTTTGCATTTTAATTTTCCATTCAAGTATTTGTTTGCCATCAAATATTCTATTAATGAAATACATATATTCGTTATCCATTTGTAATTTTTTCTGTAATAACCGCATGTATCACACAAATGTGAAATATATTTTTTAAAGTTATATATTTTACATTTATTTTTATAAATATATTTTCATTACATTGTATAATAAGAAATGCAAAACTCCCGCGAATCACGCGACGCTAAAAACTAGTTTAAAGTATGATAAGGCCCTGAAATTTTAGGTTGTCACAATATACAACATCTGACCACTAACAGCCATATCTAGGGGTGTAAGCGGTACGGTTTGGTCGGTAAATAGTAGATACCAATACCAAAACCAAACTCTAGATGGTAAAACCAAACTGTACCAGTTTACCACCCGGTACACCAAAATCAATACCAAAACCAAACCGGCTGGTATTTCGATTTTTTCGGTAATTTCGATTTTTTCTGGTTTCGGTAAATTCTGGTTTTTTCTGGTTTCTTCTGATTTTTTCTGGTTTCTGTAAATTCTGGTTTTTCTAGGTTTCTGGTTTAGGTTTTTTCTGGTTTCGGTAAACAACATTAAAAGTCCCAAAAAACCAAAAACAAAACCAACCAACTTTTTTAATTATTAAAACCAAAACCAAAACCAACTTTTTTCTGGTTTTGGTAAATTCGGTACGGTAATTTTGATAAATTCGGTACGGTACGGTAATTTTGGTACGGTTTTTTCTGGTTTCGATAAATTTGGTACGGTATGGTAATTTCGGTACGGTTTTTTCTGGTTTCAGTAAATTCGGTACGGTAATTTCGGTAAATCAGTTTTTTAAATATTAAAACCAAAACCAACCAACTTTTTTGCGGTAATTTCGGTTTCGGTAAGACTGGTTTCTGGTATTAAATATATGAAACCAAAACCATTTTTTTCGGACCAAAATGGTACGGTACGGTAAAAACCCGTACCGCTTCCACCCCTAGTCATATCGAATAATTTTACTACATAAAATCCACTTTAATAGTTTCAAGAAACACCTCACCTCTTAGCTTAATAATGTTCTTCAGATTATCATCGGTTTACAGCCCCAATTAAACGAAGAAAATAATTTAGTTCAATCATTCTAGAATTCCGGAAGACATTCTAAAGTTCAAAATCTTTTACAACAAAGATAAAAAGGAAGTAACCAAATCACAAAGAAGACATTTTTATATATCCTTTTTTAAAACGGGAGATTATATTTTCCTTAACTCATTTCAAACACTACTAATCAAACACTTTTGATAGTCATGGGTATTCACAAAATTTAGGTCAGAGATGAGAATTACCACAAGGATAAGAGTTTATGAACAATTATTGGTATAACGAGAACCATGGCCAATCAAATACTATAAAATCTCAAGAATTTTTTAACAATATACAATAATCAAAAGGTAAATCAACGACCAATAATTTTTCTCATTTAGAATCAAGATATGGATTATCAACGGATTCAAGAGACGACTTCAAATTCAAATGGAGAGAGAAATCAGCCAATACTCATAGAATTTTCAATACTATCTCAAAGGATGAAAGTGGTTAAAACTAGTGGGGTTAGAGGGAGTGGTTAAAACTAGTGGGGTTAGTGGGTGTCATGGCTTCTACAAAAAGTGGGTTATCACTTTTTTTTCTTTTTACTAGAAGTAGTGAATAGTGGGGATAGTGGGTCTCCCACTTGTATTATTAAAATACAATTTGACAACAATCCTCCATTTGAATTTTAAAAAACACAATCATCGGTAACAATTCTCTAGTTGTAAATTTTAAAAATTTATTGAGCAATTATAATTAATAGAATTGTGCATAAGCAAAGGTGTCTTTCGACTTGAACCTTTACAAACGCTCTAGGGAATTTGTCCAAAATTACCATAGGAAGCGGCACACTTCCACATTCACATAGGTGAGTCTATCAAGAATACTCCCGTAGCTAGGTACCCCACTCAATATAGATCTATAGATCTTCATTAAGAGTTATAATTAACTCAACCTTAACTCGCTTCAGGATATCGTGCTCCATAGGGATTGACTCGGAGTAAAACCCCGTATACAATTAATTAGCATGATTCAACCCATATCACTTATGATTTGTAATTACCCTTTGAACCTTTTTCTTGGGATCTCCACTCTATAGGTTGGGTTACCACCACAAGTGATTCAATATCAACGGGTTTTAGTTTGATCCCTTTCTAGGCGTTAAAACATCTTCTCTTGCACTAGTCCTTTCGTCAAAGGATAAGTCAAGTTATGTTCTCATCAATCAAAAAATAACCCACATTCACAACTCATTAGTTTTAAATTCTCAAACTATGTTATGCTTACGACATATTTGTCGCTCTTGCTATTGTGATAACGATTCTAAAATTTTATAATAGCCATGGTTATATTATTGTAGATAAACTGACCGATATCAATCTCTACCATAAATGGTATCTGATAATAGGTCTTTCAACCTTTCATTTCTTCACTAGTCATAGCTAATGGTATCACCATAAACTCCATTATTAATTATGTCAATAATTAATTTTTCTTGGAGTTCCAAAAAATAGCATCATAATATGTGTTAGACGCATATCCATTAATTGATTAAGAATCAATTCTACGTTCTTGATTTTTATCAAAATACATAACCTTTCGCAATTGCATAAGAATGCACTTTTATTTTATTATAAACCTTCATAGCACTCCCAAAAAAATAATTCCAAGCCAACCGTATTTAGATTTATCAAAATATCATGCCATTTATTAGTGCCTTCCATATTACTTTTCCAACTTCAAGTTGGTACATGTAAGTTGCCTTACATAGGTCACCATTTGAAAAGTAATATGATATATATTTCATTTTTAACTCAACATCATGTATAATATCAATGGCAAACAGATTAAATGAAGCTACTACATTTTCAAGAGAATAATTTAATGTCCAACATGTATAACTAAGTTATACCAATGAATCTTGTCTATTAAACAAAGCTTATATTCATAAATGAAAATGGTCTCAATATTTCTTCAAAAGATGTGCAAACACCGCACTATCTTAAAGTTATAAGATAAGTCAACTATAAACTAATTTCTAGTTCATTCCAAGGAATTCAATCAATCATGTATGACATAACTTCTGTAAGGATTTTTGAAATATTTTTAAATAACATAAGCAAGCTTTTATTTTTAAGTCACTACTCAAAAAATTAAAAGTTCTCTTGAACACCAAAGTTTTAGATTCTATTAAATGTTCTTTAATTATAGTTGATAGATACTCTATTGAGTGCCCCCACTATTCTCTAGGTATAGCATTGAGAAGCAACATATAATGAGCTCCCACTATATTTTCAATTCATAAAATGGAATCTAAACTTATAGAGTTTTAACATTAAATAATAATTAATCTTATTTCTTAAATAAATACATGCTTAATGTCTTCATGTAAAGTCGAATAAAAAAAGCAGTTCATTAGTTCTAGTCATAATTTCAGATTTTCAAGTGTGTGAAAGTCACATATAGATTATACAATCTATTTCATAAAAAGTATAATATACAATTTTTCATATATTTTTTTTACAATGTATAAAATAATATTCGTATTAGACTTTAGACCTCTATTCCAAATCATTCAACTAGAATATATTTACCAAAATAAAGATTACATTTGCAATAAACTCAATTATGATAAAATCCTCCAATTATTATTATTTCAACATATGATTTATATTTACGCAATATAAAGTCTGACATATAAGATCTTTATTCGTAATATTAGACTCTTGTATGTCTAAATTCATACATAGATCAAGTAACTTATTAAAATCATAACATGTTTGATTTCATATTTAAATACATAAAGGCAAAATATTCGTCTTAGAGTTTTATACTCTATCTAACAAAAAGTATACGGTAAAAATAATTTTAACCAACTAAATTATTTCTACACGCATATGAAGCACAACAATTGATTCTAACATAGTAGAATACAACTTTATTATACACTTTTTTCAACTCATATAAATGAATAATAGGAAGAATTATTCAAATAAAATTCTAGTGGTTGCGCTTCAAACTCAAATGTTGTACAAGTCCTTATACAATTTCTATGAAATTCATCTTCTATAAATTTGAGTCCAAATTTTTTAAGTAGCCCATAAATCCTTTAATAGGAAATTTATAAAGGCTTCAAAATATTTTGAATCCGTTGGGAACACTACACGATACATTTTTCTAAGAAATGTTGTCCAAAATATTTGTTCAAACGGAAAAACTTGAAGTTCGAAATTTCACTACGAACAAAATGCTTATTGAAAATTTATGCAATATTACAGAATTCATCATTTATGAGTCTAGTTTTATTCAAAATTAGAATCACTAAAAAATATTAAGCACAAGTTAAGATAAACCATTTTTACTACAAGTTGTCCAAAAAATTCAGCATTGCGTATCACATTTGTAAAAATCATAATAAAAGATACGCCACTCTTTTTTCAGAAATTCCAAAGCCCAAATATACATAAATTCAACATACTACATGCATGCCAAATTCACGAATTTCAGTCTATATATCATAAAAAATTGAGATGATATTCCAACAAAATTCATAACAAAAATTTCAGATTTTTCTTTTTCATCATCTATCACTTTAGTGTGGTTAATACCAACTACACTTTCATATAAACACTTCAAAAAATAATTGAACAATTTTTTTTATATAGTAAACATAGCGCAAGGCGTAAATAATTATTATTTACCCTTCGAATCCATATAACAAATGTTCATTTATTTTCATACAACAAATTTTCATTTGTTTCCAAATATCAATTTTTTATTTGATTCCATGTAACAAATTTTAATTTGTTTTCTTAACCACAAGTGGCTAAAAATGAATTGTCTAAAAAGGTATACAATTCCATTTCCAATAATAACATCTTATGTGAAATAATATTTCACATTCATAACTAAAAAATAAAATTGACCTATTTAAAGTTTTCCCTGAAGGGGTTGATTATTGTTCAAATTCTAATTTTTCACGAAACTACTGATCGATTCCGAATTGACCAAAAATACTGAAATTTATTTTTCTACTTCACAAAATATAATATTTAGGAAGTTCGAGGGCTAAACGGTAATTTCTAGAGGTAAAAGGTCAAAATTATAATTTCTAGACAGAGAAATTTTGTTGGCCTTTTTTTTTCATTTTAGGCATCATAAAAATAATTGTATATGCCCATAAGATTTATTTCTCGGTCTCCATAATAGATATAAAACGTCTTACAGTTGTTGGTACACTTGTTATATTGTGACTAAAAATCACATCAAAGAGTTTTATGGAGAAATCGAATAATAAAATCAAATTTAATTTTAGTCTACTACTCAATATTAAATTATTACCTCATATGATTATCTCAAATATGAACCGCATGCGTTGAATCCAAATAAATACTGCACAATAAAAATAAACAATATTACCTCAATTGTTTATAAATTATGTCGTAGACGATTTTTGGGTTGAGTCGCGGACTAGGTCGCTCTCTTTAAGACATTTTGCTGCTCTGCCCTCTTTGTACAGGTAGTCTACAGCCACATCATCCCGGGATAAAACAAGCCTAGAATCACCTTTGTATCATATAACCATGCACCGTAGTTATATGTCATACTAACACCCATTTCATATAAATTGCTCAACTCCACAATTTCAGTTTGGGGGGAACAAACTGTTCTAAAAATGTTTCGAGATTTTTTTTTTGAGAAAAAAAAATCAAAACAAAAATATGAGACACCGATTATATTTCTCTTCGGTTTGTTCTCTTTTTTTTTCTTTTCTTACCATTCTCAAAATCTCAAGCTCTCAACCTCTCTCAGGCTCCTCTCACATAATTTTGGTTGGATGAAGAGATTTATTATAGAAGCTTGAAAGTGGTTAAAACTAGTTGGATTAGTGGGTGTCATAGCTTATACAAAAAGTGGGTTATCATTTTTTTTTCTTTTTAGTGGAAGTAGTGAATAGTGGGGATAGTGGGTTTCCCACTTGTATTTTGAAAATACAATTTGACAACAATCCCCCATTGAATTTTAAAAAAACACAATCATCGGTAACAATCCCCTACTTGTAAATTTTAGAAATTTATTGAGCAATAATAATTAATAGAATTGTGCATAAGCAAAGGTGTCTTTCGACTTGAACCTTTACGTAGTAAAGATGATTCAAAATATGCTAGAGTAACTCGTAGTTTTAAACTCTATCTATGACAACATCCCACACACAACCCTACTTGGGTGTAGTTCTTTAAGCCAGCATGTTACGGCCATGTGCTTATATCCCATTATGTAAACGCTCTAGGAAATTTGCCCAAAATTATCATAGGAAGCAGCCCCACTACCACATTCATATAGGTGAGTCTATCAAGGATACTCTTGTAGCTAGGTACCCCACTCAAAATAGAGCTATAGATCTTTATTAAGAGTTATAATTAACTCAACATTAACTCGCTTCAGTATATCGTTCTCCATAGGGATTGACTCGGAGCAAAACCCCCTATACAATTAATTAGCAATATTCAACCAATATCACTTGTGATTTGTTATTACCCTTTGAACCTATTTCTTGAGATCTTCAGTCTATAGGTTGGCTTACCACCATAAGTGATTCAATATCAACGGGCTTTAGTCCGATCCCTTTCTAGGTGTTAAAACACCTTCTCTTACACTAGTCCTTTCATCAAAGGATAAGTCAGGTTATGTTCTCATCAGTTAGAAAATAATCCACACTCACAACTCATTAGTTTTAAATTCTCAAATTATGTTTTGCTTACAAAATATTTGTCGCTCTTTCTGTTATGATAACGATTCTAGAATTTTACAATAGCCATGGTTCTATTGTTGTGGATAAACTGACTGATATCAATCTCTACCATAAATGGTATCTTATAATAGGTCTTTAAACCTTTCATTTCCTTACTAGTTATAGCTAAGTGTATCACCATAAACCCTATCATTAATTGTGTCAATAATTAATTTTTCTTGGAGTTCCAAAAAATAGCATCATAATATGTGTTAGACACATATCCATTAATTGATTAAGAATCAATTCTAGGTTCGTGATTTTTATCAAAACACATAACCTTTTTCAATAGCATAAGAATGCACTTTTTTTATTATAAACCTTCATAGCACTCCCACAAAAAATAATTCCAAGTCAACCATATTTAGTAGCTCGGTTGAGACTACTTAAGATTTTCGCATATACATCTTTTCTTATCACTATATATAGTGTTCTTATACTTGGATCATGTGGAGTACAATATGGTTCATAATAAGCATATACCTAATAAATAGATATTCTTGTATTTCAATGTACTCGATCAATTAATTGATTCATATGGCCTTCTAATATTAGCAAGTAATATTCTTGTTTCATTGAAACTCTTTATGACAACACTTTGACTTAGCATGAATTTGATTTTCTAGGCAACAAAATATTATAACCAAATATCAGCTAATCACTTTCGCATAAATAACTAATAGTGCATTCTTATTTCAACATGCATAATGATACACACGATTCATATTATTCTCAATTCATTACCATTTGATGATTTATCAAAATATCATGCCATTTATTGGTGCCTTCCATATTAATTTTCCAACTTCAAGTTGGTCCATAAAAGTTTCCTTACATACGTCACCATTCGAAATGAAATATTATATATATTTAATTTTTAACTCAACATCATGTATAATATCAATGTCAAATAAAGTAAATGAAGCTACTTCATTTTCAAGAGAATAATTTAATGTGCAACATGTATAACTAAGTTATACCAATAAATCTTGGCTAATAAACAAAGCTTATATTCATAAATGAAAATGGTCTCAATATTCCTTCAAATGATGTGCAAACACCTCACTATCTTAAAGTTATAAGATAGGTCAACTATAAACTAATTTATAATTCATTCCAAGGAATTCAATTAATTATTTATGACATAACTTCTCTAAGGATTTTTGAAGTCCTTTTAAATAACATAAGCAAGCTTTTATTTTTAAGTCACTACTCAAAAAATTAAGAGTTCTCTTGAACACCAAAGTTTTAGATTCTATTAAATGTTCTTCAATTATAGTTGATAGGTACTCTATTGAGTGTCCCCAATATTCTCTAGGTATAGCATTGAGAAACAACATATAATGAGCCCCCACTATATCTTCAACTCATAAAATAAAATCTAAACTTATAGAGTTTCAACATTAAATAAGAATTAATCTTATTTCTTAAATAAATCCATGTTTGATGTCTTCATGTAAATTCGAATACAAAAAATAGTTCATTCGTTCTAGCCATAATTTCAGATTTTTAAGTATCTGAAAGTCACATATAGATTATACAATCTATTTTATAAAAAAATATAATATACAATTTTTCATATATTATTTTTCAAAATGTTTAAAATAATACTTCGTATTAGACTTTAGACCTCTATTCCAAATCATTCAACTAGAATATATTTTCAAAAATAAAGATTGCGTTTGCACTAAATTCAATTATGATAAAATCCTCCAATTATTAACATTTTAACATATGATTTATATTTACTCAATATAAAGCCTGACATAGGAGATATTTACTCGTAATATTAGACTCTTGTATGTCTAAATTCATACATAGATCAAACAACTTATTAAAATCATAACATGTTTGATTTCATATGCAAATACATAAAGGTAAAATATTTATCTTAGAGTTTTATACTCTATCCAACAAAAAGTATACGGTAAAAATAATTTTACCCAACTAAATTATTTCTACCCGCGTATGAAGCACAACAATTGATTCTAACGTAGTAGAATACAACTTTATTATACACTTTTTCCAACTCATATAAATGAATAATAGGAAGAATTATTCAAATAAAATTCTAGTGGTGTCGCTTCAAACTCAAATGTTGTACAAGTCCTTATACAATTTCTATGAAATTCATCTTCCATAAATTTGAGTCCAAATTTTTTAAGTAGTCCATAAATCCTTTAATAAAAAAATTTATAAAGGCTTCAAAATATTTTGAATCCGTAGGGAACACTACATGATACATTTTTCTAAGAAAATATTGTCCAAAATATTTGTTCAAACGGAAAAACTTCAAGTTCGAAATTTTACCACGAACAAACCGCTTCTTGAAAATTTATGAAATATTTCAGAATTCATCCTTTATGAGTCTAATCTTATCCAAAATTGGAATCACTCCAAAATATTAAGCACAAGTTAAGATAAACTTGTTTTACCACAAGTTATCCAAAAAATTCAGCATTGCGCATCACATATGTAAAATCATAATAAAAAACTTAAGCTCCTTGTGTTACGCCACCTAATAAAATATCGGGCGATCAATCTTGTACCAAATTAAAACAGGAGTCTCCTATATTTCATTCTTAGCATCACTGTCGAAAACCAAATTTAATTACTAATAACTTATTAGGCTAGCGTCAAAATTTTCATTAACTAATCTTTTTAAACAAACCATTCCATAAAAACATCCACACAGTTTATATATAAATGAAACTGAGATGAAATAAAAATAACTGAACACTCGGTTTGTCATAATATAACCAAATTGAATTCCGCAATAAAGGGCGATAAAATAAATAAATGCAGTTGGGTTATCAGCCCGAATATTTATACAGTAACTCCTACCTATATTATAAGGATAGAAGCGTCTATGGAAAACCTACATGCATCCACAGCTGCTGCAGCAGATGTTAGATTCGAAGGAATCCTCATCCAGGCGTCCCTGTGTCTAGACACCTATATATATATATATATATATCAAAATAGAAAAAATAGATCGGGTCAGAGCCCGAGTTGTGAAAATATTTTGCAAATGCATAAATGCTTTATTTATGAGAAATATATTTTATCCCATATTTAAATTGGTATCGCACTCCCATGAGATACCCCTCACCCCTCCTCTAAAAGTGCACAGCTATCGCGTTCCTATTAAATAACCTAGTCCAATACCCTGCCTATCTAACCCGTTCCAGCAAAACTCTAGAATTCCTAAATTGATTCGAGTACTAAGGGCTAAACTTCTCCCCAGTCTCAACACTGTGCCATGTTCGTACGTGGGATGTCTCGCGAAGCGAAATCCAAACAAGGAACCCCCCCCCTCGATACACTACTACTTGGCAGTGTCGATTGTCGAGGTCCATTAGGCCCTCAGTACACAACGTATATATACATACTCATTTAATTATCTATATCATCATACTCACTTTCATATACATATCACAATATACGTCCGGATAGAATCTCCCGGAATGATAATTAATTTTCTTTTCATTTTATCTCTTTACTCTAATTAGAGATATTTAATATCTTCTTCTCATACACAGGTATTATACTATACACACGAGTATAATAACCATCCCAACGAGCTATAACTCGAGGATGCGGTCTCTCAATGCAATCATCTTCCAGGGAATTACTCACATACCATCCTGGGTACCAGCGGTCGGACTAAATAACACCGACATGGTAAAAATAAAATCAAAACGTATGGGAAGCGATCATAGTTCCTCCCCAAAAATGAGATGAAACATACCCACCACATTTCACCCCTAATAAAATCACACGATATAACAATGGACGCTATGACCTGGGGACTATACGCTCCATGCTCCTCAAGCCAGGGGCTTCACCCACAACGCGCAACTTCCCATGATAGCGTTAGAGGGGGTATGCTTCACATAAATATATATATATATATATATATATATATATATCACTCCTCAAATGTATACATGGCTATAATTACCAATCTCATAATGATATTTAAGTATTCTCCCACTTAAATACTAATCCCATAAGTATTCTCTTACTTAAATACATCTCGCACCTTGATCACTGTTAGGGATTTATATACTCTCCAAATATTCCAATTCATAACCATTTAATAAGTATACCCTTAACTTATCTTTAGCCTATAACCCCAAATTCCATCCTAGTCGCCTCATAGGATTTACGTAATTACAAATGGCCCCTATCTATCCCGTCCACATAAATATACCCATATATGCTTACCGAAACTTCTCCAAATGTAACTGTCTTCCTAAATATTCGATAGGTCCATACCTTGGATTAACTTCTCAAATAACCCAAGGTCAATTCGCAATTCCTCAAGTCCTATAGAACACAACTCTCTTTAATATTATAATTTAAAAAGGCCCTAAACTTTAAACTCAAAGAGGAGAAGGAATAACAATCTCCGAAATCTTGGGCTGAAAACGAGTGTCGGTCGACCGCGGTTTGTAATTAATCCTAACAAACCAATCAGTAGGCCCTTCTTCCTAAATGCGGTCGACCGGCCATAGTGTCACGGTCGACTAGTCATACCAGATCCTCGAAAATATGTTCTCCAAAATGCCAACCAACAAACCTAAACTCCATTTTTATGGTCTCAAATCTCCACCAACAACACTATATTCATCTAATTAATGATTTCTAACCAATAAATCAATTAATTTGGGGATTAAACCCATTTTCTTAGATTTGAACCTAAAACCCCATTAGACCCTAGTTTTACCATTTTCCCCATTTCAATTCATTTCTTCACTCCATTTACTTGGATTTAATATTAAAAATCATTAAGAGTTTATATTATATCAATATGTAAACTCATACTCCAATTTTCCCAAATTTAATTTAAGGGTTATAACTCAACATCATATATTTTACCAACTATAATACGAGAGAAATGTACGAAATGAAATAAAGTAAGTACACACTTTCCTGGAGGATGAAATCCAACGACCTCGAATCGAATCCCGCGGTATTTGGCCGGAACCTCCCTTTTCTTCCTCTTTTCTCTCTTCCTTTCCTCTCCTCTTTCTTTTCTCTCTTTTCTTTCCTTTCTCCCACTCTCTCTTGCCTTATATAGGAGAGAATAAGGGTTTATCCCTTTAAAATCCAAAAATAACTCGTTTACTCAATTACGAGTCCCTACTGGTCCAAAAAATTTTGAAGTCCAAACACTACTCCCGGATACTCAATTCTGACTATCTCGGCCATTTCGAAATCAAACGCACTCTCAAAATATCCATCCGAGGTACTTGACCTCAATCCACTAATTTGACCGAACACCACGTAATGCGGGTTTTCCAACTAAAATATTATCCTTTGTCGCTTTACCCAACTGTGATAAAATAAAAAAATTCTCCGATTCATTTACCTAATCCCAAAAGTAAAATATAGCACACACCAAAAATCATCTACTCCTTGAAAACTCCAGAATTTACTATTCACGATAATTCCTCTAATTCCCAAATTACACGTACTTATGAATTTTAATTATCCATAAAAGTACAGGGTATTACATACTCCCCCCTTACAACGGAATTTCGCCCGCGAAATTCACATGCGATCGATACTACCAACCTAGGATCGCTAATCATACCTTAACCATATACGCGTTCGGTACCTACCTATCTCAATAGCTTAACTAAATCCTTAAGTTCTACAATACTATCTCGTCGTAAGGTGACTCTAGTAACTTCACATCGCACTCATCGTTTCTAGTACCACATATAAAGAAAGCGAGCCTATAACCGCCGCTCTAACTTCTAAATATAACTGGAGAATCATTCTAATCATCCGCTCATCTACATCAGGATATCTAATTTCACTTAAAAAAGGAAATTACTCTAACGCTTGACTATTCCCATCAGTCTCATCGCTTATCTTGGGCATGCTACCTCTTATTGCCTTATACAATTGAATTATCGCGTACTTATTACGACATTCCATCCAACACACTCCAAATCCATTTATGATTGCCTCACAGCATAATCTTCAACTTTATATACTATGCCTCTTCTATTTCAGGCGGTATATAAAACCAACTTCCAGGGTGCCCATACACCTTTTAACCCGAGATTATTTTCACAACCATTGTAAATGTCCGACACGTACACTCTCTCTAAACAACGGGCCTTATTTTCTCGGTGTAATACTCACACATGGGTTTTCTTAACCCACAAAATTCAATTCTTCCTATACTTGTAAATCCAATCCTTCTCAAGGTTAACCAACAAATCTTCTCATGGTTAACTCACCACAATATCCTGATATCGGCGACACTAGTCCTACTGGCCTTACTTCCTAATAACCCTACGATCAAAGTGTTTTTTACACACGTAAGATGAATACTAACCTAAATTGTGTCCCTAGTTCCCAAGACCTTTCTCAACTCCTTACATTTGCTCGGTTTCATGCGTGGGATGTCTCACAAAGAGAAATCCAAACAAGGAACCCACCCGTTACACTACTCCCTCGCGTCATCGATCATCGAGATATAACGGCCTAAGGCACACCAGCGGGACGTCCTAAGTCCTCCCTCGCTAACCTACTAACACTCTTCTACTACTCTATCCCTTCCTCTTAAAGATATGGAAAATCTATCAAACCGGGGCGCCTACTTTCGACAAAAGTTTTACGAACATCGTACCCAAAATATACTTCCTCCAAAAATTGCCATTTCATTAAGGCCTGGTTACAAGACTTAAATCAATATCCTTTACCTTGCCTCACCCAAATACTTGCGGTGAGAAAAACATTTCAGTGCTTCTCCATAGCACTTATATTTCCATAAACCTACCATCATCACACGGCTCTCAGTCTATAGTGTTTCCTCCACACTATACAACTTGTCGTCAAAACCAACCTCCTTGGATCCCATAACATCTCGCCACTCCCGGCGTCGTTAAGGTTCATACGTGGAGCGTCTCATAAGAGAAATCCAAACAAGGAACCCCTCCAATACACTACTACTTAACTTTATCGGTCGTGGAGGTCCGTTAGCTTTAATGTGTAATCGGGATAAACCTGTCCTCTCTTTCAACAAAATGTGGTCTGAACTCCTATTCCTTTCCAGGAGACACACCACCAAGCACTCGTACTAGAACTAAGTCCTTAGCGCAAATAATAATGAGCTTAAACTCACAGCTTAATAATAAACCCTGTATACCTTAAATCATATCTATAAGGTCGCCACGCACTCGTATCACGATAATAAAACATCTGCTCATCGAAGTTCCATCTATACATATAATAGAGGCAAACTAAACCTGTATCCAGGTGAGATATCGCAACAACAACATGTTCCACCCTGGAATCGCGGACACGATAGTCTTGCAATCATTTGCCTACTATCGCTCCGATAATCCACAAATATATTCCTCTTATGATACTGCCATACTAGTATAACACACACAAAATGGGAAAAATAATCCTGATATAAACTCAAAATACTAGTACCCACTTTTCACAGCGAATGGAAGAAAATAGATCCTTGTTATCGCAGAAAAACACATAAACATATACTATATAATGTTATCGATACTACTAGTAAACTCGAATCACACACAAATCTAGGGTTAATAAAATACCATGACTCAATCTTGTCACACAGAATACACCTCCTTCATCCGAAGTGAAACTCATAAAAACAACTTTTCCAATCTCCCTAGCTACTCCAAATGGTTCCCGGACATGATATACTTGCCCTAACTAAAACAAAACTACTTTAATCGATGCCCTACCTCGGCACCCTATTCTTGTCCTTTAACTCCTACCTGGCAAGGTCAAAGCGCGTGGTTCTACACTCCACTATGCAACTTTCCCCACCTCTGGCCACCCTGACCAGGTTAAGGTTATCAGTATCTCTGACTCTATAGCCTTGATCCTGATGATTTCCTTCATAGTTCTCTTAACTTTTTCGCTAAAAGGAAAATCCACTACCAGCTTCAACAGCCCCGGTTCAATGAAATCCCTCGGGTGGATGTCCACCAATGGGGTTCCATGGATACAAATTCTCCACAAGTTTTAGCAACACTTATCCAGTCATCCTAACATTCCACTGAAGGACTTTGTCTTAACTGTACCTACCTTACTTCGGTACTAGGTTCACTTATCCATACCACTCTTTATTCTCTGTCGGTCTCTGGCCGATCCTTATGTGAATAATGCCAAAAATGTATTCTTTTCCTTCCTAATCGACCAAAGGAATTTGCAATTAAAACCGTTAGTGAGATTCCTCTACGAGCAACACATCCTGCTCCCCCAAATATGGTGACCACCGTTCCCACCATCTCAATATTGCTCCGACGAGTGAAAAAATTTCCTCAAATTTTTGCATATGGGTATTTCCACACCCTGCTCTAAGCCAAAGCTTCTGATCCTTTCACCTCCGCTGAATCATATTACACTTACTCCGTATAACTTAACTTCAAGGTATGATCCTTATCGAAGACCTTTCGAACCTTTTTCCCAATTTACTTCTCTGTGTAACTCAAGTTTAGCACCATTATCTACTACAGTGCTACTTGGATACTCGTAACTACTATTCTTTAATAGTCATAACAACCATCCTTGACAAATTCCATAAGGAGAGTGACCTCCACTGCGGTCCTAGTCTCCGACTTCAACTAACCGCTCTAATTAGGTCCCGACTTCTGCTACCCTTGAAATGGCCTTCAGTGGTCATCCTTCATCGATCAGCACACGAATCTCTAACGAGTGCGTAAGAGATTACTATAATCTTATGAAATGGCAAGAGAACGAAATCTGACAAGAGGAATTAACAATCCTAATCCTAAGGCTCTACATCAAATCGAAAGCAATGCTGAAAGCGTAGTACGTCCGTACAGATTTCTAAGGACACTAGAACCTGATGCTCTGATACCATCTGTGACACCCCTCCTAATAAAATACCAGGTGATAAATCCTGTACCAAATTAAAATAGGAGTCTCATATGGTTCATTCTTAGCATCACTATCGAAAATCAAATTTAATTACTAATAACCTATTAGGTTGGCATCAAAATTTTAATTAACTAATCTTTTTAAACAAACCATTCCATAAAAACATCCACACAGTTTATATATAAATGAAACTGAGTTAAAATATAAATAACCGAACACTCGATTTAACATAATACAACCAAATCAAATTCCGCAATAAAAGGAGGTAAAAGAAATAAATGCAATTAGGTTATCAGCCCGAATATTCATACAGTAACTCCTATCTAGATTACAAGGATAGAAGAGTCTACAGAAAACCTGCATGCATCTACAGCTGCTGCAACAGACATAAAACTCGAAGGAATCCTCATCCAAGTATCCCTGTATACGGACACCTATGTGTGTGTGTGTGTGTGTGTATATATATATATATATATATATATATATATATATATATATATATATATATATATATATATATATATGTAGACACCCCATTCTATTACCCCATAAACTCTCCCTAGGTCCCTAGCACCTCCCTTCATCACTACAAACCCAGGTCATGCCCCGAGTACTGACCTAGAAGCCATCGGGCGCTCCCAGGCTCCGTTTGACCAAAAAGTCAAACTCTCTAGCTCGACTGAGACTAAATGAATCTTCAAAGTTCACTAAAACCCCTTTCCAACGGTCCATCCCGTGCGTAATTCTGACTTACGGTACAGATGAACGACCCGTTTTACCTAAAACCTGATCTAAAGGCCACCGGGCGCTCTCGGGATCCGTTTGACCTAAGTCAAACTCTTCATCTTGACCGAGACTGAATGAATATTCAAAGGGCACTGAATTCACTTACAAATGGTCCATCCCGTGTGTGATTTTGACTTACCATGCAGACGAATGATCCATTTTACTCCGAGAGGTCACCAAATGCTTCCAGGGCCCGGTTAACTGAAGTCAACTCCCTGAATCGGATCAAACTCTTTGTAATGTATAATTACATCTCCTAAACTTTCCAATGGTCCACCCCATGCATGATTCTAACTTACCATGCAGACGAACGATTCGTTCGCGTCCAACGATTCTCCATCTAATGGACCGACGAACCCTTTCGAGTCGTATTTGACCCAAAGTCAACTTCCGAACACGGGAGCGGTCCAAGGACTTTCAAAGGTCTATAAATTACCTTTAAAATGGTCTACCCCGTGCACGATTTGGATCAACGGTTTTCGCTCAGCGACTGACTTTTCGAAAAGGCCTGAAAGACACTGCCAAACGGCAGGTCCAGACCCTGCCTATCGGCAGTGTGCATAAACACACCTGCCGATTGGTATGACCAGGGCTATGCCGATCAGCAATGCCATGGGCCTATAAAAGGTAAGGCTTGTCCTCATTGCAAAAGGAGCCCAGATCTGATAGATATCACTCCTAGAAAATCCAGAAAACCTCTCTCGAAGTCAGCATGATTTCCACATCCAAATCACTTTCGAACCTTCACTTTTCATCATCCTTTTCATCAAACTTAGTGAATTCACTATCCTCTATCATCACCCAAGTGCAAGGGCTACTCTCCAACACTAAAGATCAAGCTCAAGATCTTCAAGAAGGTCCAATTTTCGCAATTCTCTCCTTAAATTCTCATACGTTCGCATTAACTTATTTTAATAATTAGCACTTTTATTCTCTCATATCACATATCCTAATATACTTTTTATTTAGTATTATTGCACATACCTTATTTTCATACAAATAAAAACCCAAAAAAATAAGAAAAAGAGGGTTTGCTCATAAATTCTAAACGGGAATTCTCACACTTTTCTTACACTTCTCTCACAACTAAAACATTTTTTCTACACACACACAAATAAGAGAATCCGCCGATTGGATTTTTGGGATAAACCCCACCCCTCGTTTTGCATACGAACTACATGGACTTTGATGCCTCTATAGGCTACGTAGGCGTCTCGGGGTAAAACCCGAGACTCGAGTCATATTCTCACTTTTTCTCTCATTTTCTATTTTCTCTAAACTCAACTCTCTTAGATTACATACATCCATATATGCATATATTTGTTCTTAGTGGCGTATTATTCCACATACTTTATTGTTCCATTATAACGATCAACGCAAGGATAATCGCGTAAACCCTATTTTCTAATATTATTTTTACATTCCTACGGATGACTCTCTTTATCTCTTCCATGATACAAGTCGAGGATACCTATCTCCATTATATATACAAATGCACACATATCACGAGAAAAATAAAGGAAAGTAGCAAAAACCCATGAGAGACTGTAAGGGCGGAATGGGTGCCTAATACCTTCCCATTTCGTAACTTAGCCTCCAAACCCTTTTCGAATCATTTTAGTTTTGTATGCATCAGTATGTATTTGGATGCTGTCCTTCGAGGGTGGCTTCATTTATTTTGTCTGTTTTGAGTAAAATATACTGGCAACTCCATCTCTCTACAATTTTCACCTCATCAATGACGCCGGTCGAAGCGCTCTTGAGAGGGATGCGCGGGTGCTAGGATCCTCACTCTGCCCGCCCGCGGTGAGGATCGGGGATGGCCATGATATATATATATATATATATATATATATATATATATATATATATATATATATATATATAGAGAGAGAGAGAGAGAGAGAGAGAGAGAAAGAGGAAAAATAGATAAACGGGTCACAACCCGAGTTGTGAAAATATTTTGCAAGTGCATAAATGCTTTATTTATGAGAAATATGTTTTATCACATATTTAAATTGGTATCGCACTCCCATGAGATACCCCTCACCCCTCCTTTAAAAGTGCACAGCTATCGTGTTCCTATTAAATAACCTAGTCCAATACCCTGCCTATCTAACCCGTTCCATCAAAACTCTAGAATTCCTAAATTGATTCGAGTACTAAGGGCTAAACTTCTCCCCGGTCTCAACACTATGCCATGTTCGTGCGTGGGGTGTCTCGTGAAGCGAAATCCAAGCAAGGAACCCCCCCCCCCCCGATACATTATTACTTGGCAGTGTCGATCGTAGAGATCCATTAGGCCCTCAGTACACAACGTATATATACACACTCATATAATTATCTATATTTTCATACTCACTTTCATATACAGATCACAATATACGTCTGGATAGAATCTCCCGGAATGAGAATTAATTTTTTTTTCATTTTATCTCTTTACTCTAATTAGAGATATATAATATCTTGTTATCATACACAGGTATTATACTATACACACAAGTATAATAACCATCCAAACGAGCTATAACTCGAGGATGCGGTCTCTCAGTGCTATCATCTTCTAGGGAATTACTCACATACCATCCTAGGTACCAGCAGTCGGACTAAATAATATCGACATGTTAAAAACAAAATCAAAACGTATGGTAAGCGGTCATAGTTCCTCCCTGGAAATGAGAGGAAACATACCCACCACGTTTCACTCCTAATAAAATCACACAATATAACAATGGACTCTATGACCTGGGGACTATACGCTTCCTGCTCCTCAAGCCATGGGTCTCACCCACAACGCGCAACTTCCCATGATAGCATTAGAGGAGGTATGCTTCACATAAATATATATATACCATTCACACACAGATGTATGCATATCCGTATCATATAATATATACTATAATCACATCGTATATATATATATATATATATATATATATATATATATATATATATATATATATACATTTATCACTCCTCAAATGTATACGTGGCTATAATTGTCAATCTCATAATGATATTTAAGTATTCTCCTACTTAAATACTAATCCCATAAGTATTCTCTTACTTAAATATATCTCACACCTTGATCACTGTTAGGGATTTATATACTCTCCAAATATTCCAATTCATAACCATTTAATAAGTATACCCTTAACTTATCTTTAGCCTATAACCCCAAATTCCATCTTAGTCGCCTCATAGGATTTACTTAATTACAGATGGCCCCTATCTATTCCATCCACATAAATATACCCATATATGCTTACCGAAATTTCTCCAAATGTCACTCTCTTCATAAATATTCGATAGGTCCATAAGCCGGATTAACTTCTCAAATAACCTAAGGTCAATTAACAATTCCTCAAGCCCTATAGAACATAACTCTCTTTGATATTCTAATTTAAAAATCCCCTAAACTTTAAACTCAGAGAGGAGAAGGAATAAAAATCTCCAAAATCTTGGGTGAAATTAGAGTGTCGGTCGCCCGGACCTGGACCCCGATCGACCGCGGTTTGTAATTAAGCCTAACAAACCAATCAGTAGGACCTTATTCCTAAACTCGGTCGACCGGACATAAGGGCGCGATCGACCGATCATACTAGGTCCTCAAAATTCTGTTCTCCAAAATGCCAACCAACAACCCCAAACTCCATTTGTATGGTCTCAAATCTCCACCAACAACACTATATTCATCTAATTAATGATTTCTAACCAATAAATCAATTAATTTGGGGACTAAACCCATTTTCTTAGATTTGAACCTAAAAACCCATTAAACCCTCATTTTACCATTTTCCCCATTTTAATTCATTTCTTCACTCCATTTACTTGGATTTAACACTAAAAATCAATAAGAGTTTACATTATATCAATATGTAAACTCATACTCCAATTTTTCCAAATTTAATTTAAGGTTTATAACTCTACATCATATATTTTACCAACTATAATATGAGACATATGCACGAAATGAAATAAAACAAGTCAACACTTGCCTGGAGGATGAAATTCGACGACCTCGAGTCGAATCCCGTGGTGTTTGGCCGTAACCTCCCTTTTCTTCCTCTTTTCTCTCTTCCTTTCCTCTCCTCTTTCTTTTCCCTCTTTCGTTTCTCCCACTCTCTCATGCCTTATATAGGAGAGAATAATGGTTTATCCCTTTAAAACCCAAAAATGACTCGTTTACTTAATTACGAGTCCCTACTGGTCAAAAAAATTTCGGAGTCCAAACACTACTTCCGGATACTCTATTTTGACTATCTCGGCCATTCTGAAATCAACCGCACACTCTAAATATCCATTTGAGGTACTTGATCGCAATCCACTAATTTGCCCCAACACCACTTAATGTGGGTTTTCCAACTAAAAGGTTATCCTTTGTCTCTTTACCCAACTGTGACAAAATAAAAAAATGCTCCGACTGATGCGACTAAGAATGTGTCTCCGAAGTGCGTACTCTCTAGGCTCAAGTGCAAGCCTGTTGCTCAAGTAATAATACGATAAGTCGGGTATCGATCCTTAGGGAAATAGGACAACAGAGTTATAACGACGTTGGACAGACGAAGAAAACCTAACTTTGACTCTAAGTAAAAGGGAAAGATGATTTGAATGGTGAAATAGCTACAACTATATGAAATTTTGAAATTGATTAACTAGAGAAATTAAGGATGAATGAAATGCAATTACTGTAAATTATCTAAAATATTGGAGATGATTGAACTAGACTTGAACTATATGATGAGGAAAATAGGACAGAAATACAATCCCTCAACCCTAGTGTCTTGCGAGCACAAAATTAATCATAAATCTAAATGATTAATTAGACCCAGAAATTAGTACTCCCAAGCATTACATATATGAGGTTCAAGCCCTCACCATACATAATAAGAGGATGAGTAAATCGGTATTGCGATAGCTACACTCGAATTGCATTCTGAAGCATCCCGGTTACCCTAAAGCAAACGAGATCCAAAGATCTATAATGGTTGTGTCACTATGCAATACGATCCTAATAAATCCTTTAGTTTAGAGGATTAACTTTATACACATGAAACTATCACATCAGGTTGAGTTCAGGCATCCCGACCTTAAAAATCTAGCCGAACATGTTAAACCTAACTATGCATGAATTAACTATGTTGCAAGCAAGAGAAATAATAATGAAACTATCTTGAAACATGCAAAGAAGTGTTATGAACCCAGAAATTGTTTGAATCATGCAAGAAAAATAACCATGCAAGAACAATAATAAGAAGAATGAAATTTTGATTAAAACTTGAAAACAACCCGGAATGAATCAATCTTGAAGCAACAATTCAAACTATGTTCCTAGGTGTTCTTCTATTTTTTTCTCTACCAAAAACTGATCAAAACTATGAAAAACTCTATTTTTTAAGTCACTACCATTGTACAAATACGTTTTAGAAGAAGTTGTAACAATATAGGACTATTTGGACCAATCAGCTGTCAAGGAAAAATTTGCACATCAGGACCCTCGAACCGATTCGCAGCTACCCCGAATCGGTTCATAGTGCGGTTCGGTAATTTCTGCTGGTTTTGGCTCTTCTTTTCTCTCTTCCAACACTTAGAATTTTTACTTTTTTTCTTCTTTTCTTTCTTAGATATTTCCTCAACTTCAAATGAACATAACTCCTTCACCGTTGCTCGGATTTGGGTACCGCTTCTTCTAGTATTCTCGTTGTTCTGATACTTTCCAGTTGTCCCCGCCTTCGGGATCAGATTGAAGAATTACAAAAATTACCTTGAACTTGCCTTCCTAGCCTTTCTTTCATTGTTTCGATTTCTCTTTCGCATCGCTTGCATAATTAACCTGTAAAACACATAAGAGAAACACAAAACATGAAATACTTGCCAACGAATGTTAGTATCATAAATGTGAGTTAAATACATATCAATTGGGTCACTCGGGTTCACAAAGGTATCGAAATTAAGGGGATAAATATACAATATTTATGCCCAATCAAATCCCCCTAACTTAGAACTTTGCGCGTCCCGAGCAATGTAAAAGAAAAGGAATAATGTCACAACTCTTCTAAACAATTTATTAGGATAGAATAACTTTTCCGCGGGAAAGATATTGCATTTAGCGTATGCAACAAGCCTTTTAACCCCTAGGTTACCCTAATAGGACGAGTGTTGTCTCGTGAGGGTTTGCAGTGAATATACCCACAAAATTCGACTCAAAGAAAATTCAAAATATGCAAAAATTGTATAATTTAAACTTTTTCAAAAAATAGTCATCATCAAATCATGTTCAAGAGTCTCAAATCATAGTGCGTGTGTGCGAAGCCGAAAATTTAACCGCGAATTTCCACTGATTGACCATTAGGTTACTTATCCAAAAATTCGTTCTGATTTCAAAATCTCACGTGATGCTCTCACAAACGAATCACTCGAAATGTGGATATTCTCTAGGTATGCGTGATTTATAAGAGTAAATATATTGGAAACAAGTTCATGCACACAAATAGAAAGACAGAAATTTTATGGTAATCGAATCTCATCAAAGGATTACGGTCGTAAGAAAATGGGAACATTGCCTCTAATTCACATTTTTGATCTCTTTTATTATCTTTTGGTGTTTTAGCTCTTCATACGGTAACCAATTTCGCAATTTTTGGACTCGGTTAGGACTTTTACGAGTTAAAGGCGTATTAGGTCATATTGGAAAAGGTAAAGAATTTCAAAATTGGAAAACTTTGCTTATGATGTCTGTCAGTATTTTTCCAGGCTTTTGCTCATTTTCTTCTTCTTTTTCTATTTTCTTCTATTTTCACGCTTTTCTTTTTTTGCTATTTTTGTTGAGCATAGTTACTTTTTTCGTGCCCCTTTTTGTTGCACTTTTCAGACTTAAGTTCTGACTTTTTCTATTTTTCACAATTTCAGACTTTTTGGGTTTTTCGGGTTTTCAAACGAAAGGAAAAATTATTCGGCTCAATTTTGGGTTACAAAAGGGATGATTTTTCATAACTTTTTGTGGCCAATATTTTTGGGTAACAAACGATAGCCTACATTGTCCAAACTACTAATTGCGTTACCATATGCGTTTCGAGATGAATTTAATTTAGAGATTTCTTTGGCACGTTTTTCAAGGAAATATCACACACATTTCTCAAAACCGATCAAAGTTAAAGACTTGAGATCCTCGACGACTTATTAGGCTGCTGAAAAGAACTTTGAGTTAACAATTAACTCGAATTGATTTATAAATTTTACCAAAATGAAAGGCTCGAATCTCATTGGGGTTTGTTAATCTCCACAATTATTCGTCAAGTCGTCAATTTTCTCAATTTCCATCTTTGGTCAATTTCGGCTTTGTATATTGTGTTTTTACAATTTGAGATTTTAAACCGACTTTTAATGATATTTTTGAAAATTTTGAATTCCAATTTTTATTTATTTTGAAGAAAAATATTTTTGAATTTTTCAAAATTTTATGATTTTTTTTTAGAATTTTGGGCATTTTTGAAAATTTGTGAAGTTTTAGAAAAATGCACTTGTGACCCCCCTAACTTAGACTTTTTCATTGTCCTCAAGCAAAAAGGACTAAAATCTAAATCGAAGCGAATTAAAACTGCGAAAAAATAAAACAAACAAATTAAAATAGAAATGAAAAATTTTATTATAGAAACGGAGAATCATGTGTTACAATGGAGAGGGTAGAGCAAGCAACTAAGCAATGTAAACAACCACCATTACACACAAACATCAAACAAAGGGCAAGGGCTTCATTGGGGAGGCGGATGGTGAGAGATAGAGATAGATGTTATGGTGTAGAAGAGAAGAAGAGTGAAATGGAGTTTGAGAAAAGGAGAGGGGTGAGTGTTAATTTATAGGTGTGGGGGGTTGGCTTTTGGTGGGAAATGGTAATAGGAGTGGAGGAGATGGAAGGGGGAGGAGTTTGGAGTGGGAAATGAATGGAGGGAATTTTTAGAGGATGAATTTCGAAAAGGGGGAGATGAATCTTCCAGGTACCCCGAACCGGTTCACCCTGAGGTTCGGAGGAGGTTGCTGGCCTGTAAGTTGGATTTCTCTCTTCTCTTAAAATTTCAGTGTTCACCCATGCCTCCTCTCATGTGTATGGCCCCTAGAAATATCCTAGACCCTCGTGTGCCCTAAAACTCCTCCACCACACCCTCGAAATACGTGCAACCTCACTTAGAAAGTGTATTATCTCTCTCCCTCTCGTGAACCGTGCTTCGTACTCCTAAATAACCGAACTCACACACTACGACTGTACACAAGAATTCACCCCATACGCGTCGGGGGTGCGATGACCTCTCATTTTCAACTCAATCGACCCCGTAAACGGGGTCCGACAACCAAACGATTTTGACTTCTTCCAGACACGCCTCTAGATATGGCTTTAGGCATTTTCCATTTACCTTGACTCTATCTCACCCTTTTAAATTATCTAATTCCACAGCTCCGTGAGGGAATACGTTCTTTACAATGAACGGGCCAAACTATCGTGACCGTAACTTACCCAAAAATAGATGAAGTCGAGAGTTATAGAGAAGCACTTTTTGTCCAGAAAAAAACTCTTTGAGTCGAATAATGTTATTGTGAGCGAGTTTCATCATTTTCTTTGAAATTTTTGCGTTCTCATATGCATCATTGGGTATCTCTTCTAAATCATTTAATTGAAGCTTGCGAGCTTCACCGGTTTTATCCGTGTCATAATTCAACTTCTTAATCACCCAATACGCCTTGTTCTCTAATTCAACGAGAAGATGGAAAGGTTTTCCATACACAAAGCGAAAGGGGGACATCCCAAGTGGATTTTTATATGCGGTACGATAGGCCCAGAGTGAAACGTTCAATCGAAGTGACCAATCTTTCTGAGTGGGATTGACGGTCTTCTCGAGAATGTTCTCGATTTCTCGATTTGCTAATTCGGCCTGCCCATTACTTTGTGGGTGATAGGTCGTTCAAACCTTGTGAACGACGCTATACTTTCTCATAAGCTTCGTGAATGGCCTGTTGCAAAAGTGTGTGCCATTATCACTAATTATCGCTTTCGGAGCACAGAAGCGAGAAAGTATGTGTTCCTCGAGGAACCTAATCACCACTTTACTGTCATTTGTCTTGGTAGCTATAGCTTCCACCCATTTATAAATGTTGTCTACCACGACAAGGATGTATAGGAAACCAAAGGATGGGGGAAAAGGGCCCATGAAGTCAAAATCCCAGCAGTCGAAGATCTTAATAATGAGTATCGGGGTTAATGGCATCATGTCTCGTCGGGTAATCACCCCCATCCTTTGACACCTATCACAAGATTTGCAACAATTATTCACATCCCAGAAAATTATGAGCCAATAGAGGCCGCATTGAAGAATCTTAGCGGTCGTCTTTTTCGTCAAAAAGTGACCTCCACAAGCTTCCGAATGACAGAATTGGATGACTTTCCGAATCTCGTCATCTAGTACGTATCGTCAGATGATTTGGTCGGCGCAATACTTAAAAAGGAAGGGATCATCATAGAAAAACATGCGCGACCAAGTGATGAAACTCTTCTTATCTTGCAGTGTCCAATCGGGAGGGACGGCTCCCGTGACAAGGTAGTTCACTATATCCATAAACCAGGACAAAGAAGAGGTGGCAAATAGTTTCTCATTCGAAAAATATTCGTCTATAGGTATCGAATCACTAGGTACGTCGGACGAAAGTCGTGATAAGTGGTCGGTAATGATGTTTTTTACTCCTTTTTTATCTTTAATGGAGAGATTAAACTCTTGTAGGAGCAGGATCCACCTTATGAGGCGCAGCTTTGCGTCTTTCTTCACAAGTAAGTATTTCAATGCCGCGTAGTCGGTGAAGCAAGTGATAGGAGAATCAATATGGTAGGACCGAAATTTTTCAAGAGCAAAAACTGCCACTAGAAACTCCTTCTCTATGGTGGAGTAATTGAGTTATGGTCCGGTAAGAGTCTGGCTAGCGTAGTAGATGACATGAGCCTGTTTGTCTTTTCTTTGGCCCAAAATAGCCCCTATCGCATAATCTCTAGCATCACACATAAGCTCGAATTGTAAAGACCAATCTGGAACTTGCATGATGGGAGCGAACATAAGCATGGTTTTTAATTTTTCAAAAGCGCTATGGCATGCTTCCGTCCACTCAAATGGGGTGTCCTTCATAAGAAGGTTGCTTAAGGGTCTAGTGATGGCGCTAAACTCCTTAATAAACCTTCGATAAAAACCCACGTGGCCCAAGAATAAGCGCACGTCTTTGAGCAATTTTGGTTGGGGTAGATCGGCTATGACATCAATATTAGCTCTATCAACTTCAATTCCCTTGGATGAAATTATATGGCTAAGAACTATTCCCTCAGTGACCATAAAATGTCATTTCTCCCAATTTAGCACTAATTTCTTCTCCACACACCGGGCAAGTACTTTTTCCATATTTTCCAGACAAAGATCGAAAGAGGTGCCAAAAATGCTAAAATCATCCATGAACACTTCAAGTCCTCTCTCAACCATGTCGCTAAATAGGCTCAACATGCACCTTTGAAAGGTCGCGGGTGCATTACACAAGCTAAATGGCATATGTTTGTAGGCAAACATACCAAAAGGGAAAGTGAAGGTCATTTTCTCCTGGTCAAGTACGTCTACCTCAATTTGGTTATATCTGGAATAACCATCGTGAGAAATGCAAAGAAGGCTAAACCCCAAAATTACCAGTATGTGAACGCTCTCGGGAATTTTCCCAAAATAACCATACGAAGCGGCCACACTTCCACATTCACATAGGTGAGTCTATCAAGGATACTCCCGTAGCTAGGTACCCCACTCAAAATAGATCTATAGATCTTCATTAAGAGTTATAGTTAACTCAACCTTAAATCGCTTCAGGATATCATGCTCCATTGGGATTAACTCGGAGTAAAACCCCGTATACAATTAATTAGCATTATTCAACCCATATCACTTGTGATTTGTTATTACCCTTTGAACCTATTTCTTGGTATCTACAGTCTATAGGTTAGGTTACCACCACAAGTGATTCAATATCAACGGTCTTTAGTCTGATCCCTTTCTAGGTGTTAAAACACCTTCTCCTGCACTAGTCCTTTCGTCAAAGGATAAGTCAGGTTCTGTTCTCATCAGTCAGAAAATAATCCACACTCATAACTCATTATTTTTTAATTCTCAAACTATGTTGTGCTTACGACATATTTGTCGCTCTTGCCGTTATGATAACAATTCTAAAATTTTACAATAGCCATGGTTCTATTGTTGTGGATAAACTGACCAATATCAATCTCTATCATAAATGGTATCTTATAATAGGTCTTTCAACCTTTCATTTCCTCGCTAGTCATAGCTAATGGTATCACCATAAACTCCATCATTAATTGTGTCAATATTTAATTTTTCTTGGAGTTCCAAAAAATAGCATTATAATATGTGTTAGACACATATCCATTAATTGATTAAGAATCAATTCTAGTTTCGTAATTTTTATCAAAACACATAACCTTTCGCAGTAGCATAAGAATGCACTTTTTTTTTATAAACCTTCATAGCACTGCCACAAAAAATAATTCCAAGTCAACTGTATTTAGTAGCTCGGTTGAGACTACTTAAGATTTTTGCATATACATCTTTTATTATCACTATATATAGTGTTCTTATACTTGGATCATGTGGATTACAATATGGTTCATAATAAGATTATACCTAATAAATATATATTCTTGTATTTCAATGTACTCGGTCAATTAATTGATTCATATGGCCTTGTAATAATAAGAAGTAATATTATTGTTTCATTTAAACTCTTTATGACAACACTTTGACTTAGCATGAATTTGATTTTCTAGGCAACAAAATATTATAACCAAATATCAGCTAATCACTCTCGCATAAATAACTAATAGTGCATTCATATTTCAACATGCTTAATGATACACACGATTCATATTATTCTCAATTCATTATCATTTGATGATTTATCAAAATATCATGCCATTTATTGGTGTCTTCCATATTAATTTTTCAACTTCAAGTTGGTCCATGTAAGTTCTCTTACATAGGTCACCATTCGAAAAGAAATATTCTATATATTTAATTTTTAACTCAACATCATGTATAATATCAATGGCAAATAAATTAAATGAAGCTACTTCATTTTCAAGAGAATAATTTAATGTGCAACATGTATAACTAAGTCATACCCATAAATATTGGCTATTAAACAAAGCTTATATTCATAAATGAAAATGGACTCAATATTCCTTCAAATGATGTGCAAACACCTCACTATATTAAAGTTATAAGATAGGTGAATTATAAACTAATTTCTAGTTCATTCCAAAGAATTCAATCAATCATTTATGACATAACTTCTCTAAGGATTTTTGAAGTCCTTTTAAATAACATAAGCTAGCTTTTATTTTTAAGTCACGACTCAAAAAATTAAGAGTTCTCTTGAACACCAAAGTTCTAGATTCAATTAAATGTTCTTCAATTATAGTTGATAGGTACTCTATTGAGTGTCCCCACTAGTTTCTAGGTATAGCATTGAGAAGTAACATATAATGAGCCCCCACTATATCTTCAACTCATAAAATAAACTCTAAAATTATAAAGTTTCAACATTAAATAAGAATTAATCTTATTTCTTAAATAAATAAATGTTTAATGACTTCATGTAAATTCGAATAAAAAAAACAGTTCATTCGTTCTAGTCATAATTTCTGATTTTCAAGTGTCTCGCAGTCACATATAGATTATACAATCTATTTCATAAAAAATATAATATAAAATTTTTCATATATTATTTTTCACAATATATAAAATAATACTTCGTATTAGACTTTAGACCTCTATTCCAAATCATTCAACTAGAATATATTTACCAAAATAAAGATTGCATTTGCACTAAACTCAATTATGATAAAATCCTCCAATTATTATCATTTCAACATATGATTTATATTTACTCAATATAAAGTCTAACATATGATATCTTTACTCATGAAATTAGACACTTATATGTCTAAATTCATACATACATCAAACAACTTATTAAAATCATAACATGTTTGATTTCATATGCAAATACATAAAGGTAAAATATTTGTCTTAGAGTTTTATACTCTATCCAACAAAAAGGATACCGTAAAAATAATTTTACCCAACTAAATTATTTTTACGCGCGTATGAAGCACAACAATTGATTCTAACATAGTAGAATACAACTTTATTATACACTTTTTCCAACTCATATAAATGAATAATAGGAAGAATTATTTAAATAAAATTCTAGTGGTTGCGCTTCAAACGCAAATGTTGTACAAGTCCTTATACAATTTCTATGAAATTCATCTTCCATAAATTTGAGTCCAAAATTTTTAAGTAGTCCATAAATCCTTTAACAAGAAATTTATAAAGGCTTCTAAATATTTTGAATCCTTTGGGAACACTACATGATACATTTTTCTAAGAAAATGTTGTCCAAAATATTTGTTCAAACGGAAAAACTTCAAGTTCGAAATTTCACCACGAACAAATCGCTTATTGAAAATTTATGAAATATTTTAGAATTCATCCTTTATGAGTCTAGTGTTATCCAAAATTGGAATCACGCAAAAATATTGAGGACAAGTTAAGATAAACTTGTTTTATTACAAGCTGTCCAAAAAATTCAGCATGGCGCATCACATTTGTAAATATCATAATAAAAGATACGCAACTCTTTTTTCAGAAATTTCAAAGCCCAAATATACATAATCTCAACATACTACATGCATGCCAAAATTCACGAAATTTCAGTCTATATATCCTCAAAAAAATTGAGATGATATTCCAACAAAATTCAGAACAAAAATTTCAGATTTTTTTCATCATCAGTCACTTTAGTGTGGTTGAAAAATACCAACTACACTTTCATATAAACACTTCAAAAAATATTTGAACAATTTTTTTTTTATAGTAAACATAGCGCAAGGTGTAAATGTTTATTATTTACCCTTCGAATCCATATAACAAATGTTCATTTATTTTCATACAATAAATTTTCATTTGTTTTCAAATATCAAATTTTTATTTGATTCCATGTAACAAATTTTAATTTTTTTCTTAACCAAATGTTGCTCAAAATGAATTGTCTAAAAAGGTATACAATTCTATTTCCAACAATAACATCTTATGTGAAATATTATTTCACATTCATAACTAAAAAATAGGATTGACCTATTTAAAGTTTTCCATGAAGGGGTTCATTATTGTTCAAATTTTAATTTCTCACGAAATTACTGATCATTTTTGAATTGACCAAAAATACTGAAATTTATTTTTCTACTTCTCAAAATATAATATTTAGGAAGTTCGAGGGCTAAACGGTAATTTCTAGAGGTAAACGGTCAAAATTATAATTTCTAGAGATAGAAATTTGGTTGGCCTTTTTTTCATTTTAGGCATCATAAAAATAATTGTATATGCCCTTAAGATTTATTTTTCGGTCTCCATGGTAGATATATAACGTCTTAAAATTGTTGGTACACTTGTTATATTATGACTAAAAATCACATCAAAGAGTTTTACGGAGAAATCGAACAATAAAATCATAATTTAATTTTAGTCTACTACTCAAAATTAAATTGTTACCTTGTATGATTATCATAAATATGAACCACATGCGTTGAATCCAAATAAATACTGCACAATAAAAATAAATAATATTACCTCAATTGTTTATAGATTTGTCGTACACAATTTTTAGGTTGAGTGGCGGACTAGGTCGCTCTCTTTAAGACGTTTCACGGCTGTACCCTCTTTGTGCAGGTAGTCAACAGTCACGTCGTTCCCGGGCTAAAACAAGCCCAAATCACCTTTGTATCATATAACCATGCACCGTAGTTATATGTCATACTAACACCCATTTCATATAAATTGCCCAACTCCACAATTTCAGTTTGGGGGGAACAAACATTTCTAAAAATGTTTTGAGATTTTTTTTTAAGAAAAAAATCAAAACAAAAATTTGAGAGAGTGATTATATTTCTCTTCGGTTTGTTCTCTTTTTGGTTCTTTTCTTGCCATTCTCAAAATATCAAGCTCTCAACCTCCTCTCACTTAATTTTGGCCGGATGAAGAGATTTGCTATAGAAGGTTGAAATTGGTTAAAACTAGTAGGGTTAGTGGGTGTCATAGCTTCTACAAAAAGTGGGTTATCATTTTTTTTTCTTTTTACTGGAAGTAGTGAATAGTGGTGATATTTGGTCTCCCACTTGTATTTTTAAAATACAATTTGAGAGAAATCCCCCATTTGAATTTTAAAAAATACAATCATCGATAACAATCCCCTACTTGTAAATTTTAAAAATCTATTGAGCAACAATAATTAATAGAATTGTGCATAAACAAAGGTGTCTTTCGACTTGAACCTTTAAGTAGTAAAGATGATTCAGAATATACTAGAGTTACTCGTAGTTTTGAGATCTATCTCTGACAACATCCCACACACAACCCTACTTGGGTGTAGTTCTTTAAGCCAGCACGTTACGGCCATGTGCTTCTATCCCAGTATGTGAACGATCTAGGGAATTTGCCCAAAATTACCATAGGAAGCGGCCACACTTCCACATTCACATAGGTGAGTCTATCAAAGATACTCCAGTAGCTAGATACCCCACTCAAAATAGAGCTATAAATCTTCATTAAGAGTTAATTTTAACTCAACCTTAACTTGCTTCAGGATATCATTCTCCATAGGGATTGACTCGGAGTAGAACCTCGTATACAATTAATTAGCATTATTCAACCCATATCACTTGTGATTTTCTATTACCCTTTGAAAATATTTCTTGGGATCTCCAGTCTATAGGTTGGGTTACTGTAATACCCCATATTTATGAGTAATTATTTTTATATTAATTTGCCATGCGGGTTAATTATATAAAATAAAGGAAGTCGGAGTAAGTATTACTTTAAGTGATTTAAGAGATAAAATTTACTGAGTTTTGCATATTTACTGCTAAGTGAATGTAAGTAGCATCATATTATGTTTTATTGCATCGTTGTGCTTTAAGCGACGGTTATGATTTAAAATGACATTGAATCATGAAATAATTTATGTTATCCCAGATACCAATTTAGAGGGCGTGGTTAGTCCGAAAATAGTCGAAATAGTCAAAATAAGTACCAAGTTGTATTTTTGGATTCCGGGTACTTTTGATCGGTTATGACTTAATTATGTTGTTACGAGTCATTTTAATTATGTAGTAGAATTTAAAGTTAGACTTAATGTAATTTGGGTATTTTAGTCTTGCTAGAGCAGTTGAGCTCATTTATGTTTAAAAGCCTAGAGAGAGTAGAGAGAAGAGAAAATTTGGGAGAAAGAGAAGAGAAAAGAGAGAATTGAAGATTTGGGATTTAATTCGTTGCTACCGTAAGATAATCCGAGACTACAATCCTAAGGCAAGTATTTAACTTACAAATGTATGATTTAGTGTGGATAATTTGTATTATAGTTATGATTTTGGAGATTTAAACAATTTATGGATTTGATGATTTTTGGTGTTTAAAGCCTTAAACATTGATTTAGATATGAATTGTGTTGGTTATATTAGTTAGTGGTTGTGTAGGATGATTTGGTGGTAGTATGAGTTGATGGTGTTGGGATTTAATGGAAGAAATGGGATTTGGGGAAATTAGGGTTCATATAACTCGTAGCCCCGAGCTGGGCAAATCGAGCAGGGCGAATCTATTCGCCCTCCCTAGCGAATCGATTCACTAAAAAGGGTGGCTACAAGTCTGGGGAGCCGAATCGATAAGGGTTAAGGCCGAATCGATTCGGCATGAGACAGAAAGTTGGTGTTCTCATCCGAATCGATTCGCTTTTAGGGCGAATCGATTCGCTATCAGGGGAGAATCGATTCGGCCCTGGGGAGAATCGATTCGGCCCCAGGGCGAATCGATTCGAAAATCTTGTTGTTTTAGGATATTTTTCTAACTTAGTTTTTAGCCCTTTTCTTTTAGGTTTAAGGCCAAGGAACCTTCTCTTATGAAGTAATAAAGAGTACTAGAGTCTTATATTAGGGATATGAGTACCCTAGATTAGAAAGGGGGTAATTGGTCTTATATCGAGGGCTATTTAATAGAAGATTAGGGTAGTTATTTATTTAGTAAGATAGTCTAGGACTAGGGGAAAGTAGGGTTACATAATTTTTTACTTTTAGAGATTTGTATGAGGTAAATTACAATTGATAGCCTTTAGTGTTGTTATTAATTCTCGGAGTTTAGTATGGGGGCAACTTAAACTTGGTAACATATGTCGTTAGACACACATGGTTCCGGATGAAATAAAATTTACTTTTAATTGGCATATCTTTATAACACCCTGCTCAAAATAATAACGGGTGGCCAGCCCTATACTATATTAAATCAGGAGTTTCAGATGGTCCAGTCTCAACATCAACTGCCGGTACTATATAATATAGTACTAACTACCCGATATCATATAAGCGAGATGTTAAAATAAAAAAATAAAATACACCATAACTACTAATAAGAAAAAGAAGGATGCATGAGGGAACTAAAATAAATGAAATGCTAGAATAAAAATGAAATAAATAACTACAACAGAATATACTATAAAAAGTAGACCCGAATAAGTTGTCGGGTCACGGCCAATACAATAACTGGAACGTAAATAAATGTAAATATATATAAACATACCTTGGGTACAAACCCGATATACAACATGAATCCTGCCTAGAATTTTTTTCAAAGGTGGAAGCGACAACATTCTACATCCCGCAACAGTCCGCACCTGTCGCGGCTCCCAATACTCTGAATAGAATGTCATCCGGCATCCATGCGGTAGGACACCTGTAAATAAATAAATAAATAAATATATATATACAGGCAGGAGAGAAAAGTAAACGGGTCAGAGCCCGAATGTGAAAAATATTTAGCAAGTGTGTTAACCGTGCATCATAAATATCGGTGCACTTATTTCATAATTAAAGTGGAATCGCACTCTCGTGGAATACCAACTCATCTCTCATCTAAAGGCGCGCACCTATTCGCATCCTCAATTTTATTAGTTAACTTACCCCAATTATAAGGACAACCTAACTTGTCATAGGCCTAGCCTATACCCACGAGATTTGCCTTACTACCCTAACCCCAGAACCCACTCTTTCTAAATACACTTAATTATTTTTACAAACATATATGCCATATTAGGATTAATGGGTTCCAGTTTATAATTTAACCAATTATAAATCTTAATAAGTTACCCATATTTATTTGGGTAGAAACATAGGATTTAATTTCTGATTAATATGCATACAAAAATTATTATTGACAAAACTTCTCTCCAATTTCAACGATGCGCTGCGTTTCGTGCGTGGGGTGTCTCGCAAAGCTAAATCCAAACAAGGAACCACCCCGTTACACTACTCCTTGTCAACGTCGATCCTGGAGATCCATTATGACACACATAAATATCGACAGAACTTCTCTCTACTCTCAACAATGTACTACATTTCGTGCGTGGGGTGTCTCGCAAAGCGAAATCCAAACAAGGAACCACCCAGTTACACTACTCTTTGACAATGTCAATTATAGAGATCCATAATGCCGTACATACCATATACTACTACTACTACTACTACTACTAAAACTTAGACTACAATATGAAAACATCTACAATCTCCAATAATATCCTTGGGATGATGTAATCGAAATATTCCTTAAACGCGATACATCGATCCCCCAAATCATCTAGTACACCATAATCATCCAAGATGTACTCCATAAAGTACATAACTTTTCATCTATACGATATATATAAATATATATATATATAGGTATTTTATTCTAACCGTATATATATATATATATATATATATATATATATATATATATATATATATATATATATATATATATATATATATCATCAATCCAATAGCCAAGTGTACATACTACATATGATGTACAAGGCCATGCACATAATATACCCAGCTATATATATCGTCGATAAACTGCATCGTGCTATCATCTTCCCAGTGCCCGGATCACGTAGCAAAACTGGGGCCACCATGGTGGGACTAAACGACACCCATCTCGTGGTAACTCACACACACGACGTCCCGGGAAGCGGTCATAGCTCCTAACCGGCAATCAGACGAAACATACCCACCACGTCTCATCCCAAAAATACATATACATATATATATCATATAATAACACAAGGGACGACTATGACCTGGGGAATATCCACACCCTGCTTTTCTAGCCAGGATGCTCACCCTCTACGCGCGCAACTTCCCAATGATAGCATGAGCGGGGTATGCTTAACCACATAAGTATATATATCATTCACATGCACAATATATATACATCCATATGATCCAATCATATTATTAAATATTAAACCATCATATACGGTTTAAGTATCCATACCACATATGTCCACAACATGAATATATCCATATTTTCGTATCTATATAGATATATAAACATATATTCACATATCTTTATATACAACTAATTCTCGTTCATAAGTATGAGATATATAAACTCGGCTATAAGTATACATAATCCTCGATATACAAGCCGTCACCACAATTTCCTTTAAATTTTAACTCGATATGTGAATATAATCTCTCACTTGAAACATATTCAATCATTTTTCCCATGATGAATAGTCTCCCAAAAATCATATGTATATATATACTTATATATACCACATTAGGGTTATCACCCAAAATTTGGTGTAGGAAACCATTAATATACATACCATCTATATCCGAGAGCAAATCAATACCTCCAATACAAATTTTTGACTAAAGGTATACACCTAACCAAAAGTCTACAAACCTCAACTTATTCCACTTTGTTTCAAGTGTTGGAATCCCATGTGATTATTTCCACCTAATTATGTGTAAACTATCCTAACTAGAATTATACAACCTCATATTCTAGTTGGTAGTACGATCCAATCGTTCCCAAATTTTGCCTAAGGTTCCATTGTTCTTGCGAACCCTTACTCCTATCGCATTACCAATTGTTCCTTAATTTAAACATTTCTAAGGATTCGTGACCCCTCTCTCTCGTTAGTCCCCAATTCTAACTTAATAGAATTCCTATCTCTATAAGGATTCAATATGAATATCAACCTATAATTTCCCAACATACCTTCTCAACTCTCCCTCTAGGAGTTCTAAACCCCCTATCGTCTCTATAATTTACTTTGGATTTATAATTAGGATTCTAAACCCTAACGAGGTATCTCCAAAATCTCTATACACAACTCTAATACATACATGGACATATTTCTCTCCAATTATACCAAGGAGTCACAAAATCATAATATGTAGGAAACCCCTTATGTGTCTCCAAAAACATTCCTCTTACATCATTTGAGAAGACCCACAAATCAACAAACCCAACAAAAAAGGGTTTGAAATCACCACAAAGAAAATTTCTCAAAATTCCCTGTTTCCGAATCGATTCAGTCCAACAGCGAATCGATTCGGCCCATCCGAATCGATTCGATCCAAGGGACCTGAGAGTATGCAACCTTTTGAATCGATTCGCTAGGGGTGAATCGATTCAGCCCTAAAGACCTGAGGCTTCTGCAACCTGGCGAATCGATTCGGTGGGGCCGAATCGATTCGGCCAGTTCAGAAAGCCACGAAAATGGCTATATTCTCCAAAACCAAAAACTTCCAAAACCCAAATTATACAACTTCTACCCAATTTGCCTCAATCCAAATATGTTCCCAACATCAAATTTCATCCTACATCTAGTTTCATCAAGTTATATTCCATAAATCCATGTGTAAACTTCAAATTTCAAGATTTAAACCAAAAACTTAGGTTTTGATAAATATACCCAAAAATCAATTCTTTAACCCACAAATTATGAAATAAAATACACAAATAACTTATTTAGCAAGATTAAACACTTGCCTCAGATTTGTAGAGGTTGAATTGTCCTCGATGTCGCGTTTGGGCCGAGAATCTCCAAGCTTCCTTCCTCTCTCTCTCTTTTCTCCTTCTTTCTTCTTCTTCTTTTTCTTTCTCTTCTATTTCTCTCTTTTCTCAATTGAGAAGGCTTAATCCGTAAGCCTTTAAATCCTTTAAAATAATAAACCCAATTTTAAATGTTAATACACACTCTAAATGACTCGTTTACTCCAATTCGAGTCAAACTGACTTAAAAACATTCTGGAGCCGAAATAAAACTCAATGACAGTCATTTTAACTATCTCGACCCTTCCGGGATCGATGGTACCCTTAAAATCATGATCCGGAATACTTTGAAATATCCTCTATTTTTGGACTTCAATTCCATATTTTAGAATTCTCCAATTAAATTAAGTCTTTTTTTCCCAAAAATTTAATTTCTCAGTCTCAAAAATCATGGGGTGTTACAATCTTCCCCCCTTACAGAAATTTTGCCCGCGAAATTTAAGATGTGCCTGGGACCTCAATCTCATCTAGTCCTTACATTAACCCTTAGGATCACTATACCAAATCCTTTCTAGTTCTCACGTCGAACCATATAGATTTTTAAAATGAATAACTACCTCGGGGCGCTCATACACTCCGTACCCGAGCTTCCACTCGTAAAATTATAATTAGGCTCCATTTGCCTCAAATCGTAATATAACATCACAACTATAATCTATAATAACATATTAAATATATATATATATATATATATATATATATATATATATATATATATATATATATATATATATAAGTTTAAAAATTCCCAATGGTTAAACTCTCCTCAATTCCTGATGCTAGCTGCCTTCGTGCGGGGGAGGTCTCGCAAGCAAAATCCAAACAAGGAACCCTCCCAATACACTACTGTGTAGCTAGGTCGGGGATTGAGGTGAGTTGAACTAGGGTTAAGATTTTATAAAATATTTTCATATATATGATATTGCCCGAAGGCCTATGTAATAATATAATATAAATAATTTCCGCGTCTTCCGACATGCCAAACAAACACCTTGTGTTTAGGACACAAGGTCTCAACAATTTCAATACTTCTAACCACTACCTAGTTATCAAAACTAGCACATCTATGAGCTAAATTATCCGCTCAAAATAAATCTACCAAACTTTGAACCTCTCAGTTATACCATTCCTAAACATCACACCAAAACATCGTTCAAAGTAAATCCTTCCCTCCTTGGAACACTGTAATTACACGCCCTAACCTACCCATAAGACAGTAACCTTATAGTCACTACTCGACAAACCTTGACATTCCGCACCTCCGAAATTCAATTATTATAATTCTCGACTATCTCCTCACGAGACGATTTATTTTCTCAAAAGATGCCATACAAGGGCCGTATTTGCTCACTCCTTCTTCCAAGGAAAATTATGTACACCCTAGGGGTGTAGTGGCTAACTACTCATCATACCTTATGCGCAACGTTCCCGATATCGCACAAAGTACGACTTAAACCCAAAGAAAGGTATTCTACCTTATACTTCCATAATCCAATTGCTTTACTTCATCTTTGGATCCTTATTTAAAGTCCTCTACTCCTTCCAGGACAATCGTTATTACTAAACCTATTTCTCCACAAGAGGAACATCTTTCCCAAAATCCTTCCTGACCATTTTTAAGGACAAAAAGCGATTGCGATTACCGAAAATTCCCTCAGTCCTACTTAACAAAACTGAGTCTCCAATTTCTTACTCCCTCTTCCTAGAAGGCGATAACCCTGATATTGTAACAACTCCACCTACCTCACATCGGGAAGAGTCACCAACACCGGGTTCCCTAACCAAGGTTGACAAGTTTCTCAATCTAAAGCTTCGAAAGACTACACTATATACCCCTCCTCAGACTTACTTTACTAAGCCCAAGGTTCGCCATTCGAGTAAATTCCCCTTTTTACTCAACCACCTATAGAACACCCTGAACCACTGTTAGAGTTCTCTAATCTGGTCCTGTCCTAGATGACATAATCTAGGTGTCGTATGATACGAAAGCAAGAGAAACTGTTATCAGAACGCCAACCAAGTGAATATACTTCACAGGAAAAAACAACGCAGTGAACACAACAATCCTAATTGTAGGGATTTATATCAAGAACATTAACGGAAGAACGCATAAAACTCGCACAGATCCTAAAGACTCTAGAACCTGATGCTCTGATACAATCTGTAACACACCACTCAAAATAATAACGAGTGGCCAGCCCTATACTATATTAAATCAGGATTTTCAGATGGTCCAGTCTCAACATCAACTGCCGGTACTATATAATATAGTACTAACTACCCGATATCATATAAGCGATATGTTAAAATAAAAAAATAAAACACACCATAACTACTAATAAGAAAAATAAGGATGCATGAGAGAACTAAAATAAATGAAATGCTAGAATAAAAATGAAATAAATAACTACAACGGAATATACTATAAAAAGTAGACCCGAATAAGCTGTCGGGTCAAAGCCAATACAATAACTGGAATGGAAATAAATGTAAATATATATAAACATCCCTTGGGTACAAACCCGATATACAACATGAATCCTACCTAGAATTTTTTTCAAAGGTGGAAGCAACTACATTCTACATCCCGCAACAGTCCGCACCTATCGCGGCTTCCAATACTCTGAATAGAAGGTCATCCGGCATCCATGCGGTAGGACACCTGTATATATATATATATATATATATATATATATATATATATATATATATATATATATATATATATATACAGGCAGGAGAGAAAAGTAAATGGGTCAGAGCCCGAGTGTGAAAAATATTTAGCAAGTGTGTTAACCGTGCATCATAAATATCGGTGCACTTATTTCATAATTAAAGTGGAATCGCACCCTCGTGGAATCCCAACTCACCTCTCATCTAAAGGCGCACACCTATTCGTATCCTCAATTTTATTAGTTAAATTACCCCAATTATAAGGAAAACCTAACTTGTCATACGCCTAGCCTATACCCACGAGATTTGCCTTACTACCCTAACCCCAGAACCCACTCTTTCTAAATACACTTAATTATTTTTACAAACATATATGCCATATTAGGATTAATGGGTTTCGGTTTATAATTTAACCAATTATAAATCTTAATAAGTTACCCATATTTATTTGGGTAGAAACATATGATTTAATTTCTAATTAATATGCATACAAAAATTATTATTCACCAAACTTCTCTCCAATTTCAACGATGCGCTGCATTTCGTGCGTGGGGTGTCTCGCAAAGCGAAATCCAAACAAGGAACCACCCCGTTACACTACTCCTTGTCAACGTCGATCCTGGAGATCCATTATGCCACACATAAATATCGACAGAACTTCTCTCTACTCTCAACAATGTACTACATTTCGTGCGTGGGGTGTCTCGCAAAGCGAAATCCAAACAAGGAACCATCCCGTTACACTACTCTTTGACAATGTCGATTATAGAGATCCATAATGTCGTACATACCATATACTACAACTACTACTACTACTACTACTACTACTAAATCTTAGACTACAATATGAAAACATCTACAATCTCCAATAATATCCTTGGGATGATGTAATCGAAATATTCCTTAAACGCGATACATCGATCCCCCCAATCATCTAGTACACCATAATCATCCAAGATGTACTCCATAAAGTACATAACTTTTCATCTATACGATATATATAAATATATATATATAGGTATTTTATTCTAACCGTATATATATATATATATATATATATATATATATATATATATATATATATATATATATATATATATATATCATCAATCCAATAGCCAAGTGTACATACTACATATGATGTACAAGGCCATGCACATAATATACCCAGCTATATATATCGCCGATAAACTGCATCGTGCTATCATCTTCCCAGTGCCCGGCTCACGTAGCAAAACTGGGGCCACCATGGTGGGACTAAACGACACCCATCTCGTGGTAACTCACACACACGACGTCCTGAGAAGCGGTCATAGCTCCTAACCGGCAATGAGACGAAACATACCCACCACGTCTCATCCCAAAAATACATATATATATCATATAATAACACACGGGATGACTATGACCTGGGGAATATCCACACCCTGCTTTTCTAGCTAGGATGCTCACCCTCTACACGCGCAACTTCCCAATGATAGCATGAGCGGGGTATGCTTAACCACATAAGTATATATATCATTCACATGCACAATATATATACATCCATATGATCCAATCATATTATTAAATATTAAACCATCATATACGGTTTAAGTATCCATACCACATATGTCCACAACATGAATATATCCATATTTTCGTATCTATATAGATATATAAACATATATTCACATATCTTTATATACAACTAATTCTCGTTCATAAGTATGAGATATATAAACTCGGCTATAAGTATACATAATCCTCGATATACAAGCCGTCACCACAATTTCCTTTAAATTTTAACTCGATATGTGAATATAATCTCTCACTTGAAACATATTCAATCATTTTTCCTATGATGAATAGTCTCCCAAAAATCATATGTATATATATACTTATATATACCACATTAGGGTTATCACCCAAAATTTGGTGTAGGAAACCATTACTATACCTACCATCTATATCCGAGAGCAAATCAATACCTCCAATACAAATTTTTGACTAAAGGTATACACCTAACCAAAAGTCTACAAACCTCAACTTATTCCACTTTGTTTCAAGTGTTGGAATCCCATGTGATTATTTCCACCTAATTATGTGTAAACTATCCTAACTAGAATTATACAACCTCATATTCTAGTTGGTAGTACGATCCAATCGTTCCCAAATTTTGCCTAAGGTTCCATTGTTCTTGCGAACCCTTACTCCTATCGCATTACCAATTGTTCCTTAATTTAAACATTTCTAAGGATTCGTGACCCCTCTCTCTCGTTAGTCCCCAATTCTAACTTAATAGAATTCCTATCGCTATAAGGATTCAATATGAATATCAACCTATAATTTCCCAACATACCTTCTCAACTCTCCCTCTAGGAGTTCTAAACCCCCTATCGTCTCTATAATTTACTTTGGATTTATAATTAGGATTCTAAACCCTAACGAGGTATCTCCAAAATCTCTATACACAACTCTAATACATACATGGACATACTTCTCCCCAATTATACCAAAGAGTCCCAAAATCATAATATGTAAGAAACCCCTTATGTGTCTCCAAAAACATTCCTCTTACATCATTTGAGAAGATCCCCAAATCAACAAACCCAACAAAAAAGGGTTTGAAATCACCACAAAGAAAATTTCTCAAAATTCCCTGTTTCCGAATCGATTCAGTCCAACAGCGAATCGATTCGGCCCATCCGAATCGATTCGATCCAAGGGACCTGAGAGTATGCAACCTTTTGATACGATTCGCTAGGGGTGAATCGATTCAGCCCTAAAGACCTGAGGCTTCTGCAACCTGGCGAATCGATTCGGTGGGGCCGAATCGATTCGGCCAGTTCAGAAAGCCACGAAAATGGCTATATTCTCCAAAACCAAAAACTTCCAAAACCCAAATTATACAACTTCTACCCAATTTTCCTCAATCCAAATATGTTCCCAACATCAAATTTCATCCTACATCTAGTTTCATCAAGTTATATTCCATAAATCCATGTGTAAACTTCAAATTTCAAGATTTAAACCAAAAACTTAGGTTTTGATAAATATACCCAAAAATCAATTCTTTAACCCACAAATTATGAAATAAAATACACAAATAACTTATTTAGCAAGATTAAACACTTGCCTCAGATTTGTAGAGGTTGAATCGTCCTTGATGTCGCGTTTGGGTCGGGAATCTCCAAGCTTCCTTCCTCTCTCTCTCTTTTCTCCTTCTTTCTTCTTCTTCTTTTTCTTTCTCTTCTATTTCTCTCTTCTCTCAATTGAGAAGGCTTAATACGTAAGCCTTTAAATCCTTTAAAACAATAAACCCAATTTTAATTGTTAATACAAACTTTAAATGACTCGTTTACTCCAATTCGAGTCAAACTGACTTAAAAACATTCCGGAGCCGAAATAAAACTCAATGACAGTCATTTTGACTATCTCGACCCTTCCAGGATCGATGGTACCCTTAAAATCATCATCCGGAATACTTTTAAATATCCTCTATTTTTGGACCTCAATTCCATATTTTAGAATTCTCCAATTAAATTAAATCTTATTTTCTCAAAAATTTAATTTCTCAGTCTCAAAAATCATGGGGTGTTACAATCTTTTGAATTATGAATTGCATATACATACCTCTCTATATGCTATCATAAGGAAAGTTACGCGAATGAGGTGAAGTCCCCTGACTAGTGCATGCAGGGTAAATATAGTCCTCGGCCATAGGACTGGTGGTTACGTTATGTTGTTGTTTTATTCGAAGTGAGGTAATTTCGGGTATGGTTATGACTCACTGTCGAAGGTATATGGCCGCTTCCCACGCGACGTGATTTATGGTGCCTAGGTGGTCTTGGTTATAGTCCCTGGAAGATGATAGATATTTAAGGGCGCATCCAGTGGGGTGACTCCCGGTAGGATGGTCATAGAATCGTTATATTGTGATTATAACTATTCTCATAAATGTGACATTTTATAAATGGCTAAAGCATTTTATAAATCAACTGTTTTAATAAGTTTCCTAATGAGGAATAGACTGGGGAAACCATATTGTACAAAACTGTAATGTTAGTTTATTGAATTGGAATTTAGTTATCTCTCTTGCGTAAATGAATAGTTAACATTATAAATGATATTGTGCTAGGATGGGAAATTAGATGAGAGGTGAGGATAATTCTTGTTTGTGAGAGCGGACTGGAACTGCTTACGAGGTTTAGCATTCATAACTATTATGCATTTTATTCACATGCTTATCATATCAAATCGGGCCCTGACTCGTCTATATTTCTCTGTCTTTTGTGGTTCTCTTTTATGCCTAGGTGCTCCGTCACTAGGATGCCCGTGTTGATCCTTCCTTCCTATTGTTCAAGGGCTATAGCATTTTTGCGAATGTTATAGGATTTTTGTGATAGACGCATCACTCTTTTGTATAATCTTTATGATTAGTCAATACATTCGAGTGTGTTGCCTAAGTTTTGTAATTGTATATATTGTTTGTATTTACTATAATACTCAGTGTAACCTGTTTTGTACAAGTCTGTTAATCGACAGCTTATTCGGTTATTATGTTGTGAGTGATTGTTAAATTGTTATCTGTTTTTATTTATATCCACCTTCTTTTCAAATTGGATTGTCTAAATGGTTTTATTTAAACTTAAAAATTATTCGACAGCCGTTTTCTATAATAATTGGTGGTTATCTCGTACTATTATTTTCACGACAGTGATGCTAAGAATGGAGCATCTATGATTCCTGTAAATTATTGGAGTATCGGGTTGGCCACCTATTATTTTAATAAGCGAGGTGTCACAGATGGTATCAGAACATCGGGTTTCATAGTCCTTAGGATCTTTGCGGACATATAGCGTTCTATCGTAGCGTTCTTTGATATAGAGCCCTATCGTTAGGACTATTTTGCTTGTGCATGCTTGCAATCTTCTGCAAAAATAAATTGTTTTAAATGGTATTCTGATCCAGTTTTTTCTTCGTCTCAGATCCCTCCTAGAAGAGGTCACCCAGCAAAGAGAAATCAATTTGTAGAAGATAATGTAGAACCCCCACCATCGCAAGGAACGATTAATGCCGCGGAAGTGGCTAATATTGTTGCTCAGGCAGTCAACGTTGCAATGACTGCTATGGCCCAACAGTTTCCCCAAGCCCAACAACTGGTAGTCCCAGAGGTGTAAGCCCATGTGGGACCCTCCCCATGGGAGAGACTTAGAGAATCTTTCTTAAAAGGTCACCCTCCAGAATTCCAGGCTGGTGCCGATGTGATAGGAGCAAACTAGTGGAAGAAAGTGTGACACCCCGCATATTAAAATAAGAGGTGGCCTGCCCGATATTCCAATTAATACACGAATCATAGATGATCCATTATTAGCATTACTGTCGTTAAAAAATAATTATACGAGATAAACACTAATTATTTGTGAAAACAGATGTCAAAATGTGTAAAGGGGATTTGTCCAAGATATAATGTTTTGGGGTTTTTAATTTTGGTGGAGGTGGTTTTAGGCACGGTCAGGGTGCCCAGCAGCAACAGCAATAGGTGGGAGAACAAGGCCAAGCAGGCCGAGGTAATAATGGGGGTCGAGGCCATCAAGGCCAAGGCATAGGGCAGTTTTAAAATAATAATCGGGGTCATTATTCGGAGAATATGGCGGGCCGCTATTTTCAATGTGGTGAACAGGGGCACTTTAAGAAATCTTGTCCACAGTTGATTGGGGGACAGTTGCCTAGGGGTCCTCAGCATCATCAGGCACATTTACAGCCTCCAGCTCCTATCCCAGTCGTCCCTCTACAACAGGGGCAACTTCAATATGGGCGTGTGTATCATATTCAGGATGATTTACTTCCTACATTCCTGCCCATATCGCCAACTATTGAGGGTAGGTTTCCCATTCACGGGTATGTGGGTCGTGTGTTATTTAATACGGGTGCAACGCACTCGTTTATTGCTAGATATTTTGCTCAATCGACGGGGTTGATTAAGTCTGCGAAGAGTACCTTTACTAGTGTTGAATCTTCCACGGATGATGGTTCACTTATATTCTTTGTTTCTAAAAGGGTTGGAATAGACCTTGGTAATTTACATTTTGAGGCTGATTTACTCGTCCTGGATATGGTCGGGTATGATGTTATTTTGGGTATGCGTTGGATGGTGAAATACCATGCTATGGTAAATTGTTACGAGAGGAGTATAGTCTTTGCCATTCCGGGCCAAGAAATGTTTCTAGTGGCGATGCCTCTTTCGAAAGGAGGTTCGAACATTTATTTATATTATATTGCATAGGAGACTTCACACGATATAGTCGTTTCCTTAGATTCGATTCCCATTGTTCGAGAATTTGAGGATGTTTTTTGGGAGATTCGAGGTTTACCCCCAAGTCATAAAATTGAGTTTGTAATTGATTTAGCATCGGGAACTCAGCCGATTGCTAGAGCTCCATACCGTATGGCTCCTGTGGAAATGAGGGAGTTAAGGGATCAAATTCAGCAATTGTTATAGCGAGGGTTTATTCGGCGTAGCACATCGCTATGGAGTGCTCCTGTGTTATTTGTGAAGAAAAAAGATGGTTCCCTCCGGTTATGCGTTGATTATCGGGAATTAAATAAGGTCACCATCAGGAACAAATACCCATTACCTCGGATCGATGATTTGTTTGATCAATTAAGGGGAGCATCGTACTTCTCCAAGATATATTTGAGGACTGGGTATCATCAGCTGCGAAATCGAGAGCAGGACGTGTCAATGACTGCATTTTTTTACTAGATATAGGTCGTACGAGTTTTTGGTCATGACTTTTGGGCTAACCAATGCTCCTGAAGAATTTATGGACCTTATGAACCGAGTGTTTTGGGACTTCCTAGACCAGTTTATCATAGTGTTTACTGATGACATTCAAGTATATTCTCAGACTGAAGCTAATCATGCTAAACATTTATGATTGGTCTTGCAAACTCTACGGGATCATCAATTGTATGCCAAGTTCGAGAAGTGTTGTTTCTGGCTACAGGAAGTGCAATTTTTGGGTCACATTGTGACAATTGAGGGCATTTCGGTAGACCCGAGTAAAGTTTCCGCGGTAAGAGAATGGGGTCAGCCCACGACGCCCATTGATATTTATAGTTTTTTGGGTTTAGTGGGTTATTACCGTCATTTCATTAAGGGTTTTTCCAGGATCGCTAGCCCTTTGATAAACTTGACCCGAAAGGGAGTGAAATTTGTATGGGATGATTATTATTAGCTAGCTTTTGATGAGTTGAAGGATAAGTTAACTTTTGCTCTAGTACTCGCGTCGCCAATACCGGAGGTGTACTACTTAGTCTTTACTGACGCGTTTATGTAAGTATTGGGAGGTGTGTTACAATAAGAGCATCAGGCCATTGCATATGCGTCTCGCAAGCTAAAGCCCCATGCGAAGAATTATCCCATGTATGATTTGGAGCTTGATGCGGTAGTGTTCGCCTTGAAGATATGGAGGCATTACCTCCTGGGGGAGAAGTTTACTCTTTTCACGGACCACAAATCATTGCAATATTTATTCTCGCAGAAGGATTTGAATATGCGCCAATGTCGATGGTTGGAGTTTGTGAAGGACTATCAATTTGATATTCATTATCACCCAGGTAAGGCAAATGTGGTGGCGGATGCGCTAAGTCAAAAACCCGTGGGGGAACTAGCGAAGGTATGGAAGGCTAAATAGAAAGAACTTAGCCAGGAGGATGCTGTTCCAAGGGAATTTATGTCAGTGTTGACCAATACGCCTGCGATGGTGATGAGAGTCGTGGAAGCGTAAGGAAGGGATAAAGATTGCCAAGATAGGATACGCCGGTTGTTGATCGAGGGAGTGGAGTCCTACTCTATCACTTATGAGGGTGGGTTACGTTTCCACGGGAGACTTATTATCCCAGATGAGGGAGATTTGAGACGTGTCGTCATGACTAAATCTCATGGGTCCAAATTTGCAATACATCCAAGTGGAGACAAAGTGTACCAAGACATACGCCGTCAATATTGGTGGGCGGGTATGAAAAGGGACATCTCAGAATTTTTTTTCCAATATACTACTTGTCAATTAGTGAAGATAGATCACCAGCGACCAACGGGATTTTTACAACCGTTAAAAATACCGGTATGGAAATGGGAATATCTAGATGGATTTCATTACAGGATTACCAACGTCACAAAGCGACCATGATTCCATTTGGGTTATTGTCGATCGTCTGACCCAGTCAGCACATTTCTTACCGGTACGTACGGATTACAATACGGCTCATTACGGCTTTATTACGGAGATTGAGAGTCCATGGGGTGCCCATCAATATAGTCTTTGACCGAGATAAGATTTTTGTGTCCCATTTTTTGGTAAAGTTTCCAAGAATCAATGGGGACTAAATTAAAGTTGAGTACCTCTTACCACCCACAAACAGATGGACAGACAGAAAGAGTCAACCAGATGTTGGAGGACATGCTTAGAATGTGTGTGCTTGACTTTAAAGGATGATGGGATCAATACCTTACCTTGGTCAAATTTGCTTATAATAATTCGTACCAATTCACAATAGGTATGGCGCCTTATGAAGCATTATATGGTCGGTTGTATAGATCACCTACTGGTTGGTTGGAAGTAGGAGATTATAAGCTCAATGGACCTAAAATGATCTAAGACACCTCTTTAATGATTGAGCTTATTCGAAACTGCATCTGAATCGCCCAAGACTGTCAGAAGAGTTATGCCGATGCGAATATAAGGCATGTAGAATTGGAGGTAGGGGACCAAGTTTTGGTAAGGGTGTCACCAATGAAGGGCATAATATGATTTGGGAAGAAAGGCAAGCTTGCACCTCGCTAAGTAGGCCATTTTCCGGTTATTGCAAAGGTAGGCCTTGTAGCATATCAACTCGCTTTGTCAGAATGCCAACAACAGATTCACGACGTGCTTCATGTCTCATCCTTGAAAAAGTGTAAAGGTGTGACGGATCTCACTGGCACATTCCCTTGGATGATATCGAATTGCAACCTGATATTTCATACAAGGAATAACCAGTTGCAATCTTAGATCACGGAGAGCGTAGGCTAAGGTCGAAGGTGGTTCCCTTGGTTCATGTTCAATGGGGACATCACAATGCCGAGGAATCAATATGGGAGTGTGAGGACGATATTCGTGAGAAGTATCCAAACCTCTTTTTACAAGATACGCCTGAATTTTTAGGGCAAAATCCCCTTATGGGGGGGTAGTATGTAATACCCCTTCTTTATGAGTAATTGTTTTTATATTAATTTGCCAAACGGGTTAATTATATAAAATAAAGGAAGTCGGAGTAAGTATTACTTTAAGTGATTTAAGAGATAAAATTTACTGAGTTTTCCATATTTACTGCTAAGTGAATGTAAATAGCATCATATTATGTTTTATTGTGTCGTTGTGCTTTAAGCAACGGTTATGAGTTAAAATGACGTTGAATCATGAAATAATTTATGTTATCCTGAATGCCAATTTAGAGGGCGCGGTTAGTCCGGAAATAGTCGAAATGGTCAAAATAAGTACCAAGTTGTATTTTTGAATTCCTGGTACTTTTGATTGGTTATGACTTAATTATGTTGTTACGAGTCATTTTAATTATGTGGTAGCATTTAAAGTTAGACTTAATGTAATTTAGGTATTTTAGTCTTGCTAGAGAATTTGAGCTCATTTATGTTTAAAAGCCTAGAGAGAGTAGAGAGAAGAGAAAATTTGGGAGAAAGAGAAGAGAGAATTAAAGATTTGGGCTTGAATTCATTGCTACGGGAAGATAATCCGAGACTACAATCCTAAGGCAAGTTTCTAACTTGCAAACGTATGTATTGGTTATATTACTTCGTGGTAGCGTAGGATGATTTGGTGGTAGTATGAGTTTTTGGTGTTGGGATTTAATGGAAGAAATGGGATTTGGGGAAATCAGGGTTCATATAACCCGTAGCCCCTAACTGGGTAAATCGACCAGGGCGAATCGATTTGCCCTCCCTAGTGAATCGATTCGCTAAAAAGGGTGGCTACAGGTCTGGGGAGCCGAATCGATTCGGGTTAAGGCCGAATCAATTCGGCATGAGACAGAAAGTTGGTGTTCTCAGCCGAATCGATTCGCTTTTAAGGCAAATCGATTCGCTATGAGGGGCGAATCGATTCAGCCCCAGGCGAATCGATTCGAAAATCCTGTTGTTTTAGGATATTTTTCTAACTCAGTTTTTAGCCCTTTTCTTTTAGGTTTAAGGCCTAGGAACCTTCTCTTATGAAGTAATAAATAGTACTAGAGTCTTATATTAGGGATATGAGTACCTTAGATTAGAAAGGAGGTAATTGGTCTTATTTCGAAGGCTATTTAATAGAAGATTAGGGTAGTTCTTTATTTAGTAAGCTAGTCTAGAACTAGGGGAAAGAAGGGTTACATAATTTTGGACCTTTAGAGATTTGTATGAGTTAAATTACACTTAATAGCCTTTAGTGTTGTTATAAATTCTCGGAGGTTAGTATGGGGGCAAATTAAACTTGGTAACTTATGTCGTTAGACACACATGGTTCCGGATGAAATAAAATGTACTTTTAATTGGAATATCTTGTGAATTATGAATTCCATATACATACCTCTCTAAATGCTATCATAAGGGAAGTTACGCGAATGAGGTGAAGTCCCCTGACTAGTATATGCAGGGTGAATATAGTCCTCGACCATAGGACCGGTGGTTACATTGTGTTGTTGTTTTATTCGAAGTGAGGTAATTCCGGGTATGGTTACGACTCATTGTCGAAGGTATATGGTCGCTTCCCACGCGACGCGGCTTAGGTTGCCCAGGTGGTCATGGTTATAGACCCTGGAAGATGATAGCTATTTAGGGGCGCATCCAGTGGGGTGACTCCCGGAAGGATGGTCTTAGAATCGTTATATTGTGATTGTAACTATTATCATAAATGTGGAATTTTTTAAATGGCTAAAGCATTTTATAAAGCAATTATTTGGAATAAGTTTCCTAATGAGGAATAGACTTGGGAAACCATATTGTACAAAACTATAATATTAGTTTATTGAATTGGAATTTAGTTATCTCTCTTGCATAAATGAATAGTATAAATTATAAATGATATTGCGCTAGGATGTGCACTTAGATGAAAGGTGAGGATAATTCTTGTTTATGAGAGCGGACTGGAACTGCTTATGAGGTTTAGCATTCATAACTATTATGCATTTTATTCACATGTTTATCATATCAAAACGATCCCTGACCCGTCTATATTTTTCTACCTTTTGTGGTTCTCTTTTACGCCCAGGTGCTCCGCCACAAGGACGCACGTGTTGATCCTTCCTTCCTAGTGTCCAGGGGATATAGCATTTTTGCGGATGTTATAGGACTTTTGTGATTAACGCATCACTCTTTTGTATAATCTAGTTAGATCAGTAGGTACATTCGGGCGTGTAGCTTAAGTTTTGTAATTGTATAATTGTTTGTATTTACTATAATACTCGGTGTAACCTGTTTTGTACTAGTCTATTAACCAATAACTTATTCAGTTATTATGTTGTGAGTGATTGTTAAACTGTTATCCGTCTTTATTTATATCCACCTTCTTTTCAAATTGGATTGTCTAAATGGTTTTATTTAAACTTACGAATTATTCGACATCCGTTTTCTAAAATAATTGGTGGTTATCTCGTACTATTATTTTCATGACAGTGATATTAAGAATGGACCATCTATGATTCCTGTATATTATTGGCGTATCGATCTGGCCACCTCTTATTTTAATAAGCGGGGTGTCACATTATGTCTCCCAAAATGTTGGGAATCTTCCTCTTCCCCATGGATATGACAAGGGGCAAATTTGAATATAAGAAGGAAGGGGAAAGGGCAGTAAGGTCACCACTGCCAGATACAGTGGCTGAGGAAGTGGAAGGAGGTTCTTACTCAAAGTCAATCACGGGGGAAGGAGTAGGATGATCAACAAAGGAAGAGATTGTGTTCTTGTAATGGAGAAAATAAGATGCAGACCTGACGTGCTCCTCGCCAATCCTTTTATGAAGTCCCTAAATAAACTTCAACTCCCTCAAGTTCACTTTACTTTCCTTAGGGCACCTTCTTTTTTTATCAACTGCAATAAGAATTTGCAGAGCAACAATTAGTGTAACATTTAAACAGATAAGCACAAGGAAAAACATTTAAACAAGGAATAACCTGTCCCATTACCAAAAGGAGGGCACCTAGGGACCTGGTACTCAGCATTTCCAATCAAAGGGGCGTATTGCCAGTTTTTTACAACAACCCCATGCTCAAAATAATCCCTATTAGAGTATGGAAGATTAACTACTAACACTTTATTTACAGCCCTAGTCTTTAAATAAAAAGTGGTGTCGCTAGTTACCCACTTATAACAAAACATTATTGTTGGAATCCCTATATGGGTTCTATGAATTTGGTTAAACCTATACACTCCATTCACAACTCTCCACGTATTGGGGGCTACCCTAGCTGGGACAATGTCAAAGTATTGACGAAATTCAAGGCACAGTGGGTTATGAGGAAAAGTAAACTCACATTCCGCTATAAAAACAGATGGAAAATAGTAACCCTCAGCAAATGAGAAAAAATCAGCAGGTAAGATAGCGTGTTCCAAAACAACCCAAGATGGAATTTTAAATTCATTTCTGAATTCATCAAGAGAATTAATAGAGTAAACTATGATGAATAATATAAGATAAAATAAATAATTCTTTCAGGATTTAAGGATTCAGCAAGAACTAAAGAACAAAAAATGATCGTTCGAGAAACAAAAAGGAAGCTTGAAGACAATGTAGCCCATAAACACTCTGAAAATTTGATATAGCAAAAGTTCGTGGCTTTTTTCGCTCTATATAGGTTGACTCGGAAACTAGAAAAGTAATGATTAAAAAGCCGCGTCGATTGAACTGGTGGTGGTTAAAAGACATAAAAGACGAATTTGTCCAAAAAGGATTCGTTAAAGTTGTGGATAATTTCAAAAATGCCACGCGCATTATATTCCCATAATTAAACCATAAATTTTTACAAGTAGGGGAAGTCGGCAACCAACTAGGCCTTAAATTGTTGCCCAAGCAACTTTAAGATCCAAATGCTCCATACTCTTGTAAAAACTTCAAGCATGAAACATTGGGGGCTTCTGTTGCTACCAAAAATTATTCATCTACATGGACCATTCAGATACTGATACATGTTATATAGTGGGAAATTAGTCCTTGTCATTAAAGATGGAATACCGACCAACTCCAGGAATACCGACCAACTCCAGGGATGTCGACCAACGTGACAGGTGAACACCAACAGTTGTATATATTAATGATTGTACATATGTAAATGTCTACTATATAAAGACATTCCATCTTTTGATATTCCAGCTCTTGTATATCCCCTGAGGACTGTAAATACAATTTAAACCCTACATATAGGGACACACGAAAAGAGAGGCAATTGAACAATCCCAAAGTAATACACAACAGTGGACGTAGGCTCTTCCATAAAGTAGAACCACTTTAAAAATCTCTTGTCTCTTGATTTCTATTTATCTGTGATTAACTAATTAGTCTAGTCTAGTTTTTTGCATCAACATAGATATTATTATTTTTTTGATTATGGGTGAACGTTAAACACTTTAATATTTGAATTTATATGGCTATTTTTATGAGGTGTGTGTTTAGTCATAAATGTTGAAAGTTGAATCATTTTTATTTGTTGAAGTTTTAAATTTGAAATTTTGTGAAAAAAGGATTATTATGTAAATAGTTATATAGAGACTCTTATTTTCTAGTTGAAAAATAATGTTAATCAAACAATAAAAGTTGAAAAATACTTAATTTTCTACTTGGAAAATAAATGCAATCAAAGAACACCTAAAATAATGTTCAATAGAAAATATTTTCCTAAAATACTTTTTCATGATAATCAGTTCTTTTCGATTCATTTTTCATCTTTGCAATCAAACACACCCTAATATTTTTTACATTTCATGTAATTTCCATTTCCTTTTCAATTTAGCACTTTCCTTTCTAGCAGTTTCCTCGTATTCATGTCTTCTATTCAATTTCATCATTTCATACTTTTTAAGATTTGAAATACCTCTTCATTGAGGCATTATGGTTTTGGAACGATTTCTAAATGGACAAGACTACGCAAATGTTTGTGCCTTATGTGTTAGACTATCCTATTTCTTTATTAATGAGTATGATTTTAGTTCTTAAACATTTAGTATTAACTTAGTTCAATTTTTTTCATTATCTTAATCTCACATTAGTAAATTCCCAAATAAATTTCAGCATTTGAAAAAATTAACATCCAATAATTTAAACTCATGATACAAATTACGCAAGTTAACATGATAATTTATTAATTGAAAACAATACCTGTAACCAAAACAATTAGGGTCTGTTTATTTGTGGAAAACTGTTTTTCATTTTTCATTGTCACTTTTTGCTCTACTATCTTTGCGAACAAGCCATTAAATGGGAAGGAGGGATGGAAAAATGTTTTTTAACTTAAGCAATTTTAATAAACATGTATTTTATGATTTTTAGAGTAACTTAAGATGAAAATTAAATTTTCTATGAATCACATTCTTATTTTCATTTAAAGGACATATTTTGTCAAATTACAATATTAAATATAAAAAATAAAAATAAAACTCTATTTTTTATGACTAAACGCACCCTTAATTTTTCTGAAGCACAAAAGAAGATAATGAAGTAATGTTACTATATAAAGCATATTATTAGAAGATTGTGACCCTCGTGTGATCGAAAAAGATTACACCCACTGCACGCCACAAAATATGATAAAAAGATGATAAACAATACTTTATGCTAATTTTTAAAGAGATTAATTCTCATATCTCTAATGGGTCCACCTATTCAATTAGCAGGCCCCATGTTATTGTTAGGTCCCCATCCAAGATCTTAAACGTCATTTCCACTTTGAATAGGCCAAACTGAAATGGCAAATAGAACCCCCATTTGTGATGTGGAGGTGACACAGCCTCCTCAAAACTCCAGCATCTTGACGTCGGCTGATTAGTCGCATCACATCTCAAAATTGGAATTATATTCTCGTATGGGCTTTCCTGTACCTGAGAAGATTGCTTAGCTTGTGCTTATCAAGTGCAAACCAACCGTCTTGGCCACCGGAAGTCATGGGTGAATTGAGTTTGGTCCAATTTAATTTTTGATACTGTTAAATTGATTAGTAAAAATTACGAATTGTTAATGAAGATTAATCAAGATGCATATATATTGGCTCAAACATTTTATGATATGCTATCAAAAAAAATAAATCAAATGCATCATTGAATGTTTGATCAATTAAATATAATAAACCACCTCTAAACTCCATATATATACAATTATGTTCTTCTGCGCACTAATCCGTACTTTAAGAGTGTAGATCGGACATGTGTCACCTAGCGGTGACCCTAGAAAAGAGAGAAAATGTGCTTATAATTTAGGTGATAATTTCTAGGTGCACCGTCAGGCGACACATGTCCGGTCCGCACTCTTAAAATACGGACTGGTCCGCACAAGAGCAGGACTATATATATATATATATATATATATATATATATAGTCCTGCTCTTGTGCGGAGTAGTTCGCATTTTAAGAGTGCGGACTGGACATGTGTCACCTGACGGTGAGACCAAAAAATAGAGAGAGTGTACATATTTCTAGGCGCACCGTTAGGTGACACATGTCCTCTCCGCATTCTTAAAATGCGGACTAGTCGGCATAAGAGCGAGACTATATATATATATATATAGTCCTGCTCTTGTGCGAAGCAATTCGCATTTTAAGAATGCGGACCGGACATGTGTCACCTGGAGATGATCCCAAAAAAGAGAGAGAGTGTGTCTATAATTTAGGCGATAATTTCTAGGCGCACCATTAGGTGACACATGTTCGCTCCGCAGTCTTAAAATGCGAACTAGTCTGCACTATATTATATATATATATATATATATATATATATATATATATATATATATATATATATATATATAGTACTGCTCTTGTGCGGACCAGTTCGCACTTTAAGAGTACGGACCGGACATGTGTCACTTGGCGGTGACCCAAGAAAAGAGAGAAAGTGTACCTATAATTCAGCCAATAATTTTTAGGTACACCGTCAGTTGACACATGACCGGTTCGCAATTTTAAGATGCGGACTAATCCGCACAAGAGCATATATATATAGTGTTCCTGTTCAGACTCTCATGTAAATTAAAAGTAAGGACTTGACACGTGGGACCTGACGGTGAACCACCAAATGAGAGAGAGCGTCTAACTTCCTTGAATTAAATATATTTGGCTAAATGAGAGAGAGCGTATATATATATATATACTAGGTTATGCCCGTGCCTGAAGGCACGAAGAAAATTTTCAAAACGTACGTAATCGCAAAACGGCAAAAATTTTCAAAGTATGTAATTGCAAAACGAAAAAAAATTCTTTCCCCAACAAAACAAATTGTAATTTAAAAAAAAAATCGTCATAATTTCCAAAGTCGTGTGGGTGATTGAAGGCACAATGATAATTCTCCTATGTATGAATCGTGTGGTCAAGTCATAAAAGTTTTGTATGCTCATGCCTAAAGGCACGACGCAAAATTTTCAAAACTAACATCGTTAATTGGACCATACGTTGTAGTTATATACCTATAGACATCGTGTTTATGTACATACATACATACAAACATACAACGTGGTACGAACTTTTATGTTAAAAAAAAATTACAACACATAATTGTAAACAATTTTTAAAAATTGGACAAATTTTCATATGTTTATATAACTATTCAACGTGTTTAATCCATGGCTTAAGGCATGACGATATTTGAAAAATGCAAAAGGGTGACAAAAAAATTAAAATCAACCCGATTTTTTTTAAACAGTTTTAATTAAACAACTTTTGTAAATATTAAACATTTTATGCTTTAATTTCAATGGCAAATATGTCATTTACATGTGCGAGACAATTGTTAAAGATGTCACGTAACGATCAAATGAGTCAACTGACAGTTTCCTCTAATTTTGGACATAACGAACTAATAAGGAAACTAACGTACCCCAAGTACAAAATATTATAAACAAACATACCCCAAACACTAATCAACGATAGCTAGGGAAAGTGCTTAAAAATTTAAAAGATGGCACCAATATAATTTGACTTCGCTCCTTCAAATGTAACAAACACAAATTATTATTTACTTTTCAATTTCCACTAAATATTTCCCTTTACCTAAACATAAAGGTACCTCAAATTTATTACAATGTCAACTCAAGTAACACCACCACCTCAAATTTAGTATAAAAAAATCAATATAATAAAACTAAAGTATTCACATTAAACTAAGTTTATATTGCTTGCACACAACTTTGTTCCCCAACAATATTTAGCCAAATTTTAGTTTGTGGCCTACATAATTGCTTCCACGCAATTTAGTTTGTAAACAACCAATATCCACCCTTTCTCCAGAAAAAATATTTGATAAATAAAATACAAAAGACATATACAAAAAAAATTGGGTATCTATAATTGCCCAGGATGAACCTGTGTTGACCCCAAAAAATATTTAGCCAAGTCAAGCCTTATTTCCCAAACACGATTCAGATGAACTTAATTTCAGCACAGGTCGATCCAAGACTTTAACATCCACCGTAACTGAGCAAAAAATCATACCAGAACTATATTAAAAAAATGAATAAAACACCATAGCTAATTTTTTTTTACTCTCTATGTCTCCCCTATCTAGAGATTTCTCTCGAATCATAGTGGGAGATGAGCCTAAACATGTAAAAAAAATTTACTCTTTATTTCTCCACTTTTTTTTACTCTCCATTTCTCTCGAATCATAACTCTTGTATAGTGTCTGTAAAAGATGAAATCTTACCAATAGCAACATGTTGTGCCAAAACCATTCTTTGTAAGTACTTGACCTATGACCATGCGAGACGACCGGAATGGAGAGAAAAATAAATAAATAAACAAATACATAAAAAAAAATGATTAATACTCAAAACTACGAAAGTAAGATCAATAGATCTGTAAAAGAAAAGATAAATGAGTTCCATTGCACATCATTTACAACCTCAAAATTAATGAATATGATACTTCTTAGAAATTGGGGAAAAAGTGGCACAAAAATAAACTTTATCAAAGGAAAATGCACGAACCTGAACCCAAAAAATATTGAACTGCAAACATTCTTGGTGCAAACAACATTGGAACCATAGCTTCCATTTTTTATTCTTATCACATACATGCGTTATCAAAAATCCACAAAATCAATTAATAGGTTAAATAGAAGAAATTTCAACAAAAATGAATCGTGTGTTGAAATATTAAAAAAACACCACCACAATAGTTCAAGGTCTTCAGATCTTTAGATCCATGGTCAAAATATCAAGGAAAATGAGAAATGTGAAAAGATGATAAATTAGTTCACAATCACCACCAGAAATTCCATTATATATACTCGCCAATAATTTTGTCCATCAGGGAGACCTGAAAACACAATAAAAAATGAACAAAAGCAGTCATTTTTAATCGAGAATAAATAACAACCTTGTATGGTTGCCAAGCCAAGTGCCGACTTATTTAAACCCAAACCGATCAGAGTTGGTTGGAAATGAACAAACCTTCATGTGGATCTAGCAGGTTTCTGAGATGAGGGGGAAGTGCAGAAAGGAGAGGAGGGGCGAAGCGAAATGGAGGAGGAGGAAGAGGCGACCGGTGTGAAATGGAGGAGGGGGAGGCGTGAAATGGAGGGAGGGGAGGATGATTAGGGAGTGGAAGAGAATGAGGAGACCAACAAATAAAACTCAATCTCGTGGGTTTTGAGATTGCAGAGCTCAAAAGAGACTCTGTGGAGAGAGAAAGAGACTTTAATTTAAAGTAAAGATGGGTCTGTTTAGATGAATATATCAGAAATATCTCTGATAGCGTGTAGATTTTAAAAGAGACAAAAATCTTTTAAAATATCCCATCGAATTTTGTGCACACTTTCATTTCTTACACTGCTGGCAAAATCACAACCACAAATAAAGGGTGACAGATTTCTGTGATAGGTATACGGATATACACAACTTTTGAGGAAAAAACATTAATGGAATCGTGGGTGAATTGTGCGTGGTAATCTGACAGTAGCGGATCAATCTCAGCCATCCATTTTAACAAAATGCGTAAGGATGGGGCCTTGTTGGCTTCAATCTCAACCCTTAAATGTCTTAAAAATTTATTGAACAGTGAAAACACCCTTACTCCTTATTATTATATATATATATATATACACATAAATTTTACTGTAAGGACTTCTTATCATATACACCCCGGTATATACCATTTTTTTAAAATAGTAAAAAAATAAATTTTTTAATGAAACTTCATGGATATGATTTCCATGTTGAGAAGATCACCTACAATTTTTTTCATATAAAAATATAATAAAAAAATCATTGATATGAGGTGATATGTAAAAAAATGGTATAAATATGTGTTTGCAACCGTTGAAATATTGGGTCGGCGACAACCACTTTATTGATTGAATTTTTTGATGAAACTTTATGGATATGATCTTCTCATTGTCGAGATAATATCCATAAAGTTTCATCAAAAAATTACTTGAAAATTTAAAGAAGGAGTCCCGAAAGTTTGAGGAGTCTAATCTTTTGTTTGAGTCGAAAGTTTTGAAGTTAAAAAATGATTTAAATGACTCAAGTAGTGATGGTAACGGCTTATCTTGTTCTAGTAGTTTGAATGTAAAATCCAAAACCATAGGATGTTTTAAAGTGTCAAGCACATCCGAGGGTATTAAAAAAGGTCAACCTAAAGGTCCCATTCCTCATCGTGTTTTCACATGTTCGCATTGTGGTAGGAAAGGTCACCTTAGGAGTTTTTATTTTGACCTTAGAAAAGACCCTAGGAAGTTTAAACGTAGTGTCCCATTGGTTCCCAAAACCCTTTTTGTTAGGTATACAACGGTTTGGTTTAGGAAGTTCGTTTTGGAGATGCTAAATGCTTCGTTGGTTGATTCTCACATGCATGCACATGATTCATCTCTTGCTATTTCTTAAGGATAGTAGCTTGCATGTTTTGTCATACGCTTTCCCTTGCATCATGTTTATAATTTTCTAGTGTAATGACATGTTTATCTCTTTGTATTTTATTTTTCACTTGTTTGAGTCTTATTTGAAAAATACAAAAAGATTTTGTTTTTGATAAAATTTCTTGAAAAACCAAAAATAGTTTGTTTTCTTATTTGGTTGGTTTTTGTTTTTGAGTTTACATGTTTAATGTGGCATATTGGTGTGCTTGGACCCCCCCCCCCCCCCCCACACACACATCATTTTATGATCCATTCGATGCTTAGAATGATCTTAACCATTGTTTTATATGGGGTTGTTTCAAAGTTGATATGCATTTTGATTCGACTTTGTATATATGCCAACATTGCACATATGCACGAGTTTATATAAATGTTTGACTTCTCTTGCATATTTGAATTTGGCGAGGCGCTTTTACCTCAATCTTGTCATCTATGTGTAAGTAGACTTAAGGATAAGTGTGCATGTAAGAACCATTTGCCGTGAGGATTTGAATTTGAAAAATGATGAGTGATTCATGGGAAAGGGCTGCGAGAGTTCAAAATTGACTCATCGTGAAAGCCACCGTTTAAAAGAGCCCAAAATAAAATGCAATATGCTAAAAAAATGGCCAAATTATTTTAGTTCATTCCAAAAAAACTGTGATATTATTGAGGGAGTTTGGAGGGATTAAAAATTTTAACGGGTTTGCACAACTAATCCTAATGTTGAAACATTGCAATTTGACGCTATTATTTGTAGAATCGTCAAAATTCTTGATTTGTGTGCATGTAGTATGTTTAGTTCATTAATCTCATACTTTAATTGTTATATGTCTATGATAAAGTTTGATGATTTATTTCTATCAATTAGAGCTTCTTGATCGTTTCGATGTGTTGGAATTGTGACCCATTTGTTGTAGTTTCACGCCCATTCATTTCATATCCATGTTTGTGCACATCGGTACTATATTTGCATGTAACTCACATTGTTAGTTTTTATGAGTTTTTGCGTTTTGTGTTAAAAGCCTACTGTTTCAGCACTGTTTTAATGTTGTCAGGCCCTGCCACTGATTTTTTTCTGGAAATTTTCTCACTGGGCAAAAATATATAATATTTCTGGGTAAATGTGAAAATTTGGCTGGTCGCGAGAAGTAGTTCAAACGACATCTCTATGTCGCGCGAACGACATATGTCCTTCGTTCGAGCGACCTACTCACTTCGTTTGAGCGACGTCCCTAGCTCGTTCGAACGACGGGCTAAATTCTTACTTCTGATTGGTTTGCAGTCCATTGGTTTATTTTGGTGATATTTTTTGTACTGCTGGAAGTGTTTCTGGACTGACTAGTTTATATGCAGGTTCTATTGGTTCATAATTGATATTTTGCATATAGTCCATTTATCACACCTGATTAGATTGCTATATTCTTTGTGTGATTCCTTGGTTTACTAGCTACTGACTTGTCATTTCTTGATTATATTTAGCGGGTGGTTTCATGATTATCTAGTGATTTCACATTTATTCAAATTGGTTTATATTCTCATTCTAGATATTTTGTTTGGTTTATCTTTTCACCGAATTGTCTATTCGAGACAAAAAGGGGGAGAGATGTATGTGATGTAGGGGGAGATTTGAGCATATTTTTTTATTGCATATTTTACAAATTGGTATCACATATTGGTAGTACACATTGGTATCATTTTGTTGCTCAAATTGTTTAACAAATGATTTTTCAGAGATTATTCATATTGGTATCTATTATCGTTTGGTATCATTTGTTCCTCCATACTTCACTGGGTATTTATTTGTCTATTTCATGTGTGTAGGTATGCTTCAGCGATTCGAGATTTCAAGTCTACATCACATTCAGACAGTTCATGCTTGCCGATGCTACATATACTAGTCCGTGTCCTGTATTTTTTATTTTGGGTTTATGGGATGGGATTTAGGCATCATACGGCTTGACGGCTCGACTTAGGAATTTCACTAGTTTAGTTTTGTCCCGGAATAGTCAAAGGGGGAGATTTATAAGGACATAAATTTCCAATTGAGTCCCTGTATTGTTTTGACTTAATTCCGTGAACAAAACTGTGTTTGTAATATGTCATAGGGAGATTTTATTTTGTCACGATCCCACGTGGTCTATGACGTATTGAAGAAATCGAAGACGATGCGGTAAAGCTTCAAATAATTAATCATGTCGAAGCTTAAATTGGTGCAAGTTTAATCGTCTTCAAAGTTAATTGCATTCCAAGATCACTCAGGTATGAATGCGTATAATTAATGGTCCTCGGAATTGTTTTTATAAAAGATAAGGATGTATTTTTATAAAGAAAAATATTTTAAAATGTTTTTAAAAATGTTTTAATGGTTTACACTATGTTTTATTTTGATAAGCTTGAAATAGAGTTTAACTAATTTGGATCTCTTTTAAAAGGGATTTTTTAATCAGAAAGTCAAAAGGTCAAACTTACGCGCTATCATTCAAATAGCATAAGATCTCATTCGAACGAGATGCTCATGTCGCACGAACGACGTGGCCTTGTCGTTCTAGCGACACATTTTTCGAGGCTGATTTTTAATATTATTTAAAGCATGGTTTCGTCAGAGTTTCAAAAGTGTGCATTCTGGAAAAACAGTATACGTTCTAGTACGAGTTTGGCACATATTTTCTAAGGTTTAAAAAGCTTAAACACAGCCTTAGAGTTTGTAAAGATTTGAGTTATCATTCTTATATGTTTACGTGATCTTGCTGCACCAAGAAGGTTTGTTCTATACAGTGAACATCAGGGTTTTACGGTGAAGAAAAGAGAAGGACTTCTTGTTCGACATCGTAGACGAATCAAAGCCAATCGGTGGACACCGAGACATTCGTGGAGTCGAGTGTTGTGAACAGGTATCGTGGAAGACAGATTTTCTACGTGGGCACTATTGAAGAACGGTAGAATATCATAAGGAGCGTCAAGACTCGTGGGGATCGAGTCATTGAGTAAGGCTAATCTGTCTTTATAAAACCTTTGTTCATAGTGATTGTTTGGCTTGGGCCGTCCGAGGTTATTTTCCCATTTTGGTTTTTTTTCTCGTACATCCGGCATTGTGAGTATTCTTTACTTTATTTACTTGCTTTAATCACTAGATGCGTGTTTAGGATTAATCAAGATAAAATTGTCTTAAGAATTGGGTTTTCACAACTTGGTTTAGTGCACATTAAAAGCTGGATTGGTAATAAATTGGTTTGATTTGAAACACACGCACATAAGGGACCACCCAGGTTTTTCAGATATGAATGTACTCGGCTATTATGGGCACAGCCTAGACTTTGAGTTCCTCAGGGGTTCAAATGCTGACACCCTGTCGGGGATCTTTCATTATAAGGCTTATGTGGTAAGTTCTTCATATATTGTATTTTTATTTGCCTTATGATTCTGCCATATTATCTGTTGACTCAATATCTTTGTTTCTGTAGTTCCATGGCTCACACTATTCTTTTCCAGAAGGCTATAGCTAACCAAGTTGCCTATGAGGATCATAAAAATTCTAATAAAGTGCTTCAGGGAGAAATGGATAATTAGAAGAAGACATGTAATGTGCTGGAGGAGAGAGACAACCAGTTCGTTAAAAAGACGAAGGAGTCGAGCTCGATTAAGGAGGTGATCACACAATTGAAAGACCAAATTTTTATTGATGTTGTGATGCAACAGAGTCTTGATAGCGCTCTGAAAATGCCAATGATGCTCTTTCCAAAGCCAATGAGGCTCTTGCCCAAGCCTAGGATAATGTTGTTAAGAGATTCAAATCTTATGTAGAGTACAACATTGATATTGTGACCTTAATTCTTCAAGGTTATGATGAGATGAAAAAGAGGATCATGAAGCATTATCTCGACATCGCGAAGGTGGTTGACAAGTTGGAGGGTGATGAGGAGGAGGCTACAGCCATGGCCGCTAAAATGTTGATGGCAATGGACAAACACATTATTGAGGGTGAGGAAACTGGCCCAATTGATGAGATTTTTCGCTAGACTGACATCATTGATGCTGCTACTGTCAACATTCCTTAGGTCAACCCCAAGGTCAGAGATGCTCCTGTCACTTGATCTGCCTTTCTGTGAAATTTTTTTAGCAACAATTTGTTTATTTTGAACATCTATTTGTAATGAGCCTTTTTTTCTTCATAACACTTTCTTTTTTCAATTGAATTATTTATACGTCATGTTTGCATGCGTATGTTATTTATTTTTGTTTGCTCGGCTCATTTTTTTGCCGCCACTTATAGTTAGTGTTCGTGAAAAAAAATAACAAGTAAATGTGGTCAGATCTTGTTGACCTCTCAGTTAGTTATAGTCTTATGGTCTCATTGTGGGATTTTATTCACCAGCCATGTCGACTTACTAGATATTTAATGTTGAGATAGGCCATACAGTAGTTTAGTCTTATCATCATGTGGTCGGATCTTGTCGACCTGATCTGCTTTACTAGCTACCAGTTTTAGACGAACCTGAGTTGTCCTGACTTAAGATCTACCATTATTTGTGCCAACGTACTATTCATTTGGACGGATCTTATCATCCTGACCATATGTCATCAATAGTTTCTAGAGTCGACCAATTGTATTAGAATCTATCTTTACGTTGGTCAGTTATGTTCAGATCTTATCATCCATATGATTGCACTAGATTTTCCAGATTTGGCTAAATGAACTAGGATGTATCCTTGCATTAGTCATTTATCTGTCTACACTATATTTCTCAGTTTTAGTTGGGCTTTTTGATCATGAACTGTCTAAGACGAGGACATTAATGAAGTCTTACTTGATAAGCTATTTTGATGAGTTCGACTTTAAGATGTCTTCAATCTAAGCTTCTTGCACATCACTTTTGGCGATAATCTAAGCAGTGAATAGTGAAGAAAACTTGAAATGACCTCATATGTAGAGGAAAAGTATCAAATTCTCATTAGGTCATTTGAAATTAATCGCAATATTGGATGAAAAAGTGTTTACATGATTGACTTTCTAATCTTTTGGGCTTGTAATCACTATTTACAGTATTTCTTTTGATGTTCTACATTCCACGGATTCTTTAATTGTTTGCCTTCTAAGGTCTCGATTATGTAAGTTCCAGGTCCCATGACTACAGATATTATGTATGGGACATGCTAGTTAGATTCTAGCTTATTCCCTTTTTGGATAACATTTTTTAGCACGTAATCTCCTTCCTTTAAAGTTCTCGATTTTACCATTTTATTATAAAATTGAGCAATCTTATGTTGATAGGTTGCGACTCGAAGTGTTGTGTGTTCCCTGACTTCCTTAACCAAGTCCATATCGAGTCTTCTAATTAGAACGCTCTTGGGAGAGTCAAAGTTAAGTACAATGTGGTTGGGTAAGCTGACATCAATAGGTATTACTGCCTCCGTCCCGAATGTTAACATGATGGGAGTCTTTCCCGTCGTAGCTCTCAAAGTTGTTTTGTGTGACCAAATTACATTGTGTAACTTTTTAATACAATTTCTCTTGGCATCATCAAATCTTCTTTTCATTCCGTCTAACAGGGTTATATTTGCCCGTTGCACTGAGGGTAAGCGGGTGCAGAGTGTAACTTCTTGATCCCCAATCTACTATAGTAGCTTTTAAATATGTCGTCATTGAATTGTGTTCCGTTATCGGTGATAAAAGCAGAGGGTATTCCATATCTATAGAATATGTTCTTCCAAATGAAGTGGAAGACTTTCTCGTATGTCATTTTGACCAATAGCTCGGCTTTTACCCACTTGGTGAAATAATAGAGTTCTAGAACCAAGTATTTAAGTCTACCTCATGTCTTTAGCAGTGGGCAAACCAAATCAATCCCCCACATTGCGAAAGGCTAAGGAGATATGATCGATGTTAGTGCAACTCCAAGTCTATTATGTATCACAGCGTACCTTTCGCATTTATTGCATTTTTTTTGCATAACTAACACAATACTCCTTCATACTAGGCTAGTAATATCCTTATGTGGAGTCCCATTTTAACAATGATCTACCAACCGAATGGCTTCATACGATCCCTTATGTATTTCCTTCATCAGATCATTGATCTTAGTAGGATGAACTCATCTGAGTAATGATATAATGAATCCTCTCCTGTACATAATTCTTACTTCAATCACGTACCTATTGCTTTGTAGTAAAGTCTCCTTACTTCTTTTGGATCTGATGGTACGATACCGATCTCCAAGTATGCACCGATGGGGTCCATCCAAGATGGTCCCACATTTAACTCCATAACAAGGATGTGTTCTTCTTTTATGCTACGTTCCGATAAGATTTTTATTAGGAATGTTCTTTTCAGTTCGACTCGTGTTGCTGATGCTAAACAAGCAAGAGCGTCTGCTCAGACATTTTTACCCCTTAATATTCTGACTATTTGTACAATCGAGAACTTTGATACCAATTCTTTTACCTTTGCTAGGTATTTCACCATTGATTTTAGTCTGGCCTCATCAACTCTAATAATTTAATTTACAACTAGTTGAGAATCACTTTATATGAATAACTGCTCGGCTCCTTGTAACGATGCCAATCCTAATCCTGCTATGAGTGCTTTATATTTTGCCTCGCTATTGGAGTCCTCAAAGTTGAGTCTTAGGGCATATTCGACGTCTATGCCATCAAGTGTATCGATGATCAAATCTTCTCCACTACCGCTGGCACATGATGAACCTTCTACAAATGGCTTTTAGACAGGAGGTTCTTCTTCAAAATTTCCTTCATCTAAACATCCATTTTTTAAGTCATTTTTTATTTTCTCTGGCTTACGAGTTCTTGCATCTTGCCGAGCAGATGGCTTTTAGACGGGAGGTTCTTCTTCAAAATTTCCTTCAACTAAACATCCATTTTTGAAGTCATTTTTATTTTCTATGGCTTACGAGTTCTTGCATCTTGCCGAGCGGATGGCTATATTTGTCTCAGATCTGATTGGTTAACTTTTTTTTTTACTTCTGCTCATATGATTTTAGTACTGAGCTATCTTTCCTAGAATTCTGCTAGGCTACTTTGACTGTTGAGCTATAATTCATAGAAATTTATTCGACTTTTTTCTCCTCGTAAGTAAATTATGCTATAAAGTCTGTTACGACCTGGCCCTTATTTTTCATTCTGGGCTCATATGTGATGGCATAATCTCCTAATTCCACAGTCCAGGCCATCAAGCAGCAAGATTTTCATCACTCGGCTTGTTGTAGAGGAAGTCATATATTTACCACGATTCTATGAGCTTAAAACTAAGGTTTCATTCTTCTAGAAGCTTCAATCAAATCCAAGGTTACCCTTTTAGCCTAGGGTACTAGATTTCAACTCCGCGATATGCCTTGCTAGTGTAGTACATGGGCTTTTGTATTCCATAGTTTGTCAGACCAATATCGAGCTGACTGTAGAATTTGATACCGCCAAATATAAGTAAATAGTCTCACCTAGGAGTGGCATTGATGGCAAAGGCGTTGATCCTAGGTACTTCTTTAGTTCTAGAAAATCATAGTCACATTCTTTGGCCCACTTAAAGGTTTTTTTATTACTTTGAAGAATGAAAGGAATTTTTCATTAGATCAAGACATAAACATGTCCAGTGATGCTACATGTCCTACGAATCTTTGAATCCCTCTTTTACTTGCAGGTGGTTGCGTGTTAACTAATGCTTAAATTTTGTCAGCATTGGCCTTAATTACCCTCTGATTTACTATGAAACCGAGGAATTTTCTTTCCCTAAATTTGTAGACACACTTTATTATATCCAGCTTCATCTAATACTTTTCTAGTTGGTTAACTATCCTTCCAAGGTCGTTGATGTGATCGGTTGCCTTACTATACTTTGTTAGCATGTCATCCATGTATACCTCCATAATTTTGCAAATATGATCCTCAAAGACTTTGTTCACCATCCTCTGATAAGTAGCTCCAACATTTTTCAGTCCGGAGGGCATCACGGTGTAGCAATATGTTCCTCGACTAGTGATGAATAAGGTCTTATCTTTGTCTTTTGACTTCATCTTAATCTTATTCTACCCTAAATAAGCATCCATGAAGATGAATAGCTCATGCCCAGCGGTGGCGTCGACCATCTGATCAATTCTGGGCAGAGGATAATGATCCTTGGGATAAGCCTTACTGAGGTCGCTAAAATCAACGCACATGCACCACTTATCATTCTTAGTCTTTACCGTGATGACATTCTAGAGCGACTCCAGGTACCTGACATACTCAATGAAGTTTGCCTTTACTAATTTGCCAACCACCTCCTGAATGGCCAAATTCTTCTCTAGGATGAACACTCGTCGCTTCTATCTAACGAGCTTTATGTCTTTTACGATATTAAGCTCGTAAAAAAAATGTTGGATCTATACTCGACATTTCCTCATGACTTCAGGAAAAAACACTATTTATTTATCTTAAAAGGTGTGTCAACTCTTTCTTGAAGGTAAGATCTAGTGATGAACCGACATGCGTTTCCTTCTCAGGATGTTCGTCATCTTAAATCACCAGTTCACTTTTCTCTACAACCTCATTTGTGACCAGTTTGTCTTAATCTCAAGTATTCATCTCAGTTTTATAAGTGACGAATAGTTTTCTTTTATTCCTCTTGTTCAGTTGGCGTGTAATAGCATTATCGATCATCCACTTAGTTTCTTTTCACCACACCAACCCCGTAGTTTGTCGGGAACTTTAGGTATTGGTGAATAATGGTACGGCCTAGAATTTATTTAGTCTGACCCAGCTAAAGATGATGTTATAGGCTGAGTGGATGTTATCATTAAGGCCAAAGAAACGAATCTTTTTCGTTTGATAGGTAAGCCATGTGCCGATGATAACCTGTAGTTCGATCATTCCCAAAATATACACCTTCTCTCCTGAAAACTCAATAAGAGGTTTATGGTATGCCTCTAATGTTTGGTTTTTCAACCTCAACTTCTTAAAGATGTAGAACAGTAAATCTGTAGAGCTGCCATTATCGACCAGAATACTTGATACTCTACTCTAGTGCACTACCATTGGAATCATTAGAGGATCGTCATGGGGATAGATAACTCCTGACAAATCATATTTTTAAAACCCAACGATGAGACGATCTTTATTTAGCTTTCAAGGACGAGTCTCCCCTGTAGCGTCCAAATTGATCCCTCTAATATGGATACAGGCCTTCGCGTCATTAAGGTAGGTTTTTCTCTCGGTAGGCCTATCTTCTCCACTGGCATCACCTCCAGCTATAATATGACAACCGAATGAAATCATGGTGACATCATTTATTGGATCATTGGGATTTTTAGTAAAATTTGGATCTCGTTTATCATCTGAGTCCCCATCTTAGCCACGTTTCTTCATATATCTTCGGCATTCATAATTTTTTCTTTCTTAGCAAGGAGTTCGTCCATCGTGTTTTATGGCTCCTTAGCTAGTGCCCAGTGTAATTTTCCAAGTAATAGACCGCTCGTGATAGCGGTGATGGAAATTTTTTCTTCGTAATAAACCACTTCTAGCTTCTCTATGTTGAATCATGTGATGAACTCACTGATTGTCATCTCTGCCCTTTAATGGACACAAATTAGGTGAGCCACTCTCTCTTCTCGGGCTTTGTATCCAAACAAAAATTATTAACAAAGAGGTCGGCCAACTGCTGAAAAGTTGAGATCCTCCCTCTTGGTAAGTTAGTAGACCAAACTTGAGTTGATCCAGTGATAAAGATGGAGAAAGACCTACGGTGCATCTCATTCGAGCTAGAATAAATATCTGAGGCAGCTAGGTTGCTCCATGTGAAACATTAGATCTGATTTCCCATCGTACTTGGGAGTGATAATTGGTGGCTTGAATCTCTCGAGGATTAAATAACCCACTACTGCGATTGTGAATGGTGATCCTTGAATGAATCCCCTTTGCAATTGATTCGTTGCTTTGATGATTTCGCCTAGTCAGTTTTGTAAGCATTGAATAGATCATTTCCAGGGTTGCTCTTCTGTCTTAGCTTTACTACTATGATCTTCTCTGCTCAGCCTCAGTTGATCTCTCTTCCTGAGAAGTCTGCATGGCCTTTGTCGACCCTCGCATGCTTGGCCTTGACATGGCTAAGTTCTCAACCCTTCTTGTCTCAGTCCTTCTTGTAACCTCTTTACATTCTCTATGCTCTTTGTATTGGTGTGTTCAAATGTGCAATTCCTACTAAGTTTTCCTAGAATACTCAGGTGTTCTAAGGAATAGGTATGCTCGTTATCATATCCCATTGATCTAATGGTGGATCATGCCCCTGGATGATAGGATTTGTCAGCATGTCTTGATTCAGAGTACTTTGATGTGTTATCTTCTCATTGTAAGGCCAAATCCAATCTCCTTGGATTTTCGACTGCTCTGTCATAATGAGCTTGCACACTATCCTTATATTGGGTTGGGGGTGGCATCTATCATCTTCTATCGAAGTTCTCACCCCCTCTTGGGGTAACCAATTTTTATTCAAACCTGTTATGCCCATTTAAAAAACTTTAGGTCAGTTTCTTTGCGCTCCCCTGTATATCCTCCTAGCCTCTAGCCACACTCAGTAAGATTCCTTGCATATCTCCTAGACCAATAGGTATTGAGGGAGGAATTCCTTTAGCAGCCTGACTACTTTCTGGGTTTTTCTCCATGTTCAAAGTATTTCTAGAAAAAAAAATAGAGTGCCTTAATGCCTAAAGCAGCGTATAACAATTGCTAGTGCCAAAAATTATAGGAAATGAGGTTTGAAGAGAGAAAGGATAAATCCAGCGGTAAGTTTAAGGATTAAAACATAATTGAGTAATAACTGATTGAAAATAACTTTAACCAGTCAAATCCCAAATGAACTAGAATGCGATTTACTGGTTTACTAGAAAACACATATCCTTAAGTTTATGAATAATTAATAATGGTAGAAAGAAAAGAATGGCTTGTTGCGTTTCCACGGACAGAGTCAATATGTTATCGCCTAAAACTGGTGTGCTGGTTTGATATTCGTTAGAGCATGTAAGTATAAACGATAATAGATAAAGAGATGAAAATCAATGGAATAATAGTTTAGGACTCGCTATAGAGAGAGGTGAAAGAAAAATAATGAATCCAGATTTATGTGGTTCGGCCCAAAGCGGTGCCTATGCCCATAGGTGTAAGTATAAATATTGTTGATTTGGTAGAATGAGAGTTAATAATCTCCATTAGTTATGACATGATAGTTTCCTCCCTCCCCTTAAATATGGGTGTTGGTGATTTGTTTGTAGATTATTTTAGCCATCCCACTAATGTGTGTCAGGGCCTTGTCTTTATATATTAAACAAGTACCCACTTTACATGATAATGGAGGAATAATTATAAAGTTAGTATGGGAAAACATGGAGGGAAGGAATTTTTATTTGTTTCCATCATGTGGGTACGTTCCTAACATCATCCCACTATTTGAATCATGCATGCTATGACAATTCCATTTGATAGAGTTAGCCTGAAGGTCAACTGATGGAGGTGCGTTGTCTTTAATAGTAAGGCCGAGCAGATTGTCGAGGTTAACCATGATAGTATATAAGACAATCTCATAATTATTGGTAGATTCTTGAATTTTTAAAAAAATATTTGAAGATTGTCATGACTCCGGTCCAAGATATCGAATTGATTTTTAATGAAATACATTTTGTAAAAGTGGAATTGAGTGAATCATTCCAAGTGACTGCAATGATTGAAAATTTGTCTCCATCTTAGAAAGATTTTAAACGTTGTTTAAAACACAAATGTAAAGACATGGATCTCGAAGACTAAATTGTGATCTTTAACAATAAATAAAGCATTGGAAGTGTTTAAACTCTATAAAATTGAAGTAGATAACCAACTTACCAAAAGGATTGAAATGTTTAGAAGTTATATAGGTAGTGGATATGATTTCCCCATTTGAAAATAATTGTTTTCAACATGGAATTATTCACCAAACTATTATTCTTTACTCGCCACAATTTAATGGTATTGTTGAATGCAAAAAAGCATTAAAGGAAATTATGAATGCTATGTGGATAAGTTCAGGACTGCACCAAAACTTGTGGGGGGGCTTTGTTTTCCACAAACTACATTATTAAAAAAAAATGCCTTATAAGAAAATAAAAAAGAAACCACACGAGTTATGGAAGGGCCAAAGGCAAAAAGTTAAGCTAAGATCTAAGATGGTTGATTGAAATTTCATTAGATATGCAATTAATAACGATGCTTATAATTTTCTTACGCATAAATATAAGATTATTGACAATCACGTTAACACTATTATTGAATTTAAAAATGCATATTTCTTCACAATATGGAGTGTGAATGAAGTTTTCCCAAAAGACTGTATAATATTATTTGTAGTAGTCATCACGAGACTATAGATTACAATAGAGATGACAATGAACCCTGACAAAGTAAGAAAGAAAGGACCTCAAATTCCTTTGGTTATGATTTTTTAATATATATATATATATATATATATATATATATATATATAGAGAGAGAGAGAGAGAGAGAGAGAGAGATTAGAAATTAAGCATCGAATCTTCGATCACGCGATGCCTACTCCTAAAGAACCTTTGTAGAAAGAGTATGTGAATTGTGAAATTTAATCCATCATGAAAAACCATACATGGGAAGTGGTGGATCTCCTATAAAGAAATAAACCACTAGGTTATAAGTGGATCTTCAAGAGGAAGATGAAAGTTGATGGATTGACTATAAATATAAATCAAAACTTGTGGCTAAATGCTATAAGCAAAGAAAATGTATAAATTACTTCGATCTGTATTCACATTTTACGCGAATAACCTCCATTAGAATTTTGGTTGCTATTGCATCATTGCATAATACAAAATATACATTAAATGGGTGTTATGACAATGTACTTGAATAGTGAATTAATGAGTTGTATATTGAACAACCAAAAGGATTCATTAATATAGGGAAAGAGAGGAGAGTGTGTAGACTTATAAAATCATTATATGGATTAAAATGAGAACTAAGTGAAGTAATGATGTCAAATAGATTCAAAATCAGTGGAGGTGATAAATGTTTTTATGTTAAAGATGTTGAGTGGGATACGTTATCGTTAATTTATATGTGTTTGATATGACTATTAAGAGAAGTAGTAATGATATCATTAAATGTAAAAAGATAATGTCAGCTCGTGAGTTTGATACAAAAGATATGGGTGTTATAAATGTTATATTAGGAATTAAAATTTCTAATATATTTGATGGACTTATACTAAATCTCACTATATTGAGAAGATACTTGATAAGTTTGATAAAGGCAGTATTAGCAATGTTAGAACATTAGTGGACCCTAATCTTCATGTATATAAACATATTGGTGGCAATCTCAGTTAGAGTACTCTCAAATCATTGGTAGTCTCGATACTCGGTTTATATAAACATACTGGTAAAGGCATATCCTAATAAGGTTGCTCTCAAATTATTAGTAATTTAACGTATGCCATGAACTGCATTCAACCAGATAGATCTCCCTAAATTAGTAAATTGATTAAACATACAGTTAATTCACAAGAGACCCATTGGAAAGCTATAATAAGGGTTCTCTAATATCTAATATTTAAACGAACGCATGGGTTTTACTATATCTGATATCCAATTATATTTGAGGGATACAGTGATGCTAACTCGATATCGAATTCAAAATTTATGAGTGAATATGTTTTTTTACCTTAAGACAGTAATTTCTTGGAAATAAACAAACTTGTATCATCAAATAAACGATGGAATCAGTACTTAAAGCCTTACATAAAGGTGTAGAAAAAAATATAATGGTTTCTACACTTCTTAAAGAATATTCCAATGTGGCCAAAACGTGTGATGTTAATATTTTTATAGCCAATCATCTATTGGACGGGAAGAGAGTGATATGTATAATGGTATGTGTAGAAATATACGTCAAAGACATAAACTCATCTTTTGGGGGATAAATTTTGTTGGCATTTCCTTGCAATTTATGTGTTTGGGGTTTTATTTGTTATAGGGTTATCCAACCCAGTTTGTTGAACCCGTTTAATTAATGGGTTGTCATTAGTTGTTTAATCGCCTCTTTTAAACAATTTAATTCGATTCTGCATTACATTAAAAAAGTCGGTGTGTTTATTCAAAGGGAAAGTTCTGCAATTGTTATAGTTCATTAATTCTTGCAATTTTGAGTGCTAGTATTGCAAAAGGGAGAGGAAGATTATCTCTAAGAGTCCATGAAACACCATAAAGAGGAATATCATCTTAAGGAAAAGTGTTTTAGCACCTGCTTCAATTTATTATTTATCTCTTCAAATTTTGTCACCGTAAGAATAATACTTTCTTTGTAACTTTTGTTCGATGTTCATTTGTGCAAGGGTAATCTGATTTGATATTGTGACACCCCGCCTAATTAAATACCGGGTGATTAGTCATTTATTAAATTAAAATAGGTTTCTCATCTGGTTCATTCTTATCATCACTGTCGAAAACTTTTTAAAACTTACTAACCACCTAGTATTCAAAAATTCGATGTCAAATTTTAATCTTTCTATTTAAACCATAACAACATGCGAAAAATATAATTTAAGCCATCCACACAGCCACTGAGTCTCAATCAATATAGCATGACAAATAAAAGATTGACCAAATAAATAATCGGCTAAAAAATCCCAAAATTCGAATCAATAATCCAATAGATATAATAAACCGAGTGCAAAGTCCGACTGAAATAAAATGGTTGGGGCAACATGCCCAAATAAATAACTAAGTTGCATCCTACTCTAGGAATGAACTGACTGAAGCGACTAAGTCCAAATCCTGCAACATTCACACCTGCTACAGCTACGCATCCCTGGATCAGATCATCAAGTTTGGTGTCCTCATGGCTGGACACCTAAAAGGTTTTGAAAATATTTTACAAGTACGGGTCAGAGCCCAAATCCTTTTGAAAATATTTTCCAAGTAAATTAAAATGCAAAAATTTAAATGCATGAATGATCTTCGTATTTGAGTTAGTGTCACACTCACTTTAGATACTACTCACCCCTTAAATATTGTGCACACCTAATGCTTCTTCTTAACCCTTCTAGTTACACTACCTCGTCGAACTAGCCTTGTCCTAAAAATCCTTGACACTCTACTCTAGCCCGAGTAATTTGTACTTTACTTCATAAGTTATTTATCACACTATCTTAATTAATCCTCTTTAAATTCACTATCTAACATTCTCACTAGTATATACAAGAAATCCCCTTTTACTTTATGTACTTCGCCCGTATATAAATATCTACACTCTTATATACGTATCATATGTAATGCAGTTGCACTTCATGTATTTTCCCCGTATATAAATTTACACCATATATACGTATCATATATCACAACATTCACACACATGATTTATATATAATCATCCTCCCTAGTAGACACTCATTGTATGTTCTCTAAAATACTATCACCCCAGTTATACTCATCCACCCAGACACCCTGACTCGGTTAGCTCCTCGAATTAGTGAAACAAAATAGACGTAACGGACGCGGCCATAGTTCCTATACCGGAAGTGAAACCGAATCATACCCCAAGCGGTTCACCCCTAAAAATAAATCACATAATAAAATTTTGGACGACTATGATCTCGGGACTATATTCACCCCGTATTCACTAGTCAGAGGATTAACCCACATCGCGCAACATCCTGTGATAGCACTAGAGGGGTATGTATTCCTATAAATATTATTCACACAAATATAAATATGTATATATATATAAATATATATATATATATAGTGGTCGGCTCTAATGCCGACTTAACTTGCGGATTTAACTTGGGGACGGATTTTTTCGTATTTTTTAAAAATAGTAAAAAAAAATTCGACTTGATCTTTTTTATGTGGTATTTAAACATTTCAGGGGACCCCAATAAAAAAATCATCTCAAAATGAATTATTTTACTAGTTTTAAAAAATCAGTCAAACATATGTCATTTTTATCGATTTTTTAAAAATAGTAAAACATTTCATTTTCAGCTGATTTTTTTTACATTGGTCCCCTAAAATGTTTAAATACCACGGGAAAAAAAATCAAGTCGAAATTTAATTTTTTGATATTTTTAAAAAAATACACAAATATACCTCCGCAAGTTGCGTCCGCATTAGAGCCTGGCTATATATATTATTTAAACCTGGCTAATCTGTGCACAAATTCTATAGCACTAGTGCTATATCCGAGTCAATTATATCGGAGTCAATTTCTCGACTCTAACTTAAATAAGTTGCACTTTAACTAATTTATTAACGTCGTGTCACTCAACCAAAATACCTGGACACTCTCCCTTGGCCCGAAATTTATCCCTTAGAATTTATCTTCTCAAATTCCACATCTAGTTCTCACTCTTTTGTCTCCACAAAATTATTTACTCTCACCTCCTTTGTAATCCCTAAGTATAAAAGGATGTAAATCCTCTTACTTCAACTTCCTTTAAACCTAAAAAGAATCATCTCTAGCCCGATCCGAAATTAAGTAAACCTACACCTTATCTCAACACATCGTTCGAACGACTCACCCTGTCATTCGAACGACAAGAGAGGTCGCGCGAACAACACCCAGAGTCGTTCAAATGACGCCTGAGTTTTCTCTTTCCTCTTCATTCTTCCTGCAAATGCTCCTCTGCCAGAGCTGAATCCAAACTTTACCCAGAATCCTTACTGTATTTCCTTTTTAACTCTAAACGATGGATTCCTTTAATATTTCAATAACCTCAAAACATATTTAATCCCAAATCTATTTCTAACCAGTGATCCAGTATATAATTCTCCACACTACATTTGATCAATAAACCTCTATAATTAGTCAATCAACACGTAGGATTCATTAAAATTAGAAACCCAGATTTCTGTGTATCAACCCAACCCAAAAGTAATAAATTGTATCACACCCACTATGATATGAATTGATTATCACAAATTTACATTGAAATAAATTAACCATTTGCCTTTATATAATTTGTAGAGTCTGATTCCTTTGATGAAGATGATGGATTTGTTTCCCAAAAGCTTCCAAAGTTAGCCCTTTTTTCTTCTCTATAGAACTAGGTTTTCTCTTTGAGTTATGTCTATCAAAATTCCACTAATTTGGGTTTTATGATATTTTTCTTTTAGAGTTGTGTTCACCTCAAACTCTTAAATTTATCTTTTATAATATAATCCCGAAATTAGACTTGTGAGCTAAATTAAAATGTCCCAAACACCCCCGTGTGAGTCCGGTTATGCCTAAAAATGCCCCAAGACCCAATTAATACCCCCGGGTACTCTTTTCCGACTATCTCAATGCAAAACAGCCTTAATACTAAAAACTTTATTTATAAGATTAATAACAAATAGTTATAAGTTGAGTAAACTCCGAATAAACATTTTGGGCAAATCTCTTTTCGAAAAACACAAGATGTGTTGTAAAATCTTTTTGTGAATGTATGGATTAAATTCGATAGTTGATTACCTTCTGTTTAATTTTAAATAAAGATCTACTAACGTTACCATGCAGTCCCAATCACAATAACAGTTAAGAACATTCAAAGAAATAGACACAGGAATTTTAATGTGGTAAAACCCTTAAACAAGGGAAACATCCACGGTGCCCTCTACGGCACAAAATGAAAATCCACTAGAATAAAAATCAAGTTACAACACTTAAGCAAAGTACAAAGATCCTAACCTAAGTTCAGAATGTACCTACACGAGATTCTCCACTCCAAAGGTATTCTGACTCGGAACTTGATTTTTTCTTGATGCTTCTTTGTCTTTTCCTTGATCTCCTTCTCTTTAACTTCTGATTCCAACAACTCTTTCAAACTCAAGATTCTCAGACAAAACCACAGTGTCTAAGTGTTCGTGTGAGATAGTGTTTGTGATGTGCTACTACATGCAAACATGCAACTCACCCTCTCAAGATTTATACAAACTTTCCTAACAAATTACAATAGTTCTAAGATGAAAGTTATTTCTGAATCTTGATTTTTCAAGCAAAGACTTCTTGATCTTTTATTTATCCACAGATCTCAAGGATACCTTGCTCAAAAGACGATTCAAGGTCTTAAACAATTTCGAGGTTTTAAAAATATTTTTGAAATTGTAAACCTCCAATTGAGATCCAAACTAGACTAGAAGTCTACTTTAACAAAACAGATTCAGACTTAACATGCAAAGACTGATTCAACAAGTTTTGATATATAAAACTGATTTTCAGATCTGTAACTTTAGCATGAGTTCTTTTGTGTTCCTTTTATTTTTGCACACCGGTATTTCACAAAATATGAAATAAAAATTAGAAACACACAACTCACTAGATCTGAAAAATTATTTTGAAACTAAAAGTTTTTATTTCAAAAACTCGTTGAAACATAATAGATCTAAAATATCAGATCTAAAAAGAGAAACAGAAAATAAACGTGAGATGTTCTCTTTTAGAAAAACTCGGTTTCAATAATGAAACTTAAGTCTTTCTTAGAGATGAGTTCTGAGAGAATCAAAGATTTTGAAGAGGTCTTCAAAAAGAAAACACAACACCAATGAACACAGAAAATCTAAAACGCCTAACTCTCAAGAATGAGTTTTCTGTTGTTTGGAACTGTTTTGGTTTTGGTGTTTGGTTTGAGAGAAAAACTCAGAGGGTTTGGACCACGAAGAAAACTTAGGGTTTCTTCTTCTAATCTCTCTCTTTCCTTTCCCTCCCTTATCTTTACTCTTTCTTTTCTCTCAAAAACGACGAAGTGACCAAAAGTCTCTAAATGCTGAGGGTTTATGCCTTTTTATACTAAGCGTAGAAGGATCGAGAACTTTGGCCTTTATCCTATGGCTAAGATTAAATCTAAATGAGTTGACTTAAATCCAACGGTGTAACACAGGCGGTGGTTTAAATGAGCACTGATTGGTTAAGGCTGGGTTCACGAGGATTGAGTTAAATCGCATGCAGTACGTTGATTAAAATGATCCAAGGGCTGAGGATGTGTAAGCGTTTTGTGTCTAACATAAAGCACAAATCTACTCGATAGGTTTCCAACACGTGTACGCACAGGATGAAGGCTGAGACGCTTGTTAAAAATAATTGCAAAGCACACCTCCAACTCTCTAGCGCTTTCGGATTCTACCCAGGCAAACAATCAGCATAGAAAACAAGTTTCTCAAATTCAATTTATACCCACAACACTTTTAAAAACATATTTTAATTAATTCAAAAATTATTTGGAAATTTTTTAAAATTATATTAAATGTTTTGAATTGAATTAAATTGATTTTTAAAAGATTTAAAGTGTTGAAAAATCATTAAACCAATAAATGATATGTATGATGCAGTGCAAGTGTCCTATTTGTGGTTTTAGGGTTTAGAATTAACTTCCCTTTGAAGGTTCTCTTGGACTGAATTTCTTCATGGTGCATGCAGCTTTGAGGAGATGGAGTTCTCCAACTATTCTAACCTATTTTGTCTAAATATCCAAACTAGTTGGAACTCCTATATATGCAGACTCAAGTGAGTCAATATATAGTGCATTCTCAATCTCCCCCTTTGGATATTAGAAACAAAATTCCCTTGAGTATTAAGTACTCTTGGGTCAAAATAAAAAGAAATCCTATGTGTCTTATACAAAAATTCTAACTACCCATTCCCATCCTAAAACCGAAAATAAGGTAAAGAAAATACAATACTCAACTATGTACAGATCAATACCCTACAAAATATAAACGAGATGTACAACGGGTCTGAAATGCCTGTAACAAGATAAACACTAAATTGGCATATTAGTTAAGTTAGAATCAGGAATAGATAGTAAAATCGCTAAACAATACTCAAGATCTTCACCCCCAATTTTTCTCAAATATACAAGGGGTATAAATCATAAAAATGTAGAGATTAATTGAGAGTGAGCATGCCTATAGCTGTACGCAAATACTCAAAATGAATGTTATCTAATGGTTTGGTAAAGAGATCTGCGAGCTGTTTTTAAGTGTTCAGATATTCAATAATGAGGTCTTTGGATTCGACAAGGTCACGGATAAAATGATGTCCAATCTTAATATGCTTAATTCGTGAGTGCAATACAGGATTTTTGAAAATATTAATGGCATCTTGGATATCACAAAACATGGTTAATTATTTTTCTGTGAGGCCATAATCACTAAGCATTTGTCTAATCCAAAGTAATTGATCACAACAACTACCAGCTGCTATACATTCAAAGTCGGCGCTAGATAACAAAATGCAATTATGTTTCTTACATGATTAACCTATGAGATTATTGCCTACGTAGTAGCAAGCACCAGAAGTGCTCATACTATCGTCAGAACAATCGGCCCAATCGGCATTGGTGTATCCAACAATAGAACTAGTCGTATCGTTTGTGTACCAAATACCAAATTTCAAGGTACCCTCAATATATTTAATAATCCTTTTTACAATTAATAAGTGAGATTCTTTAGGGTTACTGATAAAAAGCTTTTTGTGTGTATATCATTGTATTGCAAAAGCTAATCTCAAAATTCCCTTGAGTACCTACAAAACTTGTCTAAAAATAACTCGTATTGCGGTAAGTACGGGTATCAATCCAACTTTCAAGTTGAAACAATTAATGTGAAAAAGTGCAATTCCAATTTTTTATGAAAATATTTTTTTTTTTTTTTTTTTTTTTTTTAAATAATTTCAAGGGAAAAATTAACTAACAAATACTAAAAATTATAAAATGACTAAATTATGAAAAAGAATGTACAACCGAGTGTCAAATAATGTGAGAAGGTCAAGAGATGGGATTGTAAGGACACAAATTTTCAATTGAGTCCTTTGTAGTTTTGGCTCAATTCCGGATAAAAACATTTGAGTCATAGGATAGAGTTCAAGTTTATCCATTCAAGCCTATGACGTGTTTGTTGAAGACGTAGCGGCCAAGATATTAAAGATTCATCAAATGCCGTGTGTGTTGTGCCTCGTTTCTACGTCATCAACATGGTTCCATTGCTCCTAAGGTATGAATGCATATATATATATATAGGAGCTTGGAACATTATTTATTGGGTGTATTTTAGAAATTTATTTTGGGTGTTAGTATTGTTTTGTTAAACTTTTTTTGAATTCATAGTTCTAAATATTTTGTTCTCAGACACCTTTCAGTAGAAAAATCATATCAAATCCAAAAAAAATCAGAATGACACAAAACTGGCGGCCACGCGTTCGTATCGAAATTATCTAGAACCATGGCCTGAGATCTCGTTAGATAGGTCTTTCAAATGACCTCGTTCGAATGAGAAGTCGTTCGAACGAGTTTTCAAACGAGAATTTTTTTTTCCTTTCTGTCTCTTCGATAGAAGTCTCGTTTGAACGAGATTTCTAACGAAAAAAACAGCGGGAACAGTTTTAAGCCAGTTTTTTCCACTATTCCACTACTTTACCTCACTTCCTTTTTGACATACTTCTTAAGTGCGGGAACTAACTTTTTGAAGATAACTTTTTCACATTCTAAGAGTCTTTTGAGAGCAAAACTTTTAAGAAAAAGTTCCATGTTTTGTGTTTGATTTTTATGGATTAAACTCATCAAAAATTACATACACACCCATTTATTTAGTTTATTCCAAGTACCTATTGATATATCATTGCTTGGAGACTTTTGGCACCTGGTTTTCTCTACACCAACAAGAAGAGAGTTTGGGTTCTTCTCTACCCCCAAAAAAGGAGAAAAGTTTATTGCGGTGTTCTCACTCGAAGAAAGGCTTCGCGTGTGGGTTGACGGTGACCATAGCCCCATCGATGGAGTTCGAGACTGTGGAGGAGTCCACGATTATACACTAGGCGGAGGTTGAAGACCGAAGGAGAGCGTCAAGGCTTGGACGGACTCAAGTCAGTTTGTGTAAGTCCTCTTGTGTCGAGTCTTTGTAAAAACTACCATACTTAGTGAATTCGTGGCTAGGGTCGTCCTAGGTTTTTCCCATTTGGGTTTTCCTCGTACATCCGGCGTAGTGCGATTGATATTTATTTTATCTTGCTATATCACCTAGATGCATGCTTAGGACTAAAAGATAAAATTAGTTCAAAATTAAAATCTATTTAATTTGGTGAAAATTTAATGTTTGGGTATGTTCAATTTAATTCAAGTGCAAAATTACTTTATCTTGATAGCATGCAAGTTTAACTTGAATTGGATTAATGTGTGTTTAAGTCTAAATGAAAATTGTGTGTGTAGTTTAATTTCACTTTCCGTTTAGTTTTAATTTTTTCATAAGTTGGTTTGTTCTCTTTAAGAAAATAAAATTTTAAATAACTTTTGAAAAACTAAAATTTGAACCATTTCATTATATTTGAATTTAAAAATTGGGGGCTTCCGCACTTTCAAATTGGTATCAGAGCCAAAGCGATAAATTATTTCGTTAAAGATCTTTTAAATAATTTTTGGCTAAAGTGGAATTTTTCCCATTTTCAAAATTTCCTATCTTCGATGGTTCAAACTACGCGTATTGGAAAGCGCGAATGAAATCGGCACTAAAATCTATCGATGAGAGAGTTTGGATGTCTGTTGTTAACGGGTTGTCCCCACCTACTCATTTAGTAGATAATGAGCGTGTTCCCAAACCCACCGATAGATGGAGTGAGGGTGAATTTAAACTTTCTAACTTTAATTCCCGAGGTTTAAATGCCTTATTTAGCGCTGTCACACCAGATGAATTTCGACGCATTATGACGTGTGAGACCGCTAAAGAAGCATGGGATATTTTGCAACTCACTCATGAAGGTACTAGTGTCGTTAAAGCTTCGAAACTTCAAAACCTCACCACTCAATTTGAAACTATCAAAATGAATGAAAAAGAAACTTTTGATGAATTTTATGCTAGACTTTCCGATATTGTTAATTCATCTTTTAACTTGGGAGAGAAAATACCCGACAATCAAGTTGTAAACAAAATTTTAAGGTCCCTTCCCGATAGATTTATTCCAAAAGTGACCGTTTTAAATTCTTTATCAACTTTAGCCTCTACGAAATTAGAAGAGCTTGTAGGTGATTTACAAACCTATGAACTAGACATGTTCCCCTCTAAAACTGAAAAGAAAATTGAAAAGGGCGTTGCTTTAAAAGCCCGAAAAGAGGTCAAACAAGTAGTAGAGAGAGAGAGAGTGATAGTGATTCGGAAGACATGGCTTTGTTTGCTCGTAAATTTAGAAAATTTCTTAAATTTAAAAAAGATAAATTTAAAAATAATTTTAAGAAATTTGAAACTTCTAAGTATGACAAAGTCGAGAAGATCCCTAAAGTCAAATAGGTGTTTTGGTTGTGAGGGTTATGGCCATAGGGCTTTTGAGTGCCCCACTAAACTAAGGAAAGAGGGTAAGCGACCCATTTCATATAATGCGACCATTAGTGATAGTGATAAGGAAGAGGGACCCGATTCCCCCACTAAGCCCAACTTTGTGGCTTTTATGGCTAGTCATGTGAGTGATAGTGAGAACTCGTCGATTGATGAAACTTTAACACATGACACTTCAAGGTCAAAGTTTTTTATTACCTTGTTTTTTATGATAGTGAGAGTGGAGAAGAAAGAGAGAGTGAAATTGAAGAAGAGGTTAATGTGAGTGAACTTCAAAATGCTTTTCAAGAACTTTATAAAGAATCTATTAAATTGAAAAGAGCTAATTTGAAGTTAGAAGCTAGTTTAAAAGAACGTGTCAAGGTCGTTGATAATAGCATGTTGGTTGAAGACCTTAGGAGACGAGAGAAAGCTCTTCTAGAGAAGCTTGAACATATAGAAGGCGAGAGAGATAGCCTTAGGGGTTTAATGGAATCCTTGAAAAATGAGCTTCTTGCTTTTGAAGAGCGAAATGTTTTATTAGAGTCTAACATTTTAGAATTGTAAAATAAATTAAAAGACTCTAGTAATGTCAAATTTGATTTGGAGTGTCGTTCGGAAAAATTAGATAAAATATTAGGAACGGTCCAAATTAAAAATGACACTTGTGGTTTAGGCTTCAATACTTGTAATGAATTTACTCATAACGCCAAAACCAATGGTTTAGGAGAATCTACTAGGAAAGTCTTTAGAGATCACTCCTTAGGTAAATCTTTTCGACATGTTTTTACTTGTACACATTATGGTCGAAAAGTCATCTTAGAAAATTTTGTTTTGATCTTAAACGTATTCCTAGAAAATCCCAACATAAAGCAACCAAGGTAGTTAAAATTCCTACACCCCAAGATAGTCATTCTTCATTAATTTGGGTTAGGAAATCCGACTTGGTTGCCTTGCAAAATGGGGTTTTTTATTCTCATTTACTTTCACATGCTTCCTCCCTTGCTAAATCTAAAATATGAATGTGTTAGTGTTTGCATACTTTAGCTTTTGTACTTCATGCTATATTCACATGCTAAATGTATGCTTGTTTAATCATTTTCTAGTCTATGCTCCATGCTTATCACATGCTAGAATTATGATTTTTGTTTATCTTTTGTATTATATTTCCTTCATTTTGTTTGCATTAATTGAAAAATACAAAAAGATTTGTGTTTATCATTTGGATTTTATCTCTTGGTAATTTAAGCTTAATAAAAAAAATCAAATGATTTTTCTTTGACTTTTGAGTATATATTATTTATTTTGGTTAAAAATTTCAAAAACTCAAAAAGATTTTATTTTGTGTGTAGTTTAGTTTGACACACTTTATGTGGCATACACTTATGTTTGAATCCCTCCTTTAACGCTCCCACGTGGCTAGAATTTTTGGTTTAGATTGTCAATCCTTAAAATGTTCTTTACCATATTTTTTATGGAGAAGTTGAATTTTGTGTTGGTCAAATGGATTCTATTTTTATATGCCTCTATTCACACATGCACGAGCTCTTTTGAAATTTTAACTTCATATGTATATTTGAGCTATGTGAGGTGTTCTCCTACCAATCTTGTCATCTACATATTTGTGACTTAGGAGGACTAGTGCATGTCAAAATCCGTTGCATGTGAGATTTGTGTGAAAAATGAAAACATGATAAATAAAAATGTGCACGGGGAAGGGCTCCGAAAGGACTAAGTGATCCTTTGCGATTGTAAGCCACCGTTTTGAATGGACCTAAAAGAAATACGTGGTCCAAAGGCCTAAAAATAGAAAATACGGCATTAACAAGAAAAATAATTTGCCAAGGCCTATGTTTGATTGATATATTCATTCAAATTTAATATAAATGCATATTGAGGGAGATTGGATGGTATATCAACGGTTTGCACAATGTATGTTTATCCTAGTTGCGTATTTCATGTCATGACTCTATTGGTTTGTAGAATCATCAATATGCTAGGCTTGTATGCATTGTGTATGTTTGTTCATTGAGTTCAATTTATATTGTCACATGAGGTTATATTCAAATGTGATGAAGTTTGCAATCAATTGAGAACTCCGTGAACATTTTTTAAGTGATTGGGTCTAAATTTAATCGTTACTAGTTCACACCCCAACACTTCCATTTCCATATGACACATTTTTGTCATACGAGTGTGAAAGACTCCTATTATATTTAGTGTGTGTCATTTGTGTGTTTATATCTATATATGTGTACTTGAGTCTCTTTGATATATATTATGTATACATATATTTGATATTTTTGTTTAGTCTTTACTTTGATTTCTAATCCATATATGCTTTAATTCATACTTGGTATCCATCTTATTGCATTCTTTGTTGATATCACGTGCTTAATAATTTATATATCATATTGGTATCATGTTATTGCATCCTAGTTGGTATCCGGTGTTATTGTTTGGATTAGTTGAACTTTTGTTGCCCATATGCTTTAACGTTCTCATCACTATAGCCACAATTATATGTTTTAGCTTGTTATCCCATTCTTTTAGCCCTTGCTTAGTTTAGAGGGTTTATATGCTTTATTTGGGGTATATAAGTTACTGCTTTGATTCTTTAGCCTTTGTCTATTCCTGAACAAAAAGGGGGAGAATGATAGGGGGAGAATGATAGGGGGAGAAATGCTATCTAATCCTATTATTATCGTATCTTAGTTTGGGGGAGATTTATCTTAGAGGGAGACGTCTTTTTAAGTAGGTCATTTGTTTGATAAAGGGGAGAATTAATTTAGGGGGATTAATTATTTAATTGCATTTAATATTTTGATATTCCCTATGCGTTTGATAGTTTGCTTAAGTGTGCATGAATACTTTTAAATGGCAACATTCAACATCGGCAAAGATATTGATCCTTGGGCTGTTTGCGTCAAGCATTGTATTTTTATTTCGGGTGGGACATCGTTTTTGAGTCTAGTGAGCTTGACGGCCCTTTAGGATTTTTATTTAGTTTTTGTCCCGGAATAGCCAAAGGGGGAGATTTGTAAGGACACAAATTTCCAATTGAGTCCTTTGTAGTTTTGGCTCAATTCCGGACAAAAATATTTGAGTCATAGGATAGAGTTCAAGTTTATCCATTCAAGCCTATGACGTGTTTTTTGAAGACGTAGCGGCCAAGATATTAAAGATTCATCAAATGCCGTGTGTGTTGTGCCTCGTTTCTACGTCATCAACATGGTTCCATTGCTCCTAAGGTATGAATGCATTTTAATATATATATATATATATATATATATAGGAGCTTGGAACATTATTTATTGGGTGTATTTTAGAAATTTATTTTGGGTGTTAGTATTGTTTTGTTAAACTTTTTTTGAATTCATAGTTCTAAATATTTTGTTCTCAGACACCTTTCAGTAGAAAAATCATATCAAATCCAAACAAAATCAGAATGACACGAAACTGGCGGCCACGCGTTCGTATCGAAATTATCTAGAACCATGGCCTAAGATCTCGTTAGATAGGTCTTTCGAACGACGTCGTTCGAACGAGAAGTCGTTCGAACGAGTTTTCAAATGAGAATTTTTTTTTCCTTTCTGTCTCGTCGTTAGAAGTCTCGTTCGAACGAGATTTCTAACGAAAAAAACAGCGGGAACAGTTTTAAGCCAGTTTTTTCCACTTTTCCACTACTTTACCTCACTTCCTTTTTGACATACTTCTTAAGTGCGGGAACTAACTTTTTGAAGACAACTTTTTCACATTCTAAGAGTCTTTTGAGAGCAAAACTTTTAAGAAAAAGTTTCATGTTTTGTGTTTGATTTTTATGGATTAAACTCATCAAAAATTACATACACACCCATTTATTTAGTTTATTCCAAGTACCTATTGATATATCATTGCTTGGAGACTTTTGGCACCTGGTTTTCTCTACACCAACAAGAAGAGATTTTGGGTTCTTCTCTACCCCAAAAAAAGGAGAAAAGTTTATTGCGGTGTTCTCACTCGAAGAAAGGCTTCGCGTGTGGGTTGACGATGACCATAGCCCCATCGATGGAGTTCGAGACTGTGGAGGAGTCCACGGTTATACACTAGGCGGAGGTTGAAGACCGAAGGAGCGCGTCAAGGCTTGGACGGACTCAAGTCAGTTTGTGTAAGTCCTCTTGTATAGAGTCTTTGTAAAAACTACCATACTTAGTGAATTCGTGGCTAGGGTCGTCCGAGGTTTTTCCCATTTGGGTTTTCCTCGTACATCCGGCGTAATGCGATTGATATTTATTTTATCTTGCTATATCACCTAGATGCATGCTTAGGACTAAAAGATAAAATTAGTTCAAAATTAAAATCTATTTAATTTGGTGAAAATTTAATGTTTGGGTATGTTCAATTTAATTCAAGTGCAAAATTACTTTATCTTGATAGCATGCAAGTTTAACTTGAATTGGATTAATGTGTGTTTAAGTCTAAATGAAAATTGTGTGTGTAGTTTAATTTCACTTTCCGTTTAGTTTTAATTTTTTCATAAGTTGGTTTGTTCTTTTTAAGAAAATAAAATTTTAAATAACTTTTGAAAAACTAAAATTACACTGCATTTTCAATCATTTTAATTTCTCAATTTATTAATTTTGAAATATTTCGAGATAATATTAAATCGATAATCTAACTCTCATTAAAATTATAAATTTAATAAAATCTTTTTCCGAAAATTAATTTAAAAATGTCACACGATGAAAAATTTGGACTACACTATTTTCAGAAAATTACCCGCTAGGATCAATTTAACGAAAATAATTTCAATCTTCAAATTTCAACACCGAATTAATATTCAAATATCGAAAAAACCTATCTCTAGTTCGATTCCTAATTTCAAATATTAATTCGTTCAATTAATTTACTAACTCTCGTCACATAAATTAATTGGCGACAGTTAAAGATTAATTTACCTAGAAATATAAAATTAATGAATCAACTAATTAAAGTAACATCATTCGCAGTGCACCCCATCCCTTGAACGGGGTGTTTAACCAAACATTCTCATGTTAGAATAAACAACTATCACAATAGCATTAATCAAATTGAAACAAGATGGAAAGAATACGATACGCAATTTTTTTTTTGTGTGTTGTACATGAACACGCGTCTCAATGTTCTCACAAATCCAGTACTTGATTACACCAAAAAGAATAAAAAACAAACCTAAAATTTATTCTAAAACTAAAATAATTTTTTTGGAATTTTGTATCAACCTAAACTGTACATAATATACGGTCTCTTTTTCTCTCTCTACGTTCTCCGTGTCTTCTTATTTGCTGAAAGTCTCTTTCTTATATGAGATTTTTTTCTTCCATTGACCTACGATGAATTGGATGCGGAGATTCTTTAGGGATTTGATTTGGCTTAGGATTGAACCGATTTTTGTGGGATTTTTGTTGCTGAAAGGTTCTGGATCGGGGTTGGATCGGATTTCGGACCTGGCCGGACCAGGCTGTTCGCGGGTTAGGTGGAGTGGGCTCGGCTTGGATTAGCTGGCCCGCTATGGCAGCGGGTAAGGGGTCGTCGGGGACGGGGTCGGGTTCTGGCCGGATGCACAGAGGCAGCGGGTCTAGGAGTAAGGGGGAAGACAGCAGGTCCGGGTCGCGGTTGTTGGCTTGTGGGTCTCTGGCGAGTTCGACGGTGGTCGCGGTTTGGAGCTTGGTGATTTTGTGTTTAATGGTGGGAAGAGAAAGAGTGGTAGAATTGGTAATGGAGTTTTAATGGTGGAAGATGTTGGGTTTTTGGTAATGGGAATGGAGGAGAGAGAATCGGGTTGTTTTAGTGGGGAAGAACAAGGGTAGGTGTGGTAAGGTGTGTGGGGGTATGGAAGAGGTAATTTATGTGGTGTATGATTGGTTAATTTGAACCCCTAAAAATAATGACACCACTTAAAAATAAAACTTAAAATCTAATAAAACTAAAACTAAAAAAAAACTAACATTTCAAACTAAAAAAAAATGTAAATAAAAAAAACTAAAATAAAACTCTATTAAAACTAAAAAAAATATAATCCTAATAAAACTAAAATAAAATAAATAAAAATCTAATAAACCTAGAAAATAAATTCCTAAAAACTAATCCTAATAAATATAAAATTAAATAAAGATTACAAATTAAAAATTAATAAAAATCAAAATCAAAATAAAGGAATAAAAAATAGAACATAAATCCTAGAAAATTCGAAATAAATCTAAATAAATCCTAAAATTAAAATGACTAAAAATAAAAATCTAGAAAAATAATAAAGGTACAAACTCAACACACACGGGGCTCAGAGAATGGTCTAGGCTCGGTGTAGGTTTAGGTTTGGGTTACGGAACTGCTTCGGGACATCGGATCTCTTCTGGGCAAGCTCAAATAGGACTACAGACTTCGCGATCTCCTTGATTTCTTCGATACATGCTTTTGAACGCTATTGAGTTGCAATTGCACTGATTTAGCATTATTTGTACCGCAACTGCGTATTGACCTGCAAAATGATAAAATACGAACATAAGGCCAATTTTAATTAAAACGAGTGACTAAAATGCACATATTCGGGGCATAAATTATACACTTTTGGGTGCTTATCAGTTACTTTGATATCTAGCACATATACACACGGCAAAGGATATATCAGGTCGAGACGCGGTAAGATACAGTAAACTCCCTATCATACTTCTATAAAGAGTGGGATCTACACTTTTTCGAGTATCATCCTTAGACAGTTTAGTTGAAGTACTCATAGGAGTTCTAAAAGTTTTAGCATTTTCTAAGCCGAATTTTTTCACTAACTCTGAAGCGTATTTGGATTGAGAAATAAAAAGACCATCACTGCATTGTTTTACTTGTAAACCCAAAAAATATTGTAGTTCACCCATTAAAGACATATGAAATTCGGTATGCATGATATCAGAAAAATTATCTACTTGTTTAGGACAGGTGGAACCGAAAATAATATCGTCCACATAGACTTGCGCGATTAAGACATGTTGATTTTCCTTTCTGACAAACAATGTTTGATCGTGTTCGCCACGGACAAAATTGTGAGACACTAAGAAGGTAGACATTCTCTCATACCAAGCTCTAGGAGCTTGTTTCAAATCGTATAATGCTTTCTTAAGCTTAAAGACGTAGTCCGGGTGTACATGATCAATAAATCCTTTAGGTTGTTCTACGTAAACTTCTTCAGACAAAATTCCATTTAAAAAAGCGGATTTAACATCCAGGTGGAATAATTTGAATTGCATATGACAAGAAATTGCAAGGAGGAGATGAACTGATTCCAGAGGAGTAACAGGTGCAAAAGTTTCGTCGAAATCAATTCCCTTAATCTGAGAGTATCCTTGTGCAACCAACCTAGCTTTATTTCTAATGACCTCCCCATTTTCATCAGTTTTGTTTTTAAAAATCCATTTTGTGCCAATAACTTTCGAATCTTTTGGTCTAGGAACCCGATTCTAAACATCGTGACTCTTAAATTGGATTAGCTCTTCTTGCATAGCATTTATCCAAAATGAGTCAGTAAGGGCATCATTAATATTTTTAGGTTCCTCGAGAGAAACAAAACAAGAAAATTGTGCCACTTGTCGAAGTTGGGATCTAGTTCTAACTGGTTCCGGAGGATTATCGCTAATGGTTTCAGTGGGATGATCTTTAGAAACTCAAGTGGGTATAGAGGGATTCTAAGGTGGCAGTGAATCAATATCATCTTGAGGATCAGGGGATAAAATAGGTTCGTCCTCATCAAATGTTACTGGTTGACTGTCACTACTCCTAACACTTATGTTATCTACAATTACATTAATCGATTCCATAATAGTTTTGGTTCTATAGTTAAAAACACGCAAAGCCCTACTGTTTTGGGAATAGCCAAGAAAAAATCCCTTTTCTCCTCGGGTATCAAATTTTAAAAGATACTCTCTATCTTTCCATATATAGTAGATACTACCGAAGGTTTAAAAATATTTCAAGTTTGGCTTTTTGTGAAACCATAACTCATAAGATGTTTCTTTGAATTTTTTTCTGAGGTAGATACGACTAATAATGTGACAAGCGATTTGGACAGCTACCCAAAAGTATCTAGGGAGATTCTTAGCATATAACATAACCCTAGCCATTTCTTATAAAGTCCTATTCTTGCGTTCAGCTATACCATTCTGTTGTGGGGTTGGGCGAGAGCTAAACTCATGTTTATAGTCATTAGCTACACAATACTCAGAGACTCCAGAGTCCTTAAACTCTCCAACTCTATCACTCCTAATTCGACATACTTGGGTATCCTTCTCATTCTCAATTTTCAAAAGAATTTTTAAGAATTCATTGAAGGTTTCTTATTTATGTTTCATAAAATCTACCTATGTATATCTTGTATAGTCGTCCACTATAACTAGGATGTAAGAGTTTCCATAGAAACTAACAGTTCTTCAAGGACCCATGAGGTCCATGTGGATAAGTTCTAGGGGCTTAGTGGTAAGGACATCTTTAACTTTCTTGTGTGGGGATTTACTTATTTTGCCTTCCTGACAAGGTCCACATACTGGGGTAAAAGAATTTTTAATTTTAGGTAAACCTTTAACTATCTCTTGGAAACTTAATCTTCTAAGGTTATCATAATTTGTGTGTCCCAATCTCTTGTGCCATAGATCAGAATCCTCTAATCTGGCAACAATACAAGATTCAGAATTTGGAATTACTGTGTAACAGTTTTTCGGGGTTCTGTTTCCTGTTAGAATACAATTACCCTTTTCATCAATAATTTTGCAATCGTTTTTAGAAAAGGTAACTGAGTGATTAGAGTCACAAAATTATTATCTATGTAAGAGATTGGCTTTAAGGCCTTTAACTAATAGAACATCATTTAGTTCAGGAAGCCCTTGCTCACTCAATGTTCCCTTACCTATGATCTGAGATGAAACACCATCTTTGAAAGGAGTATGCGTGCGTTCAAATAGAGAGATCATTTAATTAAACTCAGTTTTCCCAATTAAACCTTAAACATGCATCTAGGTGTGATGAAAAGATAATGAAATCATGCAAGAACATTCAAACACACATGTGAGGAAAAATCCCCCAAAGGGGCAATACCTTTATTTTCACTATAATTTTATAAGATACGGTTACACGAATTACAATGAAAATACAGTGACACAGAAATACCCGTAGGCATCGATACTGATGTCGGTGACTGAAACTTTTCCTTTCCAGGAGGGCAGCAATGAAGAAGGACGGTCTTCTCCACAAGGGTTTAACAAACACAAGGTTGTGTTCTTGGATTGCAAACGGATTCACAAAGGTTTGGCAAAGATGTGTGAATCAAAACATGAGTCTTGGGACTAAAAAATATGAAGACTGGATGTATTTGGACTCTCAAAAACGTCTTTCAAAGTCTTGTAAAATAACTCCCCCGAAGTTGGCTTTTATAAGGAAACCAAAAAGAGTTTTAATTTTTTGAAACTCTACCAGCATACAGGTACCTCGAATCGGTTCGGGTGTACCACAAACCGGTTCTCCTCCCGAATCGGTTTGGCTTTCGGTTCGCAAAAAATCGCTGGAACATGGGGCTTAAACACTTAGCATTTTTCAGGGATTTTTTCTCGAAATATTCTCGATTTTCAAAGAGCCATAACTTCTTCACCGTAGCTCAGATTGAGGTGCCGTTTCTTCCAGTATCTTCGTTGCGGCGAGCTCTCCAACTTTTTAGTTGACCGGACCTCCGGAAGATGGCTATAAAATTATTAAAATGCCCTTGAACTTCCATATCTTGCCTTCTTTCACTGTTTTGACTTCTCTTGCGTACCACTTGCATAAAGTCCCTAAAATTATGGAACGTGAAGTCGTTGAGGCAGATGTGGAACACGTGATGGAGATAATGAATGCTTGATTCCCGAAATTCAGATTGAGGTCGTCGTATGAGATCGTGCAGAGACGTGTCAAATGTAGCGGCGTATGACATATACACATGTAAGATAACGGACATGAGAAGTATGTCCTTACAAATCTCCCCCTATGTCTATGCCGGTACATACATAAAAAAGATATGAATTATCAAATAACAAATTGCCTATACAAATCTACCCTTCCATGAGCCCAAAACTGAAAAGATACAAATGAATAAGTCTTTATCGTTTGATCTTCAAATCTTCAAAACTTTTCTTATCAGGGTGTGTAATTCAGAGATCATCAGTGTATCGCCTACACACATGAGATAAAGAAAATACCAAGCGACGTATCGAGTTTGAAATGAGATACACATAGATACCAACTTAAAACAAATCTCAACATATCAAAACTCCCCCATAATATGATAATTCTTCTCCCCTTTTTTATTATGTCCCCAAATAGACAGATATGAGAAGCAGAAATGAATGCAAATGGAGAATGTCACAAGAAAATAAACTTCTATTTTTGAATTTTTCAAAAAATTTCACACAAACTATATAAACAAAGAATCACACCATGAAAGAACACAAAAACAACCAAGTCGATGATAGCGTAAATGTATGGGTGTGATCAAATTCGATAGGAAAATCAAGGCATAAAAACATGACATATGTGCACAATGAATATCAGATACTTCTAACGAATGAACTCAAAATCCTCCTTTGGTGTAAAAAGATGGAAATATGAGACATTGACTCAATCAAATCAACAAATCAAAGATAAAAATTATTTCCACATCAATAACGTCCAAAACGATTTAATGCTTTTTCAGGACTTTCAAGGAAGTGCAAACCCGTTTGAATTCTCCAACCAAACTCCCTCATATTTATATTTTGAATAGAGGTAATCTAAATTCTCAAACTTTTGAGAATTGATGGTGAAACCTAATGGCCCATATTTGGCATGTATTGCTTTTTATTGCCTTTAAATTTTACGGTCTCTTTTAACCTCTTTGGACCCCGGATAATAAAATTCATCCATTTTTTAGATCATTTTTAACGGTGGCTTAGTATTCGCAAAGGCTAAATGAACCTTTCACAGCCCTTCCCCATTTTCAAATAAACACACAGTCTCACCAAACGGTTTTAACATGCATTCCAATCTTGTCGAGTTTTATCGCATATTGTACGTTGCATAGATAGAATTGAGATGGAAACACTCAAGCCAATATGTGATAAACAAGTACAATAATCAAATATAGCCGTGCATGTGTGCAATAAAGGAGATAGGAGTCAAACATGTAGAAAGATATCACTAATCACATCTCAAAGACTCCAAACAATGTAAAGCACATGGATGAAATGATGTAGCGTCTCAAATCACTATCAAACAATCACGTGGATAAATGGAATGAAATTTGTGACTCGGCTATCTTAAATGCTCATCCATAAAAGGTGCAAATAAAATACAAATATCTTTTTGAGCTTTTCTAAAAAATTTATTAAAAAGGAAAATCTTTTTGAATTTTTCAAAAAAATAACAAATAAGAAAATAAAACAAATGATACAACCTAGGAATAGGAATCATATGATATGAACATGACAATGCATCCTATCCTAGACATGAAACAACCCCTCAGTCAACTATGCAAATCCCCAAAGACTTACTAAGACTCTCAAATCTAAGGGCATCTAAAGGTTTTGTGAAAATATCGGCTAACTGACGGTCGATGGGAACGAAACTCAGGGATACGACTTTCTCCTCAACTAACTAACGTATGAAGTGCTCGCGTATTCTAATTTACTTTGTGCGCGAATGCTGGAATGGATTACGGGATATGTGTATCGCGCTCGTGTTATCACAGGAAATGATCATAGTGACCTGTGAAATCCAATAATCTTCCAGCATTTGCTTCATCCACAAGAGTTGCGTGCAACGACTCCCGTCGGCGATGCACTCAGCCTCCGCAGTGGACAAAGAGATGAAGTTTTGCTTCTTACTCAGCTAGGAGACAAGAGCAGAACCAAAGTAGAAACACCCACCAGAAGTGCTCCTACAACCATCTACATCCCCGGCCCAATCGGCATCCGAATAGGCGAACAAACGATCATTGGTATCAAAGGAATACCAAATACCATATGAGAGAGTTCCACTCACGTATTTGATAATACATTTTAGAGCGAGTAAGTGTGACTCTTTCGGGGACGCCTGATATCACGCACTAACTCCAACACTAAAGGCTATGTCGGGACGACTAGCAGTCAAGTAGAGAAGACTACCTATCATACTCTGATAAAAGGTTTGCTCTACGTCCTTGCCCGAAATGTCCTTACTAAGGTTGATAGAAGTACTCATAGGTGTACGTGCATGCTTAGCGGAGTCTAAACCAAATTTCTTCACTAGGTCTCTAGCATACTTGGATTAGGAGATGAACATCCCATCCTGTAGCTGACGAACCTGGAGACCAAGGAAGAAAGTAAGCTCACCTACCATGCTCATCTCAAACTCGCTTTTCATTTCTTCCTCAAAGTGGTGAGCATGTTGGGAGCATGTGGATCCAAAGACTATGTCGTCCACATAGACCTCGGCAATAAAAATAGTACCGTCATCTCTCCTGACAAACAACGTCATATCAACTCCCCCTCTTTTGAAGCCACGGGCTAAGAGATAGGAAGTAAGCCTCTCGTACCAAGCACGGGGTGCTTGCTTCAAACCATACAAGGCTTTGCTCAGATAGTAAACGTGCTTAGGGTGCTTAGTATCTTCAAACCCTTTTGGTTATTCCACATAATTCTCCTCCTGTAGAATGCCATTTAGAAAGGCACTCTTGACATTCATCTGATAAAACTTGAATCGCAGATGACATGCGATGGAGAGTAGTAAGCGGACGGACTCAAGCCTCGCAACAGGAGAAAATGTCTCCCCAAAGTCTACACCCTCTATCTCTGTGTAGCCTTGAGCGATCAACCTAGCCTTGTTTCTGATTATGGTACCATTTTCATCCATTTTATTTTTAAAAATTCACCTGGTACCAATCACATTAGTCTCACTAGGTCGGGGGACAAGTTCCCAGACATTGTTCTTTTTAAACTGAAGCAACTCATCCTGCATGGCAGATATCCAGTGTTCATCCTTGAGTGCTTCATTGTGATTCTTGGGCTTGACTTTGGACTTGTAGCAAATGTGACTAACGACGTTCTCGAGTTGAGCACAAGTCTTGACCCCAAGAGTGGGATCGCCTATAATGGAGCCAGGGTCATGACTCTTGCGAACCCAAGCAGGTGTGTTCCCTAACACAGGAGTAGGGTCCACAGAGTGTGGCTGAGGGACAAGTAAATCACTGCCAGAAAAGTCTGCATCCTCACACTGAAGGTTAGGATCAATAACCGTCGGAGGTTCGTCATCTTGTACGGTGACGTTTATTGATTCCATAACCTTAGAGCTCTTTAGGGTAAAAATTCGGTGCGCTCTACTATTTGATGAATATCCTAGCAAGATTCCCTCGTCGCTTCGGGAGTCAAACTTTCCTAATTGCTCTCTATCCCGTAGGATGTAGCATTTACTCCTAAAAACACGAAAATATGCAAGGTTGGATTTTTTACCGGTCCACAATTCATAAGGCGTCTTAGTGTGTGTGGACGTAAGTAAACCCTATTCACCGTGTGGTATGCAGTAGACACTGCCTCTGCCCAAAATCTTCTAGACACACTATGACCTAGAAGCATAGATCTAGCCATTTCTTAGATCGTCATGTTCTTCCTCTCAACAATCCCATTTTGCTGAGGAGTCTTCACAGCAGAAAACTCATGTTTGATCCCAAGGCTATCACAGTAAAGATCTACCTTTGCTTCCTTAAATTATGTGCCGTTATCACTACGGATCCTATTAATAGTGACTCCGTGTTGATTTTGTAGGGCACGGCACTTGGTCGTTATAAACTCAATAGCCTTGGATTTCTCCCTCAGAAAATCTACAATAGAGTGTCTGGAGATATCATTTACCATCACGAGAATATACCTCTTACCACCCAAACTTTCAGTACGAGTAAGACCAATAAGATCCATGTGAATCAGCTCAAGTACTCGGAAGGTGGTAATGGAATGCAACTTCCTATGGGGGCTTCGAATTTGCTTTCCCAACTGACAGGGTCCACACACCGTGGAAGTTTTCTTTCCAAGAGATGGTAAGCCACGTACTAGGTCCTTTTTAACTAAACGAGTCAAATCTCTAACGTTCACGTGACCTAGACGTTGGTGCCACAGATCCATAGGAGTGATTGTGGCGCTATTGCAGAAAAGTGAGGACGTGGGCTCAGTCCCATAGCAATTATCATCTATCCTCACCCATCGCACTAAAAGTTTACCGGCTTGATTATAGACATTACACGTGTCCCGGTCAAACTTTACGGCAAAGTCAGCGTCGCACAGTTGGCTAATGCTGAGAAGGTTTTCTTTCAAACTTTTGACGTACAAAACATTCTCTAGCTTAGGAAATCCTGGTAACTCTATTGTACCTCGTCTTACAATGCTAGACTTGATCCCATCTCCAAAGGTGACTCTACCATCCTTATAATCCTCAAGGTAGGTAAAAAATGATGCATCACTTGTCATGTGTCTGGAGCACCCACTATCAAAATACCACTGTGAGGTATTATGTGCTTTGAGAGCGACATGGACAACAAGGGCTTTCTTATCTTTCTTAGGTACCCAAGAAGTGGTAACCTTTTATTTACCCTTGTTGTTGTTGGTTTTATCCGGGATATGAGAAGCATTCACCGACGGCAAAGACATTCGTCGGAATTCTTCCATCAAACACTGTGATATGGCAGCTAAAAACTAAACACGCTCTCTCAGACTAGCAAAATCATCAGTATTATGTGGTGGAGCAGTAGTACGTCGTGTCCGACCCAAACTATAGCAAAACTCCCTGAGGTGGCCTTTTCTTTTGCAGTACGTACAGAAGAACGCAGTCTTAGGCGGACCTGGGTTTGCTTTTTTTGGTCGAACTCTCCTTCGTGGTTTTTGACGATGGCCATATGGAGTCGTAGTAAACTCGGGAACTGGTTTAGGTGAAATTTGGGACGTGGAGGCACCATCATAACCTATTCCCTGCCTATCACCAAAACCTAAAGCGGGGCCGAGGAGCATCGTTCCCATCTTTCCTGATCTATCCTCGATTTGAACCTTGACTTCCCGTGCTCTCTCAAGATCATGAGTAAGCTGGGCAACAAGGGCTTCTAGTTTCTTTCGAGTCTCCAGGGAGGAATGGAGCTCACTCGTAAGACTAGCCACTTGTTTAGTTAAATCCCCTTTTTCTTTCTCAAAAACACTCTCTCTCTCTCCAATAGTCTCTCTCTCTCTCTAAACAAATTTTTTTCTCAACACAAGCAGACTCTCTCTCTCTCTCTCTCTCAAGGTAGTGCAGGTGGAGGACTCTCTCTCTCTCTAGCTTTTCCTAAATCTCCCTCTAAAGCGGTGATCCTAAGAACTAACACTTTGTTACGCTTTTTAGTTTTAAAAGACTCAGAATATAATTCAGCGTACGCGCGTTGAAGGTCACTCTCGCTCTCACTTGCATCATCCTCCCCCTCACTCACATCACTCTCACTGTCGAGGTGTCCCTGTGAAGTAGAATCCTCATCGTCGTGAGGAGTACTAGAAGTGCTCACATGACTAGCCATGAATGCGGTGAAGTTACACTCATGCGGTGACTCGTCTTCAGAGTCCACCGACTCGACCTCACTGTCGTCACTAAAAGTAGCATTAAGGACAGCTTTTCCCTTTTCTTTGTTCAGCCTAGTAGCACACTCAAAAGCTCTATGATCTCTACCGTCGCACTCAAAGCATCTATCACTATCTTTCTTAGGAGGATCTTTAAAATCTTTTTGATTTTTCTTTTCAAACTTCTTTTTATCTTTAAAAATTCCATTTTTCTTGAATTTGAGAATTCTTTTGAATTTTTTAGCAAACAGGGCCAAATCATCTAAATCGAAGTCACACCCAGAATCTGACATATCTATCTCTCCTTTTCTCGATGACCCTACCCTCTTTCTTGCCGACCCCTCACACTTTCTCTCCTTGGCATTAAGTGCAATTCCCTTATCTTTAGACTTGACAGATTTTGGAAACATATCAATTTCATACGTTTGCAAGTCTCCTACAAGTTCTTCCAATTTAAGCGTATTTGAATTACCCATAGAATTTAACACAGTGACTTTAGGAATAAAACGCTTAGGCAGTGATCTAAGAATCTTTTTAACAACTCTAGCATTATGAATGGGTTCACCAAGATTAAAGCTAGTGTTAACAATATCAGACAGTCTAGCATAAAATTCATCAAAACATTCAGACTCAAGCATGGTGATTGTTTCAAATTGATTTGTTAAATTTTTCAGTTTAGACTCTTTCACAGTATTAGTTCCTTCATGGGTTAGCTGCAAAACATCCCATGCCTCTTTTGACATGGTGCACGTCCTTATCCGTTTGAACTCATCAGGTGTGACAGATCCAGAAATAGCACTTAAATCCTTAGAATTAAAAGATGACCATTTAAATTCTTCTTTAGTCCACGTAGTGACAGGCTTTAAATTGGTCACGTTTTCAACAGTGACGGAGGGAGGTGTCCATCCTCTTTCAACCAAAATCCAGACACGTTCATCAATGGCTTTTAATGCAGATCTCATGCGGGCTTTTCAGTATGCATAGTTTGTCCCGTCAAAAACTGACATTTTATTATATAATTTCTCCATAATGAACACACTCGTTTTCAAAAATTAATTTTTCAGAAAATTGATATCTTAGAAAAATTTTGCGAAAAATTACACGGTATAATTGTGTAACTAGCTCTGATACCAATTTGAAAGGAGTGCGCGTGCGTTCAAATAGAGAGATAATTTAATTAAACTCAGTTTTCTCAATTAAACCCTAAACATGCATCTAGGTGTGATGAAAAGATAAAGAAATCATGCAAGAACATTCAAACACACATGTGAGAAAAAATCCCCCAAAGGGGAAAAACCTTTATTTTCACTATAATTTTGTAAGATACGGTTACACGGATTACAATGAAAATACAGTGACACAGAAATACCCGCAGACATCGGTTCTGATGTCGGCGGCTGGAACTTTCCCTTTCCATGAGGCCAACAATGAAGAAGAAGGACGGTCTTCTCCACAAGGATTGAACAAACACAAGGTTGTGTTCTTGGGTTGCAAACGGATTCACAAAGGTTTGGCAAAGATGTGTGAATCAAAACATGAGTCTTGGGACTCAAAAATATAAAGACCAGATTTGGACTCTCAAAAACGTCTCTCAAAGTCTTGTAAAATAACTCCCCCGAAGTTGGCTTTTATAAGGAAACCAAAAAGAGTTTTAATTTTTTGAAACTCTGTCGGCGTACAGGTACCTCGAATCGGTTCAGGTGTACCGCGAACCGGTTCGCCCCCCGAACCGGTTTGGCTTTCGGTTCGTAGAAAATCGCTGGAATATGGGGCTTAAACACTTAGCATTTTTCAGGGATTTTTTCTTGAAATATTCTCCATTTTCAAAGGGCCATAACTTCTTCACCAGAGCTCAGATTGAGGTGTCATTTCTTCCAGTATCTTTTTTGCGACGAGATCTACTACTTTCCAGTTGACCGGACCTTCGAACATTTGCTGTAAAATTACCAAAATACCCTTGAACTTCCATATCTTGCCTTATTTCACTTTTTGACTTGTCTTGCGTACCACTTGCATAAAGTCCCTAAAATCGTGGAACGTGAAGTCATTGGGGCAGATGTGGAACACATGATGGAGATGATGAATGTTTGATTCCCAAAATTCAAATTGAGTCTGTCGTATGAGATCGTGCAGAGACGTGCCAAATGTAGTGGTGTATGACACATACACATGTAAGATAACGGACATGAGAAATAGGTCCTTATAATCTTCAAACATGACACTACCTCCAAGGAAGTCTGTCTTGTTCTTTAATTTGGTTTCATCCCCGGTCATATGTTTAGAACATCCTGAGTCTAAATACCATCCAGTTGAAGTGCTTTGTGCCTTTAAAGCAGAAATGACAATGTTGCACTTGAGTTGGGGTAGTAAATCATCTTTTCTAATCCAACTAGACCTAGGTTTAAAAATTTTGTGGCCTTTTGACTTAGAAAAGGTTTGAGGGGTCTTTCTAAATGATTTTGTCTTAGTCTTGAACCCTCCCTTTTTCTTTTTAGAGTTAGAATTGTTTGTGGCATGTCTAGGAAGTATATAAGTATTTTTGGATTTCCTAGAATAGTTAAAGTTCTGGTAGGTAGGAGTGTATGTCCTTTTCTGGAAACACTCATCTAGATTATGTGCAAAAATATCGCAGTAGGAACAATACTGATGGGTATAGGACTTGACTTTCTTACTAAAGTCTTTAAAAATTGGCTTGGATCTATTGGGTACAGTAGTCTAGTCATCATTAGATTTAGGTTTTTGTCTTTGATTTCTGGAAGAAGGACAAACGTATTTGGTTTGACTGTTTGGTTTCAACTGTTAATTGTACTAATTATGTGTTGATTGAGAGACATTGAGATTAGGTTCACCTTCTTGAATATTTGAAGAAGTTTGGCCTTGTTTTACAAAAGCAATATTTTCAGGAGAAACTTTGGTCTTACTTATGTGCATTATTTCTCCAAAACCTAGGCCAGACTTATCTTCAGAGTCAAATTTGCTTCCAGTAACAATTTTTTCATAAGTCTTGGTTTGTGTTTCAAAGTGTTGACATTTTTTAAAAACATTTGAGACCTTTTGCTTTGACTCTTCTAGTTCAATAAGGGTTGCCTTGTATTTTTGTTCAAATTCATGGTTCTTTTGAATCAAAGAATTTATTCTCAAGTTGTAATTCTCAATCTCAGTCTCATGAGCAACACATTGGGCAATATAATCTTCAGTGTTCTTCCTAATTGTTTGGTTAAGCAAATCGATACGCTCACTTAAGGTTTTTATCATCTTTTCTAGGCGAGCACTCTTCTTAACCGTTTTAGTGTATAGTTCATGTAACTCAGGCAGATCATCATCAGACTCACTATGTGCATTGTGTGAATTGCCCCTATATTTTTTATAGTTCTTTACTCACGCACACATTCTATTCTTCATCAACATTCTCACTTTGATTCACATACAATCTTTCAGCAGTAATAGGAACAGAATTATCAGCATGGTTACTAACAGCATCAACATGCATATCAAGTTCATGAGCAGGCAAGCATGCATCATCATTATATATTATCATAGCAAAGAAAGACATGCAGTACTCATTCATTTGGGTTGACTCAGTTTCATCCTCATCAGAATCACTAGAGTCGTCCCATGTCTTACACATATTGGCCTTGTTGTTAAAACTAGTTGGACATTTACTAGCATAGTGAACAAGTTTACCATAACGATGAAATTTAACATCTTTTATGTCAAGTTTAGGTCTGTTGGGGTCAAAATTCCTCCTATTGCCATAAGTGTGTTTGGTATTGTCTTTGTCATGAGGTCTGTGAGATTAATTACCTTGATAATTTGATTTGCCTTGTTTAGAGGCTACAGCATTTCTGAATTTCAAAATCCTTTTGAAATGCTTACTCATAAGAGCTATTTCATTGTCAAGGTTTTCTAAATCACAGTTTTTAAGACAGTCGGTGTCAAAGTCTATAGAGTTTAATTTAGGCACTGGTAATTTAGATGAAAACACAACATTTGAACTAGAGGCTTTATTAGTCTGTCTGGTTAATTGCTTTTTAAAGTCTAGTTCCAATTCAACAGTCCTAAGTTTACTACTAAGTAGTTCAGGAGTCATATCAGGGTCATTCATTTCCTCAATAGCATATCTCTTGTTGTCAAATTTAGATGGCAATGACCTAAGAATCTTTGACACAATTTATTTTCTACTATAGGTTATACCATTTGCATGAAGTTTTGTAAAAATATCAGTTAGCCTTATGTAGAAATCGTCAAAGGATTCATTATCATTCATAATCAGGGCGTTATATTGCTGAATAAGCATTTGGGTTTTTTCAGATTTGACACGTTCATCACCCTTATGAGCAATGACTAAAGTGTCCCAATCCTCTTTATAAGTAGAACAAATGGATATTCTTTTTAATTCATGTTCATTACTGGACATAAAGATGGCATTCTTTCCTTTGTTATTATCAAGAGATAGTTTTTTTCTCTTCCTTAGTAAATTCACTAAGAAGTTTCTTAATCCTTGTTGGATCAGTGGCAGAGGTAGGTTTAGTAGGATGTTCAAACCCAGTTTGAATCATTTTCCATACTTCATCACCCAGCGTTCCTTGAATGAAAGCAGTCATTCAAACTTTCCAGTACGAAAAATTATTTCCATCAAAGAGTGGTGGTCTGAATAAGTTACCTAACTTCTCAAATTTTTCTTTCATACTCACGGATTTTTCAGAAAGAGGTTTTGAAAACAATTTCTCAAGTTTCAGGATCACAAAAGGTGTTCCTGCTCTGATACCAATTGAAAAACAACCTCAATACTAAAAGCTTTGTTTACAAGATTAATAACAAATAGTTATAAGTTGAGTAAACTCAGAATAAACTTTTTGGGCAAAACTCTTTTTGAAAAACACAAGATGTGTTATAAAAGCTTTTTCTGAATTTATGGATTAAATTCGATAGTTGATTACCTTTTGTTTAATTTTTAATAAACATCTACTAACGTTACCATGCAATCCCAATCACAACAACAATTAAGAACATTCAAAGAAATAGACACGGGAATTTTAACTCGGTAAAACCCTTAAACAAGGGAAACATCCACGGTGCCCTCTACGGCACAAAATGAAAATCCACTAGAATAAAAATCAAGTTACAACACTTAAGCAAACCATAAAGATCCTAACCTAAGTTCAGAATGTACCTACACGAGATTCTCCACTCCAAATGTATTCTGACTTGGAACTTGATCTTTTCTTGCTGCTTCTTTGTCTTTTCCTTGATCTACTTCTCTTTGAATTCTGATTCCAGCAACTCTTTCAAATTCAAGATTCTCAGACAGAACCACAGTGTCTAAGTGTTCGTGTGAGATAATGTTTGTGATGTGCTACTACATGCAAACATATAACTCACCCTCTCAAGATTTATACAAACTTTCCTAATAAATTACAATAGTCCTAAGATGAAAGTTATTTCTGAATCTTGATTTTTCAAGCAAAGACTTCTGGATATTTTATTTATCCACATATCTCAATGATACCTTGCTCAGAAGACGGTTCAAGGTCTTAAACAATTTCAGGATTTTAAAAATATTTTTGAAATTGTAAACCTCCAATTAAGAACCAAACTAGACTAGAAGTCTACTTTAACAAAACAGATTCAGACTTAACATGCAAAGACTGATTCAACAAGTTTTGATATATAAAACTTATTTTCAGATCTGTATGCCTTAAAACTTTAGCACGAGTTCTTTTGCGTTCCTTTTATTTTTGTACACAAGTATTTCACAAAATATGAAAATAAAATTAGAAACACACAACTCACTAGATCTGAAAAATTATTTTTGAAACTAAAAGTCTTTATTTCAAAAACTCGTTGAAACAGAATAGATCTAAAATATCAGATCTAAAAAGAGAAACAGAAAATGAACGTGAGATGTTCTCTTTTAGAAAAACCCAGTTTCAATAATTAAACGTAAGTCTTTCTTAGAGATGAGTTCTGAGAGAATCAAAGATTTTGAAGAGGTCTTCAAAAAGAAAACTCAACACCAATGAACACAGAAAACCTAAAACGTCTAACTCTCAGGAATGGGTATTCTGGTGTTTGGAACTATTTTGGTTTTGGTGTTTGGTTTGAGAGAAAAACTCAGAGGGTTTGAACCACGAAGAAAACTTAGGGTTTCTTCTTCTAATCTCTCTCTTTCCTTTCCCTCTCTTCTCTCTACTCTCTCTTTTCTCTCAGAAACGACGAAGTGGCCAAAAGTCTCTAAATGCTGAGGGTTTATCCCTTTTTATACTAAGCGTAGAAGGATCGAGAACGTTGGCCTCTATCTTATGGCTAAGATTAAATCTAAATGAGTTGACTTAAATCCAACGGTTTAACACAGGCGATGGTTTAAATGAACACTAATTGGTTAAGGCTGGGTTCACAAGGATTGAGTTAAATCGCATGCAGTACGTTGATTATAATGATCCAAGGGCTGAGGATGTGTAAGCGTTTTGTGTCTAACAGAAAGCACAAATCTACTCGATAGGTTGCCAACATATGTACGCACAGGATGAAGGCTGGGACGCTTGTTGAAAATAATTACAAAGCACACCTCCAACTCTCTAGCGCTTTTGGATTCTACCCAGGCAAACAATCAGCATAGAAAACAAGTTTCTCAAATTTAATTTATACCCACAACACTTTTAAAAACACATTTTAATTAATTCAAAAATCATTTAAAAATTGTTTAAAATTATATAAAATGATTTTAATTGAATTAAATTGATTTTAAAAAGATTTGAAGTATTGAAAAACCATTAAACCAATAAATGATATGTATAATGCAGTGAAAGTGTCCTATTTATGGTTTTAGGGTTTAGAATTGACTTCCCTTTGAAGGTTCTCTTGGACTGGATTTCTTTATGGAGCATGTACCTTTGAGGAGATGGAGTTCTCAAACTATTCTAACCTATTTTGTCTAGATATCCAAACTAGTTGGAACTCCTATATATGCAGACTCAAGTGAGTCAATATATAATGTGTTCTCACTCGACCTATCCGGAATCAACCGTGCACTCAGAATTGTCATCCGCATTACTTTATAGCATTCTCTAATTTCGACCTCAAAATGCGACACGCGCAAAATCTATAAATGCTCCGAATTAATTAAACATCAATTCGCCAAATTAAATAAATCCTCAAATTTAAATAATTTCTCCAAAATAAATAATTTCTATTAAACCCAAAAATAATTAAATCTACTGCCCTCGAAATTATGGGTGTTACAGATTTCATATTAACATGTTCTTGTATGCTATTTAAATCAAGGATGGCATTTATGCTATAAATTGTATATTATATTTAAGAAAGTCATTTTGCTATATTATATTTTCTAATGCATAGTACTATCGATTCCCACTTGCAAGTAACTATCATTAACGACCCAACTCATAAATACCCCCGTAAATAAATCTCGCCAAATGGTGGAAGTCATTACTTCATTCTCTGTCTTCTTGTGGTTCAACCTCATTATAGACATTTGATGGTGTAATTTCTATGTAACCGAATTAGTTCAAAAGGGTTCATTACAGTTTAACCCCATCAACTTTGCGCATATTTTCACTTCACCACCTGTACTTTCATTTTCTAGACATAACCCCCTCAACTTTTAAAAATGCATCATGTTATCCTCTTACTGTAAGGGTGTTAAGTTTTCGGATGAAAAATTGATCATTTACACGAGTAGTTAAAGCCCAAAATTTTAACATCATTTGTGTTCGGAGATAAAGTGACGTGTTTTTGTAAGTTGAGGGGTTAAATATGAAAATGAAAGGGTGGTGAAGTGAAAATGAAAACAAAGTTGGAGGGGTCAAAGTGTCATTAACCTAAAGAATTGTAAACTCGTTATTTTTGTAATACCTTAATAATATTCAGCATTAGAAGCATCATATGCATCGGATCTAACAATTGAATATGACAAGGCCATGGTTTTCAACGAATAAAAAATAAATAAAGATAAGATGTTCATGATTTCTGAACAAAATATTAGGCACTAAAGATCTATATGGAACCCTAAAAGGATAATAATATGCATACCTTCTGCCATGTTGTTTGCAGCAGATACACACCCAAATCAAGGTTCATCCCCTCCTATCTCCTCTAAATACCACTAGGCCTGAGAATTTGGCTTGATTTCATAGCCACGTATTAGGCTATTCTTTCGACTCAAAGCAACCATTTTGGGTAGACTTTCGCTCTAAATGTTTTCTTTGTAAGCTCCTTATTTGGCACCCCATGTTTAGTGGGCTGTGTTCCATGGGAAAGTCAATACACCATTAATGAGTGTTCGTGTGTGTTACTATTATATATACCAAAATGAAGGAAGCAAATGAATTTTCTGAGAGAAAATCACAGAGTGAGTTTGGATATTTTTCTTCAGAGAGAAAAAATTGTGAGTTTGGGTATTTTTCTTTTGAGAGTGATAATCCTCGCAGAATGAGTTTGAAAATGATATAAGTCGACAAATTATGCCTACGTCGTCAGGTGATGGAGGTCTCTATTTCTGCACTTATTATTTCACTATTGCATATTAATTTATTCCATGTTCGTCGATTAATCATGATCCTAGTACTGCGAGTTTTATTTTGGAGAGAAAAGAAAGGAAAGGAAGGAAAAATGTGTTTCCTTTTCTTCGTTTGGGAGTTTAAGTAGGGAATAAAATGACGTTTCCTCGTTTGGGAGTTTAAAAGGAGAGAAAAGAAAGAAAAAATTTTAAAAAACTTTCCCTTCCTTTCTCTTCAAAACTTTCTTTCCAAACCGGAAAGAAATAGAGAGAAAGGAAAGTTTTTTAATGAATTGTACCTTCTTTCCATTAAAAAAAATTATTTTCCTTCCAAACTTCCAAACACAAGAAAGAAAGTTGTTTTCCTTTCTCTCCCAAACTCCTTTCTCTTCTTTTCTTTTCTTTTCTCTCTTACTAACTTTCTCTTCTTTTCTTTTCTCTCCTAATAAAATTTTTCTTTCCTTTCAATTCAAAACTCCCAAACGAGCAGTGCTAAGGTTTCTTCCCCACTACCCTTTTGGTGTCACTAGGCCCGGCAATATGGATTTTCGAGGATGAAATCATCCATAAACCACCCAAAATAATGTTTTTGGGACCCATTAATTGTGTTTGTGGGTCAAAATGGTTTGAGCGATCCAATAAGACGGTTTGTTGGCGGGTCATTAGCGGGTCAAAATGGTTTTAGAACCTCTCAAAAATAAAACTCTAATTACCAAAGAGTTTAATGATTTTTTTTATTTAAGTACTTACTTGTATATTTTTTTTCAAAATTATTATACCATATTTATCCGTATATGGTATAATAATTATTTTTTCCCAAAAAAAAAGTGGGTCAACCCGACCCGACCCGGATTTGACCGACCCAACCCGTTCAAATTATTATGTCCAACCCGCTTTTGACCCGTTCAAATTTATCCGTATTCATCATAATCGTCCATAACCACTAATTTGCCACTACTAGGTATCACCAATACTACTCATGGACAGATGGTATGTAAAGCAAAAGTTATAATGCATTATTTAATCCCTCAAGAGAAAAAGTTTACTAAGGCTACACTTGTTTGTCAGGATAGGAAAGAAAAATTAGAGGAAAATAACTTTACTACACTTTTTGTTGAGTTTATTTAGCAAAAAATTATGGGAAATACATCCTCAATTTTTCATGTAAGAAAAACTTTCCCACAAAATACAATCATTTAAAAGCTCAGGATTTTGCATGAAAATTGAAGGAAATGTTCCCAAATTAAAAATTGAAAGGATCCTTCCCAACACCATTTATGAAGAGCCTTTAAAATTTAAGAATTTTTTTTGTACAAATGTGAAAGATAGGAGTAGAAATATCAAATGCATGTGAGACAATAGAGAGGTTATTATCCATGGATTAGCTTGGTTTGATACCATTGCCACGCCACAACTAGAAGTCAATGTAGGTAAATTTTATCAGTTTGGAATTGGAATTGGAATTGAAACAGAAACAAAAACCAGTGTTGCATGTGAATAATCAAACTAACTCAATCCATGAACTCTTGTGCTAGTTTGAACAAGTTCTCGAATTGTTCGAAATCAATCTTCGCTTCACCTTTTTTCACAACACATTTACTTTAAAGAAATTTTTACATGTTTAAAAGTGGTTAACAAATATAATAATGGTCAATACCTCAAATAAATAGCATCATAATGTTTAAAAGTGCATAACAAATATAATAATGATCAATACCAGATCCAAATGATCAAAATTTTAAAAAATAAATGAAAAAATAATAAACTGTAAAAGATGAGAAAATGTGATAATTTCAATTACTAGTGAAATTTGCTTCAAAGAGAACAATACAATCAACCTGAGCTAATGTGGTAGATATGCATTCTCAAGGTCATATTTATTCGTGTTCAACTCCTTCATTAATTAATTTCAATTGAGTCTCAGTTTGGTTTTCGAACATATAATTTTTGGACTAAAAGGTTGGTTGTTTTTTCCTCTTAAATCTAAATTTGAATCATCCAGACTCATAAGGTACCAAATACTGTTTGTTTTTTAAATGATTAAGATGTTAACAACTGTACTTGCCTCTTAAGAAGTAAAATTAACTTTGAATCTGTACATAAATTCATTCAGAGGTTCATTGAAACCAAAAAAAAAATGAGTTTCAGATTTAAGATGTAGACATCAGATATCGGATTCAGGTGAAAAAGAAACGCAACCTAAATGACACCACAACCAATCTAATTTCGTGAATAAATCAGTTTGATTCTTCAGATTGATTGGTTCTGAAGAACACCCAAATATGGATGCAAGTTCTAAATACAGATTACTCAACACTTATAACCAAGAATGATTTATACACGACTGTGTTACTATGATTTATCAATAAATAATATGATCATTCCAAATTCTACTACATTTTTATCAAAAAAGAAAAATGTATTGATTTAAAGATAAATGCATATTGCCATTAGCGATATTACAACATTTTGTTTTGTTGTGTGATTCCAATTGCCTTCGTTTCTCTCTCATCTTTCGCATTTACCAATTTACATAAGAGAGATGAAGCAATGCATAGGAAAATAAAGCCAAAGGAAGTGAATAAATTAGTGTGTAGAGTATGGTATCACTGCCTCTTTGTTAGTGTCTTCCTTAATCCCTTGATGATCCTCCAAAACCATACCAAGTTCATGGTAGCAAGCGCAGATGGCACCACAAATACCAGTAGAAAACCCATGGTGTGCATCTGGATGACCTGCCAACCAGTTAAGGACTCGTACCATTATTTTTTGGACATTTTATAAGGGTAAAGAAATAGTTGAGGAAACATTGTGGCAATTGTCAGAAGATATAGATATATATATATATATATATATATATATATATATATATATATATATATATATATATATATATATATATAGAGAGAGAGAGAGAGAGAGAGAGAGAGAGAGAGTTGTTCTCTGTTCATATATATCATGTTAAGAGGATATCTACTTGTATTTCTTGTATCAGATTACTTTCTAGACAAAATCGCAAATGACTCATTTTCGTAATTAATGTGGTCTAAATATTATTCCATAGGTTTGAGTATTTGATCCTTAAGAACTCCATCAATATCTCTACATTTCGTCGCACACTTGAACTGTTGCTTAAGATTTCATTTATGGTTAGTTGTGGTGGTGGTGGTGGTGGTGGTGGTGATGGTGACGGTAAGTATTAAGGGAGAGCATATGGGGGTGGCATGTGTCTGAGGGGTGGGGGAAGGGTTTCAGAAAAAGGATTGATGAGAAATGATGTCGTTTTGAAGTAGGGTGTCTTTTGTCTAAACAAACGACACTGAGATAAGGTCCTTACATCCATGGGGATGAAATTAATTTCCACTAGAATCTGAGTTTATAGTACAAATGAGACATTACAGACCTCACGAAGCCAAGGCTTTTTACAAGTTCTCTCAGTAATAGAAGGTCAATGAGGGAAACCGCCAGCGGAGGCAAATCCATAGGGAGAGGCTCTCAAGTTTTGCATGACTTTAGTAAGGGCGATGAGAGGATGGCTCCTTTCCTCAAGTAGTGCGGGGACCAATTAAAAGGAGTCACATGAGGCTGCATGCCGACCGCACGTGATTTGGGAAAAGCTTCTGGAAGACCTTCAAATATGTTAGAAACCATTTTGGGCATGTGTAGAAGAGATGCTCCTGGCCATGGAATGATTGGAGTACATATGTTGAACTGCCACTGAGAGTGTCGTGGCCCTATGAGGTCAGCAGCATTTGACAATAACTAGATGGCCATTGTCTTTTGTTAGACGTGGTCAAGGCCGATGACTTAAGACTGATCTGTGGCTTTGTATACTCAGACTATGGTCTTTGTTTTTGGTGTTCGTTGATATCAAAGTCAGTGTTAACGTGTAAGCCATGTAGGCACGCTCAAAATATGGTATATCAATTGTCCCCCAAACTTTGGTTCTAAGATACGCAGATTGATTCAAAGTCGAGGCCTAAATAGGATGGAATATGTGGTCTTAAGCTTGGATGTCGCCGCCTTTAATCGTTTCTTGGATCATTGTGACGCAACATTTTTTGTTCAAGTAACGATTAGGCTTCTGAGTTAAGGTTGAATAAGCCTTTAAGATGACGATGTCTCACTTTTCCCTTCTTTTCCTAATCTCTGCCTGGCTTACCAAAGGGGATTTCCATAAGAGAATTCCAACACGCCATTTCATCGATTTCCTACATTTCCAGGTTCCATATGCTCTTTCGTGTTAAATCCATGCATTTTCCATTATCTTGCGCAATATAGCGTATTAAAAACGAACAAAAGATGAGTTTATGAGCATAAATTAGCCAAACCCCCAATTATCTTCGCAAGAACACTAGGGCATTTGATATGCTTGAACATTGTAGATTTGAACAATGATTGTTTGTGGAAAAGTTCACGGCCTTAATAGCTTTTTCCCTAGCCAAAGTTGTTGTTGTGGTCACAGCCTTATTTCAAACCTCGGGAAACATAACTGTAGCTTCAAAACTACAGCTAAATGAACTCTGCCTCTTGATAATGGAGCTTTGGATATTGTCTCCAATGGTCGCGGCCTTCTAATTCAGAAGCAATTGCTTTTATAGAACTTTGCCGTGACTTTAGTTTCACTTCATCCCTATGAGTGACACGTGAAGATTGGCTGGAGATATTTATTAAATGAATTGACAGCCAGACGCATAAATAAAGTCCTTGATATACGCCCCCTTTGCTTACTTATCACGCTGAACCACCTATTAAGATACAAACCCTGACGTCACTTGACAATTCTCCTTATACGGGGACTCACTAGTCGTGACCATATGGATGAGGAAATGGAAGCAACCCATTTGAACGTTCTTTTGTGTGGTTCAAAGAAGAGGATGGGATGGAGAAGGTGAAGGACGCGCCTTTTATAGATGACATACAATTCCTGAAGAATCGGGATTCTGTAGACTTGTAGTCTTACCAATTTCACTTGTCAGGAGGCCTCAGCTTTCCAATCCCGCCAATATCATTCCCTTAAATAACATACTCCTTTCTTTTTTTTGCAAGCACAGAATCGAAGTATGAGAAGCTCTTGGTTGAGGGTGGAGAAACGAGCGAGGAAGCGTGAGCTACATGGAGAGACTATGAAGAAGGCAACCTTGGATGATACAGCAGTCAGTTGCATCAACCTTTCAAGCTACAAAGCTTGATGCTAAAAACAAGGTAGAGGCCACGGTTGAGCAGAAAAACTAAACGGAGGACAGGCTCATAATTTTGGAAGAGCAGCATTTAAACTTAAAAGTTGAACCTCGAGCGTCCAAGGTAGAGTGCACTAACTCAAAGAAATCGGACGCGTAGGCCGATATAGTAATAACAAAAGTCATACAATGCTCGTGGATGTTGATGCCAAAATCAAAGACCTTAGAGAGCAGGTCCAAAAGCTTAAGAGTTGACGCGACGCAACTCGCAGGCGATGATTGGGAGGAAGGAGAGGGTTGTTGACCAAGGATGTCGCAGCTTAGGCTTACTTTATTATGTACTTATTTGTATCTTTGATGAACGATATTTTACAACAAGTGCATGTAACTTGTCTTGAATGGATGGAATATCTTTTCGTTTACGATTATCATATTTGCACTTGAAATTTTATTCATAAGAATGCTATGTGTGAAAATTTCAAAATGTACATATATCTTGAATAAAACTTCCTCTGCGTTTGAAGCATATCTAGGTCAAGTTTAAGGGCTTTTAGTGCTGCGACACGAGGTTCCATTTCACAAGTCTTCTTGTGGGCTAACCTGTTCTTGGGATAATTTCTAAGAGTCCATGAAACTCTACGCTTTCCCCGTATTATAGCTTAGGATTTTATCTACTGATTGGGTGACTGCGAGCCTTTGAGGCCTCTGTCCTTCGTCATGTACCATACCTTATGTCACAGCCCCTATTGAGGCATTGGACTTTAGATATTTGATAGCAGAGAATGACAATATTGAGAAGCTTTTTGAGAAACATTAACTTTGCCCAGGACTTTGGAGAGGTAATCACTTTTCAATAATGGTATTTAGAGAATACATCTTCTTTGGCCTGATTGGCCTCGTTGCTAACTGCATCATTGTTTCATTTTATTTTGCTTAGAACTTTTTTTTTTGGTGTGTGTGTGTGTGTGTGGGGGGGGGGGGGGGGGGGGGGGGTTGGACTGGGCTTTCTTCTGCTTTGACCCACAACCATTGGCTTTGGAATTTTTCGTTGCCACCATCTAGTCCGGGGCCGAGAATAAAGCTTCTCATGGCCGCATCCATTGGCAACAAGTTCCCTAAGATTATCACCTCTCCACCTCGTTCTGAAGGCTCATGCAAGAGTTGGTGTTGTGACCGTGGTCGTGTGGTGAAAATGACAATTCTTCCAATCTATCTGCCACGGGAAGGGATGTGAGCTTCGAAAGCCACTACAGATAGATTTCACCTTGGATGGTGAAGAGAAGGGTTTGTGACCCGGGAGGGGTGTAGACCTCATACTTTGGCTCTGCTCTCTACCTTTTATTGTGCTTCGCCTCTTTCTCTGGTCCCGCATGCTCCTGCCTAGCGATTGGTCGATGATCTTCAAACTCAGCCTTCCATTCTTCATATGGAAGTGGACTAGGACCTCGACCATGGGGAATAACTATGGCCTCCTGCTAGTTCAACCACTGTCTAAATATCTGCTTCTGGAGTGATGATTGGCCCTTTCACATCCAGCGGATGTAGGACGTGTTCCTCACACCTAAACTAACTTGGGTCTGGTGCCATTAAAATGTGATCAACAAATTTCTAGAAAGCCATGTGATAATGTTCGCGGCTCCTACTAGGTCTGAGAAGGCCAAGGCAAGTGAAAACATGGGAGTCGTGAAATAAGGCCAATGACATATGGAGCACAGCAACATTAGTATCAAATCTGCGGCATTCTAAGCTCAACTTGTGAGCGGCAGAGTTTAGGACGAGGCAAACTAACTGAGCTAGGCCCTCTGGGTCAATGGGTACCAGCATGTGAACTGTCACGGCTTTCTCAGAAAACTTTGAAAGATCTTCTCAGGGACTAAACACACATTCTCCCCAAAAATCCAAGTGAAAGCTCCACCACAAGAGACCAAGCACCCCAGACCTGCTATATATAGAGTTGGGAGGTGTTAAAAGAGGTGTCGTGTATGAGGAGAATGAGGGGGAAGGTCTAATCATCAGAAGAAGAAATAAAAGTAAAAAAAATTAGACAACGCTGTTAGATCTAACCTTAGTCCTGGACCTTCTGAATTGACATGATCGCGGCCTGTTTTGTTGCGGAGAATGAGGGCATCACATCCAAAATATGAGGTATGCACTCATCCGAAGACTCGGAGAGTAACAAAACTAAGGCGATAGATCTAGCCCTGGTTCCCCCAACCAGGACAGGGCTACGGTTTATTTAGCCAGGGAAGATTACAACCTCGATTTGAAGCAAAAATAAGTGAAACAACATGGTAAAACAATGCAGTTTCCCACATATAGCACCAAATTATAGATGTAAAAGTTTGGGCCCAAGGATTTACTCGCATGCCATCCAGTTAATTATCAACAATTAAACTAACAATGCAAGTAAGTAATAAAAGGGGGGAGAAGGGTGAGATAGCACCAATAACTATGTGGTTTAGCCTTGATGAGACCTACATCCACATGTAGAGTACAAACGAGCATTAACAAACTTTGAACACTCACAGACCTTACAAGGCTAAGGGCATTACATGTTCTCTCTCAGCAAAAGAAGGCCAAGACCCTGGAGGGACACAAGCGAAAAAGATTATCGAAAGAGGCTGGGAGAGAGAGAGAGGCTCTCAAGTTAAAGGAGAAGCCAAGGATAGTGAAAATGGCCCATTTCTCATATGATGAGAAGGTTTATTTATAGGAGTCGTATAAGACCACACACCAATCACACGTGACCTTCTAGATTGCCCTCGAATATACTAGACATTTGTTCTAGGCATATGTGGGAGAGTATATATGTTGAACGGTTGAACTGCTATTACAGTACCGTGGCCTTATGAGGCCAGCCACAATCGATACCTTGATGGCGGTTGATCTTTGCGTTTTGTTGAACATGGACGTGGCCCCTAGGAGGCCGAGGCCAAGAGCTGAGACTGATGGCATCCGCGACCTTATATACAGTACTCAGGTTGCTGTCTTTGTTGTATACCTCAGTATTTTGGTGTTTGTTGATCCCAAGGCTGAGGTGTATATCACGTGTGCGCCGCATAGGCACACCCAAAAGATGGTGTATCACCACTTATGTCATGACCCAGTATCTCACTTTCAATAGAGACAGTTGAAGTGACTAACTGTTATTCAGCCTAAATTTTTTATCGTTCTGCCATATTAGTAGATAAAATAATTTAGTTTTGTCATCCTGCCATCAGCAATGCTCAACTCAATTCAAAAAGACTGTCACCAACTAGTTGGGGGCTCATATTAATGAGGAACAGTAAAATATAGAATCTTTGTGTATTAAGTGGAAATTTTTCGCGCTATACGACAAAAAAATATTGGCCAAGTGTTATCCCCATACATCATATGAAAACATATATTAATAAGGAATGTATAATAGAAAATCCATCTGTATTAAGTGAAAAAATTTCGCACTATACGACAGAAAAATATTGGCTAAGTATTAGCCGCAGTCATCATATGAAATTGTTATTTCATGAGATCAGCCGATGAAGTCAATAATTCAAGAGGCCAAGTTACCTGATCATAGTGCAAGAATACATGGTAAAACATGTACACAAACAGCAAAATTCTTGCAACCTGCATCCCATAATTTAATTTAGATATTTAAGAAACATGAATTATTATTTATGTTGAAATGGGCTTGGTTGGTTGCCACCAAGTTAATAAATCCATCTGATAAAAACTAGAAAGGAAAAAAAATAACTCACCAACCAAGCCAAAAATATCACCACCCCGTTAATCAGATAGGCGTTGGACCTCTTCAAACCAGCAGTATCAAGGTACCTACGTTATATAACCAGAGATTACACTAAACTGCAATCAGACTCAGATCACAATGAAAGGTTCACTTTGTCCAAACAATAATATACCATCTCATATTGATCTCTGGAGTTGTCACCTCAGAGACGAGGACCATGAATGTATAAAGCTGCCCCTCTCCAGTAAACATGGCATATGCTACTGCTATTCCCGAAAGTAAGTGATGAACAACCTGAAATATAACCGTACCATCTTGACAGTCATACTAAGATGACCATAGGCTATAACACTTGCTATGTTTATTCTTAAACCCTCCCCACACAAAAAAAAATACACAGTAAACAGAATTAACTAAATCTCCTGCATATTCACCCCTCTTTAACTAACTTAAAACAATATTGAGAATCGACACAGAACATTAGTGAAATGACACTTTGGCCTTCAAACTTTTGTAATTTTGCCACCCCCTTGCTACTTTCCATAAAACTAGATATCTTGCAAATTAACCCCTTTTATCGAATCAAAAGACAATATTTAGAGGTGTTGCAAACAATGGTGAATTGATGCTTTGATCTAAATGCTAAGAGGGTGAACACAATATTACACATCGTCATATACATTAGTGAAATGACACTTTGGCATGCCAACTCGTCATAGACATTAGTGAAATGACACTTTGGCATGCCAACTTTTTTATTATCCTCCCCCCCCGTAAAACTATATCTCTCGCAAATTCACCCCACTTTATCTAACTGAAAGACAATTGTTGAGGTGTTACAAACACTGGTGAAATAATGCTTTGACCTAGAAGCTCAGAGGGGGAAATTGATTAAGACTCGATGTATGTCTTCAATTAACGTGGGATAAAATTTCAAAAACGTCACCCCTCCCATCATAACAGAAAATTAGCAACACATTTATATCTTTCTTTTTCTTATTTTTCTTATTATTATTATTTTTTGTGTGTGTGTGCTGTGGTGGTGGGTGGGGGGGGGGGGCAGGCACTAGCAAATGACTTAAAGCGACACTGCACATCTGAGGAATAAAAGGTACAAAAAATGCACCCTTGATGATATACTTACATATTCAGCTCCACCCAAAGCAGGATATAACCAACAAATCATCCCAAGGTCCGAAAGGAAGTATCCAACAGAAACCTGTCAAAATTATATCGAAGTCAACATAAACAGACTTCTGAAAAGATGAAAATAGAGCCAATCTCGATGGTGTTTCTTTTAACAGAATCATGAGCAATTATGCTCAGGAAGTTGAACCCTTAAATGTTTCAGATATATGCAGAGGAGTCGAGCCCCTTCGGATTTCCAATTTTAAAGTTTGTATACTTCCTACTCACAGTAGGATCAAGCCGAAATGGAGTTAGACACTTCTACTTCTTTGCCTAGACGAAAGACACGCCCCTCCTGTAATTGCAACAAGAACTGTGAAATCGGGAAAGAGAACAGTGGGTCCTGTATATACATTATTGACCAAAAAAATCTATACAAGAAAATTAACAAAGGAAGCAATATTTTGTTTAGAAATCCCTGATTTGTTCCACTAATAACCATCAATCAACTCCATGAAATGAAGCTACATTATTCCACATATGTAAACTTAGGAAATCTTTAATTTTATAAGAGCAACTTAGATAATCCTGACAAGCTTCCAAGGGCTTCAAATATGATCTCTCGAATTCGAAATCCAATGAAGAGGGTTGGGGTAGTTACCAATAGAAGGAGAGGATGGTATAAAGATAGGGAATATGGATAATCTAGCTTATCATATTTGAAATAAGATAGTATGTATATAACAACTTCAAAGAATGTCAGATCCAACCCTAGGCAAGCGTAAACATCTAATCTCCACCCGCATCTTCTGTAAAATAAATTCTCTTTGACCTCAAAACTGTATCGGCCTAAACTTAGCTTTTCTTCTTTGTTGGTCTTGACCAAACAAGTAAAACGAAGAATATAAGAAAGCTATGGTGAAGACCAAAAATTATCAATTTAAGATATTTCAGATAATTATATGACTTGGAGCACAAAATATATACATAATTTTTTACTTCCATGGTGCACTTAAAAATCAATTCTTGGGCACTTTAGTTCATTTTTATGAAAAATAATGAGTATTTCATTTTTTTTTCTTTAAAGCGAGATGAAGATTTAGGTCTAGAGAGAAATGAATGAGAAAATCGGGTTGGAAGTTCTAATGAGGTTTTATGAAAATTATATTAAATTGCATTGTCTTAAATTATATGGAAAACATAAAGTGGAGAACACGAAGCTTTTTTGAAATCCCAGTAGGGTTTCCTTTTTCAGGTCTTTATGTAAAAGTTTACTTTTGGTTCTATAGTGTCGCAAGAATGTCCTTTGCTCAAATCACTTAATTTGTTTGAAACCACCAAAGCACGGTGTCAGTTCATTTTTTAACAGGAAGATCATCTGAAATCAAATGATACAATAGAGAGTACATTGCAAGAAACCCCCTGAACTACGTTAGTTGCATGTACCTACCAGAACTATAAATTTGAAAAATAAATAAATAAACTAGTACTCTTATGGTTTGCAATTTACCCTTTGTGACGCTAAAATGACATTTTCAGCGACAAGCAAGGGGGATTTGTAACTTTAGGGGGTTATCTTCAACACTGGAGAAGTATTTCACTATTTTATAATCGAGCTAATAGGTTAAGGGGTTTCTTGCAATTTACCCTAAAATAAATTAACACTTACCCCCAATGCCCAAGTTGAGAGCAGTGAATTTCGGAATGTAACAGGGCCAGCAAGGTGATGATCAGAAAAAAGATCTGACCAGAACACAAAGTACAAAGATATAGTTGCAATGAAAATGGCATGAATGGTAGACATACCACTGCACATATGGTTAATAAGAACATGAGTAAAGATCACAAAAAAAGATAAAATCAAAAGAAACTGGATACATGTAGTTTATTCACCGGTTGTTCCACTCAATCTGCTGGATTTTCGTAAGATCATCATAGCTCCTCAAGTAAAAGGTGCTGATCAACTGGGTGAGATCATAGACCTGTGAGTGGGAAAATTATCTAAATGGGTTAAGAAAGAGAAGAAAATAAGAACTTCATGAGTGAAATACGAAATTGCTTCAAATAGAACTACTTTTACCAAAGTTTTCGGTATCTACATAGTACATGCTAATTTCTTCAAGTTCAGTGACAGTGTAGAATAAAAGAGTAGAATTCCAGCCTATATACATATGTTGGACAAAGTACAAAGACCTCCCTAAAAGAGGAAGAATGGGAATTACGTATCATAGGCCAATTGAAACCCTAATTCTAATAGGATTAACAAATGTTACCGAAAACTTGGATCACTTTAGTGTGTGTTAAGCGTACTGGAATGGGGTGTGCTACTGCATCCTGTACGCAGAACACTGGGGGTAGGCTTAGTTTGGGGTGTCATTTTGGCTAGCAGTTGACTTGGAAATATTATTTGGATCATTATGTACCATATAAAGTGTGTGTGTGCGTGTGTGTGTGTGTAGTACATATGTTAATCGTTTTTATTTATTAAAATTAGCTTTTTGTATAACACGCGGAGTGTGAGTACCTACATTTTTGTAGAGTGGACTAAATCGAGAAAACATTGTAATGTATATGTTTCCTTACTCATTTTTCCTTGTTATCCTCTTCTCTTTAAAGAAAAAGGGGGCGCAAGATTTGCAGATTGGAACTGAAGTGACCTAAAAGGGAACTTGCGATTTAGAATGCAGTACTCTTGGGATAGAGGATATCTGGCAACATTAGACTAGACTAATTTTATCAACGCAACCCCTGTAAGTTGATTTGACAAAAATACATAAATATTTTAAAATCCTGAGATTTTCTAAATTACAACAATCACTATACCAAATTTAACACTAAATAAAATATAAAAATAAGACCAATCATATGCCGAATTTCTCATTCTCCCCAAAATCATATAAAGAACTCAACCTCAAGTTTTTCTAAAAAGGGAGAATAATAAACATTAAACTTGGCAGAAATCGAAACTCCTCAGTTGCTTTATGATAAGGAAACTGTTTAACAATATCAATGATTGAAAGAATCTCACTCTAACATTAAACAAGCTTCTCAGGAATATGAAATCAATCTGTAGGACAGTTGATTATTTACTCAGTCTTCACTTTGAGCTCATCCTCAAAGTGTATGGTAGCTTAACTCACCCCTCTAATAGTGATGTGTATGTGATATATAGCGACACGTGACATGTGGTGGTTGTGCTCTCGGGAGAAGACTATCTTTCTTTCTATATTTAGTTTAGGGTTTATTGTCATTTTATTTTATTTTTAGTCTCTAAATAGTCTCCAAGCATGTTTGGGGCTAATGAGTCATTTTTAGTTATTAATTGTCATTTTTAGTCTTTTGGGGTATTAGCTTGGTTAGCAAGCTAACCTCTCCTATAAATAAGCCCTTGGCCCTCATTTATAATCACAACTTAAATATTGATAAAAAGAATATAGAAAGAGAAATAAACTCTTTTTTTTAGTTTAGTTTTATTTTATTTTTTTGTTGGTGTAGCATAATAATAACACTTCCGCATTCTTAGATTCACATCAAATTGGTATCAGAGTTGCGTTTGCTCTTGGTGTTCGTCGTGGTGCGTGAAGTGAGTAACGAGTTGTGATTACAATTCCGGCAACCCTTCAATTTTTAGATTGATAAATGTCCAAATGAGAATCGGGTGGATGGAAACCCTAAATTCCATCTCCGCTAAAAGGGGGGGGATACCAACCCTTTTAGCCTCATCCATCCTCCATCCTCCACCATCACCTCCCTCCACCTCCACCTCCTACCACCCACAGAACCACCACCTCGTCAAATGAAACATCGTCTCCTACCTTCCCCTAAACCCTAACCCTGAAAAAAAAACTAAAGAACCATCCAAAACCCCTCCGACCAAAACCCTAGCCCCCCCACCCCTATTTTGACCCTATTTTCCCCCTTTCCCCCACTCATTTATGCCCAACCACAATCAAACCCAACAAAAATGGACTTCCCTACTCCGATCCAATCCCCCACCCCCTATTTGACCTCAAATCCGGTCAAAATTGGTCATAGGGCCTATTTGTGACACAACATATGATTTCCATGAAAAATTCGTCCCACTTGGGGCCCATTTCCGACTATATGCCATTTTGAGTCCGGCTTTCCGAAATGTCTCCGTCTTCAGTCCGCTTGTTTCGCCATCGTACTCGCAAAGGTGCAATCGTCGGAGTTCCCGTTCAATCAGATTCAAGGGTCCACCACTCCAAATTGCAACCATGTACTTGTGGTGTCGAGAAGGCTGATATGGTCGTCAGTTTTTGGTTGCTCGGATTTCGTAGAGGGGCATCGCCGGGATTTGGGTTTATTAGATCTATTATTGATGAGGTTCATATGCATGGGACTAATTCCAGTTGGGTTGCCCACTTTTGATTGAGTTTAATTGAGGTCCGAAGCTTTTCTTGGTTCATATCATGTGGCATTGACGAGTCACCCTCCAAGCTCAAGGACGAGCTTTTTCGAAGACAGAGCGAATGATGTGTATGTGATATATATAGCGACACGTGGCGCGTGGTTGTACTCCGGAAGAAGACTGTCTTTTTTTCTATGTTTAGTTTAGGATTTATTGTCATTTTCTTTTATTTTTAGTCTTTAATTAGTCTCCAAGCATGTTTTGGGCTAATGTTATTAGTTGTCCTTTTTAGTCATTTTAGGTATTAGCTTGGTTTGCAAGCTAACCTCTCCTATAAATAGGCCATTGGCCCTCAATTGTAATCACAATTTGAATATTGATAAAAAGAATATAGTGTAATACCCCGTACTTTTGGCTATATTTATTTTTTGGGATTAATTAATTAAATGAGTATTAATTGGAAATTAATCCGGGTTAAAAATACTTACGAGATGCGAGTTGGTATTTGATTATGTGCATATATGATTATATATGAACTTGGTATTATAATATTTGTCGTGAGATTTATATACGGCATTTTAGAAATTTTGTTGAGACGCGTGGGACCGCCGCGTCACGGTATAATATTTTGATAATAAAAGTGAATTTAAAATCTATAAATCGTATGGTCGTTTTGAGTGCGCCAACGCATCCGGAAGGGTCGAGATAGTCAGAAAACACTAGCCGGGGGTGTAGTTTGGATTCCGGGGTATTTTTAGGCCATACCGGCAACTTAAAGGGTATTTTGGTAATTTTACATTTTGAGGAATTAAAAGTGACGAAAATTGGAGATGTAAATCTGATGTGGATTTAACCCACTAAACCCATTAACCAACCCATATTAACCCTTTAAGCTACGGAGGCTAACATTAGGTTTTACAATCTTCCCAAAGAAAACTCTAGCCACCTTAAGCCACCATTGGAGAAGGAGCTTGGAAGAGAGGGAATTCTGCAGAAAAGTCCTATCAAACCTACACCAAAATCAGAAATCGAACCAAGGCAAGGGACTTTATTCCATTTAATTTCAGAGAATGTCTTTTCCATGTTAGAAATTGAGGAATTTTAATTGTTCTTGAAAGATGAATGAAAACCCATGTAGTTTGGAGTTTAGAACTTGAAAATTTTGAAGAGATTTGCATGTAGAATGATAGGTAGATGATTTCTCTCATGATAGTTGTGATTAGAAGAAATTAAAACGAATTAAATTTTGGGATTTGATGATGATATTAAGTTAGGGTTCATGTTCTTGAGATATTGGGAAAAAGTGCAGAAATTTGTAAATTTAATTGATGTTAGGATGGATTGATCCCTTAAAAACATGTTAGGATGTGACTATATATGTTTAGTATTGATTATAGACCTTTAAACGATTGTTGGGACTTAGTTTAGAAGAATTGAGGTGTTAAAATGGATGAAAAACGAATTGGGGAAAAATCTGGGCCGAATCTGGTAGCTCGTTAGAAGCCCCTACCCAGGTCGTTCGAACGAACTCGTTCGAACGAGCTTCTAACGAGTTGACCAGTCGCTGCTAACGAGAAGGGATTTCGTTCGATATCTCGTTCGAACGAGATATCGTTAGAAGGAACAGTTCGTTCGAACGAACTGGGATCTCGTTCGAACAGCCTCGTTCGAACGAGACTTCTAACGAGTTGACAGTTTGGTCTTTTTTGGACTGTTTTGATTTTTAGAGTTCCGTAAACTGGTTCGAGGGTAGAGTTAACATTCCTTGTTGATGTAAGGATAGATTTGGGACTTTTGGGTTATTACGAGGAGTAAAATTATATACAAGAGTTATATTAAATGGACGGTTTGGGTTGAGACGTGAGTGTCTACTACGACGTGAGAATGTATTATGGTGCGTATAATTACAAATCGGAATAGTATAAATTGTGATAATTATAAGTTAGTACGAGAATGCGATATGTAATACGATTAAACTACGGTATTACTAAGACGTGTATTACTTAGTATTGGTATATGAATTGTGTGTATGACATACCTACCATACTTGCTATCACGGGAGGTTTGCGTTCGCTTAGGGCCCTCTAATCCTTGTGTTGCCCGGATTTAGACTGGTTACCTCGATGAACATAGGTCATAGAAAGACTTATTGGGATATTAATAAGTCCGTTGATCGTGGGAGCGTAGGTATGTGCGTGACCCATGTGATGTGACTGTGTTCGCCTCCATTACTTGTGATGTTGTTATCTGTGAACTATTCCTGAGAGATTCGGAATATGTAATCCTTATGTACGTGATGTACCGGGATGGATAGCAGAGTATGCGTGCACCGCAGCTTAGTTCTCGGGGTGCTTGTATTGTATATTTATGATGCGAATAATATACTTTTAATTAATGGGAATCCTCATGTTAAAGTTGTGAATATGTATTACGGTATTGGTTCGAGAAAAACATAACGGGTTAGCTGATAGTGAAATATATTACATAATGAGCATCTGAGTTTACGTTAAACCCCTATTTAATTACGAGCGTTATAATGTTAATGGAACCGAGTAATATGGGTAGGACCTTTGGCAGTTTAGCTAGATATGCTGTCACTTAGCTAGTGGTTTATATCGTTATAGATGGGTACTTGCGTTAGGAGTGCACAGTTAGACGAGAGGTGAGAATATAATGTGAGTGCACGTCCTAACATGTACTTTGCATTTAATGTTTTAAATGTTTTTAAAGCACTTGCAGGTTTTTAAAATATAACTCCACATTCGGGCTCTGACCCGTTTGCTTTTCAAATCTATTTTTCTTTGTAAAACCATTTTAGGTGCCCAGCCACAAGGACACCAAGCATAGGATACTCATTCAGGTGACGAGCTGTAGCTGTTTGTGGAAGCTACAGGGACTTTGCTTGTAGACGCTTCGATCTTTTGGATTCCAGAGTTATTATCCATCAGTTGTAGGGCATGTTGCCCATTTCTATTAGACATTTTCCATTTACAGTTTTCAGACTTTGATTTGTATTGTTTTAGCATTCGGTTATTTATTTCAGTATGGGATTGTAGTGAGGAGTTTTCCTCCAGACTTTATTTACACTATGTGATGGTTATTCGTTTTACTTCAGTATGGTGAATGGTGTTGTTATTACATTTGTTGCATGTTAATCAGACTTTAATTAAAATTTGGCACTTACTTTTTAAATACTAGGTGGTTAGTAAAATTAAAATGTTTTCGACAGTGATGCTATTAACTGAGCCAACTTGGCATTTTGAATTAATTTAATAAAGGAGTAGCTACCCGGTATTTAATTAGTCGGGGTGTCACATAGAGAGAGAGAAAGAAACCCTTTTTCTTAGTTTCGTTATATTTAATTTTTTGCTGGGGGAGGTGTTGTGTGGTTAATAGTTGGTGTGTAGTGTCGTAATAAGGCTTCCGCATTCTTAGATTCACATCAAATAGAGAGATCATGAGTTCGAATTCCCCACCCACCCCCACCCCCAGTGGAGGACCCCTTGTGTAGCCCATCTTTAAAATGTTCAAAAAAAATAATGCACAACTTTGGTCCACGTAACGTGTCTGAAAATTACTAGAGGGTTTCAAATCATCCTGTTGCACTAATTTAATTTTTATAGTAAGATCGCCACACCACCCAATACCATCAAAAAGAGAAACTAAAATATAAATATATTTTTTGAGATTTTGTTTCGATTCTAGTACAGGGAGGGCAGCTGTCAGTGATTTGAGGCTGGTTCAAATTTCTCGGCTGAATGGAATAAAGTCTATAAAAATGGGCTAGAGTTTATCTAGGTTGGCTCAACTCTAAAAATATGAGACAAAATTATGGATCAGATCCAGTAAAATATAACGAATACTAAATACTTATAAATGTTATATTCAAACTGGGGCTTTGCCAAGGCCTTTGCAGTAGCGACAGTGCTAACAAAGGCTGATGAAAGTTCGACAATTAAAGGCCGGGCCGCGTGCAAAAAGATGAATGCAGTTGAATGTGGAGATCATGGGAGGTTGTTACCATTTGATGGATGTGTCTGGTAACAGCAAGGTTCACTCACTGTTGGTCACAAAGGGATGTTTGGTTCCAGCTCAACTCAAAAAATCTTCTTTTTTATAAGTACAAGCATTTAATTAAATAAAAAGATAAAAATAATTTTAAAAAAAACTTCTAGGGGGGGGAAACCCAGATACAAGGTGTATACAAGCATAACAAACAACAAAAAGAAATGGGCACTGGGGAGAAAACGGGAAACAAAAACGCTCCCCACAAAATAACTTTACCAACGTATCTACTCTCTCCACTCGAATCCTCCAAAAAAAATCTACAAATCTAGTGAGGGTGGAAACTCTTCTTGGACCCGAAAATACATAGAACTCAGCAAAAGATACCGTAGCTCCGCTGGGGCAGTTTAAACTGCCAAAGCACCGGCAATTTCTTTCCTTCAAAGTCCAAAAGATGCATAACAGGCTATCCTCCACAGTTCCAATATGCACCTGGCTCCCGTATAACACCTCCACGCAGGAGATGCAAGCATTACCCAATACACATGAAACAAGATAATACAAGCTCCCACAAACTCCTTGCTACCCAATAATGCAAAAGAAGGTGATCTGTCAACTCCTCCGCCGCCTAAGCAAAACCAACAACAGCAGGCCATATGCCTATACCTCCAATGCACCCCTCTGTCGTCAAAATGGCCTGCCTAACTGCAGTTCATGTAAAAGCAGCAACTCTGGTCGGTGCCTTCGTTTTCCAGCCCCCACAGGAAACCGCGTTGATTCCCCCCACCAACTCTGAAATAAAAGTATCTCACAAAAAAAACGTCTATTTCCCTTGCACCCATTGCCCAACTAGAACACACTCAGCAATAACTTCCATTGCCCTACCCCATGAAGACAATGAGTGGGATGAGACTCCCACCCATTAAACTAAACCCGATACCGAATCTGATCACAAGAACACGCCTTCATAAGCGACCCCCCTCAAACGGAAGCCTCCACAACCACTTCCCTAGAAACTCCTTGTTGCATCTCTTTAAGTTTTGTATACTGGCCACACCCTCCTTTATAGACTTGCACATCTCTCACTAAGCAATACTTATATTCTCTTCACCTTTCCTTAGGAAGTTCCTCGTCAACTTTTCTAACTTTTGCCTCACCAAGGCCAGGAACGGTAGAATCGACGAATACTAAGTGAAGAGACTCGAGAAAGTGCTCTGAATCAGTGTAAGCCTCCCTCTCTTTGACAAGTAATTCCTCTTCCACCACGCAAGTATCTTTATAACCCTCTCGAATACCGGATCCCAAATCGCCTTAGATTAAAATTTAGCCTCCAATGGAAGCCCTATATATGTTGGAGGAAGCAACCCCCTTCACAACCAATCACATCAGCCAACTGCTCCACTCTCACCCTGTCCTCCATTGGAATAAAGTCACACTTATATCACCCCTTCAAATCACAACAAATGCAAACTCAACCTCCTCCCCACACGGAAAATAATGGTATCATCTGAAAATAAGAGTTGCGTATTAAAACAGGACCGCCATCCTCTTCCCCAATTCCAAAGCTGCTGATCATCCCGCCCTCCACTGCCAGAGTCATACGACTCATAAGCGTGCTCAAGGCTTATATTGTCAGAATGAACAAAAACAGATAAATGGGGTCACCTTGGTGAGGATCAATGTTGACAAATTTCATGTGTTGGTTGTTGGGCAATTTGAGTTCAGTAGTGAGTTTTTGCAAAGATGCAAGGTTCGGGACAATCACAGATGAAAGAAGAGAGAGAGAAGTTGTGAAGCTTTGCGACAGCAAGGCTAGGGTTTAAGGAAGAAAGGAAAGTTTGTGATGTAGTAAGGGATTTAACAAGATTATGAGTCTGGCCAAAGTCTAGTGTGTTGCTTTTGGGAAAAGGTGGACAGCAAGTGAGAAGCAGTAGGAGAGAGAAAAGGGAGGGAGGAATCACTTTAAAAATACGAAGTTCAGACTTCAGCTCTGCTTCTAACTAGTGTAGGACAAAGTTTAAGGATTTTGCCTACAAGCCCACACAAATTGGGGGAAGAAGAAGAAGAAGAAGAAGAAGAAGAAGAAGAGGGGGAAAGAAGATGAAAGAAAATGCTCACATACAATTAGACACACTAAGCACATGTACATAATCAATCATCATTAAAGTCCAATTACAATAAGAGTTCTTTGAAATTAGGGGTCCATTTGAAATTCGGGGTCCAATGTTTTTCGTCTTATGAGTTTTGGTCTCTCTCTCTCTCCCCCACCATCCTATACACCAGAACCTCGCTCCCTCTCCCTTTGTCACCACCACTGAGACCACCCCTGTTGCCCCACGTTCTCACAGGTACGATCTCTCTACTCATTTATACTCTTGATCTCCCTCAAGGTAACCACGCAACCTGGATCCAACGCTAAATTCCACCCAAAATCTAGAATTTCAATATCCTTGCACTTTGTTCCCATCTTTGCCACTTAACTTCATCCAAATCTCAGCGACCTTCTTCATATGTAGTAGTACAAGTAGTAGTATAGAAGTAATAGACTTCGGAATGAAGGTATTGGGGCAAAATAGAATAGATGCTTGTTTTGCATGTACAAAAGAAAACATGAATCATGAGAAGGTGTGAAGTGAATTCTAAATTTTGGTATATTAATGATGAGGCGAAACCCCAGAATTGGAAACAATGAAATGGGCTTGGGAAAGGTTGTGTGGGATGGTTCAAAGTATCAGCCGATACCGAGACGAGTCGGCCGAGTCAACTAGGTATCGGCAGTCACCGATCCGAAATCGCGTCGTGAGTTAGTTTTTGAGTGAGTATTTATAATTTCATTATAACTCGGCAAAATCTTGACCAAATGGTCAGTAACTCTTCTAGTTGTTCGAGTCAACTTGACAACATATAACACAGAACAATCGAGATGACTTAATTTGACAAAAAGTTAAGCTTCTTACCCATTTTATCTGTAGATGGCAATCCAACTATTCAACGAACTCTCACCACTCAAGTCTTCATCCAGTAGGTGGGAATTATACTTGTTCTTATCCTTACCATAGGAGCGGTGCTTATGATTTCGATCAATTCCACAATTAGATAAGGATTGAAAATCTCGAGAACAATGTGTTTGTGTTTATTTAACTTCTATGTACCTTTTGTGTGAAGTTTTATACCTAATAAAATTGTTGTTCATATGTATTGTTAACTATAATAGAATATTGTAGTAAGCGTGTTCGTTGCGCATCATTATAATCAATTAGATAGGTAGGTATACTAAATGGTGATATTTTGCTTATATAATTGATATATAATATCACTCTTATATTTTAAAAATTCTTATAATTTTTTCCGAATTTTTTTAAGCTCTCTAAATAGTGTATTGTTGCGTATCGCCCCATACCGCGTCCGATATCGAGACCGAGTTGAAAATCGGGGGACCGAGTCGTAGACCGAAACCGTGACTTTGAACCATGTGTGGGATGGAAAATGGTAGAAATGGAAACATACAATTTAAGTGTGCCATTTTGAGCTATCTTGAGCTTATACCCTAGAAAAGGCCGTTTATGGTCTCAAACAGCTCCTTGAGTTTGGTTTGAGAAATCTTCCATAGTGATTGCTTCTCTGGGTTTCACCTTAGTGATCAAGATTCAAGATTCTTACTCTTTATATGTTCCACCTCTGCTGGCTGTATATGTCTTCTGATATATGTGGAGGATATGATTATACCAGGATATGACATGGCTGGTATCAAAGTAATGGACCACTTGAGATGAAAGATTTGGCCAGTCTTTGATACTTTCTGGGCATATAACTGTTTTATTAGTCAAGCTCTCCTTACGGATTATTTGACTGGAGAAACCCCTCTTGAACCCAATGTTCAGTATACTCCTTCGGATGGTGTTCACAGTCACTTACCTGATTCTCCATACATAAGGCCATAGTTGGTAATTCGATCTACCTCACTATTTACTCACCATATAAAGCAAATGGTGTCCACATTATTACTCAATTTGTCCCTTCTCCCTGTACTGTTCATATGGCAACATTCTTTAAAGCTTGTGTTATCATCGTGGCATTTTACTCCAAAGATCGTTGCTCCCTCTACCTCTGATATGGAGCTTTGCAATTTTTCATATACTAACTGGGCTGGTGATCCAACAGAGTGCAAGTCCAACACTAGGTTTGCATTTTTCTTCGTGATTCTCTTATCTATTGGAAAAGCATGTAGAAGACTTCTGTTGCTACCTCTTCTCTTGAATCTAAGTGCAGCACCATGGGCACCACAACTGCAGAAATTGTTCGCCTTTATTAGTTGCTTATGTATTGTGACAACAAAAGTGTCATCCAAATCGCTCACAGCTCTATATTTCACGAGGGTACTGGAAACATCAAGATCTGAACTGCCACTTTTGCGTGTCATCGCCTCCAATGCGGCAAACTCTCCCCTCCCATTTATCTTCTACATTGCAGCTGCTTGGCTTCTTCATGAAATCTCAAACCATCATGCATTTTCGTTGCCTTCACATAAAGCCTCTGATGCATAAGACACGACCTTCTTGATTATGAGGGAGGATTAGAGATGCATTTATATTAGTTGTATAAGGGTGTTCTATTCTTTTTTATTTTTGTTCTTTGCTGCATATAAATCCTTCGTACGTCGTTTTTTTTTCCTCGATGCGCCTCATTTTTCTTTACAAAAGTAAGCTCTAAAATTAGGATAAAGATTTAAATTAATTATACAATTTTAATATTTTATGATTAATTCATATACTAAGAAAGATTAAGAAAGATTGTGTAGGATTTCACTTAACGAAGAAGACAAAGGGTAGTTTAGAGTTTATACAATCTATAGTAACGGTGTTTTAGAAGTGAGTTAACGCTCAAAGCGATAAACAGATGGATTTTGTCCAAAATAGACCTCAATATCATGATATAACAAACTTTGGTCCAACCTCCTATTCCAATGGACTCCAATGTGCAAATAGCCCTTAAAATAAAATAAATTGCATTCTAAATAAAACTAGAACTACCAACAATTTAAAGCCAAATACTAATACATATAAATTAGATCCAAACCTATGTAGGATTTTTCCACTTAACTTCTGGCTTATTCCGCATCTATGCATTCAAAGACGTATCAAATATAAATGCAAGGAGAGAACACTGTATTCAACCTTTTTACTGGGGACAAAAGAATTGAATAAAAGAAAAAAAAAATAGGGGGGAAATAAAACATACCATTTTGCTAGCAAATATGCCACCAGTGATGGAAGTGTACGGAATAAAAGGATCAGCCAATAAGTAGCTCTTAACCAGCACCTCAGCCTGATTTTGGTAAGACTTAAGTGACAAGGATGTCTTTTTAATTGCCATCTAATAAGTTTATTGGACCATATATTTAATTGGCTTCTACAACATCAAAATCATCCACCCAACCTCCTGGAAACAAATTTCCACAAAAATAATATTCAATCGCCAGCTTGTATAATAAATACATGCACAAAATGTTACATCCTGTGTTAGTCTTCCACATACATTGCCCACAAATGAACAACAATTTATATACTCTAAAAATGTTGGGGTTCTCAACATTTAATGTTTGACCCCTATGCTCCTGAATATCACTTAACAATCTTTCACAAAGTGCCCATAGACGAGAAATAAATATACTAGGGGAGTTTGAGATAAACTAAAAGTGATATTTTATTTAAAGCGTTTAGAGGAATACATAAACTTGATCAACAATTTTTTGTCATCTAGTCTGAAAAATACAAAAATGTGATGCAAATCAATAAACAAGAAAAGGAATTATATAAGAATTTCACATGTAGCATGCTTTAGAACTAGCATATTCAACTTTGTTGCTCAAGTGTCTTATGATATTTTTAGCTTAATAAGCTATCGAGAAAGCTTCATGTGTGTTTCAGTAGGTTGTATTTGGGCCTTGTATGAAATCCTGGTTGATGTAACTGTATTTGGGCCTTAAATAGCTGTCGGGACACATGAAAAACGGACACTCTCCTTAAGGCAACGAATCCAGTTAAACATGGGATAGACACAAGACACGCTGGGGACACGCATTTCCTAAAGTATCCTATTTTTTTTATGTCGTACATGTTCGGACATGCTGGGGTCATGTTAGAACGCGCTGGGGTAGTTTTTCGTAATATACAAACTAAAATAGGGTACAGTGTTTAACAACTTAAAACATTGATATTAAAACATTTATAGTAATACATAAAAAGACAGAAGAGACCATTTTCATTCACGAACAAAATGATCCGGACCCAAAGTTTCAAACAAACCCTAGCTTTTTCAAACCAGCCCACCCGTACTCACCAAGCTCGCGACTGAAGGTTCCGTCAAAGGGAATGTTGTCACGACTGAAAGGTGGTTCGAGTCTTCTATCTTTGTGCGAATCTGTTCTCTTTTACTTTGGCAACTTATGTTCTTCATTCTTTTTTCTTTCTGTTTTTAGGACTGATTTCATCTAATGTTTATACAACTGATTTCATGTCAAGTTTACCTTTAAGTTTATCCACAAATTTATTTGCATTGTTGTTATTACATTCGTATCTATTTTTGTTTCTTTTTCTATTTCTGATTTTATTGAATTTTATCAGTTTCTTGTTTAAATTTGTATTGTTATACTACTTGATTTTATTGAATCTCATGTTAAGTTTGTTCTAATTATGTTTTCTATGGAACAAATTATGTTTTGTTACATTAATATACATATTTATATATATACAAATATATTTAAAATGTCTATATATTACGTATCCTAGCGTATCGTATCCAACGTTTTGGAAAATTGTGTAACGGGTATTCCAAATCGCGTCGTATCCCGTATCATGTTTAGAGTTAGTGCTTCATAGGGTGACAACCCAATCATCGAGATTCTCTACCAACAATTGGAGTGTCATTACATATTATTTCTCGAGTTTGCAAACATGTAAGATTCCTCGCTTCAAGATCCCTTTTAAGGACTTGAAAATGGAGACAATGAATACTATCTTTCACGTTCTGGTAGTGATAGATATCCCTAGGGGACTTGGGGATTCTCTTTTGTAAAATGGTCACTATGATAGCAGATTTTATGTGATGTTTTACTATATACGTAGTAAAACACAATGTTGTTTGTTTAAGAAGGAGAATTCACAGCTGTTTATGTAGAGGACGATTCTCGGCCTGAATTGAATCGATGTTTCTCACCCAATGTTTCAAATTGTGCCTTATGATAATGCCTTTATGGCATAATTGTAATTAAAATTAAACTAATATGTCAACTACCTGTGACACCCCCGACGAATTAAATACCTGGTAGCTACTCCTTTATCAAATTAATACAAAATATCAAGTTGGTTCAGTCATAATAGCATCACTGTCGAAAAACATTTAATTAGTTACTAGCCACCTAATATTTAAAAAGTGAGATAACAAATTTTATTAATTAAATTAGCTTACAACTAAGTAATGAATCACCAACTATACAACATTCACATAAACAATCTCATCGGACTAAATAATGAAATAAACTGAGTCTGGAGTAACACTCCAAATATAATCTCAATACCAAATAATCCCAATACAAGAGTCTGAATAAAATAAATCCAACAACTGAAAAAATTAAAGTCTAAAACTGTTATCTCTGAATAAGAATGGGCAACATGCCCTAACTGATATGCATAACTCCGAAGGAAGCAAAGATAGATGTGGAGGCGTCTACTTCCGAGATCCTGTAACTTCTACAACAGCTGCAGCACGTCAACAGAATGGAACTCCTATGCTTGGCGTCCCAGTGGCTGGCCACCTAAAAGATTTTTACAAAAACAAAATAGATTTGGAAGCAAACGAGTCAGAGCCTGAGGTGAAAATATTTTTTTTTTTAAATAGCAAGTGTTTAATTGCATTAAATAGTAAATATTATATACATGTTCGTCACGTGCTCTCACTTGAGATTCTCACCCCTCAACTATTGTGCACGCCTAACGTATGCTCTTAGCTCTTAACCCATCTTAGTTATGCTACTAACTAACTAGTCTATATCAAATCTAACAATAGGGATTACTACATGGATCCACTCGTATTACTCAATTAAGACATACTTACATTTCATATATTCGTTTTTTGAATCCATTATCTCATGTATTATTTAAGTTCCCACATCTTAAAGTCATTTAAATATCTTAGCCATTCTCATATACTAAGCAACAATGAATAATCACAAGTCAATATTTATATCACACTCAGTACATATATATACACATATGGCACCCCTAGGCTAACCTGTGGTGCTCGCATACTCTGCTATCGAATCCCAGTACATCACCTACATGAGGATCACGAGTTCCGAATCACTCAGGAACCGTATCAATACTAATCACACATATTGGAGGCGAACATAGTTCACATACCCATGGGTCACGTACATACTTACGCTCCCATGGTCAGCTGACTTGTCAACTCACAAATAAGTCTTCACAGTCATATGCTCTTGAGGTACCAAATCTAAATCCCCCCTAAGGCACACAAGACAAGATTGTCCTCTTCCTACAACCTCCCGTGATAACAAGTATGGTACGTATGGTAATCACACAACCTAAATAATCATCATTTTAATATAGGTATACTCCTATCCTAGATTACAAGTCTCATACGCAATATAGTTTTATCCCGTTTAGCGCGACAACTCTCGTCGTATATATCCGAGTACTTAAACCTATCCCAAAAGGTTACTAAGTCTCCCACTTGTCTCTAAGGTTAATTCAATAATTAAAGTCCCCCTACTACTGTCTCTAACCTCAAGTTATTGTTTAACCGAATTAAACTCAAGTTCCCGAAATTTCCAACCGTAACTCACTCGTCGGACACTCGTAAGATTTATTACTAAATCCCATGCCAAACTAATATTTTTCGGGCCTCAATTACGTTCCTACTGACCTTTCCTAAGTCCCAATATGTTCAAATAGCCCATACCAATAATTCTTAAAAGTCGGGATTTGGCCAAACCTTAGAAGAAAAATATAACACAAATTCAGATCGAAGGAAAGGGTCGATTGATCGATTCAGTCGATCGATCGATCGATCAGATATGGCCTACAGTTTCTGCATATTTGAGCCTACGGGTTTCATCAATTTTAACCCTCAAATCCTCTATTAAAATATCCCAAACTCCCAAATATTTATGCCAAACGTTATACCAACATAAACGCATAAATTCTAACGTCTTAGAATCATCAAATCATTAAGGGTTGTCAATTTCTTTGATCAATCATGTATTTTTCATAAAAAAACTATTTCTTCTATTTTCTTCAAGAATCATCATATATCCCAACATGAATTCATAATTCTCCACACATGGATCATGATTTCGTGTCTAATATATTTCCAAAAGTTAATCTACATGCAAAACCTACCCAGATTAAGATTTAAATCTTTAAATCCATTCATTCATCATTTTTCAAGGTTTTTCTCCAATTCTAAACTATAATGTATGCACTGAATTATTGCAAGTTAAATCACTTGCCTGGAAGTGGAAGTTCTGATTCTTTGGAGAAGATGATATAGGAGCGATCCTCTCTTCTTGATCTATCCGATGGTGGTGACAGTGGTGCAAAAAGCCTAAGAATGGTGGTTCTCCTTTGGGAACTTCCTCCACTTCTTCTCTAATGGCCGTCTGTGAGTTTTGGTGGTGAAAACCTAAGGCTCTAACCTAGCAACTGATAAAGCTTTCTAAATTTCGTAGGTCACTATTCATCAAATAGTAAAATGACTAAAATACCCTCTCAAGTAGCCGGTTTGGCTTAAAACTGTCCCGGGACCCAAACTAAACCCCCGGATAGACCTTTCTGACTATCTCAATACTCCCGGACACATTGGCGCACTCAAAATTACCATAAGGAAGACATAAAAATAAATTACTTTATAATCCATTAAATTGGTCCCGACACGACTGACACGCGCGTCCCAACTTAATTTCCAAAACTGTCATATTTTCTACACGTGACAATTTTAATAATTTCATAATCATATATTACTATATTCGCTCAGTCAAATTCAGCTTAATTAGCATAATCAAATACTAACTCTCGTCTCGTTAGTATTTAAATCCAGATTGATTATCAATTAATTCAATTAATCCTATAATTAAAATCAGTAAAAATACGGGGTATTACACTACCATTGCAATTCAGCGCTGAGAATAATTGTTTGAAATATTCGACAGCTACTACCATTTTGATCTCATGTTGGAGAAGGAAACTTCGAATTAGGCATAGCTAACATTGTAAACCCATCAATCTCTCACTGGCAATGGGGCTTATATCACTTTCTCTATATAATCCCTCCTCATCTCTCTTCCTTCCCACTAAACAGAAGTCATCATCCCTCCCTCTCCTCACATAAAGAAACCTTCATCTCACCATTCCTATTCTCTCTCAACCGCAGTTCTCTCCTATGGCTCTCTCATTGTCGATTCTCCCCTGTAAAGTGTCGACTCTCTCAACGTCAGCAACCCCCATCTCTCTCGCTGACGCATTCATCTTTCTCACAAGCAACTCTGAGCTCTCTCTCTCTCTCTCGTCCTTCATCTTCCTCTTACTTTTTCGTTGGGTTATAGTGTGCGGGTGGGAGGTTTTGTGGGAGGTGTTTGGGACATGAATGGTGGTTCGATGGAGAGGAGGGTTGATAATAGTGTTGTAGTGAATTTGTGTGTGGTGTATGGTGGAGGAAGAGAGGGGCGTAGGAACATATGCAATGAGTTCTTCACCAACAAAGGTTTCAGGCCAGTTCCGTGAACATATAATTGTGTACGTGGTGTAAACATTTATTATATATGTGGAAATATGCATTAGGTTCTATAACCAGTGGGCAGACAATGTGAAATTTTTGGGGGAATTCCATTGCTCCACAATAGTTGTTAGTATCGTACAATTCGCGATTCGCGATACGATATAGCACCAAAATAATACATATTGCATGGTTAGATCATAAGTAGCATAGTATTGTAGCTTATATCTTTTTTTTTCTTTCAAAAATGTAGATGAATATTCATTTTTATTTAGTGTATTCTTTATTTCACTCTTATTCTATCAATCTTATAATGATGGGTCTTAGTGGGATTTGAACACATTTTATTATTGCAAAGGCAGAAGTCTTAATGTTAGACGATATAATCATGTCCTAGGTTTGGTTTAAGTAATATGTTTTATTATTTATTTTCATGTGTTCTATTTACTTTTATTGCAAGTTTACCATACAAAATTTCAATACACGATACTTGACAAAAATGGTTGCAGCCATGCATAGTATACCCAGTGCATATTGAGTTTTGGTCACATTCTGGACGTAGGCAGATAAAGAAGCTAGTCCTGTATAGTAAACTTGGATTAGCGACTTGGAATATAGGAACTTTGACCGGGAAAGCGATGGAGCTAATGGATACCATGATAAGAAAAAAAGTTAATATAGCTTGTTTACAAGAAATTAAATGGGTCGGTGGGAAAACCAAAGAACTAGAAAATAAAGGATTTAAATTGTATTATAAAGGCAAACATAGTAATTAAGAATGGAGAGAGTCGGAATAATAATAGATAAGAACCTTAGGGATGATACCGTAACTGTTATACGAGAGGCAATAGACTTGTACTAGTAAAATTGATATTATGTGAAGATATAATTAATATTGTTAGTACTTATGAACCCAAGTAGGGTTAGATGAGCATACAAAAGTACAAATTTGGAAACAAATGAATGAACTAATTCAAGAAAAAAAACGTGGGTGAGAAGATAAAGACTGTAAGATTATTCCGGGAGAGAGCCTAACCTCACAACATAGGATAATGGCGTTGGATATAAAGATTAAAAATCAATCACAAACGCAAAAAGAGAAGATTAACCCACGAACTAGGTGATGAAACTTAAAAGGAGAGAAATTAGAACTATTTAAAGATAAAATATTAAATAAAGCGTCATGAATACCAAAGATGAAACTAACATAATGTAGGATAAGATGGCTACATGCACTAGGAGTATATCGAAAGAGATTCTTGGATAATCAAAAGATAAGGGCCACAATCTAAAGAAACTTACTGGTGGAACGAGAAAGTACAAAATATAGTGAAAACCAAAATGGAATGCTCTAAAACTTGGCAAACAACTAGTAACGAAGAAAATTTTGAGAAATATATATGGGCTAAGAAAGAAGTTAAGAAAATGGTAAGAGATGCTAAGGTTAAGGCGTACGATGATCTTTATACAAAATTTGGGGACAGATAAAAAAATTAATACCGTTAAGTGTATTAAAAGTGATGATTCGAGAATCTTAGTTAAGATGAAGAAATTAAGGAAAGATGAAAATTACTTCGAGAGGTTATTGAATGAAAATGATAAGAGTAGATAAGATATAAAGGAACTTAGGGAAACTTAAGAAAATATTTTCTTCGCAGAATTAGGACAACGGAAGTTAGATTGCTCTAAAAAAGATGAAAACAAGGAGGACTTTGGGCCAGATAGTATCTCTATTGAGGTTTGAAAGCGTTTAGTGGAGGAAGGAGTGTCTTGACTAACAAAATTGTTTAATAAAATTATAATGACTAGTAGGATGCCCGATGAATGGAGAGAGAGTGCTTTAGTACCTATAATTATATAAAATAAAGGAGGCATACAATATTGTTCAAATTATCGTGATTTTAAGTTAAATGACTTATACAATGAAACTTTGGGAGAGAGTGATTGAACATAGATTGAGTTGGAAATAACAATATATGAACATCGATTAAAGTGTATGCCTGTGATGTCAACAATGGTAGCTATCTATTTATTGAGAAGATTAATGGAGAGGTATAGGGAGAAAAAGAAGTTCCTTCACGTGGTTTTTATAAATTTGGAAAAGACGTATGATAGAATACCAAGAGATATAATATGATAGATGTTACATAAAAAAGGGTGACTCGTAGATATATTAATGTGATTAACGATATATATGAAGGTGTCATGACTATAGTAAGAACAACAGTTGGAGAAAGAAGTGAATTCCCAATTATTGTAGGTCTGCACCAAAATTCAGCATTAAATCCTTATATCTTTGCTCTTGTAATGGATCAGATAAATCCAAGATGGGGTCCCGCAGTATATGTTATTTGCAGATGGTATTGTTTGAGTGTATGAAACTAAGCAAGGGATTTAAATTATGAAGAGAAACAATAGGTTCAAATAATATAACTAAAACAGAATATGTCGAGTGTATTTTAGTAATAATAGGAGAACAAACGGGGATGTGATGAAACTTGAGGATTAAGAGATACTTAGAAATGATCATTTTCGTTACTTAGGCTCAATTATCCAAACAAATGGAGATATTAATAATGATATTACTCATTGGATTAAAGCATGTGGGTCAAGTCTAGAAGTGCTACCAGCGTATAGCGTATACCTTTGAAGTTAAAGAAGAAATCCTATAGGACGACCATTAGACGTGCCCTTTTATATGGGATTGAGTGTTAGGCAACCAAAAAATAAAAGGTGCTAAAAACGAGCGTGGCAGATATGCGGATGGTAAGATGGATTAGTTGTAAAACTCGAAAGGATCAAATTAGAAATGAACAAATTCGTGAAACGGTAAAAGTAGCTCCTATAAAAGATAAATTGAGAAAAAATCGACTTAGATGGTTTGGACACGTCAAACGCGGACCACTAAATGCCTCCGTAAGGAAGTGATTTAGTTAGTGTGAGAAGGTAGTGTGACTGGAGTCTGGTAAGATGCTAAAACGGGTGAGGCGTGACCCACTTCAATGAACTCTGCCTTCGAGGTTTTCAAGAGCTTCTAGAGCAACACATGGTAAAACCTTCTCCTTTTGGTAAAAATGGAACCACAGTAAAAACTACTCCCTGCAAGAAGATGAACTTCACAAACAATAATAGTAACTTTTCTCAAGAGAAACTCCCGAGAGTGATGGTTGTCAGTATGGGAGTGAAGAAACAGGCACTTAGAGAGAGAGCAGGGAGAGAACACTACGTGTCTAGTGTGATTTTGACAGAGCAATGGTATGACTTGAGTTTCTTGAGTTTCTGATGTGACTTGACCTTGCCCAGGGGTCCTATTCAATGTTTTAAATTGCGGTCGCGCAGGGGGTGTCGCGTTCTGGCTCCTAAGTAGCATCGCGCATCGCCCAAGCAATTCATGCATTCCCGCTTTTTGATTAAAAAACTTATAAATAAAATATAAATAAAAAAATAAAATTTTAAAATAAAATTTGTAAGAAAGTAACATTTTAAACTGAAATTGGTAAAAAAAGTTATAATTGAAATTGGTTTTTTTTTTTTTCTAAATTTACTTTTTAAATTGACAATTAAAAAAATAATAATAATAACATTTTAAACAGAATTCTGAAAATAAGTAAAATTTAAAGCTAAAAATAATAAAATAAATAAAAAAAAAATTCTAAAGTTACTTTTTAAATTGCCAATTAAAAAAAAAATAATAATAATAATAACATTTTAAACAGAATTCTGAAAATAAGTAACATTCAAAGCTAAAAATAATAAAATAAATAAAATTTTAATATGAAATTTGTAAAATAAGTCAAGTTTAAACTTAAAATTATAATATAATAACATTTTAAACATAAATTTATAAAAAAAGTAGTATTTTAAATTGACAAATATAATAATAATAATAATAATAATAATAATAATAATAATAACATTTTAAACAGAAATCTGAACAATAAGTAACATTTAAAGCTGAAAATCATAAAATAAATAACAATTTAAACAAATATTTATGACACATGTAGCATTTTAAACTGACAATTATTAAAAAAAAAACATTTTGAACTGAGATTTGAAAAATTAGTAACATTTATAACTGCAAATTATAAAATAAAAAACATTATTTACTGAAAAATGTAAAATAAGTAAACGTTTAAGTAAACCGAGAGTTTGGAATAGAAAATATTAAATAAAAGTAACCTTTTAAGCTAAACTTTTAAAAAAAAGCAAATAACATCATTGAGACCTTCGTAAATAAGTAAATTGAGGGTTTGGAACAAAGAATACCTCACCCAAACAAAGTCCGTACGTGAAATAAGGTAACACTTTTCCCCCTCCTTAACTAAACTGTGATTTCTAAAAAAAACATGAATAGCGTTCCTGTTGCGCCAAATAGCGCAAAATAGCGTCAAATAGCGCACGTTTTTTTAGCATCCCAAATAGCAGCCTTGTTTGCCTTGCTTTTTTCCACCGCAAAACGCAATAGCGCGCTATTGCGTTTTAAAGACACTGGTCCTATTTATACTTGCGCATAGGGGTGGCAATTCGTGTGCGTCGTGTCGTGTCATGTCGGGTTCGTGTTAAGTATTAGTCAACCCTAACCCGACCCATTTAACTAATCGTGGCAGATGAGCAAACACTAACCCGACCTATTTATTATCGTGTCATGTTCGGGGTGACCCGCATAACCCATTAAGTAAAATATAAAATAATTTTTTTCTTCTCTCTTAACCAATCATACCACTCATAGGCCTACAATAATATAAATATAATTAATTTCAACTTCTTGCAACACATAAATAATTTATCATCCGATTCTCCATGAATTTTATAGAATGCCTATCAAGATATATAAATTATCTAATATATTCTCCATAAAATACGAGTTAAACGGGTTTATTCGTGTCATTTTCGAGTTATACGTGTTTGACACTAACCCAACTCGTTTATTATTCGTGTTGGCGGGTCGTGTCATATTCGGGTTCGTGTCAAGAAATCTTCAACCCTAACCCGCTAACTTCGTGTCGAGTTCGTGTCGGGTTATCGTGTCGAGTTTGTGTTGGGTTATCGTGTCGTGTCAAAAATTGCCACCCCTACTTGGGCACTAGGACTGAATTGGGATTTTTAGGTGCCAAAATTGGGGGGATTGGCGAGGGACAAGATCTGCAATGTACCATTTGTCCCTACCTGTGTGCAGCCCCCTGTCCCATCTGACAGGTGTCACCTGGTGCAAACCAAAGTCAAAAAGCAAATATGTTCGCGCTTGCAGACAAAATATCTGATTTGGTAAATATCTTTTAAAACGGTAACTTGTTGTACAAACTTTGTAAGCTTGAGGAGGCACCTCCTCTAAAATCTTTTATAAACTTGAGGGAAGGTCTCAATGACCACCTCCTCTAAAAAAATTATAAACTTGAGTGGGGCCTTGAGGACCCCCTTTATCTAAAATCATTTTATAAACTGTTCATTTCTTGTGCGCAACCTCTTGGTTGCTCACTTCAGTTATGACTGGGCGTGACTTTGCAAGGACTGGGTGACTCCTACGGTCTTTTTGCTAGTATTCTCTCAATCTTAAAGTGCTAAGTGGTTGAGCTTGCTCAGAAAACCTTGTTCCTCGGCCACCAAGCCAAAACTCCCAGGAGATCCCAACTTGCCTTTTTAAGCCATGCTTGCTCAACCAAGCTGCCTGTACAAGAAAGTAACATATCAGTACCATAGTTGTCAAAATCGTACGATTCACGATTCGAATCGTACGATTCGATTCACACATAAAACGATTCGAATCGAGTTGAGAATCGCAATTGTCTAAAAAATCGGACCGAATCGGCGATTCACGATTCGAATCTTCTGATTCGGGTCCGATTCGGGTTCGACTCTCGAATCGGGTCCGATTCACTTTTTTTTTTTTTTTGCGAATTTTTTTAACTTATAACCATTGGTGTGTTTTAATAAAACAAATAAAAAAAGAAGCAAACAACAAAGGATACCGTTAAGATACTGAGTTTTAGAGAAAACATGTTCTCTTGGCTCAGTTATTCTTTTCTTGTCTATTCTCTTGGCTGAGTGTCTTCTATCTTTTGCTTTTTTTTTGTTATAAAACTTTTGTATTTGTTATAAAATCTTTGAAGGTATATTTTTTTGTTGCTTTAAATTAATATGAAGACTATTTTAAATTAATATTGTTTTATAGTTAATCTTAGTATTTGTTTTATTGTTTTAAATTAATATGGTTTACTGTTTTAAATTAATTTTGTTGTAATTTTGTAGGCTATTTTAAATTAATATTGGTAATCTTAGTAAGTAGGATGTTTAAAATTTTTGGAAGTATTTGTTTTACAGTTTTACTGTCTTAAATTAACCTTAGTATTTATTTTATGTTTTAAATTAATATGTAGGATGTTTTAAATTAATATATAGGCTGTTTTATGATATATTTTTGGCTTTTTACATTTTTAAGCTTAAAATGAATGAGAACATGTGCTACGGTTAATTTTTGTTATATATTTTGGTATATTATCATGTGCTACGATTAATTTTTTGTCATATTACGCTTAATTACCAATTCTATAGTGTTAAATCCCATTTACGTATGTTTTACTACGTTTTTATCATTTGGTTCCGATTCGACCAATTCGATTCACGATTCGCGATTCGGGGGGTAAACGATTCACGATACGATTCGCGATTTGACAACTATGATCGGTACTTTAATATATTTCTTAGTAACAAATCTTGAGAAGGAGGTCACTCCAAGTGGACCTCCTCGCCCACTAATTCTTTTAAGTAAATCATTTGGGAGCAGAGGGATCATTCTGAGTAAGCCTTAAGCCTCCTCACCCTTCCTTCATTTCTGTGACATGTCAACTGGGGCAGAGACTCGCAATGAGTTCCCTTGCCTTGGCCTTTTTCTGTGGCTTGAATGTATGACAAGTAGCTGCTCGCCAAGGTCTTACTTGTTTCTATTTAGTTCCTATGTGTTCTAAGCTTAGAGGATGAGAGGCTCCTCGTGATGGACCCATAATATGTAACTTCATTCTTGTGACCTTTGGACTTCTGGGGACGAGGAGCTCTTCATGGTGGGACTCCTGGCCCAAACTTTGTTTCTGTAATCATTGAGCATTTGGGGACGAGGAGCTCTTCATGGTGGGACTCCTCGCCCAAATTTCCTTTCTATGTTCTTTGAGCATGTTGCCACAAGGAGCTCCTCATGGTGGGCCTCCTTGCCCAAACTTCATTTTTATGGTTTTTGGGCTTTTTGGGACGAGGAGCCCCTCATGGTGGGCCTCCTCACCCAAACTTTACTTCTGTGATTTCTGAGCTTTTGGGGACGAGAACCCCTCATGGTGGGCCTCCTCGTCCAATTGAGTCTTCTTTTGTCTTGGTCAAGGCACTCTTTTTTTTTTTTGGGGGGGGGGGGGGGGGGGGGTCGTGGTGAGGCCCCCCACGCCATATGGACAGGCTCGCCCAATTGTTTGGGCAAATGAGTGTGCATCCCTCTACAGTTAGTATTGATGATAATACTAAGGGTAGAGGTAGGCCCGACTTGGTGGGATATTGTAAAAGAGATATAATATCATGTAGTTAATCGAGGATATTGCGCTAAACAAAGCAAAATGAAAAAATAGGATTCATGTAGCCGACCAAGGCTTTGTTGAGTTTAAGTTGAGTATAATTATAACATAACACCCAAACTTAATGTGTATTGTTTTTCTGGCATTTGATGGTTTAATCTGTAAATATACTTGTGTGCATACATTATACTACACCAACATCACAAGTGTACTATAATTAAATTACACATCTGCTATAAACATATATTATACTTATGTGAATACATTAATTGTATGTTTTAAATTCAATATATATGATATATTATATATAGGTAACCGTGAAAGTTGTGTACGTGTCTGACGCCCATTGATGTAGTGGGGTGGAAAGTTGAACCTTCAATTTTGGGTTGAGAAGTTCCCCTACTAGATGATGGGTGCTGCATGAAAACATTTGGATGCACACTAGATCTCCGTTTTCAGGCAGTTCTTTGGAAAAAAACATTCAACATCTCTATGTAAGTTTGTAATTTATGTATGTGTTTGTAACTTAACTAATCATTGTTGTGTTCACCATTTTTTTCGTCAATAAAGTAAAGATTAATGTTTACAAACGGAAAAAACAAAGCTCCTGCAATATTTCATATAACTGTGTAAGGTGGTAATTTATTATCTCAATAATTATATTTGAACATCATTTTAAATTTTTCATGTTTGTTTCTGGTATTTCATATATTTTGTAGGTCAATAGACTAAACTGAAACAGGTCTTCTTAAATGTATCTATAATATATACATTTACAATGACGATTTTTTTTTACATTTAAGTTATAAGTTTCTGTTACTATTATTCAATAAAATGGTTAATGTTTTTCTTATGATGGTTCATTTTCTACGTCTTAATAGTAGTAATGTTGACGAGCAATAGCATTTTTTGTTATAGTCACACATACTTTGCCTAGTATTGGCATAAACAAGATATGAAATGTTCAATTAATCAATTTATCATAAATATTGATAAAAGCATGGTGGTTATACATGCCAATAGTCTAAGCTAAGACACAGGGACACTTCTAAGGATATGTCAAAACACCGACACTCCACAGACACTCTTGGACAAGTATCCAACAATTCTTCATGCCCATAATTTATTAATAATCTTAATTATTTCTAGCATGTGTTCGGCATTTTGTGAATGCCAAACATATTCACCAAATTCTGAATGTTAAGATATGACTTTTATTTGGGGAAAAGAGGCATTTAGTCCCAATAGCCTAGATTTTGTAGGAGCCGGTCTCGTGTATGTTTTTTATTTGGTGTTGGTCCCTATTATATGTCGGTTAAAAGAAATGAAGAACAACTGTCACCTCCAAAGACAAAACTACCCTCGATTGGATATCAAAGGCTTGAGAATCAAAAACCACCATGTGCATAACCGATGGTGTTTGTACTCAATCATAAATTCATACCCAGGCCAACAATCATTCAAAGTCATTGGAAATGAATGAACCCTATTCAGAAATCATTTTTTGGGAAATAAGCACTAAAGATTGATTTATAAATGACATCGACATACGTGACCCCCAGAACATAAGAAAACCATCATTTGAGTCACTATCATATAAAGTTTTATATGATAGTGAGAAAGGGCATCGTAGCAGGTGTATATCACTACGGTTTTTGAGATATTAAGTAAACCTAACGTAAACTACACGTCAATGGCTAAAAAGAAATACAAAACTCTAATTTTAGAAAGAGAATCAAAAGTTGTCTTATATTTCAAGAATGAGAAAAGTCCCTTACAAATGAAGACTACATGGGGTATTTAAAGGGGAAAGTAGCTTAGGTTCCAAGCAATGACTCTAATTACAAATATGCCCTTAATAGCCATTATTACTTCCTTCCCTAAATACTAAGCAAACAATTACTAAAAGAAAATATAACCAAATAAAGAAACTAAAACATAGCAAAAATGTCAAGGAATCCTAAAAATAGCCCAAAAACTTCTAATTTCCATCATTCTCCCCGTCTTCGAAAAAGCTCGTCCTCGAGCTTGAAAAATTTGGGGACTCATGTGAAAATTCAAAAAATTGTGTCAAAACTTGTGGGGGGCCAAAAATTTATTCCGAAAATTGAGGAAGAGTGCATCCTACAATTTTTTTCCTTCTTCTCTTGCTTCACCTAATCAAACCCTAGAAAATTCGTCCCGAGTCAAAAATCATCGTTTCAGGGCACCAAAATGGGTTTGGATAGGAGATGGGCCATTCTGGATTCGGGGCGGGGCTGAAGGGAGGGTTCTTGGAGTTGGAGAGAGGCAGTTGAGTGTTCGCAACCTTTCCAGTGGTTGCGGTTGTGGAGCAGGGGTTAGTGGCCGAAGTAGGGCGTGGTGGGAGGGAGGGAGGGACTAGTGGCTGGATCGGCAGGCCTTAAAGGGTGATTTGGTGGCCGGCTCAAGTGGGAGGAGGGGCGGAGCAATTTTTTTCGGCCGGGGGTGAACCAGTAGGGGCGGGAGTGCATTTTTTGGGTGCGTAAAGGTGGTGAGGGATGGCAGGGGTATGGTGGCTAGCCTCCCGGCAATTAGGGTTTCGACAAAGGTCGAGGAGGAGTTTTGGGGTATGCGGGCTACAGGGTAGTGGCAAGGGGTAGGGGAAGGTAGGGTTAGGGTTTTGTGAGGGCTATGATTAGGGTTAGGGTTAGGGTTAGGGTTTTGCAAATTAGCAAATTGTTGCATTAGGGCTTCAAATTAAGCTCCTTGTTTTCTTGCTAATTCTTCCATTCTTCGATCATGCTTCTCTTCCATTCTTGCCGATTAATCTTTCAATTCTTGAATCTCTTCCACTTGAGGCTTGGAATTTCTTGGAGCCATTGAGGAAGTAGCGTACGATTTTTTTGATACACTACACACACCGATATAAACTACCACACGAACATCAATGTTTGGAACGACACCCGCTCTGATACCAATTTGACGTAAACTACACGTAAATGGCTAAAAAGAAATATCGAACCCTAATTGAAAGAGAATCAAAAGTTGTCTTATATTTCAAGAATGGGAAAAGTCCCTTACAAATGAAGACTACATGGGGCACTTAAAGGGGGGAGTAGCTTAGCTTCCAAGCAATAACTCTAATTACAAATATGCCCTTAATAACCATTATTACTTCCTTCCCTAAATACTAAGCAAACAATTACTAAAAGAAAATACAACCAAAATAAAGAAACTAAAAAATAGCAAAAATGTCATGGAATCCTAAAAATAGCCCAAAAACTTCTAATTTCCATCAAAACTAATAAAACAAAAACTATGGCGTAAATAGTTTAGATATTTTTATATACATCCTTAAATTCCATATGCTCTTCCGAGATTTGAGAGGAGAGGAAAAACGGTGAAAAAAGAAATTACAAAGTTTAGATAATAGGCAAAAATATCTTATAAGTAAGGGTAAAATTGTATCCCAATCTTTAACAACTGAGAAAATAACTTATCATTCAGAGAGAATCAGGGTCAACGCCTCAATGGGACTAGATACAAAAAGTATATGGGATGGGAGGCTACTGTCTTAGTATTAGATGTAGGCCAAAATATCTATTTCTTTTTTTATGCAAAAGAAATATATATCTTAAAAGAATTTAAAATATGTTCAAAACAATAATTTATTGCGATTGAAGATTTTACTTGATGAGTAGACTGTAGATGAATAATCATCATTGTGTGTGTATATATACGTACCGCAGACTAACATACGTGTAGTTCGTACTATTTTGTTTTTCTTTGTTTACATAGGTGATGATTGATTACTATAATTCATAAATTATAAATTTCAAGTTATAGCCATGTGATATTAGATCTACTTGTCATATTTTTTTGTTATTTATACTTTAAGTTGTAAATAAAATACAGAGATGTTACTACTTAGTCCCTCGGACAGTTATCTTTTATACTTGAATCTAGGATTTTAAAAAAATAAAAACAAAATAAAATAAAGACGCTACTATCCCTCCACGGGGAAAATAAACGCAAGAATCATTGCCTTCAAAAAAATGCATGTAATTTGGGCACAAAGAATAAGCAAAAAGACCACCTTCAAAAAATGCATGCACGGACTTTTTTTGCGTGTACTTAACATAAAAACATAAGTACTTTGTTCTTATTTTTCATGTACTTTAGTAAAGATATGTGTACTTTCATTATGTTACGTGATTTTTTCTATGTTACGTATATTTGTTTATTTTTTTAGGTATTCCTTACTCGTCATTAATGTCGCATCAATTATATCCACAGATGAATCAACATAATCTTTAAGCAAAACACACCAATTTCAATGCTGAACTATGAAAACCATCAAGAATCACTATAACAGCTCCTAATAAACAATTTATAGTCCAAATCCAAATGCATAGTTAGTTTTGTAAGAAACAAATCCTACATATATTATATATATAGATGCAGAATATATTTGGAGATGTGTGAGTTGTGTGGTGTAGCAAATATGATGATAATAATACTTTATCTTCAATTTGAACTCCCTATTTGTGTACAATCCATAGATTGCAATCATGACATCCCTAAATTGAATCTAATCCTTATATATCAAGATTGAAAGGTAGAGAAAATATACAAATGTGAATCTAATTCTGGAATTAATAAAGAATAGGTTTGTTCTCATTATGTCGGTGACGAAAGAGAACTTTCATTTATCATGATCATAAAAAACCTAAAGTCTAAACTAAAATATCATGTCCTCTGCTCTCTAATAAATTTCATGAAGTGTAAAAGGCTAATAAAAAAAATATTTATCATTCCCATGACTGCACGTGTTCGTGTTTGTGTCCTTTTCTAAAAGTTTCGGTGTCAAGGTGTCGTATTCGTGTAAACACTACCCATGCTTTCATAGAGTCTAAGTATATTGGGTTAAAAATTAATACATTTTGAAGCATACAAAGCGTGATAAGATATAAAAGGCGTAGTATAAATGTTAATGTCGTCAAATTTATCTTTCGTACAATAGGCACGAGTTATTCCTAATTTAACTAAAAAGAGTGATGGTCCTTCTGTTTTACTTTCAAAAGGGCACTTCAGCTCCACAAAAGGTTACCTTAAGTCTATCTAGAGAGGATGCTATAATGGCTATAGACAATTGTAAAAGAGGCAAAATCTCATTCAATCAAGTGTTGTTTCATGTGCAAAAAAAGGTGCTCAATCTGTATATCATCTCCTCATCTTTTGTAGACGCTAGCTTGCCTACTTCACGTGGTTTGAATTATAACAAGCTTGATTATGGATATGTTGAAAAGTTCTGACGTAAACTACATGTCAATGGCCAAGAAAATAAACCAAATCCTAACTTTTACAAAGAGAATCAAGAGATTTCTTATATTCAAAAATGGAGAGTATCCTCAAATGAGGAATACAAGGGGAATTTAAAGGGGGGAAGTAGCTTAGGCTATAAGCTAATGTTCCAAATATAAAAATGCCCTTAAGTGCCTTTTGCTACTTCTACCTCTAAATACAAGAGCAAAACAAAATACAATGACATAATAAAAGAAAAGAAAATAACAAAAATGCAATAAAACCCTGAAAAGGATCCATTTTTATCACTCTCCCCCTCTTAAGACCAAGCTCGTCCTCGAGCGTTCAAAAAAAATTGGGGACTCGTGAGAAAATTCCAAAAATTGTGCCAAAAAATTGTGGAGGGCAAAAATTAAATTTTAAAAGTTGGGGAGCGCAGATCACATAAATTTTCTTCTTCAAACTTCTTCTCTCAAACCAGCGCTAGAAGCCTCCTCCCGGATAAAAACCAATGTTTCGGATTTGCCATGAGGGTCTTGGGGCGATCCAGCCTGGACAGCAATGTCTTGGCCAATAGAAAGTGGGATCCGGCCAGATCCGAGTGGCGTGAGGGCAGATTTGGGTTGTTTTGGGGCTAGGGTTGGGATCGAGGCACTAGGGCTTGGGTTTTGGGTTAGGGCGAGTCGGGTCGGAGGTTTTTTGGGTTCGGATAGGATGGGGTTTAGGGTGGCAGCAGTAGGGGGCTGTTAGGGAGGTTGTCCGGTAATTTTTAGGCAGCGAAAGGGAATTTTCTTGGGTCAACGGCTATGAAGCACCGACACTCTCCCGAAAGCCACGAGTCGACTTTGACACGAGTCCGACACGCGACACGCTCCGACACGTTGCCGACACGATGGGACACGTTGGAACATATTTGGACACGTTGTCGACACGCTGGGACACGTAAAAAGGACACTTTTTTTTTATTTTTTCTTATGCGATTATGATTCTGCCTTATTTGTGATTTTTAATGTTAAAGTGTGTTTGAATTTTGTCTTATATGGTCAATTTTCTTAATTTCATGTTAAGAATGCTCTAATAATGTATTTTATGGAAAAAAAAAAATCTATTTTATTTCATTAATATATATATTTAAATATATATTATATATTTTAACATATATTATATATTATACGTATCCTAGCGTGTAGTATCCTAGTTTTTGAAAAAATCACGTGTCGCGTGTCGTGTCGAAACACATATTACGTGTTGAGTCCGTGCTTCATAGGTCGAGGGTTTGGGGTTTGGGGCTAGGGGCTAAGGGGGGTTTGAGGTGGTCGGCGACTAGGGCCGGGGGAGGGGGTTCGGCGTTAGGGCTTTTGGGTCAATAGGGGTGGGGCTAGCTAACAGGGGTAGGGTGGCTGCGAAATTAGGGTAAGGGTGGAGGAGGCTAGGCTAGGGTTAGGGTTTTGAAGCCATTGCAAGAGAGCATCAATTTGTTGTTGTTGTCTATCCAATATTCGCCTCATCTCTTGGTAGAACTCCTCTGGTTGTTGTTTGGATTTTTTTAGAGCCATTGAATGTAGTGTACGATTTGATAAAGACACACTGATACACCAGTTGGAGCGACACCTCGCTCTGAAACCAATTTGACATAAACTGCACGTCTATGGCTAAGAAAATAAACCAAACCTTAACTTTTAGAGAGAGTATCAAGAGATTTCTTATATTCAAAAATGGAGAGTGTCCTCAAATGAGGAATACAATAGGTATTTAAAGAGGGGAAGTAGCTTAGGCTCTAAAGTAATGTTCTAGTTACAAAAATGCCCTTAAGTGCCTTTTTGTTACTTCTACCTCTAAATACTAAAGCAAAACAAAATACAATGACATAATAAAATAAAATAAAATAACAAAAATACAATAAAACCCTAAAAAGGCCCCATTTCCATCAAGTTCGAATGGCTCTTATATAGGCAAAAGAAAGATGAAGTCTTGGGATTTGTTGAGTAACCTTATTTCTATTCTTTGTGTTTTTGTCTTTGTGTGGATATCATTAATTTTGAGGATGGTGGGAAGTAAAACGAAACAAAAACTGACTATTGTCTAGAAATTTCAGCACTGCACTCAAGTTCATAAAGTTCCAGTAACCTACCACTTTGAAACTAATCCCACTACAGCCTGATTTCATCTACAATCCTATAAACTTCCTTCAATTTAATAAAAAAATTAACTTAAGATGAATATTCTACCAAAATACACCACAAAACTTTTGGGGACAGTTACAAAATTTTGTAGAGTTCTACACTAGAAAGGATTGTCTCGGTACTGAATTCCGGAAGTCGAAATAAGTGAAATTTATATAATCTTGTGACAGAAGCTCTAAGTTTCCAACCTTAATAGTTTGATGGTCCTACTCCGTTCAGTTTTGCTGAGGATAAAAAGTTCCCTGTTGATTCATTTGCTCCACGCTACTCAAACGAGACATACAGAGTCGTCTCTGGGCATGTGCGAGCGGACCCGCACATGACCCATTGTCATATCTATTTATCTAAGACCATCTCCAAGCGTATGGGCATTTTTCCATGCCAAATACACAGTTTTTGCCATTTTGCACGTGCTTCCAGCTTCAAACGTTTGGCAAACTAGGTTTTTGGCTGGCAAAAATGATTGAGTGTATCCTTAATTTTGAGCAATTATTAATATAAATATTACTTGTGGACGGCATAAGACTTGCCCCCCAAAGTGAGTCCCTATTTATTTTTTGTATAGATTAAGGATACACTCCATCAATGAACATGGCCAAGTGTTCATGAATACTTGTTTAACCTCTTGAAATTTGGTTGGTTGATTATGTCAAAAGAGGGAAATGGACTACTAATTTGGGATAACCAAAATGGAATAGTGGGCATTTTCAATAAGTGCCTGGGCAAACAAAGGTTTGTAGTTGGTGTAATGGAATGGCCCAATCGCAGTATCTATTTTATCCAAGGGCTCAATCTCACTACTAAGGAGCTAAACCTACAACAATATCAAATGAAAGAATTACATCCCAGACAAGGAATGAAACCACATACATTTATATAACAGATTTAAAACACATACAAAAAAGAACCCTTGATCACATTTATAGTTACTTAGACCACAGAGATTACAACCAATACTAAAAGCAGCCGTTTTAGTTGTTGAAAACTTAAGATAATATATTTCCACGGAGACGGTTATCCCATACAAACCCAATATTAGCTTAAAGAATTTGAAAACAAAAAACCATCGATATCCCAAACCCAGAAAGTTAGAGAAGGAGAGGCCTCTTACCTCTCTCAACAGAATCCTCATATCGGAGTAACTCACTCAATCAATTTTCCATTTAAAAAAGATGAAGCGTAATTGGGTTTCGAAAAGTGTGAACCAAAAGCAATTCGTTGGAAAGAACTAGAAGTGGGGGCTATAGTACAAAAAGAATAAACTCCGCCGCCAAATACTTTGAGAGGGTGTTAACTCTCAAATATTACAAGTTTAATTTTACTTCAAAATATCATCTAAGTTTAATTTTTACTTCGTTATAGAGGGTAAGCCACGATTTAAAATTTATTCATTTTCTTTCTTTCTTTCTGTATATTCAAATCTTTCAACTTCTCAACTTCATAACATCACGACTTCATAAATCAAAAACAAATTTTCAACTACAAATTAATCTCATTCACGTTAATACTCTATTAATGTGAATAATTTTAGAAAATTTGGAAGGAGTCGAGCATCCACTGAATGTAAAGAACATCCACTCAATATTAATCCCTCATTCTCTCTACACGTTCGTTATGTTTGATAAAATGAAATGAATCATCCACTTAATCAAATTAATGAATGGAATGAATCGCAAATCCACTGAATCAAATCAATTGAACATCCACTGAATCAAACGAGTTGGTATATTTTTACTTTTTTTATTCGTTTTGAAATCGATGATTGGAATTCTTGAAAAAACCATTTTAAGACGTTTTGAAAACAACAAATGGAATCAATTGAATTGGTTTTGAAACCTATTGGGTTTTGAAACGAATTGGTGTTTTAAACTTCTTAGGATTTCGTTCAGGGTATATCAGACGAACAAAAATTCCAAACTCATCATGTTTCTGACGAATTAAGGTGCGCATTTTAACTTAGCCTCATTTGTGTCTTTTACCCCGGATTTTAATCCCTTTTTCCCGTCACATTTATGCTGAAACAAAATTTGGCCATTGGAATAAGTTCATTCGGGGAAAACATCACAATATGTGATCCCTTATTCGTTAGGTTTCTCCTAAGCTAAGTGTTCTACTTCGTTGTTGTTGCCATAATATGTGATCCCTAAAATTGTTCAACACTCAACCTCTAGGGGGAAATCTAAAGGAAACGATCATCCCTTTGGTTGGCTGCGCCAGAAAGAGGACCATGCCCTGAGGAAAAATTGTACTCTTAATAAGAACTAGAAATATCTCGAAGTTGATCGAGTTTCTACATATGGATTGAATCCCCCTATAACGTTATATTTGGATGAGATTGGCTCCACGCTATGAAGATTATCCCATCCACCTACCACCAAAAGCTTATATGCATCACCGATCGGGGGATAATAAAGATAAAGGGGAATATGGTTGATTTTCGACAATGATTTATCAAAACTACCAGGCCTAAATAAGAAGAAAAAAAAATAAAGTGGTTATAGATGATGCGATCAAAGACGAGGTTACTCCGTTCAACTAAAAAACAAAGTATTGGAGGCCGAGGGTGGAAAAAATAAGGGAGGCCCTGTGAAAAGAATCATATAATCATTACAAGAAGTCATGTTTGACGACTCACACCCATGGAAAAAAATTATGATCAACAATTCACTCATTGATCATGAAAAGAAATAATTTATCTCTATTCTCAAAGAAAATCAAGATGTATTTGTTTGGCAACCGTGCGACATGTTAGGGATTGATCTCGAAGTCATGTGCCATCGACTTCATGTGAATCTGGCATTCCATTTTATGACACAAAAGTCACGCCGAATAAACCCCGAAAAGGCATGAGTCGTGAAAGAAGAAGTAAGGAAACTTCTGGAGGCAAGATATATTAAAGAAGTTTAATTCCCCATGTGGCTTTATAACCTAGTTGTCGTCAGGAAGAGTAATGGCAAGTGGATAGTCTGCATAAACTTCACCGACCTGAACAAAGCTTGTCATAAGGACAACTTTACTTTGCTAAATATTAACCAGTTGATTATTGTCACAACCAACTATGCACAGATGAGCTTCTTAGATGCTTACTCGAGGTATCACCAGGTCCTTTTTTCAGACCCAACCAGGAGAAGACTTCATTCATCACTACCCTTGGTATATATTGTTATACAGTCTTGCCATTTGAGCTCAAGAATGCAAGAGAAATCTACCAATAGTTGGTCACTAAAATGTTCAAACACTAACTAGGTGACATCATGAAAGTATTGTAACACCCCATACTTTTATGGGTATTTAAATTATACGAGTGCTTGTAATTTAATAATTTGAGAAATGAAATGATAGGATTAAATATTAATTGAAAAGAATCAAATTAGTATTTGTATGTACTATATTTACTTACGGGAATAAGTAAATGAGTTGGATTGTTTTTATATCATGTCGCAGGCGGACAAAAGCGACGAGTGGTAATATATTATTCGGAACACATGCAGAGTTGTGTTGGGTTCAAGAAGTAATTTTTTGCTAAGTTACTCGAATGGTGATTTTGAGTGCACGGTTGATCTGGAATGGGTCGAAATAGTCATAATTAAGTATCCGGGGTAGTGTTTGGATTTCGGGAGCTTTTGAGACTAGTCGAGACTCACAATTGGGTACACGAGTCATTTTACACTTGGGCTAACACCCAATTTTGGGATTTAATACATGAGGGGCAGCCATAACCCCCAATTCTCTAACCTAAGAGAGAGAAAGAGAAGAGAGAAAGAAGAAAAGAAAGAAGAAGAAAGAGAAGAGATAAATGGAGGAAGAAATCAAGAAGGAATTTCAGATTTCATTCACCATACAAAGAGGAAGATCAAATCATCTACAATTCAAGACAAGTGTTTAACTTACTTTAATAATTTAATTGTGTTTATAATTCATATTATAATTGGTGAAAAATATGAATTTTTGGGTAGGATTTTGTCACACCCCGTAATTTTATTGATTTTAGTTCAGGGATTAATTGAATTAAATGAGAATTAATTGAGAATTAATTCGGGTATAAATACTAGCGAGATGTGAGTTGGTATTTGATTATGATGTTAAAATTGAAAATTTCATGAGTATTGAAAATGTTAAAATTGTCGCGAGACAGAAATACGAAAATTTAGAAATTTAAATTGGGACGCACGTGTCAGTCGCGTCAGGAATGTAATTATTTGAATTAAAAAGTGAATTATATTTTTATCAATCGAATGGTCATTTTGAGTGCACCAACGTGTCCGGAAGGGTCGAAATAGTCAGAAAATACTAGTTGGGAGTTTAATTTGGGTCCCGGGGCATTTTTGGACATACCGGCAACCCAGAAGGGTGGTTTGGTAATTTTAAAAATAGGGGAATTAAAACCCACGAATTTTTGGAGTTAATTTTATATTAGTAATGAACCCATTAAGTTCATTATCATCATTTATCAAGTAGTGGGCTACGGGAGTTAAAGGGAGAGTCCTGAGAGGTTCCAAAAGAAACCCCTAGCCACCATCAACATCTTTGGGAGAAATCTGTAGAGAGAAAGAGGAGAATCAACCTTCATCCTTCAACATCAAATCAGAACATCTAAGGCAAGTGGTTTAATTACATAATTTCAAGCGAATGTTTCCTCCATGCTTAGGATTGAATATATGTCTTGTATTGAAAGTTTGATGAAAAACCCAAGAAATTGGAGATAAAACTCATAATCTTATATAGGGATTGCATATAGAATGGTAATGAATGAATTCCATATCCAAAATGTATCTTTTGATGATTTAAAAACGGATTTATAAGGAGAAATTATAGACGTTAAAATTCTCGCTTCATGTTTATAGGGTTTGGGATAATGTTTGGGAATTATGATGATTACATGTTAATTTAGGAAGCATTGACCCCAAATATATGTTAGAGGGTGACTTAGGAGGACTAAGAGTAGTTTAAAAACGTTAAAACTTAATTGGGATGATCTTAGTGGGGATTTAGAGGAGAGAAATCTGAAGAAAAACGAATTGGGGGAAATTCTGGGCGCAGTTTGCCATCTCGTTAGACGACCTGCCCAGGTCGTTCGAACGAGATTCTAACGAGATGACAGTACCCCTTCTAAAAAGTTGGTAGTTCGTTCGAACGACACTCGTTCGAACGAGACTTCTAACGAGTTGACAGAATGGCCTTTTAGGCCTGATTTTATTTCAAAAGTCCCGTAGACTTAATTAATTGAGAATTAACCTTCCCTTATCGACTAGTGGGTAAAATTATGAGAATTGGGGTACGTTGAGGAGTAGAACTTAGAACCTTATAGTAAACCGGATGACATTTGTGGATTAAGAAACGAGTACCTAACTACGACGTGAGAAGGGTTGACAACGTTAATATACAAATCGGGGACTTGTGAACGTGTAACACAAAATGATGGTATAAGAATGAGAACTATATCTATATTAATCATACGAGATATCTAAGATGTGCGAATACTTAGTATATGTGGTTTTATGTGTAAAACATACCTACCATACATGCTATCACGGGAGGTCTGCGTTCGATTAGGGTCATCTAATCTTTATGTGCCTATGGGGGATTTAGATTGGTACCTCTAGGACATAGGTCAGATAAGGACTTATTGAGAAGTTAATAAGTCTGCTGATCATGGGAGCGTAGGTATGTGCGTGACCCATGTGATGTGAACTATGTTCGCCTCCATTTTGTGTGATTGTTATTATTTGAGAACGATTCCTGAGAGATTCGGAATGCGTGGTCCTTATGTACGTGATGTACCGGGATTGGATAGCAGAGTATGTGTGCACCGCAGCTTAGTCTCGGGGTGCTAGTATTGTATATTTGTTATGAGAATTATATATTGTTAATTGAAATGAACTGTAATGTATAAATGTGAGTATCTATAATATCAACGTTTTGTAAAAGATAAAATGGAAGATCTCTAGTGATTAGTAGTACTAAAATGGGAAACTGTGTAGAAGAGTAAAACACTCTGTTTAAAATAAGATGTCGGGAATTAAATCGTGAATCGTATAGTAACGTTAGATTTTATATTGGACCAGTTAGATACGGGCATAACTAGATTCGATTACGGACACGTTAGGAGTGCACAGATAGTCGAGAGGTGAGTAATTCATGTGAGAGCACGTCTTAACATGTATTTTGCATTCATTGTTTTATGTCATTAAAACACTTGTTATGTTTTAAACTGTTTTCACCATCGGGCTCTGACCCGTTTGCTTCCAAATATATTTTTTTGTAAAAACCTTTTAGGTGCCCAGCCACAAGGACACCAAGCATAGGAGTTCCATTCAGGTGACGTACTGTAGCTGCTGTGGAAGTTACGGGACCTTGACAGTAGACGCCTCCACTTTCGATCTTGATTCTATGTTATCAAATTGTTCTCATCTGTTGGGAATGTCGCCCCATTTCTTTTAAACACTTTATTTATCCAGTCATATCAGATTTTGGGTTGTAATTAATATAGTGATGCAGACTTAGTATTGGTTTATTCCTGTATTTGGATTGTTATGAGGAGTATTCCTACAGATTCATTTTTATTGTATGGTTGTTCTATTGTGACTATGTTGTGGTGGTTATGTTAGCATTTCATAATTTACTTATTGCATGTTAATCGGATTTAATTAAAATCGACAACTCACTTTTTAAATATTAGGTGGCTAGAAATTGTTAAAACGTTTTTCGACAGTGATGCTATGAACTGAACCAACTTGACATTTTGTATTAATTTAATAAAGGAGTAGCTACCCGGTATTTAATTAGTCGGGGTGTCACAGATTTATGTGAGAAAATGGATTTTCGTGAAATGATTTCATAGAAATCGGATGTGATATTTATACCATATGAAATCTGGAAAAAAAAATTAAACCCCATATGATGTATAGAATCTTATAAATAAATCTTATAATAATTCATAGAAAAGATGTTATCTTGAATGGTTCTTGTGAGGATTAAAGAAACCATGAAATTGAATTAAGAATAATTTTTTAATCTGCCATAAATTTTCGTATGACTTCAAATGCATGCCATTTTCTGTATGATTTGAATTAGATTCTAATTTATGGATGAAAAGAAATGTATGGAACTTATATTTCTAATGAGATTTGAATGATGTCATTTAGACTTATGTAGAGTGGGTTATAGATGTTTTAGTGCAAGGTGTTTAAGGTGCTAGAAGCTGAGTTACGAAAATTTTATAGACAATTCAAACGCATGCCATTTTCTGTATGATTTGAATTAGATTTTGATTTATAGAGGAAATGAAAGGTGTGGAAGTTATCTTTCTAATGAGAATTTAATGAGATTAATTAGACTTATGTAGAGTGAGTTATAGCTATTTTAGTGCAAGGTGTTTAAGTTGCAATAACAGCTGAGCTATGGACATTTTATATACAATTCAAATGCATGCCATTTTATGAGTAATTTGAACTAGATGATGAGATATGGATGAAAAGAGAGGTATGGAAGTTTTCTTTATAATGAGATTTTAATGAGGTCAATTGGACTTCTGTAGAGTGAGTTATAGCTGTTTTAGTGCAAGGTGTGTAATCTACCATAAATTAAAGTTGTGAGAATTTGTGATTTTTAAGAGTTCTAATGGGAAAAGGACCCTTGGGGTTCGAATAGGAATTTCGGATGTAATTGGGATACGAGCTAGTTGTGATAAGCTTAATATTTATAATAAATAAATGTGATATTTATATTATAAGTAAGTGAATACTTATGAAATTAAATCGAATATGTATATTCGGGATTACAAGCTAATGCTACGAGAGATAAGCATGGATAGCCGGATTTAATGATATATATATATATATATATATATATATACGGGTATAGAGACAGTATATATATGATATAATTATAAATATATCTGTGTGTGAATGGTATATTTATGTGAAGCATACCCCTCTAGTGCTATCATGTAAAGTTGCGCGATGTGGGTGAGGCCCTTGGCTTGAGGAGCAGGGAGCGTATAGTCCCCAGGTCATAGCGTCCATTTTATATTGTGTGATTTTTATCAGGGGTGAGATGTGGTGGGTATGTTTCATTTTCATTTTCGGTGAGGAACTATGACCGCTTCCCATACGTTTTGATTTGGTTTTTACCAAGTCAGTGTGAGAGTCCGACCGCTGGTACCCAGGATGGTGAGTGAGTAATTCCCTGGAAGATGATAGCATTGAGAGACTGCATCCATTGAGTTATAGCTCCGAGGGATGGTTATTATACTTATATAGTGTGTGATATATATATATATATATATATATATATATGATGTGAAACACACATATATATACAAAAAAATAAATAAAGAATTGAATGTGAGATAAATTCTGGATCTTCCGGGAGTATAAAATTCGAAATAAAATAGGCGATACTTATATAAAGATGAGAATATTATATACGAGGTTGATAACACTAAAACGTGAATAGTGTAAATAACTAATGCAAGTTATTCATTATGTAAGGATGAATCATAAGTGAGAAATTATAATGTATAAGCTCGAGCGATAGCTTAAAATATTTTATATTACGCAAGGTACGTGTTAGCGTATGGTGACTTGGGAGTTATGCGAGGCGCTAGTTAGGATAGGTAGCTAACTAATGTGTTTTAAAATACATGTGTTAGGTGTGCACTGTTAGATGAGATGTGAGGGGTATCTCAAATGAGTGCGAAACCAGTTTAAATATGGAGAGTATTATATTTTAAATATTAAAGTATGTTAATTACTTGCTAAAATATTTTCAAAACTCGGGCTCTGAGCCGTTTCTCTATTTTCCCCTCTCTTGCTAAATATGTATATACATAGGTGTCTAGACACAGGGATACCAGGATGATGATTCCTTCGAGTCAGACATTTGCTGCAGCAGCTGTGGATGCAAGCATGTTTATTTTATACGTTTTTATCCTTATGATCTGGATAGGAGGTACTGTAGATACACTCGGGCTGATAGCCCAACTGTATTCATTTATTCTTTTACCACCTTTTTGTGCGGCATTCGATTTGATTGTATTATGTTGTACCGAGTGTTCGATTATTTTATTTCATTTCAGTTTCGTTTATATAAACTGTGTGAATGTTTTATTTAGTTGGTTTGGTTAAAAATATTTGTTAAATAAAATTTGACGCCAGCCTAATAAGTTATTATTAATTAAATTAGTTTTCGACAGTGATGCTAAGATTGAACCATACGAGATTCCTGTTTTAATCTGGTATAGGATTGATCACCCAGTATTTTATTAGGCGGGGTATCACTAGTATACATTGATGATATGCTCGTAAAATTAAGTATAAAAAATGACCATTTACAGGACCTAACAAAGACACTTAAGGTCCTCAGATACTAGATGATAAATTTTATCGCAACTAAATGCCATTTTAGAGTAGTTCGAGAAGTTCCTCGGATACATGGTGAGTCAAAGGGGAATCAAAGTGAATCTCGACCAGATTGAGTTGATTAAAAATGTTCAGCCACCTAAAATAGTTAGGGGGGCATAAAAGCTGACTATAATGTTATTAGACTCATCCGCTTTATCTCGAAGTCCTATAAGAAGTTTTGAACATACTTTCCTCTCTTGAATAAGGAGAAGGGCCATGCCTAGAACGTAGAATGCTCGAAGGCACTTGAAGAAATCAAGCTTTAATTAAGTTGATCACTTCTACTAGTCGTCCCAAATTTGGGTGATCCAATTTACCTCTATCTCACGATGTTCAACTATGCAATTAACTTAGCGTTAATGTTTTAAAAAGGGGGAAGCAATCCCTAATATATTATATTAGAAAGACACTACCGGACTTCGAGAAATTCTACCTTTCTCTAGAGAAACTAGCTTACATAATGGTGTTTGCCTTATAAAATTTGATGCACTATTTTTATGCCCGCTGAATCGTAGTTATCGCCTCATTTCCACTCAAGGCAATTCCCAAAAAGGCCTACCTCTTTGGATAGATGTCCAAGCGATCGGTGGAACTAGGAAGGTTCTATATCCATGTGACAACCTGCCTATTTCAGTCACGGGTGATCAATCATTTACTAAAATTGTAAGAGGGGTGAATTCCTTTCAATTATACGAAATACTTTAGATACCCGGGTGAGTTCCTTTCAATTATACCAAATACTCTAGATACCCCAATTTAAAAAATCCCAAATAAGGAGATGGTTCACACAATATATCTATCTTAAAACTTTCTTTCAAATTTAACAATTAAAGTTCCCAATTTTTAATTTCCACAAAATTAAAATTAGACACGGCTAAATAGATATTTAATATCCAATTCAAGTTCTAAATTATGCCAAACAAACTTAAGTATACATTTTGCCAAATTAATTAAGACAACTTGAATTAAATTAAACTACAATTACCCAAACTAAATTAGCACCAAAATTATACCAAAGTTGTGGTTTACACCAAATTTTATCTTTTTAGTCTTAAGCATGCATCTACGTATTTTGCAAGATAAATAAACAATTATAACACACAAGGCGTGATGCACGAGGAAAACTAGGCCTGTGTTTCAGCCGGATCGAAAAATGCTATTTTGAAAATAAAATAATTATTCCGATTTTTTATCCAATTTTTTTGGAACATTAAAAAAAATCGAACTCAAAAAAATTAAAAATTGACAAAAATCGAAAATTCACAAAATATATTAAAAATCCAAAATTCCAAAATTTCAAAAAAATAAATTTTCGATTACTCAAAATTCTCATTTTAAAGAAATAAAGAAAAGGGTTACCAAACACGTAAACATAGATGAGGATTTGACCCATTTTTTCATTTGTGTAGAAGTTAAGAGGATACTCTCCTTTTATAGATTACACTTTAGACCCTCTCACTGTCCCAACTGACGTGGGATATGAAAAACGTTAAAAAAAATCGAAAAAATTGGAAATCAAAAAATAATTCCAAAAAATCGGAAAGAATTCGGGAAAAAAATCAGATCAGCATAGTTTCGAAAAAATTGAAAAATAAAAAATCCAAAATTGTTTTCGATTTTCGATCCGATTATTTCGGAAACATCAGAAATCGGGAAACTAAAATTTCATTCCAAATTCAGAAAAATCGGATAAAAAATCAGCAAAATCGGAAGTTCGAAAAAAAAACACAGCCCTAAGAAAAACCCACAACGGGAAAAATCTCGGACGTCCCAGCCTACAAATCCACTGAGTACGGTATTTTTACAAAGATACAACAAGAGAACTTATAACGACGACTCGACTCCCTTCAAGCCTTGACGCTCCTTCGTTCTTCAACCTTCGCCTAATAGATAACGTTGGAGACCACCAATGTCTTGAAATCCACCGATGGGGCTCAGCTACTGTCAAAATATACAAAGGCCTTTCCTTCGTATGCACACCACGAACCAATAACGGAAACCTCGGTAGGAAACTTTTTCTCCTTTTGGGGGATGAGAATAAACTCGGTGCCAAATTGATCTCAAATAAAGTATATATACATAGAACTTGGATCAAACTAAAACAATGGGTGTAAACATGTGTGTTGGTAGAAATTCAATCGTGAAAAACAAGCACACATAGTGGGACTTTTGAATGGAAGGATTTTTCTCTCAAAGGTGGTAAAGAAACTCTCAAAAATCTTAAAAAATATTGTTTCCCACACATTTTAAATCAGGTAAAGAGTTAGTGGGGAAGAATGCAGTTAAAAGGAAAAACTAACGAAACTGCAAAAAACACCGCCATGTCGTTCGAATGACTTTTGAATATCGTTAGAACTACTTGGTTCGAACAAGTTTCTTACAGGAAAATAGGGTAAAAGTGCAAACTCTTGTTAGATATCTCGTTCGAACAACATCGCTCTAACGAAAAAACAGAAAAAAAAATGTCAAAAGTTCGTTTGATACCTCGTTCGATGTTCATTCAAACGAGAAAAAATTTCGTTCGAACAACAATTCAGAAACCCCAAATCATTTTTCAAGCCCAAAACTTATATGCAAAGTTTGAAAATGATTTTCTGAGAAATATGAAAAGTCGTTATGACAAAAATTTAATAAAAAGATACCCATAAAAATATATCCAAGACTCTATATATATTAAATGCATTCCTTTAGAGACACTGGAATCCAAATGTTAATGACGTGAAACATGACACGAAACCGACAAGGATGAAATCTTCACTATGGACTTGGTCGCTACGTCTTCAACTTAAACTTCAAACGTCATAGGTTTGGAAGGATACCACAAATATCCATCCTATGACTCAATTAGTTTTGTCTGGAATTAAGCCAATACTACAAATTGACTCGATTGAAAATTTGCCCGAACGAATCTCCCCTTTTGGCTAATCCGGGATAAAACCAATAACAAAATCATATGGGCCACCAATCTCTTCTAAAAGGACACAACCCTACCAAAATAAAAAATTACAAACGCTTGACAAGGGATGAAATGTTTGTCGCTTTAAAGGATGCCACTAAGGATGAAATCCTGCACACTTAAACACACCATTAAATGCATATGGAATATAACAAGATAAATAGCATGATTAAATAAATACTTACACTTTGTCTAACATGATCTACCTAAGAAAGACGTATCCCCCTAAGTTAGATCTCCCCATATTTAAATGGTTTAGATACCATTTCTCCCCCTTTTTGTTCAGGAATAAACAAAGATTAAAAAATGCACAAATACACTTATTTCTCCCCAATTAAATCAAATACTCCCCCTAAATGAAACAAGGGTTATAGATAATGGAATAACAAGTATAATTGCAATGGTGAATAAAGTGATAAGTACAATGAAGCAATATGACAACAAGCAGTCAACTAATCCACAAAAATAGTTTTCGATACCAACTAAGATGCAATATATAATAAAAATGATACCAACTAAAATGTACCAAACATAAGCATGTGATATCAAACAAACGAAGCAATAAGATGGATACCTATAATAACAAGAAGCATACATGGACTTAATAATAAGGCAATAACTCAAAAATGAATGAAATACCATATATATATATATATACAAACACACACAAAAGATACTAATAACGCACACGCACATATACATAGGTATAAACACCACACATGACACAAAATACATTAAGCTTTCCACAATCATATGGCAAAAATGTGTCAAATAATATGTGGTAAACGGAAGTGAATGGGTATGAACTAGCAACAAAAGAATTAAAACCCAATCACTTAAACATGCTCATGGAATTCTTATTTGATTGCAAAACTTTATCATACTTAAATATAACCTCATGTAACAATATAAAGTGAACTCAATGAACAAACATATACAATGCACACAAGCCTAGAATTTTGATGATTCTTTAAACCAATAGAGTCATGACAAAAATAGCATAACTAGGATACATTGTCATTGTGCAAACCCGTTGATATATCCATCCAAACTTCCTCGTACATAATATTCCTTTTCTTTTCTATTGAATGTTCATATCAAACTCAACTACTTTGGCTTTAGCTAATTTTAACTAAGCCACGTTTTTAGGCCATATTTCAATTATGGCTTTTCAAGCAAAGTAATTTTATCTTTCGCAGCCCGATTCCATTGATAAACAACTACACTGGATAAATATTTTTCTATTTTTTTAAATCCGGGTAACGGTTCTTACATGCACAAATCCTCCATAATCATAGCAACATGTAGATGACTAAAGTGATAGGAGAACATCTCACTTAGCTCAAATATTCATGTGAAGTTAAAGATCAAATGAGCTCGTGCATGTGTGAATCAAGGCATATAAAAAGAGAATCCATTAAGCAAGTTAAAGTCAAACTACTCCATGCAAGCATGGTAAAGAACACTTTAAGGATTGTAAATCTTAATCAAAAGTTTTAGCCACATGGAAGCTGATAAGCACCCAAAAGTGTACATTTTATACCCCGAATAGATGTATTTTAGTTCCTAATTCTCGACAATAATGGTCTTATGTGCTTAAATGTTCAATGTGCAGGCTTGATTGAAGTTGCGGTGTCAAAAGCATTATTTCGAGGTAATTTGCAGTCAAATGGAGATAATTCCCCATTCCCGTAACCTTATCTAAGCCTAAACCTACCCCGAACCCCGTGCGTGTTTAGTTTATCCCCTTTTAATACTTTTGAGATTTTTAGTTTGAGTTGTTTTATTTTAGATTTATCTAGAATTTTTAGGTTTTATTTACTATTTTTATATTTTATTTTTATTAGTATATTTTTATTTTATTTGTATTTTTATTAGTTATTAGTTTTATTTTATTAGATTTTACATTCTTTTTAGGATTTTAGTTTTAGTTTAATATATTTTTATTTATATTTTTTATTTTAATTTCTTTTTAGTTTCATTTTTATTTGAGTCTTTATTTTATTTTTAGATTAGGATTTTATTTTTAGACTTTTAGTTTTATTAATTTTTTTTAGGTAGTTGGTTTTTATTTCAAGGGTCCAAACTAACACACACACAAACTTACCTACATATTATCCTACACCTAAACTAAACCCCGCAACCACACACCTATTCCCCTACACCCTCACCCACACTATCTCCCCTCTTCATCTTCTTCCCCCACACCACTCTCTCTTCTCAACCCTCCATTAACACATAAACCCACCACCCAAACCACCATTGCCATCACCCTAACCACCAACCCATTAACCCCCCAACCACATACCTACCCTCCGGCCAATCACCCACCTGAACCCGACGCCTTAGCTAACTGCCACAATCTGGCAGAACCAACTCGCTGGCGAGTCCCCACTGAACCCAAACTCGGTCGCAATCTCCGACCCTTGCGGCTACCCCTCATCCGGTGGCCTACCCACCAACCTATCGACACCACCTCACCCGTCGCCACCATTCAACCCGAACCCAACTGCTCCGATCGCGACGCCCAGACCATCCTCAAACCCAAAACCCGGACCGGTACCAACAGCCAACTCGGACCGCCTGCGATACCAGTCCAACCCGCAATCGAGCTCCTGTAACCCATGACCCAAAGCCTCAAGCCCCTGTCGAACCCATGCGCCCTTACCCATTTCAAAATCAATTCCCACTTCAAACCCAAAAATCCAATAAACCCATTTTGTCCCAAATCAACTAATACCACAAGACAAAAAATCAATTGACCCACATGTGTTAATTAAACCAATTTAACCCTCTTTTCCCTTATTACCCCCAAATACATCTTTTAACCCTTATACCCAAAATACCCGATAACCAAATCTGATTTTTATTCCCTCACACTCTCATTACCTCACACAATCCATGCCACACCTCTTCCATATGCTCACCCAAGTATATTTCCCAATTTAACCCCTTAGCTCCATGTGCATATAAAAGAAGACCTCAAGACCATTTGGAAGGGCTTTTTAATCAATTTGTAGAGAGAATTCTAGAGAGAGATAGTTAGAGTAGAAAATAAATTAGGTAGATCATTTTGTAAATAGTTTTATTTTATTTTTTTATTAGAGATTAGTGAGTGATAAATTAGTGATAAATTCAATTGAGCGTGTTTTTATTATTAAAAATTATTTGGAAACTCTAATTGGATGGATGATGTGAAAATTCAAGGATTGAAGTCCAATTTCACTCAAAGAGATTTGGTTTGATTGTTCTTCTCTTCTATTTTAATTTATTAGCCTTTGCTTATTTGTTCATCATGTTTAATATCATGTTAGACTAAATCTCACTTTCAAAGGGGTGGGGTGAACACTTATTTGATGTTATTTTGACTTATTGATTAATTGAAATTCCATTTGAATGTTAATTTTAATCCATCACCCTTAAATTTACGCATCGAGAGAGGGTAAATGATTTTTGAGAGAAAATTAAAATTCTAGTTATAATACTCATTTTAGATTCGAAGTAGAGATAGCGTTTTCTTAAGTGTGGTATTATTACTTGAATTTCAACTCTATTTTCATTTTTTAGATTTACATAAATTTTGATAAATTGATCCTAGCGGGTGATTAATTAAAAGGCGTGTAGATCTATTTTTCTAGAGTTGTGAGGGGTTAAACTTAATTTTTTAAAAGATTACTATTAAAATTACACTTGCAACGAGAGTTGATTTGTAATTTTGATATTAATTTGGGAGAATTCAAGTAATTAAATTAATTAGTTAGAATAGCTAAAATTTGTAGTGTAGTCTCACTCTTGATTGCTCTCACTATTATTTAACTCACTTTATCTCTTATTTTTGTGTTAGACTTTATTTTTCATTTTAGTCACTTTTTAGTTTGTCATTTGATCTTCCATTTAGTTTAGTGTTATTTCATCTCACCTCACAATTTTTTTTAATATTAAAAGAGTTAAAAAAATAGAAAAAGCAAAAATCCCAAAAAGAAAATAAAAAGTGAATTGCAATTATTTTCCCCTCGCTTTACCACCTTGATGTGGATTGACATCCTTACTTATCGCTCTACACTTTAGTTTGATATTATTTTGTAGGTAATTTGAAGATTCTGATTAGAGGATCTTTTCAAGCAACGATGAAAAAAATACACTGAAAAATTCTTTCTATCAAATGGCGCCATTGCCATTCTTGAGAGCGTGAAGCACTTGGAGCGGATTTCAACTTATAGATCATTTATTTTTCGCACTTTTTTTTATTGTTAGTACCATTTTTATATTTTTAGAAGGCTTGTATTAGGATTGTTCTATTCTTGACTTGTATTACGGTGCATAGAGACACCATTTATTTTTATTTTTATTTGTAATAATTAATTGGAAAGATAAGTGTGATAGGGAAATCGGACAAGGTAGAGAGAGAGCGCCAAAAGTGAGGAAAAGAAGCCTCTCTACATTGGGTCGGTAGGACTCCCGGGGCCAACTTAGATTGGCGTGATCTCCCCCCGATCGACTCAAATTTTTCGACACCCCACGACTTAAAAATCGTGGGAGGTACATCTCTTGAACCCTCGCGCCCCTCCTGTTAGCGAGTCAATTCTTGTGTGTGATTACGTGCTCTTGTGTGATTTTATTCTTGCATTTATTTTCGAATGGTGTGATGCATTAAATTGCTAATACCTACACCCGGCCAGTCACAAGAATCCATCATCCTCAATGAGGACGATCCAGAAAAAAACGTCCAAATTGGCAAGGCCTTAAGGAAAGAGGTCAAAGAGGAGATGATTAAGCTGTTAAGAAAGAGGCAGAGCATCTTTACTTGGAGCCACGAAGAAATGCCGGGAATCACTCCAAAAGTTCTCTGCCATAAGATTAATGTGACCGATGGTGTAAAGTCGATCCGATAGAGAAGGAGAGTCTACTCTCGTGAAAAGTATGATGTCATTCGGGAAGAGGTGAAAAAGTTAGAGAAGGCAGACTTCATCAGACAGGTCATTTACCGAGAGTGGTTGGCCAATGCTGTCATCGTCCCCCAAAGCAAAGTGCAAATAGAGGATGTGTGATGACTTTACAGACTTGAATAAAGCCTGCCCCAAAGATAGCTTCCCATTGCAGAGGATTTGATCAGATGGTAGAATCTACCCCAACCATGAGTTAATGAGATTCATGGACACCTATTCAGGTTATAATCAGATATTCATGGATTCGACTGACGCAGAGAAGACAACCTTTATAATTGATAAGGGGACCTATTGCTACAAGGTCATGCCCTTTGGATTAAAGACTGCGGGGGCAACGTACCAAAGGCTTAAAAATAAAATTTTTGAGGATCAGATTGGGAAGACAATGGAAGTATATGTCGACGACGTGTTAACAAAGAGCCTCAAAGACGACACTCACGTGGCCGACCTTGAGTGCACTTTTAACACAATGGATGAGTATATGATGAAACTCACCCCCGCCAAGTATGTCTTCAACGTAGGAGCAAATAAGTTTTTGGGATTCATTGTGAACCAGGTGGGGATTGAAGCCAACCCAGAGATGATCAAAGATTTATTGGAGATAAAGACCCCCACGATAATAAAGGATGTGCAGTGGCTAACTGGACGAGTGGTTGTATTAAATAAGTTCGTGTCTAGAGCTACCAGTAAATACCTTCCTTTCTTCAAAATATTGAGAAAAGTTTTTGAATGGAACAATAAGTGTGATAAGGCTTTTTAAGATTTAAAGTCATGTCTCAGCTCTCCACTCTTGTTATCAAGACCAGTCCAGGGAGAAAGGTTGTACCTTTATTTAGCAGTGTCAGAGAAGAGGATGAAATTCAAAAGCAGTGTACTTCAACAACAAGGCCCTCCAAGGGGCCGAACAAAGATACCCCAAAATGGAAAAGTTGGCCTATGCTCTGATTCATGCCTCATAAAAGATGAAGCTCTACTTCCAGGAACATACTATGGTAGTCCTCACAGACTCACCCCTCAGAATGGTCATTCAAATCTTAAAAAGTCGGGAAGACTGGTGGCTTGGGCAATTAAGTTAGGGGAATTCGATATTATCTACCAGTCGAGAATGGCCATTAAGGGACAAGCCATGACTGACTTCGTAGTCGAGTTCACCTGGGACGAGGCCCATACAGGAGGGATTAAAGACACAACTTGTGAGAAGGAGAGCAATGTATGTCCTCCCCCAGCCGAGGCCGAGACGAATTTTATGAGAAATAAGATGTCGGAGAACAATGAGGAACGATACCTCTTCCAAAAGGGAACCCTGAAAAGGGTAATTTTTCTCAAAATGGTAATATATGGAGCCGCTTCGTTGGTGAATCTTTATGTGAGAGCGAAAGTGGGGCAGGTTTGATTGTGTCTCCTCGAGATGGGACCAATATTAAGTAAGCACTGAGGTTCAACTTCAAAGCCTCTAATAATGAATCAGAGTACGAGGCCCTCCTTACAGGTCTCTCCCTCGCCCGGACACTGAACATAGGCCAACTTCTTATCCATAGTGACTCTAAATTGGTTGTTAATCAAATTTTAGGGATGTATGAGGTTAAGGACGACAGAATGGCCAAGTACTTGGGAAAGGTGAAGACAATATTAAAGCATTTCAGTGAAGTAAAGTTGAAGAGGATACCCCGGCTAGACAATGACCGAGTCGATGCTTTGGTAAGGTAAGCTTCAGCGATAAGAACTAAAATTAAAAGAACAATCGCGATAAAGATCCTTCATCGATCGACGATTGAAGATGAATAAAATATCATGAAATTCTTCTTCAACTTGAGTATGGGAGCCTTCTAGATGGAACCCATCATCTGGTACATCAGAGATGAGTAGCTGCCTAAGTCTAAGGTCGAGAGAAAGATGCTGAGGAACAAGGCTACCAAGTTCTCCCTTATAGGAGGCATCTTATATAAGAAAGGGTTCCTGCTTCCTTTACTCAGATGTGTCCATCCATCTGAGGTAGAGTATATCTTTAAGGACGTGCATGAAGGGTCATGCTCCAGTCATATTGGAGGAAGTTCGTTGGCTAAGGGGATCGTTACTTAGGCTTATTGGTGGCCGACGTTGGCTAAAGATGCAGTTGCATATGTTAAAAAATGTGATAAATGCCACAGGTTTACCACCATACCCCATCAGCCTCATCAGACTCTTACCTCAATTACCTCTTCTTGGCTATTTATGGTATGGGGGATTAATTTATTTGAGAAATTTCCAAGAGTTGTGAATAATTATAGATATTTGATTATGACGATTAACTATTTTTTAAAGTGAATAGACGCCGAACAGATGATTACAATCACAGAGAAGAAAGATTTCCAGTTCATCTGGAAAAACATCATCTGTAGTTACGACCTACCTAATACCCTAATTTTTGATAATGGGGCACAATCTAAGAACCTCTCCCTAGAAAAATATTGTGAATGAGTCAGCAATAGGCAGTTCTTCTCCACTCCCGGCCGACCCCAGGCCAATGGGCAGACAGAAGTAACGAATAGAACAATTCTTGATAGAATCAAGAAGAGGTTGGAGAATGCCAAAGGGAGATGGATTGAGGAGGTATGTTCTGTCCTCTCGGGTTACAGGACGATGGAGAGGACTCCGACTGGGGAAACTCAATTCACGTTGGCTTATGGCTCAGAGGTAGTTGTTCTGACGGAGGTGGGTCTCCCAACCCATAAAGTTCAGCTATATGACCCAAAAGAGAACGCTACAAAACGAAGCCTTTATTTGAACCTTGTGAAAGAAAGGAGAGAAGATTCCGAGGTTAGGCGAGTTGCCTACCAGCAAAGGACAACGGAGTTCAATAATAAAAGGGTAAAAGCTCGCCCACTAAAGGTAGGAGACTTGGTGTTGAAGATACATGGAAAAATCCTAATAAGCTTCATCTGAATTAGCATGGTCCGTATAAAGTGGTTAAAAAGTTAATTCTTGGGACGTATCGATTGGAAAATCTGGAAGGGGAGCCATTATCCAACCCATGGAACGCCGACCATCTCAAAAAATATTACCAGTAAGATTCCAGTTTTTATTGACTCTTTTTAATTTTGATATAATGCATGTAATGAAAAACAGATGAATGAAATATGAATGAAGTTCAATAAAAAAATTTGAGTGCTCCCCCATACGTTGTTTATTTGTTGCTTGTATGTATCAACTCATTTTAAGCTACATTTGTTGCCTATTCATTGTTATATTTTTTGCATTTTTATTTTTTCTGTCATGTTTATTATTTTTCGGTGAGTTCGTTTGGCGGTTTATGGCTTGGATCCCACATTTGTGTGAGCTATTCAAGATTACAAGCGGTAGTAGATGTTAAATCTAAGAGTTTTGGGGGTTAAATAGTCTTCGTTTGCCTTTATAGGCTTGTCTCCGTTCATCTTCTCCAGCTGGACTTCTGGGCTTTGTTCTTGGTGTTTTTGGAGAAAATCGTTTTAACATCCTGGATTTGATCTTTAGTCAACTAGATTTAAAGTTGTAGTTTGTTTGCTCCTTTTCCAGTTTTCACCTAAGTTGAGTCTCGTCCTTTAATGTTACACAGCTTATATAAGTTAACCGAGGAGTTTCCTAGCCTCAGAGAGAAGTGTTTTGAATGGAATAGGAGGGTAGAGGTTGAGGAAGCCGAGAGTCATAATGCCGAGGCCTTCCCAATTCATCTGAATTATCCACCTTTACTAGGTGTCATACATACCCAAGTTGAACCCAGTGACCCAATATTTGAGTCATCCTCTTCATCAGACGACCCCGTGTCTACCTTTCAGTCTGCCGAGAGTATAGATTCATTTGAGGAAGCCATAGTACAACCCTCATCTCCTATTAATGCGTCCGAGGAAAACGAGGCTTCTTCACGTGTTTCGTCCTCCCATAGGGTCGAGACTTCGTATTAATTTGACTCCTCTATCATAATTCTTTAGCCTAGTGTCACTATTCTACCCTTATTAGAAGTGATTCCTCTTTCGGCTGCGATGAGAGACGAGTTTGTCAAAAAATTCTCAAGTGGTGATCCCAATAATCCTCAAGTCGAGGGATCAGAAGATAGCAGTGAAAAGAGCAAACTTAACACTTTTGTTACTAAGGAGTATGAGAGAAGTGTCTCTGAGTCTGACCTTCCAATTTAGAGACATCTTTACGGCATAGACTCCTCCATCTATATGAGAAAACCTCTTGCAGACGAGAGAGACTTTGAAGGTCGAGAAGGAAAAATCTGTGTTTACGAACAAATGTTTAAGGTCGGCTTCTGCCTGCCTGTTCGCCCAACTATACTAGCCATCCTATCTCACTTAGGACTTTACCCGTCTCAGCTTTCACCAAATGCCTAGAGAGTAATTCTCAACTTTATCTCTATCTGGAAGATCATCCATCAGATCGACCTTTCAGTTAACATTTTCATGGCTCGTTATACTACGTCATATCCCAAAACTCAACTTGGCTACTATCATCTTGTAGCCAGAAAATCTGAGAAGAAAGTTTTGATTGTCACTCAGACCTCAAACCACAATTGGAAACCTCATAATTTTTTTTCGTTTCTAAGGCTTGGGAATTTGGCCCTAGTGAGACTTGTGGCACCTCTGAGCCTAGGTTTCCTCAAAGGTGGGCTAAGGTCTCTACGTCGGCCAAAATTTCCCTCGCCTGAACCCTGTTGCTACTGAGTAGGTTGGAAAACTCATATCACAATGTTATGGTGGTCAGCTCTTCAAGTTTGAGCATCTGATGACTCCTTATTACTTGGCTCAGGCAGGTGTATGGGTTGACCCCCTAACCGAGCTTCGTAAGTGATTTTTCTCACTAAATGTCATCTCGTATCTCATAGTAATTCATAACTGATTTTGTATATCTTTTGCAGAACGTATAGAAGTCATATTTAACGACCTTTGGAAAATAGTGAACCCTAACTTGAGCAAACTCGTCAGCAAACATGGCAAAAAAATTGATACCCTGCTCCCCCAACCAATTTTTTTACTGTGGGCGACCCTAATAGAGCCGATGGTGGTGGGAAGAAACAAAAAGGTCAAGCAGAGGATACTACTACTAGTCGTCCTTCAAAGCAGAGTCATTCTGATCAGGCGATTCTAATCTCCACAAGCAAGGCTTTGGCAACTCATCTTTTACAATTGAAACTTGATGACGAGAGCGTCATCGGTCATGTCAAGAAAGCTATAGGTGGTGTTGGATTTCTTGTCTCTGAGGGTGATACACGTTTTTTTCTGTCTCTGGACATCTCCTTGCTGACTGAATTTGCGATCCACGAAGCCGTCTAGGTATTTTCAAAAACTCACCAAGTGTGGCTTATTCATTAATTCTGTCTCATACTGACTTATCACCATACACTTTTTCAGAGTGCAGTATCCCTCCATTGTAGGGGAGATGGGATCAAAAAGAGGTTGCCCATGATTCAGAAGGGCAGAGATGCATAGATCGCAGAGAAAGAGATGACGGACGAGCTTTTAAAATCAAAGTCGGTCGTGCAGAGGTCGAGGGATGAGGTTACTGATAATACACAAATATTGCGTATTACATCCCTCGAACCAACGCATTTTAGCCCCCTCGGGCATCTAATTCCCTATATTTATGCTTGTTAACCAGACAACCTCGGATTTCTACGTTAACATGTTTTGCAGGGGTTCATTGAGCTTTTATAGGTATTTGGATGCTAAGAATGGAGTTCGGACGCATTCGGCTCAAGTTCCGTACACAATCGCACGTTCAAGTGCAATTAGGTCAATTCATAATTTGGGCAACTGGCCCAACACCTACACGGAAGTTGTATCCCTCCTCGCAAGCTTCACGTGGACACGAACAGTGCGCGAATCCCATTCAGAACGAAGAAGTTACGGCGATTCTAGCGGAGGAGAAATGCAAACAATCAAAACAGGAGGAAAGGAGTTGCAGACCTATTTGATCGATCAATCGATCAAAAGGATCGATCCTTCAATTTTTACAATTCATTGGGAGACAGTGGGCTTCAATATTTACCATCGATCGATCGATCACAGGGGATCGATCGATCGATCCCCTGTTTCCAGTTGATATTTTGGCCTTTCTTTTCTTTTCTTTTTTCTCTTTTCTATTTTAATTCCACTTATTATATAAATCATTTTTGTAATAAATATCAGATATTAAGTAGTATAATTAGTTTTAGAGAGTTGTAGCTTAGGGTTTGAGGGTTTTTGGTTAGTTCTTCTTCATTTCTCCTTGGATTGACATCCTTTTGGGTTTGTAAGTTGACTATTCATTCACCCTCTCCATTTAATATAGTGTATTTCATTAATCCCCACTTTGTAGTGTAATTTACATGCTTTCTAATTTAGGTTTACATGCTTTCTTTCCTTGTTTTCTAGTGCAACTTTATCGCGTTTATTTATCGCTTTCTTTACCGCGTTTTTAATATGCTTTCTAGGTAATTTAAATTAAGTTGTGTTTGAATGGAACTCACTCGAGTTAACGCATTGCTTTACTTTGGTGATGGTGTTTACGGGTCTATTTCGGGTGCGTTGTCCTAGTTGTTGCGCCTAGGAGATTTGACGGGGCATATCATGTTTGTCTCGTGCTTACGACCTTGCGTGCGTAATTTTTAGGGTATTTGTTGATGCCAAAATCTTATTAGGCTTTTATGCGGATTTAGGGGTATGACAACCCTTGATTTAATTGACTGTCGAAACGAGATGCATTTGTAATAACTCGTCGACCCATGTGACCATTTTATACTAATTAACTCGGGTGAGGGATATTCGACGCCACCTATAGTTTTTACCGCTTTGTTAATCTAGTTTCAATACACTCGCCTAGATTAATCATTTCCCTTTTATGCATCTTTTTACTTTTATTTTGTAATTCACCTTTTACACTTTTATTTAGGAGTATTAAATCCTATAAATTCTAGCAACTCGTCTCAGTGGATATTTTTGATACCCGACTTACCGCTATACTCACCAGTTGAGTGTAGTCGTAATTTAGGTTTTTGTATTGCGGAGGTGAATAGAAAACAACGATCAACGTTTGGCATGCGCTACTTTTCGTCCTTGATTAGTTACTGACCTATAACCTAATCATACCACCACCCTGAAGAAGATGACCGAGAGTAAGCAGGCTGAAATTGATGCTGCCGTTAAGGCCGCTCTGGATGAGGCTAAAGCCTAGGCTATTGCCGAGTTCAAATAATCTGACAAATTTGGAGGCTATACTTTCAAATATCTTGAGAGAGGCATTAAGACTGTTGGCCGATGGGTTTCCCTCAAACAAGATGAGGTTGGAGACCTGTCCCATAATGACTTTGTTGGTCCTAACTTCAGCGATTCCCGTCTTGGGACTGCTCTAGCTGACGTTGAAAATCCTGTCGACCCTGTGGAGACCAACCCCATTAAGGTCATAGAGAATAACAATATTGCTGCTGAGACTGGCATGAAAGATGATGGGGCCGAGACAACCAATATTGAGGCTGATATCACTCATGCCAATGGGACGACCCGACCAAATGCTGAAATTTAAGCTTTTGTCATCTTTTGCTATTGTTGGGAGGACAGCCTTTCGTGGCCATGTATTATGTTTTTGTACAAGACTTTATATTAAATATGATTTGTAACCTCTTTGTTATTCATGAATCTTTTTGTTCTCGTCTTCTTCTTCTTGTATGCGAATATGTCTGCTCTAATTTTTCAGTAGTCATCTTTCATCCATACACTGTCGTGTCGACCGAGAGAGAACTTCCACCAAGTTAATGATGTTTAATAAATAAACTACAACTAAGTGATTTTAAATTTGATTCCACCTAATTATGGTGTTGTATCATAAGTCCCCTCTCGTCGTTTTAAGAGTGTGTGTATAAGTGTCGTCTCGTCCAATTTTAAAAATTCCAAACAAGGAGATGGTTCACACGATATATCAAACTTAAAAATTTCTTTCAAATTTAACAATTAAAGTTCCCAAATTTTAATTTCCACAAAATTAAAATTAGATAACTAAACAAATATTTAATATCCAATTCAAGTTCTAAATTTTGCCAAACAAACTTAAGCATACATTTTACCAAATTAATTAAGCCAACTTGAATTAAATTAAACTACAACTACCCAAAATAAATTAGCACCAAAATTATACCAAAGTTGTGATTTAAACCAAATTTTATCTCTTTAGTCCTAAGCATGCATCTAGGTGTTTTTCAAGATAAATAATCAATCACAACACATAAGGCGCGATGTATGAGGAAAACTCACAACGGAAAAAACCTCGGATGGCCCAACCTACAAATCCACTAAGTACGATATTTTTATAAATACCCGACAAGAGAACTTACAACAACGACTCGTCTCCCTTCAAGCCTTGATGCTCCTTCATTCTTCGACCTCCGCCTAGTAGATAACGTTGGAGTACACCGACGTCTCACAATCCACCGATGGGGCTCAGCTACTGTCAAAACATACGAAGGCCTTTCCTCCATATGGACACCATGAACCAAGAACGGAAACCTCCAAAGGAAACTTTTTCTCCTTTTTTGGGAAGAGAATAAACCCGGTGCCAAATTGATCTCAAAGCAAGTATATATAAATAGAACTTGGATCAAACTAAAACAATGGGTGTAAACACATGTGTTGGTAGAAATTAAACCCTGAAAAAAAACACACAAAGTGGGACTTTTGAAAGGAAGGATTTTCCTCTCAAAGGTGGTAAAGAAACTCTCAAAAGTCTTACAAAAATTTTGGTTCCCACACATTTGAAATTAGGTAAAGAGTTAGTGGGGAAGAATGCAATTATAAGGAAAAACTGACAAAACTGCACAAAAAAATGCCAAGTCGTTCGAACGAGCTTCTAACGAGAAAACAGGGTAAAAATTCAAACTCTCTTTAAATATCTCGTTCGAACAACATCGTTCGAATGCAAGTTCTAACGAAAAAATAGAAAAAAAATTTGTCAAAATTTTGTTTGATACCTCGTTTGATGTTCATTCAAACGACCTCGTTTGAACGAGAAAAAATGTCGTTCGAACGACAATTCAGAAAGCCCCAAATCGCTTCTCAAGCCCAAAATTTTTATGCAAAAATTTAATAAAAAGGCACCCATAAAAATATATCCAAGACTCTTTATATATTAAATGCATTCATACCTTTAGAGACCTTGGAATCCAAATGTTGATGACATGAAACATGGCACGAAACCCGCAAGGATGAAATCTTCACTATGGACTTGCCCACTGCGTGTTCAACTTAAACTTCAAACGTCGTAGGCTTGGAAGGATACCACAAATATCTATACTATTACTCAATTAGTTTTGTCCGGAATTTAGCGAATACTACAAATTGACTCGATTGAAAATTTGCCCTTACGAAAATAAAATAGGAGTCTCATCTGGTTCATTCTTAACATCATTATCGGAACATTTTAAATTACTGACCACGTATTAATTAAATAAGTCGGTACCAAATTTTATCTTTCATTAACATACAACAATATTAACCAAACCACAACAATTCCAAACACAATAATTAACATAAATAAAACTAAGATATAAAATGTAAAGTAGGGATAAATAGATAAAGTCCCCGAATAAACCATCGGGTAATAATCCAATACACCCAATACATCTGACTAGAATTCTAAAATACACAAGTTTAAAGGAAAATGGGCAACACGCCCAACCAATACCGGAATAATAACCTATTCTAGAATGCAATAAGTGAAGCGGCTACTCTGTAACCTGCAAGCCTCCACATCAGTTGCAGCTTCGTGTCCTTGGAAAGAATAGTCATCCACGGTGTCCCTAGACTGGACACCTAAATATTTTTTGGAAAATATATACGGGTCACAACCCATAATCTTTTAAAAATATTTGCAAGTAATAAAGATATCGTAAATAAATATGCAGTAAAAATTTCTATATTTAAGCCGGTGTCGCACTCCCATGAGATACCCCTCACCTCTCAACTATAGTGCAAACCTAACGCATATCTTAACCTGCCTAGTTACACTACCCCATCTACACAGACCTGATGCAAATCTCATTAATACACCACTCTATCTCGAGTAACTTTATACCAGTTATTTATAGTATTCACTCTTTAAAGTATTAAGCCCGTATATAATTACCACACTAATATATATACGTAAAGTTATACTATAACAAACATACATATGTTATGTATAATCGTTATTCCCCGAGTAATAACTCAATTGATGCCATTCCCTGAGTACTAACTCATTAGATGCGTTCCCTTGAGTACTAACTCATTGGATACCATCCTCCTTGTAGTAACTCATTAGATGCATTACCCCTAATACTAACTCATTAGATGCCTTTATCTATAATGCTATTATTATTTAGGGTATATTCACTTCATCCCGATTACCGGTGGTCGGACTCTCACACCCACTCGATAAGAATCGTAAACATATTGGAAGTGATCATAGTCCTTCGATAGTGAGTCCCAACCGTACCTTAATTGTCTCCCTTCGAATAACCATCACACAAGGTATAAACACAACGTTATGAGCGTGCTATGCTTCGCAAAGGAAGATCACCCACATTGCGCAACCTCCACTGATAGTACTAGAGGGGTATGTTTCACATAAATATCATACACAGAGATATAATTCATGTTCGTATATATATTGTCTTTATACCCGTGTGTGTGTGTATATATATATATATATATATATATATATATATATAATCCTGCTCTTGTGCGAACCAGTTCGCATTTTTAGAATGCGAACCAAACATGTGTCACCTGGCGGTGAGCCCAGAAAAGAGAGAGAGTGTGCTTATAATTTAGGCAATAATTTTTAGGCGCACTGGTAGGTGACCCATGTTCGGTCCGCATTCTTAAAATACTGACTAGTCCGCACAAGAGCATATATATATAATCCTGCTCTTGTGCGGACCAGTTCGCATTTTAAGAATGCGAACCAAACATGTGTCACCTGGCGGTGAGCCCGAAAAAGAGAGAGAGTGTGCCTATAATTTAGGCAATAATTTTTAGGCGCACCGGTAGGTGACCCATGTCCGGTCCGCATTCTTAAAATACGGACTAGTCCGTACAAGAGCATATATATATATATATATATATATATATATATATTAATGCAAATTCGGCATAATTATGCCTATCGCTCAAAGCACTAGTCTACTGTCCCGAGTCTACACCTCGACTCTTGAATTTATTTTAGTTCTCCTCAATTAAACAAGTAAAGTAGTGTCACCCTGCTAAAATGCCTGGACCTACCCAACCGGTCCATCGTATATTATTATTAAGTTTATTAAGTAGATTTACTCTGCAAAAACACTCGAACTTACCCAACCAGCCCGTACATAAAATATTTACGAATTCATCCCACTTAATTCGTTATTTAAAATTTCTCGTCAATTATTTCTCTCTTTATCTTTGATCACACTTTAGTCACCCACTCATCCTTAGTTAATTTATATCTTTCTAAATCACCGTAATAAGCATATCTTATTCTTATGGGTTTATTAATTGCACTTGAACCCTCCAAAAATAACCCCTTAACCAAACAACCAATCCTGAACCTACCAGAAAATCGAAGTATTCAAGAACCCTCTTCTCCAATTTTGACCCAAACCCCTTCAATATGATACCAAATCTCCATTAAAATGCATATAACCTAAAGGAACGAATCCTAGATGGTTCTTACAGTAAACAATCATCTAAATATTAACGATTTATCTAATGTCATCAATTAAATTCATGAATTGGGCCTATAAAAAGAACATTCCATCTAAACCTTAGATTTGGTTTCAAAATCACCAATCAAACATATTCAACCTCTAACTTTCTGATATGATTTTGATTCCAGTAATGTAATGGTACTATATTATCAGTTAATTAGCTAACCTACACATGATATCAATTTCACCAAAAATCCCCATTTTTTTGTAAAAAGCCTTCCCCAAAATGGTTTTGTTATACACCTACCATTTTCTTGTAAACCCTTCTCGAATGTTGCTTTTTATAGTGGCATCATCATTTGCTTTGATGTTATCGAGCTACCCTATCTAGAATGATGTCTGCGATAATTCAGTCGGATTCAAATCATTCCCTGTGACTCAATAATACCTTGAAGGGTCGAAAGGGGAAGTAAAGTTGCCAGATAAATGGTGTCAAGAAAACTAACAGGACCACATGTTATCGAAGAAGTCACGGTCAATAGTCGTATTCTGCCCCTGGGACTGCAACCCGATTATCGAGATGCCCGCCTATCGACAGTCCAAACCAATAAAACGTCTTTGGTAAGTATTACGTTTGTAATAAATTTTGTACTTTAACCAATTCTTATTCTCATATAAATAATATTCACAAGCCGGACGAAGTATGTAGAACGATGGAGTTGTCGAGGAAGAATATGGAATATGGCGTTACTGCAGATGCCAGTACATTGTGTGGGCAGAATAAATAAGTTTACCAAATACTAGCGACAACAATTGGGTGTGTCGCCCGATTATCATTAAGGAGTAGGGGAAGAAAAAGACAAAAAAGCATGGAAAAGACAATGAAATATGAAAAAGGAAGGCAAAGGTAAATGAGGGAGCAAAAATAAAAGATAATTAAGTTTTTAATTTGGCTAGGGTTCAATTTTGTAAATGAGGATGGGGTACTTTGGATAGTGTTAAGAGTTTTGAAATATGTTATTAATGTAGGAATATGTAATCAATTTTGTTATCGATATTTTATGAGTGTGATCAATATGTATTAATTTTATCATTTATGTTATCAATGTTATCGATATGATATCAATGTGATCAATATGTGATTAATGTTGCCAATATGTTATCAATGCGTGATCTAAGTTAGTTTATTTGTTATCAATGTGATCAATATGTGATCAAAGTTAGTTTCAATGTTTTAAATGTTAGTTTGACAATTGCATCACATCGATAACCTTCTAAAAATATTATCTTGATCGTTTAATCATTATGTTGATAATAATGTACAAATGTTAGTTTGACAGTTGCATCATGAAATTTGGTTCGACGTTAAGATAACGAATCAAATAAGATAACGAATCAAATACATGGTTGCAAAAACAACACTTAGTTTGGGATAATCATCCCTAACAAAGGGTTTTTGTGTACAGACTAACACTTGGTTCGGGATGTGAAAACCGAACTCCTGTTACTAGCTCGTAGTGTTCATAATGAATCAAGATTTCGCCAACTCTAGTTCGAGATGTTTATGACAAAAGGAAGTGTTTTATCGTTGTAATGATGCTAAACCAAATACATGATATGCTGGTTCTGGATATTCATCCCTAACTGTGGAATTTTGGTTTCCAAGTCTTTTACTTGATTCGTTATATATATACCGAATAATGTTACATTATTCATCACATTCATGTCGATTGAAGCCAGAATAATACTCCAACATTAATACTCCAACACTAACAAACACGTAATAATACTCCGGCATTAATACTCCAACACTAATTACAATGTTAATCCAACAGTAATAACATATACATTAAATTAATATCCAACTTCAAGATAACTATATCAACAATCGACAATGAAATCCATTGCAAATGATAGTGAAATCCATTACATATTTAATATTGGTATATATTTTCAATAACTTGTCTTACATATGTACATATATTACAAAACATCCCTCATAACCTACCCACACATTTTATAACATGTGTACAAAAAATACAATACATCCCTTATTACCAACATACAAAAAACAAAACATATCCCTAACTAGTTGATGTTTATGGGATAATCATTGGTCGCTACATCCTTCGGGCAAATATTCCAACACTCTGATACTTGATCCGCATATTTGTCAATCCAAGACTTAGCTTCAGGCAAGGAACAACTGTGACAGTGACTTGCAATAGGTGGCAACAGACAAATGTGTTTCAACTTTAGAATGCCAAAATGGTTCGCGAATACATGAGCAATCCGCACAAATAATGGACTCTTTGGTCGTTCATGTCTTATGGGTAAAAATGTGAGGCACTGTCTCGTTAATATGAAAACACGCATACAATTATAAGTCTCAACCATAAGGTAACCACACTCTGTCATGATCATCCAAGACTTTAACATTTCTCCATCTATCGCTTTCGGTCCCTAACATTATACAAGTAGACATGCAACTAAACCCATAATTTTCGTCGGCATCCACCTCCACATTATCTTTTACAAGACCTCTATAAAAGTCGGGTATCTCCTTTAGGTACTTCCTATATGTGGGCATGTAATTAGGGCAGCATAGGCCGGAGCCGGTGAACTTCGTAAAATAAATGTTCTTCTTAGGACTCTCGACAGCACGATGTTCCTTCTCTATTGATTCCCTAGCGAGTTCGAAGTCTGAGGGATCCCTTTTGGTTGACTTTATGAGCGGGTTGGGGAAGTCTCTTACCGTTTGGCACTCCCTCCTCAATTGACTCATGTTCACAATGTGTTTCACATTTTTATGTTGAAAAAGTATCTGCACGATCCTAGTCATGTGATCAACTGGCAAAATATCGAGTTGCAGGAAGATACTATGTTTCTGACGTGACCTTTATCTATTTTGGATCGTGAGGATAGGGTACTGCACAACAAGGTTATCCCTTTGGTGAAAGTCCTTAGGGAATCACAGGGTGTTGAAGGCGCTACTTGGGAGTGAGAAGCCGAGATGCGGGAGAAATATCCACAGTTGTTTGAGTGACGTAGGATTTATTTCGGGGACAAAATTTCCTAAGGAGGGCTCACTATAAAAATCGCACTTTTTATTACATACTTATATTTCTACCTATTTATATGTCATCGTGCCATTAACAAAAAAATCTACATTTGCATGTCTCACATGGGAATTTATTTGTGTTTATATGGTTTATTTAAGCACCTTGGTAAAGTTTTACGTAATTTGGTGTGTGTGTGTATATATATATATATATATATATAAATAAATAAATCCTTTTTTCGTCAAAAAAATAAAAATGCTCAGAAAAATATGAAACTTTGCAGACAAATGTAAAATGTAATGTTGAACAACTTTCCCTTCTTCGTCATCCTAAAAACAAAATGGTTTAGACCCCATTTTAGACGGATTTATGTTGAAATTATAGTACAAAAATTATTTTAGGTGGTGTGGTTGGCTCATATATTGGGTGGTTGGCTTTTGTATTTTCCAACTTGGAAAAAAACGTGCTTCACTTATATTTTCAAGCCTAGGAGCCTTAAATGAGTAAAATATTAAAAAGGAAAGATTAAAATTGATATAAATAAGGGTGAGGGGGTGGGGGGGGGGGGGGGGATTCATGAACCTAGTAAACCAAAAAAATATAAACTCCTCCATCTTCTTCCTATCTCTTATATCCTCAAGGGAAAAAATACTTCTAAATTTCGTATCTCACCCTTATTTCCATATTCTCTCTCCTCAAATTCCATTAAAGAAGCTCAAAATTCCATTAAAACACCACACAAGGGGTGGGGCAACTTGGTGTGGCTTGAAAGCTTGATTTTGGGAGCATCGGAGTCGAATTTAGGAGCATTCTAGGAGGACTTGAAGTTTTCTTCTCCACAGTTATCTCCTCTTCATAAATAAAGTAGGGTTTTTCTCTTCCTAAATTTATATTTTCAAAAGCTTAAAACACCCATATTGATGAAAGATGATTTCTTGTAAAAAATTGCTAGTTCTTGTATTTTCTATTATGCAAACCCATGTTTTTATATGTTAAAATGAACTAGCTTTGTTGATTAAATATCATAATATCATGCTTATATAAATGGAGGATTAGAACATAAAAATTGTTAAAAAAAATGTTATAATCATATACTACTTGAATATGAATGTGTAGGATGCATATGTATAGATTTCTTAGGTAGAAATCCTCATTTCATGTGAATATACTTGAATAATTTTTTAGTCGTGATAAATAATATATTTTGAAATGAAATAGATAGATTTCATCATGTTTTGAAAGAATGATATATTTCAGCCCCTATTTTGATGATGTTAAAAAGTGATGACAATGACTTAAAATGGTGTAGAAAACTCATTTAAAACCTTATATTTGAACCCTACATTAAAATGGTAATTTTAATAATTAAATTTATGATTAAATGAGTAAGATATTATAGAAAAACAGTAAGGTCTTGTAAAGATATGTTTTTTCCTTGAAAACCCATTTAAAGGATGCATTTTTGGTGTAAAAATTGCGTAATAGCAATTTTGATAATTATGTGAAAAACTAGTGGAAGATAATGTTTCTTTACTTTAAATGCTAGTAAAATCATTTTGAAGGTACTAAAAATGTGTTAATGCATTAATGAATAAATAGGGTAAATGATGATTGGATGTTAGTGTTCAAAGTACGATGTTATTATTAGTTGGCCTCCTCGGCTATTTTAAAAGTAAGGCAAATAATGAAGTAAAGAAGTAACACCGAAAGATTAATGCGAGTACTTGAGATAATGAAAATAATTGTAAGAATGTGAATATTTGGAAGAATGTGAATATATGAAAAGATAATGATATTCAGATGTTTTCGGAAAGAATAATTAAGGAGGGCATGACGTCCCTAGTGGTAAAAGACCCCAAATAACCTGGCCAGTGTAACATACGTGTGCTCGATACCGACGGTGAAAGGTCGTGAAATCGTGGATGTTGGCAAATGTCAAAGTAATAAAAGTTATATTTATGAATGATTGGGAAAATGAATGGATTAATGAATTTGAGTAAATGGAACTTATTAAATGACAACATAGTTGGATTAATAAGTTAAGTCTCTGGAACGAGACATGAAAAATACTTAAGTATGAGTTGGGCATATAGCCCGAGTGCATTGCGTGTAGTTGTATTAACATTTAATGAATTGAAAATTATTTTACAAAATACCGAAAGACATTGTATATTATAGTATTTTGATTATCAAATTATTGCTTAGTATTTCTCACCCTACTCGGCATTTTCTTACCCCCTTACTTTTCCCCACCCCATGTACTTCAGTTGGTGACACTGGAAAGGATCTCGTTAAGGATGCATAGGGTGTGAATCGACGTTAGACGCTCTGTTGACCGTTTCATAATATGTTTAAGATTTATATTTATACCACTTTAATTAATATTTTGGAACTTTATTATGGGATTTGGACTATTGTGTTGTCTTACTCAGTGAACTTTATTTCGATAGATTAAGTGTGGTATTACATGTTTTTTCATGGACAAATTCATAAGTTGAAATTATTAGGCATGTCAAATGTTTATTCTTTTTAAATTAAAATTTGGAAAATGAATATCACGTCCTTAAATCAATTAAATAAATACTTTTCTTAAATAATAAAGTAACCTTTTTCCCCCTCCCCCCTTTAACACCCCAATTAGGATTTGGGTTATTCCAACGGTAATCTAAATTCGGGTCGGGGCGTTATAACTTGGTATCATAGCCTTAGGATCCACGTGTGTGACGGAGTGATAACACGTCTTCCTTGTTTATGTTTCCTCGAATAAACTAGTATATTAAATTACACGTTCTTATAGGATGGCAGCAAGACGTAACAATGCCGCTTCTGGGAATAGCGAGCTTTAACGCATGAAAATGGTCGTGCGTCAGTTACTTGACACTCTCTCGCACTGAGATAGGGGTAATCGTAGCGGGACCATAGAAAGTACTACTGCAACTTCTATGCTGAAAGATTTTCAATGACTGAACCCTTTAACTTTTAGTGGTACCAAAGGAACTGATGCTGCAGAAGAGTGGTTTGATGAGGTCGAGCGGATTTTGGATGTTCTTGACGTGCTGACTGGGAACAAAATCAAGCTTGCTACTTTCCAATTGACTGAGTAGGCCCAGCGGTGGTGGTCCACGCACATGGCAAGTTTGACTGAGCCCTTGAATTAGGATGGGTTCAAATATGCTTTTCCTGATCGATACTTTCTTAAGGCCTAATAGGAATGTAAGAAAGATGAATTTGCCCAACTCATCCAGGGTAAATTATCTGTCAATGACTATTTAATACTTGGGTGAAAGCCTTATTTGATTAAGGAGCATCTCATTCATTTATATCCAGTTCGTTAGCTTTCTGTTTGGGATTAAAGGTAGTTGAGTTTTGCCATATTTGTAGGATCGCCCATAGGTGGCGGTGTCGTCCTTAGCAAAGTTTATCGTAATTGTGTAATTATAACTCGAGACTATATTCTAGAGTATGATCTTATATTAATGGATGTGGATGGCTTTGAAGTTATCCTCGGTATGGATTGACTGCCCAGTTTCGATGCCACTATCGAGTGTCGTAGGCACAGTGTGTCAGTATCTCTCCCAGATGAGTCTCGCTATCGCTTTGGCAGTGAGGAGAGCATAAATTATCCTTGTAAATTCTCTTTTACCCGAGATCGAAGACATTTCTTTGGATGGTTTATCAATATTGTGGCTCAATAAGAGCATGTACGTGTGATTACATATTATCCTATTGTGCGGGATTTTCCCGATGTATATCCTGAGGAACTTCCCGGATTACCACCGAGTCGAGAGATTGATTTTGCTATTGATATTCATCAGGGTGTTTTACCTATTTCCATCCTTTTTAATTGGATGGCCCCGACGGAGTTGCAAGAATTAAAACTTCAGTTGGATGATCTCACTAGCAACGGTTTTATATTCCCTAGTGTGTCCCCTTGGGGAGCACCGGTGCTTTTTGCAAAAAAAAGGGACAACACTCTATGGCTCCGCATTAAATATCGACAATTGAATAGGCTGATGGTGAAAAACAAATATCCTATGCCTAGAATCGATGATTTATTTGATCAGTTACGGGGAGCAAACAGGTTCTCCAAGATTGATCTCCGATATGAGTATCACCAATTGCGAGTTTGGGAGGAAGATATCCTTAAGACAGCTTTTCAAACGAGGTATGGACACTAAGAGTTTTTGGTCATCACTTTCGGCTTGAAAAATGCCCCAACTGCATTCATGGACCTCATGAATCGTATTTACCGACCATACTTGGACCGATTTGTTGTGTTATTCGTTGATGATATTCTTATATATTCGTCTTCTAATGTTGACCATGGGGAGCATTTGCGTACTACACTTCAGGTACTCAGGGAGAATCGATTATATGCAAAGTTTAGCAAATGTGAATTCTGGGTGGATGATGTCAAATTTCTTGGCCATGTAGTGTTCGGTGCGGGAATTTTTGTTGATTCATCTAAGGTTGAAGCCGTTCTCGGATGGGTAAGACCGAAGATAGTCACATTGATTCAGATTTTTCTTGACTCGGCTGGATACTACATGAGATTTGTTATGGATTTCTCTTGAGTTGCATCTCCCCTTACTCAATTGAAGCAAAAAAAATGTTCATTTTGTGTGGTGAGATGAATGTGAAGCTGCCTTCCAAGAGTTGAAGTTTAGGGTTAACTCAGTATCTATTCTTATTCTTCTCGAGCATGGAAAAGGGTATATAGTGTACTATGATGCCTCCAGATCTGGTCTTGGTGCAGTTCTTATGCAGGTGGGTCGGGTGGTCGCTTATGCGTCTCGACAACTTTAGACGCATGAGAGGAACTACCCCACTCATGATCTTGAGTTAGCCGCAGTGGTTTTTACTTTGAAGAGTTGCTAATATTACCTATATGGCAAGAGGTTTGAGGTATTCATGGATCATAAGAGTCTTCGGTACATCTTCACTCAACGAGATTTTAACCTTCGGCAATGAAGGTGGATCGAGCTTCTTGAAGACTATGAATTTACATTGGAGTACCATCCCGAAAAGGCCAATATTGTGGTTGATGCCCTTAGCAGGAAGTCTAGTCCTGCCTTAGCAGCGATGAAATGCTATCGTGGAAAGATGTATGCCAAACTTTAGCGTTATGACTTGCATGTTCAGTGGAATAATGATAGGGACTATTTATGGGGTCTGATGGTTAGGCTAATCGTTCATTAGAAGGTCTTGGATGCTCAATTATGTGATGATGAGATCCTAATTTTTTGAAACTGCATTCAGCGCAACGAGGAATTTGATACTCTCACAGTTGATGAGGATGGTGGTGTTCGACATAAGGGTAGGTTGATTGTCCCAGCAATTGAGGAGCTTCAAGCTGAGATTTTGGTAGAATTTCACCATTCTCGATTCAGTATACATCCGGGAGCTTTTAAGATGTATAGGGTCCCTTGCAGAGATTTTTGGTGGTCAGGGATGAAACGAGAGTTGGCTTTGTTTGTGGCAAGGTGTTACACATGCTAGCAGGTGAAGGCCGAACACAAGAAGCCAGTTGGACTGTTGCAAACACTTCCAATTGCTGAGTGGAAGTGGGACCATATTATTATGGATTTTGTTATGGCTTTGCCTCGATCTGAGCGAGGGCACGATGCGGTTTGGGTTGTGTAAAAACCCGAGGTTTTGGAGTCGATAATTTATTTATTTTGCGAGGAATAAATAATATTTTATTGGAGAAATGATTAAATTGGCAATTGAGGTTAAAAATTAGAGTCGTCAGAAAGAGTGTCGAATGTCGATTCTGAGGGTACCATCATTTTCGAAAGGGTCGAGAAAGTCGAAATGACTGTACTTGGGATCTATTTAGGTTCCGAAATAATTTAGGACCGTTTGACTCGAATTAAAGTTACCGGGTCATTTAAAGTGTGTATTATCATTTAAAGATGTGTGTCTTGTGGGTTAAGGCTTAAAAGCCACGTGAGAAGTCATTCTCACTTAAGAGAAAGAGGAAAACCCTAGAAAGAAAGAGAGAAGAATAAATAAGAAGATAAAGAAGGAGAAAAGGGAGAGAAAGTGGAGATTTACGGTTTCCACGCGATCTCAAGGCGGATTCAGACCCTACGAACCCGAGGCAAGTGATTAAACTTGCTAAATAATTGTTGTGTACCAATTATTGCATGATTTGTGGATTGATATTTTGGGTTTTAGGTTTAGTTTAACAAAACCTAACTTTTGGGTATAATCTTAGATTTAGTATGTAGATCTTTGATTTAATGATGAAAAATCAGTTTATAAGTATTCTAGAATGAATATAAATGTTATGAATATGTTTGGGTTGAAGATTTGTGGTTAAATGTAATTATTGGGGATTTTTTAGAAGTTGGAGATGTGTAAAAATGGAGTTGGCCGTAATACCTGTTAGGGCCGGTCGACCGCGTACAGAGGACCGGTCGACCGCGCCTCCAAAGTTGGGCATTCTGTCTTCGGGATTAGGCAAAATTTAGAAACGCGGTCGACCGCGGTTTGGGCACCGGTCGACCGGTCCCCTGTTTTGGGTTCAAGTTTGAGAATTTCAGTTATCCCCTTATTCTTTGGGTTTGTATAAATGGACTTCCATAATCAGAGTATCATAAAGGATTAAGTGATTATATAAGGGGATTATAGACCTTAGACCTTAGAGTCAAAATACGATATATGAGGCTAATTGATAATTGAAAGACTAAATGTAAATGTCGGAGAGTCTTAGTGATTTATGTTGAGAAGTGAGAATCTAAAGAGTATATCAATTTGGGGAAAAATCCTCTAAGTATCGAGGTTAGTATTTGAGGAATATAGAATACCGATTGGAGATTTTGGGACTTTTTCTAAGTGGGGAAGCCCACTTTTATTTGGGATTTTATTTGGTGATAATAAATAAATTTCATCATCGGAGAACGATAATAACTTAGAGATGCCGGATCTTAGAATCCAATCCCAAATGGGATAACTTTAAAAAGGTTCATAAAATGAATTGAACCCTATTATGAACGGAAAATAATAAATGCTATTTAATGTGCATATGGATATAGAAATATCTTTATTGATGATAGATTTGGGAGATATCTCACATAATGAGAAATATTAATTGAGGAGCAATAAGACATAGAATATCTTATACTTAAGTAGAATTGAAAGACAATTCATACTAGAAGCGACATGAGAGATTTAAGCGAGAATTAGTATAGTATATACTAAGTGGGGTAAATGTGTGAGTATTGACGGTTAGTGTATCAAGAGAGGGATATACTAAACAATGATGTTAATCAATTACGCCTAAGAGAGTATAATGATAATAAATATGTTGTTGCAGGTATACCTTATATAATGGTATATCTTTATTATGTGGGATGTATGTATACCTTATATGATGGTGTATATACATGTTAAGCATACCCCCTCCTTGCTATCATTGGGAAGTTTCGTGCGTAGAGGGTGAGCATTCTGACTAGAAAAGCAGGATGTGGATATTCCCCAGGTCATAGTCGTCCTTTGTGGTCAGCAAATGACATATATATATATATACATTTATTTATTTTGGGGGTGAGAGGTCGTGGGTATGTGTCGCTCTCACTTGCCGGTTAGGAGCTATGACCGCTTCCCGGGACGTTGTGTGCGTGAGTTGATCATGAGGTGGGTGTCGTTGAACCCCACCAGGTGGCCCCAGTTTGCTACGTATATGGGTTGCTGGAAGATGATAGCATGTGAGCCTACATCCTTCGAGTTATATCTCGGTTGGATGGTTATTATTTGCTTGTGTTTGTACTTGGGTGTCAAGGGCATAATGGACCTCAATGATCTACATTGCCAGGATTAGTGTATCGGGGGGGTTCCTTGTTTGGATTTCGCCTCGGCGAGACGTCCCACGTACGAACCGCAGTGTAATGTTGGAGCTCGGGGATAAGTTTAGTCCTTAATGCTCATAATTATATATAAATATATCACCTATCCCGACAATCGATAGTGCCAGGAGTAGTTTAATGGGGGGGTTCCTTGTTTGGATTTCGCTTCAGCGAGACGTCCCACGCATGAAACGCCGTGTACTGTTGAGAATTGGGAATATTAATTAATTAAAATTGGATAATAATCATTTGGGTTACATGCATCTTGATTTGAGGGCATAATGAGCCCCGAGGATCGACACGGTCAGGAGTAGTGTAACGGGGGGGTTCCTTGTTTGGATTTCGCTTCGGCGAGACGTCCCACGCACGAAACGCAGTACCGTGTTGAGAATCGGGAGGAGTTTAGTCCTTAACTCTTGATGTTAATAACTCATTTATAATAATTATATATATGGTTTCATGCCTTATATGGGCATCACTAGAATATAAATTCTAGTAATTGAGATTGATGGTGTATGTTGATGATGTGGACATGATTGGACCATGTAACTTTATATGTTCAACAAATGAACATTATAAAGATAACTATAACTATTACATTAAAGATAATGTATGTAACTTAAAGTATAGAGTAAATGTAGAATTGGGAGATAGGTTAGATGGTTTCACTTAAATACTTTATTTGGGTTTAAGTTAGAATCCTCTTACCTAATTAGAATCGGACATCCTTTTGGAGACACGTGCATACGCTTAGTGCGCTCTTTAGATGAGAGGTGAGTTGAATTTTATGGAGTGTTCGATTCCAACTAAATCATGTAATAATGCATTTATAATTATTATGCATTTTAATACACTTGCTATAAACTGTTTTTCAAAACTCGGGCTCTGACCCGTTTATATTTTCCTCCTCCATGTATATATTGTATTACTTCAGGTGTTCCTCCGTAAGGACACCTTTGATGTTCCTCCATTCAGGATTTGTGGAGCTGTGGCAGTAGCGGACTGTTGCAACACTTTGCTTTAGTCGATTCCTATCTATTGTACATCTAAATTAGGATTCAGTTGTATTGAGTTAGTATTCAAGTGTTGTAGATTAACACTTCCATATTCCATTTCTCAAATTATTGTATTGTCTGTTGCCCGACAGCATATTCGGGTATTTCATTGTTGAGATTTTTGTTGTACAATGTATTGTACTCTTTTATTATTGGAGCATGCACATTTCACATCATAGTTAGATGCATATTGTTGGTTGTGTGTTATTGGGTTCGTTGTTGTTGTTAAAAATAAAAGTTTTAAATTTTTGGCAATTCGCACTTTATGATTTCGGGTAGTTAGTCTTATATTATAGTGTTTAGTTGTGGATGTTGAGACTGTACCATCTGAGATACCTGATTTATGTAGTATAGGGCTGGCCACCCGTTATTATTTGGATCGGGTTATCACAGGTTGTAGTAGATCATCTCACTAAGTCAGCACATTTTCTACCGATTAGAGTCACAGATAGCATAGTAAAATTGGCTAGACTTTATATTTGGGAGATTATTCGACTACATGGTGAACCACTCACTATTGTTTCAGATAGGGATCCTTGGTTTGTCTCTCGGTTCTGGAGTAAGGTTCGGGAGTAATTGGGTACTAATCTGAATTTGAGTACGGCTTATCACCCCTAGACTGATGGGCAGTCTGAGCGTATTATTCAGATTTTAGAGGATTTACTATGAGCGTGTGCTTTAGACTTTCGGGGTAGTTGGGATGATAACTTGCCTCTTGCAGAATTCTCTTACAATAACAGTTATCAGTCAAGCATCGAGATGGCCTCCTTTGAGGCACTATATGAGTGACCATGTCGTTCCCCGGTATGTTGGGCAGAGGTTGGCGAGAAACATCTCACGAGTTCTGATATGATTAGGGAGATGACTGAGAAGGTTAAGTTGATTAGACATAGACTTATTAAGGCCCAGATTAGGCAGAAGAATTATGCTGACAATCGTCGTATACCTCTAGAGTTACGAGTAGGTGACTAAGTGTTACTGAAATTTAGGACCCAAACTGGTAGCAAGAGGTTTGTCCAAAAGGACAAGCTCGCCCCTCGATATATTGGCCCCTTTGAGATCTTGGAGAGGGTTAGGGAAGTCTCTAACTGTTTGGCATTGTCTCCTCAATTGAAACATGTTCACAATGTGCTTCACGTTTCTATGTTGAAAAAGTATGTGAACGATCCTAGTCATGTGATCAACTGGCAAAATATCGAGTTACAGGAAGATACTGCATTTCTGATGCGACCTTTGTCTATTTTGAATCGTGAGGATATGGTATTGCGCAAGAAGATTATCCCTTTGGTGAAAGTACTTTGGGAATCACAGGGTGTTGAAGACATTACTTGGGAGAGAGAAGCCGATATGCGGGAGAAATATCCACAGTTGTTTGAGTGACTTAGGATTCATTTCGGGGATGAAATTTTCTAACGAGGCGTCACTGTAATGTGACACCCCGACTAATTAAATACCGGGTAGCTACTCCTTTATTAAATTAATTCAAAATGCCAAGTTGGTCCAGTTAATAGCATCACTGTCGAAACCATTTTAATGATTACTAACCACCTAGTATTTAAAAAGTAAGTTGCCAAATTTTAATTTAAGTCTGATTAACATGCAACAAGTGTAATGAAGAATAATAACACCATTCACCATAACGAAGTAAATAGAATAACCATCACATAATGTAAATAAAGTCTGGAGGAAAAACTCCTCACTACCAATCCCACAACTGAAATAAGTAATTAAATACTGAATCAATACATGCCAAAGTCTGAAAACTGTAATGGAAAAATAATTCTAATGGAACTGGGCAACATGCCCTAAAACTGAAGAATACTGAATACGGGATCCAAATGATAGAAGCGTCTAAAAGAAAATCCCTGTAGCTTCCACACAGCTACAACTCGTCACCTGAATGAGTATCCTATGCATGGTGTCCTTGTGTCTAGGCACCTAAAATGGTTTTACAAAAAGTAGATTTGAAAGCAAACGGGTCAGAGCCCGAATGTGGAGATATTTTAAAAACCTGCAAGTGCTTTAAAAACATTTAAAACATTAAATGCAAAGTACATGTTAGGACGTACACTCACATGATATTCTCACCTCTCGCCTAACTATGCACTCCTAACGTAAGTACCCATCTCAAACGACACAACCACTAGCTAAGTGACATCATATCTAGCTAGACTGTCATAGGTCCTACTCTCATTACTCGATTCCATTAACATATTAACGATCTCAGTTAAATAGGTGATTAACGTAAATTCAGATGCTCAATATGCAATATATTTCACTAACAGCTAACCCGTTATGTTTTTCTCGAAACAATACCGTAATTATATCCACAACATTAACATGAAGGTTCCCATTAATTAAGTGTATATTATTCACATCATAAATATACAATACAAGCACCCCGAGAACTAAGCTGCGGTGCACACATACTCTGCTATCCATCCCGGTACATCACGCACATAAGGATTACATATTCCGAATCTCTCAGGAATAGTTCACAGATAACAATATCACAAATAATGGAGGCGAACACAGTCACATCACATGGGTCACGCACATACCTACGCTCCCACGATCAGCGGACTTATTAATATCCCAATAAGTCTTTCTATGACCTATGTTCATCAAGGTAACCAGTCTAAATCCGGGAAACACAAGGATTAGAGGGCCCTAAGCGAACGCAAACCTCCCGTGATAGAAAGTATGGTAGGTATGTCATACACACAAATCATATACCAATACTAAGTAAACACACGTCTTAGTAATCCCGTAGTTCAATTGTAGTACTATTCTCATTCTAGTACCAATATATAATTTACACACTTTATACGATTCCGGTTTATAATCATACGCGCCATAATTTATTCTCACGTCGTAGTAGACACTCACGTCTCAACCCAAACGGTTCATTGATTTAAATCACTCGTATATAATTTACTCCTCATAATAACCCAAAAGTCCCAAATCTATCAATACATCATCAACGGAATGTTATCTCTACCCTCGAACAAGTTTACGGGACTCCCAAAATCAAAACAGGCCAAAAAGGCCTAAACTGCCAGCTCGTTAGAAGTCTCGTTCGAACGAGATTCCAGTTCGTTCGAACGAACTGTACCTTCTAACGACATCTCGTTCGAACGAACGTATCGAACGAAATATAGTTCGTTCGAACGAAGGTATCAAACGAAGTCTCCCCTCGTTAGAAGCGACTGGTCAACTCGTTAGAAGCTCGTTCGAACGAGCTCGTTCGAACGACCTGGGGAGGCCTTCTAACGACCGACCAGTTTCAAGCCCAGAATTTCTTAGTTACGTTTTTCACCATTTCTACTCCTCAAATCTCCTTTAAAATTAGTCCCAACGATGTTTTAAGGTCTCTAATCAATCCTAAACATATTATAGTCACATCCTAACACGTTTTAAAGGATTAATTCATCCTAACATCAATCAATTTACAAATCTCTACACTTTTCCCCCAATTTTTCAAGAACATGAACCCTAAACTTTTATGTTCTCAATTAGTCAATTCTAAATCCGTTTTTCTTACATCCAACATATTTTAATATCAGAATAATCATCTCTATATGATTCTACATGCAATTTGACCTCAATATTCAAGTTCTAAGTCCAAACAACATGGGTTTTCATTTATCTTCCAAGAACAATTGTAAATCTTCAAATTATCTAACATGGAGGAAACATTCTCTGAATTAAAAGAAATTAAATCACTTGCCTCGATTGTCTCTGAATTTGGTGTTGATTTTGTAAAGGTTTTCTGCAGAATTCCTTCTCCTTCTCTCCTTCTCTAAGCTTTCTTCTCCAAAGGTGGCTATGGTGGCTAGGGTTTTCTTTGGGAAAGTTGGAAACCTAATATGATAACCTCCGTAGCTTATTGGGTCATTAAGGGTTGGTTAGTGGGTTTAGTGGGTCTATTCCCAATCAGATAAAGACTCCTAATTTTCGTCATTTTTAATTCCTAAAAATACGAAATTACCAAAATACCCTTTATATTGCCGGTATGGCCTAAAAATACCCCGGGACCCAAACTACACCCCCGGCTAGTGTTTTCTGACTATCTCGACCCTTCCAGACGCGTTGGCACACTCAAAACGACCATACGGTTTAAAGAATTTAAATTTACTTTTACAATTAAAATAATTATATGCTGACGCATCTATCACCCACGTCCCAATAAAATGACCAAATTACCGTATATCAATCTCACGACAAATTTCATAATTCAATATTCATATAACATCATATATACTCAATATAGTCAAATACCAACTCACAACTCGCTAGTATTTTACCCGTATTAATTTCCAAATAATTCACATTTAATTAATTAATCCAAAAAATAAATATAGCCAAAAGTACGGGGTATTACATGTAATAACCTCACTTTTTATTACGTACTTGTATTTCGACCTATTTATATGTCAGCGTGCCATTAACAATAAACTCAACATTTGCATGTCTCACATGGGAATTTATTTGTGTTTATATGGTTTATTTAAGTACCTTCATAAAGTTTTACATAATTTGGTCAATATATATATATATATATATATATATATATATATATATATATATATATGTGTGTGTGTGTGTGTGTGTGTGTGTGTGTGTGTAAATAAATAAATAAATCATTTTTTCGTCAAAAAACTAAAACTGCTCGAAAAAAATCTGAAACTTTGCAGAAAAATGTAAAATTTAATTTTGAACAACTTTTCCTTCTTTATCATCCTTAAAAAAATGGTTTAGACTCCATTTTAGACGGATTTATGTCGAAATTATAGTAAAAAAATTATTTTAGGTGGTGTGGTTGGCTCATTTATTGGGTGGTTGGCTTTTGTATTTTCCAAATTGGAAAAAAACGTGTTTTACTTATATTTTCAAGCCTAGGAGACTTAAATGAGTCAAAATATTGAAAAGGAAAGCTTAAAATTGATATAAATAAGGGTGGGGGTGGGGGGTGGGGGGGATTCATAAACCTAGTAAACCAAAAAAATATAAACTCCTCCATCTTCTTCCTCTCTCTTATATCCTCAAGGGAAAAAATACTTCTAAATTTCGTATCTCACCCTTATTTCCATATTCTCTCTCCTAAAACTCCATTAAAGAAGCTCAAAACTCCATTAAAACATCACACAAGGGGTGGGGCAACTTGGTGTGGCTTGAAAGCTTGATTTTGGGAGCATAGGAGTGGAATTTAAGAGCATTCTAGGAGGACTTGAAGTTTTCTTCTACAAAGTTATCTCCTCTTCATAAATCAAGTAGGGTTTTCCTATTCCTAAATTTATATTTTCAAAAGCTTAAAATACCCATGTTGATGAAGGATGATTTCTTGTAAAAAATTACTAGTTCTTGTATTTTCTATTATGCAAACCCATGCTTTTATGTGTTAAAATGAACTAGCTTTGTTGATTAAATTTCATAATATCATGCTTGTATAAATGGATGATTAGAACATGAAAATTGTTAAAAAAAATGTTATAATCATATACTACTTGAATATGAATGTGTAGGATGCATATGCATGGATTTCTTAGGTAGAAATCCTCATTTCATGTGAATATACTTGAATAATTTTTTAGCCATGATAAATTATATGTTTTGAAATAAAATAGATATATTTCATCATGTTATGAAAGAATGATATATTTCAGCCCCTATTTTGATGATGTTAAAAAGTGATGATATTGACTTAAAATGGTGTAGAAAACTCATTCAAAACCTTATATTTGAACCCTACATTAAAATGGTAATTTTAATAATTAAGTGAGTTAGATATTATAGAAAAACAGTAAGGTCTTATAAAGATATATTTTTTCCTTGAAAACCCATTTAAAGGATGCATTTTTGGTGTAAAAATGGCATAATGGCAATTTTGGTAATTATGTGAAAAACTAGTGGAAGATAATGTTTCTTTACTTTAAATGCTAGTAAAATCATTTTGAAGATACTAAAAATGTGTCAAGGCATTGATTAATAAATAGGGTAATTGATAATTGGATGTTAGTGTTCAAAGTACGATGTTATTATTAGTTGGCCTCCTCGGCTATTTTAAAAGTAAGGCAAATAATGAAGTAAAGAAGTAACACCGAAAGATTAATGCGAGTACTTGGGATAATGAGAATAATTGTAAGAATGTGAATATATGAAAAGATAATGATATTCGGATGTTGCCGGAAAGAATAATTAAGGAGGGCATGCCGTCCCTAGTGGTGAAAGATCCCAAACAACCTGACCAGTGTAACATATGTGTGCTCGATACCGATGGTGAAAGGCCATGAAATCGTGGATGTTGGCAAATCCCAAAGTAATAAAAGTAATATTCATGAATGATTGGGAAAATGAATGGAATAATGAATTTGAATAAATGGATCTTATTAAATGACAACATAGTTGGATTAATAAGTTAAGTCTCTGGCACGAGACATGAAAAATACTTAAGTATGAGTTGGGCATATAGCCCGAGTGCATTGCATGTAGTTGTATTAACATTTAATGAATATGAAATTATTTTACAAAATACCGAAAGACATTGTATATGTATATTATTTTGATTATCAAATTATTGCTTAGTATTTCCCACCCTACTGGGCATTCGCTCATACCTTTACTTTTTCCCACCCCAGGTACTTCAGTTGGTGACTCTGGAAAGGATCTCGGTAAGGATGCAGAGGGTGTGACTCGATGTTAGACGCTCTGTTGACCGTTTCATAATATGTTTAAGATTTATATTTGTAGAACTTTAATTAATATTTTGGAACTTTATTAAGGGATTTGGACTATTGTGTTGTCTTTCTCAGTGAAATTTATTTCGATAGATTAAGTGTGGTATTACATGGTTTTTCATGGACAAATTCATAAGGTTAAATTATTAGGCATGCCAAACGTTTATTCTTTTTAAATTAAAATTTGGCAAATGAATATCATGTCCTTAAATTAATTAAATAAATATTTTTCTTAAATAATAAAGTAAACTTCCCCCCCCATTTAACACCCCAATTCGGATTTGGGTTATTCCAACGGTAATCTAAATCCGGGTCGAGGCGTTACAACTTGGTATCATAGCATTAGGATCCACGTGTGCGACGGAGTGATAACACGTCTTCATTGTTTATGTTTCCTCGAATAAACTAGTATATTAAATTACATGTTCTTATTGGATGGAAACTAGGCGTAACATTGCCGCTTCTGGGAATAACGAGCTTCAACTCATGGAAAGGGTCGTGTGTCAGTTAGTTGACTAGAAAGTACTACTGCAGCTTCTATGCTGAATGATTTTCCAATGACTGAACCCTTTAACTTTTAATGGTACCCAAGGAGCTGATGCTGCAGAAGAGTGGCTTGATGAGGTCGAGCGAATTATGGATGTTCTTGACGTGTCGACTGGGAACAAAATCAAGCTTGCTACTTTCCAATTGACTGAGCAGGCCTAGCGGTGGTGGGCTACGCACATGGCAAGTTTGACTGAGCTCTTGGATTGGGATGGGTTCAAAGCTGCTTTTCTTGATCGATACTTTCCTAAGGCCTACCAGGATGCTAAGAAAGATGAATTTTCCCAACTCATCCAGGGTAAATTATTTGTCAATGACTATTTAGTACTTGGGTGAAAGCCTTATTTGATTAAGGAGCATCTCATTCATTTATATCCAGTTCGTTAGCTTTCTATTTGGGATTAAAGGTAGTTGAGTTTAACCCACCCATATTTGTGGTATTGCACATAGGTGGCAGTGTCGTCCTTAGCAAAGTTTGTCGTAATTGTGTAATCATAGCTGGAGACTATATTCTGGAGTATGATCTTATATTAATTGATATAGATGGCTTTGAAGTTATCCTCGGTATGAATTGGCTGTCCAGTTTCGATGCCACTATCGCGTGTCATCGGCACAGTGTATTAGTATCTCTCCCAGATGGGTCTCGCTATCGCTTTGGCAGTGAGCAGAGCATAAATTATCCTTGTAAATTCTCTTCTACCTCAGATCAGAAACATTTCGTTGGATGGTTAAGCAGTATTGTGGCACAAGAAGAGCCTGTACGTGTGATTACAGATTATCCTATTGTGCGGAATTTTCCCGATGTATTTTCTGAGGAACTTCCCGGATTACCCCCGAGTCGAGAGATTGATTTTGCTATTGATATTCATCAGGGTGTTTCACCTATTTCCAACCCTCCTCATTGGATGGCCCTGGCGGAGTTATAAGAATTAAAACTTTAGTTGGATGATCTCACTAGCAGAGATTTTATACGCCCTAGTGTGTTCCCTTGGGGAACACCGATCCTCTTTGCAAAAAAAAAGGGACAATACTCTCAAACTCTGCATTGATTATCGACAGCTGAATAGGGTGACGGTGAAAAATAAATATCTTATGTCTAAAATCGATGATTTATTTGATCAGTTACGGGGAGCGAGCAGGTTCTCCAAGATTGATCTCTGATTTTAGTATCACCAATTGCGAGTTAGGGAGTTAGATATCCCTAAGATAGATTTTCGAACGAGGTACGGACATTACGAGTTTTTGGTTATGCCTTTCGGCTTGACAAATGCCCCAGCTGCATTCATGGACCTCATGAATCGTATTTACTGACGATAGTTGGGCCTATTTGTGGTGGTATTCGTTGATGATATTCTTATATATTCGTCTTCTAATGTTGACCATGAGGAGCATTTGCGTACTACACTTCAGGTACTCAGGGAGAATCGATTATATGCAAAGTTTAGCAAATATGAATTCTTGGTGGATGAGGTCAAATTTCTTGGCCATGTAGTGTCCAGTGCGGGCATTTCTGTTTATTCATTCAAGGTTGAAGCCATCCTCGGATGGGCAAGACCGAAGACAGTCATAGAGATTCAGAGTTTTCTTGGCTTGGCTGGATACTACAGGAGATTCGTTTAGGATTTATCTTGAGTTGCATCGTCGCTTACTCGATTGACACAAAAAATGTTCATTTTGTGCGGTCAATTGAGTGTGAAGCTGCCTTCCAAGAGTTGAAGTTTAGGCTTACCTCAGCACCTATTCTTATTCTTCCCGAGCATGGAAAAGGGTATACAGTGTACTGTGATTCGTCCAGATTTGGTCTTGGTATAGTTATTATACAGGCGGGTCGGGTGGTCACTTATGCGTCTCGACAACTTAAGACGCAAGAGAGGATCTACCCCACTCACAATCTTGAGTTAGTCACAGTGGTGTTTGCTTTGAAGAGTTGGCGGTATTACCTATATAGCAAGCGGTTTGAGGTATTCATGGATCATAAGAGTCTTCGGTACATCTTCACTCAGCGAGATCTTAACCTTCGGTAACGAAGGTGGATAGAGCTTCTTGATTATTAATAAGTTACAAAATGCATGTGATTACAATGATAAGCCACGTGTCCAATGTCATTTTTACATTCAACGATCATCTCAGTTATGGTATCTAAAAGAGTACCTCTATGATTTTAGGCCAGTTGTATGTTATAACAGATCGTCTTATATACGTAACTCTTCTTTATTTTCCAATCTCACGTTTTTATTAGAGTTCTTATCATTTAAATCTTGATAATTCAGTCTTGTTTAACAACTTATCTATGGAAAATAATTATGTAACATGTTTTGTCAAGCATGGTAAATTAAGTGCTACCATAGTGATATCGGCAACGTGTTCATACGAGGATTTTTTTTTTGAAAAAAATCGTGTAAAATGAAAAAAATTGAGATCGACATTATTTTATATGAGTTATGAAGTCTGAGTCAATCTATGTTGTATATTAGATGATGAGATTGATATGGAGAAGATGCTTGGTTATATATATACCTTAATGATTTAGATAGGGTTAATATAATAGTGAGTTTTGAAAGGCATGACTCAGATTATGAGTCTGATGAAGCTTATAACTTCTCTGGAGATAAATTACACCGTGTTAATATTTATAAAGAATTGTAATCCAACTGTAATCCATTGCAGAATAAGACATTAATGTCAGCTAGATGGGCTCTTTTAATTATTAGAGTTGGTCAAATATTTGAAGGTGGTGTAAGGCAGTTCAAAACGACTTTGTGCAAGTACACTGTTGAAGTTGATTTTAACTTTAATTATTTAAAAAATGAACATAATAGAGTGATTATAGAGTGTTCAATGAAAGATGAAACCGATTGTAAATGGTGAAGTCACGCTTTAATTAAATAATGTAATGGCTTTTTTGTTACAAGGACTTTCAATAACGATCATACTCGTGGTTGTATTACGCGCACTAGAGATAATCGAAGGGTTACATCGGAGATAATTTTAGCGTTGATTGTGGATGAGATACATCCAAAACCTTTAACTAAACCTTGCGATGTAATTCGGGAGTTAAATCTAAATTATGAATTACAAATGACATGTTGTTCTGCTTGGTTGGGTGTTTGAAATGTAAGGGCACGATTATATGGTGATGCATGTATTTCACTTGATCAATTTAGATGGTACGTTGATAATATGAGTACAACAAATCCTAAGAGCGCTGTTGACTTAAGTTGAAGCTTGTTAACAGAGAGGTAAAAAGGTTTTTTTAGTATCTTTTGGTGCATACATCAGTGGTTTCAAATTTTGTCTATCAATGATATTTCTTAATCGTACATTTTTAAAAAGTAGATACATAAGGAATTTACTTGCCCATGTATTAAAGAATGGTAACGAATATATGATATGTGTAGCATTTTGAAATTAATATTTCAGTGTTCCAAATTGATGAATCCACATTGTCATTTCGAATTGCGATTTCACAGTGCGAAATGGTACATTATGGGAAATCTCAGCGCTTAAGATTATTATATGTGAAATGCATTGCGAAGTTGAAATAGAAAATCTTAAATTTGAACTTCAAAAGGAAATACAACTCTAAAGTATATAATTGAGAAACAAAATTGCAAAATGTCAATATAAATGTGATTGACAAAAATTAATACTATGTTGGAATATCTAATTTATTTCAGGACAATTTTTTTTAACAAATGAATTGCGTGCTTATAAAGTCCTCGATAGAGGAATCTACATTATTTTCCAATGATGAATCTACTATATATCCTAGTAGGATTTCTTGATCCTTTTTATCTTCAGAGTGAAAATATATGCATTTTGTTGTTACAGCAGATAGGAACAATTTTTTATCCCTTTAACGTTTTCAATATCAATGATATTATGATTGAATGTGCATCCGATATCTTTGTACAAGTGGCAAAAACCTAGCATCGCCACTGACATGGTTGACAGTTAAGGTGAACGATTTCATGTTGTTTAGATCGTTATAATGGCATCCAATTTTTTTTTATAATTAAGCATTCTAGTTTATGTAGTTTATGCAGTTCATTACTTTATGTGTTTTATGCTAATTTTAGTATGCGGTTAAAATGTATGGAATTGGTGGGGAAATAATTAATAAGTTGAAGTTACACATGGCCGTAAAAAACATAATTCAACAATTTTGCACTATGAATTTTATCATTTCTCAGTGAGAAATGGGTTATTTCTCACTGAGAAATATATTATTTCGCATTGTGAAATAGAATATCTCTCACTGCAAAATGAATTACAATTTGTTTAATTCGAATAATTTTTTGTATGTTCTACCTTGCAGAAGATGAGAAAAGCTGGATATGGTTAAACCGACTTCGTTGTGTTATTAGTTATGACAGAGTTAAACTTTCATTTCGAATCGAAATTATGGGTTGAAAGAATCTCTTTTTAATGTTTTCCCTCAAAGTCACTACTCATACTGTGTGTAGCATCTAAAGGTAAATTTAAGGAATTTAGTTGGTGGTGGTCATTACTACTCTAACATTCTACGCGAAACGATTTTTAGCAGGTGCAAAGTTGCAGTTTATGCAAATACAACAGTGGTATATGAGAAGAGTTTGGATGATATAAGAAAGTATGGTGGTGAGAAGATTAAATTTTTTCTAGAGGAATGTGATCCAAAGCACTGGGCTAATGTAGAGTTCACTGGTAAAAGGGGTGGTGGGATATATTCAAATGTGGCTAAATCTTTCAGTTCATGGATTATGGATGCTCGTTATTTACTAGTTACCAAAAAGATTGACACTATATGAATGAACATTATGAGCACGATGTCAAAAAGTTGCGCACGATTGAGATAATGGACTGGTGGGTTATATCCTAACATGGATAAGAGATTACAACTTAGTATAAGATAGGGTCATACTTGGTGTGTAGCTTAGTCCATATATGGCATATTTGAGGTGGTTTTTCCTTTTTATTTCGTGTCAGTCAACATCGACAATATGACTTGTTTTTGTGGGAAGTGGCAGATAAAAGGATCTTCGTGTACTCATGCTTCTTCGGTGATGCAAAAAGTGGCAAAAACTACTAACATTACGTGGACAGATATTTCTATGCTGATACTTTTAGAAATTCTCATAGAGATTACATTGAGCCAATCCCTACCATTAAAAAACCAGAATTCAAGTTAAAATATTCACCCATTATACCACCTAATACAAATAAATAACATGGTCGTTCAATAAAGAAGAGAATTTCATGTAGAGAAATGGGTGTAGAAAATTGGGTGACACATAAGTCACAACATTTGATTAACTACTATTTCAACTTTTTTCCATATGAAAAAAACTAGATCCATTCACTCCATGTGGGGTGAATTATCTGACCTAATCGAAAGATCTAGAGTGTTTCTAGCAGTCTTGATAGACGATTATAGCTTGAAAATAATAACAAAAGAGGATCCGATCTGCGAAAATCTCGGACTTGTATCTTCTGTTGTGTGATGTGCAATTTTCCTTTAATTCTTGGCTTAACCGGGTTGAATTAATTAGAGTAGGATTTTATGACCTACATTTCATACAATGTCATATCTAATTACTCTATTTTACAGTACAAAATATAGTAGTTCGCATTGTGAATAATAATAAATTTGCATTGTGAAATTTAATAATTCTCGATGCAAAATACAAATATCATAATCATAAATTGTTACAAGTTTTGATATAATTTCTTTTTGTTGTTTGACATATGAATAATAATTAGTATTACATTTAAAAAAGGCAACTGGCGAAATTGGCCTTCGGTGTTCTTCAATTTATATTGAACAAGGTCTAAAGACCACTTAAAAAGCTTCAGTACTTCGAAGAAAGACGTTGGTTTCACGATAGTAGTTTTCTCCTTTGACTATGACAGGTTGGTGAAGCTCAGAAGGAACTACTTATATGAAACGACTATCTTTCTTCGAAAAGAGATGTTAGTTTCATAAAAGTCGTTTGATCCTCTGAGTATGTGAGATTTGAGGAGCTCGGATGGAACTACTATTATGAACCAACATTTCTATTCGAAACTGTACTAGTGAAATGAGGTGTTGGTTTCATACAAGTAGTTTTTTCCAAGCATCACCAACCTGATAGAGTCGATATAGAAAACTAACATAGTAAAACCTACAACATCGTCTGAAATGACGAAGTTCCTTAAATGGTGTTTAAGCCATACCACCAAACTAAAATACATCTAAAAAGGGAACAGAATATATGGCAAGTCAACGTAAGCATCCCCAAAATCTTCAAGGGATTCTATCAAGTTGATAATGGTGGCTACCATTGTTGAAATCCACCCTTCATATAGACACACTTTTACACTCCTTTGAGAAACCAAGTCCTCGTAAAGTGGTATGACTTGATGGTCGTAGAAAGAGCATAAATCATCAAGGTTGCGAGGAATGTCAACACTCTCACTTAGTTTGGATATTGGGGGTAATCCAATGCAACTTTATCTCGCATATAGAAAAGATCATGGTATGCAACACTCTATGGATGGATAAATCCTTAATATCTTCAAATTCTTGTATCCACTTCGTTTCCATATCCAGATAGTCTTGTAAACTTTTGATATATTGAACCACCATTGACACACAAAAAAAGTTTTGAGTATTAGGTTTTATGTGTTGATATTTTACAGAGAGGATGTGCGTGAACAGTGAATGGGAATGATATTAATGTAAATTATAGATGATTATGTGCATAGAAGTGGATAACACAAATGTCATGTCATTTCATCGTTTGACTTTTTAGATATCGAATCCACCTTTTCAGCTTAATCAGAGACCATTCATTAACTTTATTAAATATGTAGCCTTTAAAAAGTAATCTCTAAAAAGTTGTGTCACCTTTTCTCTTTGTTCATTGAATCAAATATATTATTAAGACGTAGATAATTTCAACATATACATAAATATATGTTATTTTTATAGCCCTCATTAGAAGGAGCAAACAAAGTTTTAATAATTATCAATATAAAACAATAATTTTTTTCGTTTCTCTAGCGAGGACTACTAAAATAATACATAAATGCGTGTAGAGATATTGGTAACACATGCGTAAAATAATTTTATTAACTCAATACTATTTTAACTTTTTTTCGTACGCAGAAGTATCCATTAACATCTTTAAATAAGGATACAATCAACATCATTACTCTATACTCATTTTAAAGTATTCATTTTATTTAATGCAATTCATTAAATTTTATTAGTATTCATCGATAAAAATGAAAATTTAATTAGTTACTATTAAATGTATTTACAAAGATGTGACATTTCGTTGTGAGAGTTCGCACTGTCATTTCCCAGTGTGATATCGTATTGCAAATTTATAGGGAAGTTGCTATAAAAATATTACCTACGGATGAACTTTTGAGCTAGCGTCAATTTATATATTCTTCATAATTACTTTTAACACAAGCCGCGCAAGTGGGATATTATCTGCTTCTATAAATACTTTTTAAATTTTTATTAACTTGTCACAGTCTCTTACTCTTTTATAATTTAAAGATATATATTCTCTTTTCAGAAATTACATACAGAATGACATGCATGTTTGATCTCAGTGATGAATTGATAATTAAGATATTATTGCTTTTGTATATTGTTGATAATATAAAGGTACCTGGAAATGTGTTTACACGATAATACACTAGCTGAAATTTATATGGGAAATATACCTATTAAAAAATTCAATAATAATGACTTGTTAACAAAATAGTTTCGTACTAAGGATAACAAGACTTTAAATGACATCAAAAATAATTATGATATGATTACGTTTATGAAAGTAAGAGCTGGTGGGTCGTCACAGTCTTGACTCAAAGATTTGGGCACTAATGGAGATATAAATGCTTTACGTGATTTTGCAATATTTTATGTTCACACTAGTTTACCAAAGGACAAGGAATTTGTAATATAATTGTTGAGGTAGAGGGTTTCAGAAATGGATTGGGTATTTTGAAAGGAATCATTCTGACGTTTTGAAGTAGCTTCAAGAAATTCAAGGTTCTATGGTTGTTCTGCTCGGTATGAGTCTATTTGTAAGATATATAATAATTTTAAGAGGATCTTCTATAAGGAGGAGTATGAATTAGATTGTATTGGTTGCGAAATTGATGCAATCCACTTTTTAAATGAAAGCTTCAAATTACAATGATTAACATATGTTATATTTTTGTGTTCCAAAAATGGTATCCTACACTGAATATGGTAGAACAAATATTCATCTCGCATCGCAAAATGTTAATCTAGCATTGCGAAATATACTAATTCTGCAGTACAACATATATATTTCACAGTGCGAAATTTATAAAATATCGCAGTGCGATATTTTATAAAAATAATGTGCTTTGTTTGTTCTTTTAAAATATCAATTTCTCTAGCGAGGACTATTATCATCAAATGAAATAGATACATTAATGTTTTAATTATCCAAAAAAATGTTACAAATTAAAGAAATGATAACAAGGACTTATCATAAAAGGAAAGAGATATATTAATGATGCAATTTCTCACAGAAATGTTAAGAATAATATAAATGATTTTTATTTTCACATTATTATATCACAATTACATTTACAATCGTATTGTTTGACGTAATTTCAACTAAAAATAATAAAATAACAAACAATACAATGATTGAGCACTTTGTTTGCAAAAAGAACAAACAAAGTTCACTTAGTCGTTTATGTATTGCATCTGGATCAAAATCAATGTTTTCACTTATTGGGATTGTTATCTATTAAGATTAAAAAAAATTGGCATTCTATAGTAGATTGACACGATTTATTGCAAAATGAGGGATGTATAAAAAAAACTTACGTTTCAATTTGCGGATGGGACAACTCGATATTTGTATGAAGACAATAATTATACGAATTTTTGTTGTTACAACGATAAATGACTTTTTTTATTTTTTTTGAATGCTTCTTGTTTTTGAAAATTCAACGCACGCTTAGTGAATAATTCTTTTGTTATGGTAACCGGTTATTGTCGGTTAACACTTTGAACTGTCGATTTTTATGTCGCGTGTTGCGCAATTTTCAAGGGTATTTTAGTAAGTTAAGAGTTTAATTTTTATTAAAAAGGGCCTTAGACTAAACATGTTTTAAGATAGGACTTTTATTTTCAGACTTTTAATGTCAGTGGTGGATTTCTAATCGTCTCTTTTAATTATATATTGTTTTCAAATCATATTCCTTTTTCAGAATTTAATATCACTACGTTCATACACAATCCAACACCCATATCCAATAAAAAAACTATGAAGGTAAAATTTATTAAATAACATATAAGCTATTGAGTTATAACTTTCTTATTTACTTAAGACACTTCAGCTAATTGATATATTTCTTAAATAAAACACATTATTAAACTCTTTTTCATTTTAATAATTATAATTATTTTTCAAATAAATAAAAATATATTTTTTAGATAATAATTCGTTTTTTCCTCTTTTTTGTCCTCAGTTTGTAAATTATAAATAAGAGATAATGTTTTTTTCTAATTTTTATTCCATTTTTATTCATCCAAAAAATTAAAACTATATTTCATCTCGTTTTTATCCATCAAATCATATAAAAGACATTTTTTTATTCTTCTTTTATGTATTAATTTTCATATAAAAAACTCTTTATTTTTTTTTCTTTTTTCGTTGCATTTAATTAAAAATGAAATCAAAATTTTTGTTTATTGAGAAAAGTTCAGTTTTTGTCTGTTTTTACTCCCAGTTTTTTTATTTTTTCCGTCCTAGTTTGTATTTACTTTTTTTTTATCTTTTTTCCCCTCCTATTTGGTATTTATTAAAAAAAACAAAAAACTATATTTTTCTCATTTTTGTCCCAATTTCTATATATCAAAGAAAATCAAAAACTATTTTTTTTCGTTTTTTCCCAATTTTTATTTGTTAAAACTATTAATTCATTTGGATGTCTTGGGGCCACTTATACTTTGACTTCCCCATTTTCGGTACAAGCCACAAAGATTACAAAAAAAGTCAGAACAAAAATTAAGGTTTGGTTTGGTTATGAATTATAATAATGTTTATGTTTTTATATACATTTCTGATAAGATTTTGCATTTGGCACACCTCTTTTTAAATACTGAATTACAATATTTCTATGTTTAAATCTTGTTTTGAGAAAACAATAAAAGGCTATGTTTTTAATTATGTTTTCTATTTTTTAACTTAGAATCGTTCATTCTCCATATTTTCATACCTTTATACCTTAATATATATATATATATATATATATATATATATATATATATATATATATATATATATATATATATATATATATATATGTGTGTGTGTGTGTGTGTGTGTGTGTGTGCGCGCGCGCATAATTATAATAACTAAAAATTGTACTTGCATATGTGTACAAAATTAGGTATATGTATGTATTTTTAAAGTATATAATATACCATAATCTATAATTAAAATAATAATATCAATACATACATGGTATTTATATATAGTTTTATACTGGTATTATACATATATGCGTGTCTCTGTGTGTGTGTGTGTACACTTATGTATTATGTATCGTGGGAGAATCATCCGACCAGACAAGAAAGGCTGACACGTTTTCGACAAACTTGATAAGTGATCACAACTCAAAGATACAGACGGATAGAGGATGATTAATGGAAATCTCGGAATTGGATCATCGATCAAGTTTTGATAACAATCCAAGGTCATGGAGTCCGACATGACTCGGTCTATTTATGTTTTCTATAAATGTAGCCCACACCCCTAGAAAAAGGGGCATGTAAATTTATTATCAGGAATCGATAATATGAAGAGAGTGCAACCCCCCTGTGGATGTAGGCACATTATCTAACCACGTACATACTTTGATATTGTGTGATTGTAAACTTTTATTTCACGCTCGGCTCAATTGTGTTAAATCCATCATAGTAGGATTTTCACCTATAATTGGCGCCATCCGTGTGAAGTGATTTCCTCTTCTCAGTTAAGAAAAGCCAACGAGTAGTTATGTCTCACTCACATAACCCGTGCCTACCATCTAACGACAATCATTATAATAATCAAAACGGACCTCCAACACCCATAGTCAAGTCTGAGGTTCAACTCAATAGGAGTTGTACAACTCGCAGCTCACGTCACCATCCCTAGGAGGAACAAACTGTGGAAATCAATGAACTTCCATGCTCCAACCAAATATCACTACTTGCGAACGCCTATGGACGACGACTCCAATAGGAGGATGCCACTAATAAGAAAATAACTCTTAGCTTCAGCTTCATCTGGAAAGAATGGAGAAGGAGCTCTATGGGGACAAATGCAAACGACGTGCTCGAACCCCTAGCCCCCGGGCGATAAAAACTCATTGCCGAGGAAGCAGTTTGTTACGCGATCAGGAGAACTCCAAGCACATGATCTCTTCAAAAATAAAAAAAAAAATATGAAAGAGGTCATCGTAAGAGAGATCTTCTTGATCTCATCCAACAAGTAACTCCGTTCAATATCGGCTGTTGATGTAAAAAATTAGATTTGACCTAATTCTTTAATCACAGATAAAAATAAATAAGACAAAAGATTTTTAAAGTGGTTCAGCCTTGAAAGAATGGCCTACGTCCACTGTTTGTGTTATTGCTGACTGTTTACAAAATTCTCGATAATGGGTTTACTAAGAAATTTCGAGTCCCCTGCTAATGAGGAGGTTACAATGTATTTATAGCCTTGAGGCGGTACATATGAAAGAATAATACAAAGCTGTCCAATAGGCGTGTGCGTCTGTGTGATAATAATGAGCCTTTAATGCACAGTCATCCTCTTGATTATTCGGATATGAATGCTCTGTACGAGATGCAGCTCGAACCGCCTAAGCTGCTCGACCGCCTAAGTAGATCAGTATACATGAGTTGCTCGGTACAATAGAGTTCCTCAGAGCACTTGTTGCTCGGAGCGCCTGAGTTGGTCGGGGAGGTTGAGTTCCTCGGAGTCAAGGTGTTGTTCAAAAAATGTTTGCGAGTGCCATGTAGATTGACACGTGTCTCCACATAATTGGTCCACGTCAGCAGAATAAATTTGGTATCAACAGAAGCCCCCAATGTTTCGTAGTTTGATGTTGAAGAAAAGTATGGAACATTCCGGTGCTTAGATTTTCGGTTTGTATGATTTCTAGGAAAGCATTCATTGTATACAACTCCTTTATAAATGCATAGTATCAGTCTTTATAAATATTTTGAATTTCCATAACCGCTTCGTTTTTTGTGCCCTTTTCTTCTTTTTAGCCACCGGATACGCAATCGTCCATCCTCGTAATCATTGTTTTTCTCTATTCCCGAGGTAAAGTATTTAAACGCTTCAGAAAATTCGATCGTCTTTTACTTTTTCAAATCTGCATCTTAGAACTTCTTTACTTCCTCTCTATCTTGTGCGTTCATTTCTTCCATTGTTCGTTGTCAACTGATCCTCCCTTTTCCTGTAAGATCTTCTTCCTTCTTTTTTATTTTCTCTGTTCATCATGGTTTACCTTGTTGAGTCGCTTGATAAATTTTGCTCTGATTTTTCTATTCCTTCATGGGTCATGTTGGAAGAACTTTCTGAACCTTCAGACTATTTTTCTTTGGCTGAGGGACATTGGTTCCCCAGTCTCTTTGTGGCCGAATGTGGATTTTCTTTTCCTCCAAATCCCCTGTGTTTGGAATTCTGTCAATATTTTGACGTTGTACCTGCAAAAATAGCTCCCAATACCTGGAGAATAGTTAATGGAGTCCATAGGTTAAATCAGATTCATGGAACCCGTTTAGGGGTTTCAGAGATAATGTTCTGTTACAGATGGGTCGTTAGTGATAGTACTTTTTACTTAAAAACTAGGTTTTTAAATATGACTTTAGTTGTCAATCTCCCAGATGCCAACAGGGATTACTTCGAGCATGGGGTTGTTATGAAAAATTGGCAACATGCTCCATTAAATGGAGATGATGTACATCAGGGTCCTAAGTGTCCCCTTATGGAAATGGGATAGGTTGTTTTTATTTTATTTTTGAAATTATGTTTCTTTGTGTTTGATAAAATGCGTCATTGACATTTTAATTTTTTGTTCATTTGCAGTTGATAGCAAAAGAAAATCCCCCAAAAAAACTGATGTCAATTTGAGACACTTGAAACTTATCTGGAGTTTGCACCAAACTGTTGCTGACGAACACATTAGATCATCTTCTTATATGTTGCAGTACAAAAGCTATACTTCATCCTTTACTGCTCGTCCAGTGGTGGGTGACATCAACCCATTACCAGCTTCTGAGAGTTCTTCCCCTGAATCACATATTCCCCTCAGTACTGGAATGAAGAGAAGACGAGCACCTGCCTTCTTTGACAAATCGGACTCTGCCAATATAGAGGCCAAGAAAAATAAGCAGGATGTCCCCGAGGAAGGGACAAGAAAGATTGATGCACCCCCTCCAGTTGCTGCTAAGAAAGTTGTCGAGAAGCCCCCAGTGACTCCGAGCAAGATTGTTGCTGTTTCTCCTCCCAGTGAGGTTATCGTTATATCACCAACCAAGACAACATCCTTGGTTGAGAATGTTCCTGCTTCTGCGAGAAAGTTGAGGAAAAGTTCTTCGGATAAACTGGCTGAATCTATCTCTCAGCCTTTAACTGCTGGGAGTGGTGTTCCCACTTTTGTTGCTCCGAGCTCTGCCATGATCTCGGTGAAGTCTTGGATTATCCCAGAGATCCAAGGTATTGAAGACAGTCTTCCTCGTGACAGGGTCACTTCATTGGTTGCTCAACATATTACTTCAGTAAGTATTACTAGTCTAAACTTTCATTTTTCAATGTTATGTCCCTGAACTGACTTACAAATATTTTCTTTTTCTAGTTGGTGACATGTTTCAACACTATTATGAAGAAGGATGAGGGTATTAAAGCTTTGAGATCCTTGGGCGGTGTGGATGAAGCTTTTATAGGTCTGACTCAGTCCTTAGAGGACTCTCGTAAGAAATATGAAGAAGATAAGGAGGCCTGGGAGACACGACTTAAGTCCATCAAGCAAGAAAAAGACCGAGCTGTGGAGGCTTCCCAGGAGTTGGAGAAGAAAATAAAATAATTTGAGAAGAAAAATAATGAGCTTGAGGAAAAGCTCAAGAACACTGAAGAGCTTGAAAATAAGATTAAGAAAAATGAAGAGGAAGTTGTTAGACTTCGTGATGTTGATCGTCAGAAGCAGGAGATAGAAGGGAAGATGAAGGCTATCGAGGAACTTCTTTCTGAGAGGATTTCCTCGGAGAAGGCAAAGAGAAAACTTGCAGTTAAAAAGTCCTTTAGCACTAGCTAGGACAAGGGATGGAACAAAGGTCTAGCTGCCATGTCTTCCCAGATGGATTTTGCTAGTGTTAAATACTTCAGAGATGGATGGGTTGCATCTCTGCAGGAGCTAAAGGTCGCTGAGACTTCAGACTTGTTCCAGCAACATGTTCATGGTCCTCCTCCCTCTCCTGGAGAAGGAGAAGAGGACGAAGCTGCCTCTGAGGAATCCTCCTTGATGATTGGAGATCATATTCCTCCTGTTCCAGTTGTTCAAACTTTCTACGAGCAACTTCAGCCTGCCAGCTCTTCAGTCGAGCAACTTCAGCCCACCAGTACCTTAGCCGAGTAACTGCCCTTATCTTCCAAGCAACCATCCTCCTCATCCCAGCTTCCCGAGGAAGTTGTAAAACAAAAGGAGAAGGTGTAAAGATGCTCAAGTTTTAATTTTGTTATTCCTTTTCAGTGTAATCTTGAACTTTGTACTTACCTTTTATGATGAAATGAAAATTCAAGCTTTTGATTGTCCATCTTGACTTTTTCCTCTTCTTGCTCTGTCTGCATTCTTATTAATTCTTTTTATCTCTTTTCTTTACTAGTTTATGGCTAGAATGGAGCTCTTGTCAGCTCACTATACTGAACTGATGAAAAAATGCAATGACTACTTCAAGGCTGGCCATGCAGATCTAAACGAGGCTCAAATTGTTGACATCCTTGGTCCAAATTCTTCTGAACAAGCAGTTGAAGCATATCAGTATTTAAAATGCCTGCTTGACCGAGCTGTTGCCAATAATGTGGCATACTATGAGATGATTGAGGACCTTCAAGGAATCATCAGGGAACTCCAACAACAATATAATGAATCTTCTACCCTTTTGCATCAGTTGTATGAGAAAAAATATCAGCAGCTCAATGCTGATAAAGTATATGATAAGTTCATTGCTGCTTACGAGAAGAAAGAGAAAATTTTAAGGGTTGAAGTCTAGGAGCATAGGCAAATTGTGAAGCTGCTGGAGCAGGAAAATAATGTTCTGAGAGAAGAGATATCTCAATTGAAATTTGCAGCATCTTCTTAGGGAGCCATGGTCCCTGTTAACGATGAAGGTTTCTCGTTTCTGGAGGTTAAAAATGCCAATTTGAGAGATAAATTCGAAACCTTAAAAAGGACTACTTCTGCTCGCGGACGAGCAAGAGCTTCTCGGGGACGAGCAAGGGCTGCTCGGGTTACTATTGAAGAGGCAAGAACTCAAGCAGCTTTGGAGAATCAAGCATTCCAGTTGGTGGCGAAGAATCAGGCTTTGTCAGAGATGTCCAAGAAGATTCTGAACCTTAGCGAGCAACTCTCCATACAAAACTCTGCCTTGGAGAATAAAGATCTTTTAGTGAAGAACCTCCACGAGCAATTGGAGAGGTTAACCTACCAGTTTCACAAACAGCCCAGAGAGTTTTGGATGGCTGGTTACAATGAAGCCCTCTACCACCTTGATGATCGGATCCAACAATCAAACAACGAGGGGTACAAGAAAGGATGGATGAATGCCCTGGGTGTGCTATAATTAGAACAGGGTCACTATTTGTGGGACTATTATGATCCTGGGTTGCTTGATTTGCCAGTGCCTCCATTTAAGCTTGATATGAGTTGGATTCCTGCTCGGGCAATTCCTCAGTGCCTGATCTCAAAGTATCTTGGCGACTACAGTCTTCATTCGAATTTTGAGATATCTCTCCCGGAGCACTTACTTGATCGGCCATCAGTAATGAATGTCAGGATGCTTAGAGATCTGAACTTCATAAATTCTCCTTATGCCTTAGATGATCCTCCTGCTGGAGTAGAGCCTGTTTCAAAGGCAGAGGGAAAAAGCCAATAGAATATGATTTTTATGTAATGATTTCTACTTTCCACAACATATGTAATCCTTCTCGATTTGAATGAAAAGTTTTGGTAATGAAATATATTTCTCACATCATTTGTCTTTTGTCATTACTTTATAAAATATCTATTTTATTCTTTGATGAATGTGTATGTTTATCTTGTAAGAAAATAAAAATTCACTGTGTTATTTTAAATTGCCGACCAACTGGAGTTGTTGAAAATTTATTGTTGACCATTCTGAGTTTGTGATAATTATTTGATGATCAACCGGAGTTGGTGATATTTTGTTTCCCGACCAACTTAGAGTTGGTGGTAATTTGATATGCCATAAGTAAAGAAATTATGTTATATTTTTTTTATTATAGTGCCTAATCACTTTTTAATTATAAGCCACGAAACGACTTCCATCCCATGATATTGCTTAAGCAATTATTTCCGACCGACCGTAGTTGGTGGATTTTTATTCCCGACCAACCGTAGTTGGTGGATTTTATTTTATCGACCAACCGTAGTTGGTGGACCGACCAACCGTAGTTGGGGGGTTTTATTTTACCGACCAACCGTAGTTGGTGGACCGACCAACCATAGTTGGTGGATTTTTATTCCCGACCAATCGTAGTTGGTGGATTTTTATTCCCGACCAACCGTAGTTAGTGGATTTTTATTCCTGGCCAACCGTAGTTGGTGGATTTTTATTTTCGACCAATCGTAGTTGGTGGATTTTTATTCTCGACCAACCATAGTTGGTATATTTTCATTCCCGACCAACCGTAGTTGGTGGATTTTCATTCTGGACTTGATGCGTAGTGAGTAGCATTAGTATTCGAAAAAAATTTCAACAAAAGGAGAGAATTGGGTAAAACCTCCAAAACTTTATTCATATTGAAGAAAACTGCATTACATAGGGATTGAACTACTGATAATATTTGCGCAGATGCTCTGCGTTTCATGCATTCTTAAACTCCTCTCCTTCTAAGGTTTCAATCCTATATGTCCTTGGTCAAACAACTTCTGTTACTCTGTAGGGTCTATGCCAGTTAGCTTCTAGTTTGTTGTGTTTTTAAATTACTTTCTTTAGCACATAGTCCCCTTCTTTCAAATCACATTTCTTTACTCTCTTGTTGTAGAACAGAGCTGTTCGTTATTGGTATGCAGCATTCCTGATTGCTGCATCTTCTCTAACTTCCTCGAGCATATCCAAGTCTAATCTTCTCGTCAAGCCACTGATAGGAGAATTGAAATTCATCACTCTGTGTGTGGGGAGGCCCAGCTTGGCAGGTATAACAGCTTCACTTCCAAATGCCAGCATGTATGGAGATTCTCCTGTTGCTGCTCGTAGTGTAGTACGATAAGTCCACAACACAGAATGCAGCTCGTTGGTCCAATTTACCTTCGCATTATCCAGTATTTTCTTCAAACCATTCAGCAGCCTTCGGTGTGTCACCTCAGTTTGTCCATTGGTCTGGGGATGGCCTGGTGCAGAGTGGGTTTTCAATATATTTGACTGATGACAGTATGCAGCGAACTCCTCGTTATCAAATTGAGTTCCATGGTCTGTGATGAACGCATGAGGAAGACCATATCTACAAATGATGTTCTTCCATATAAATTGATACACCTTGTCATATGTCATTCCAATAAGGGGCTCAGCTTCCACCCACTTAGTAAAGTAATCCACCGCGACCACGAGATATTTAAATCTTCCCCTGATTGTTGGAAGTGGCCCGACCAGGTCAATTCCCCACATGGCAAATGGCCAAGGGGAAGTAATGGGTGTTAACAATGCTTGGGGAGTTCTTCGGATAGAGGAGAAGCATTGACATTTGACACATTTTTTGGCATAGGCTATACAATCAGCCCTCATCGTTGGCCAGTAGTATCCTTGCGTCATTATTCTTTGCAAAAGCGTCCAACCTGCTACATGGGCTCCACAGGATCCTTCATGGACCTCTTCAATCAAGTCTTTCACCTCGGAGGGATGCACACATCTTTGCAAACCTGCTATAATTCCTTGTCTATATAGAATACCATTAGTCAATACATAATGAGCAGCTTTAAACTTAAATTTCTTGGCTGTGAGTTTATCAGTTGGCAAAACCCCTTCTTCAATATATGCCCTGATGGGATCCATCCAAGATGGTCCTAAATCAAGGGTAATAAAGTTCATCATCAGATCTTCGTCGATGCTCCTGCTAGCCAAAATTTCTATTGGGATTGTTCTTTGTAGCTCGGTGCGTGTGGCTAAGGCTAACCGAGCTAAAGCATCTGCTCTTTCATTCTCCAATCTTGGTGTTCTAATTAATTGCACATCATTAAAGCGCGATACAATATTCATTGCTTTCACATAATACTTGATCAACAACTCTCCCTTTGTTGCTTACATTCCCAGCATTTGATTTACGATCAACGGTGAGTCACTGAATACAATGACCTGCTCTGCCCCCATGTTTTTTGCTAAACTAAGACCTGCAATCATAGCTTCATATTCAGCCTCATTATTAGAGGCTTTGAATTGAAAGCGCAGAGCATACTCCATATCGATTTCATTTGGGATGTTTAAAATAATCCCTGCCCCACAGCCTGTACTGCAAGATGAGCCATCCACATACAGATTCCATATAGGTACTTCATCCTCAAATTTTTTATCGGATAGAGTTCCTCGGTGGAATATTTTTTGCTTATTTATATCCTCCCCTAACACTTCTTGTTGCTCGTAGACCATCTCCTCTTGATCGTCAACCGACTTAAGTTGGTTAGAGTTTAAATTTGATGATCCTGTAACATCCACAGATTGATCGGTATTCAGCTTTTAAGTGAATTCTGCGATAAAATTTGCTACTGCTTGCCCTTTAAGAGACGATCTAGGCTCATAAACTATGTCATATTCATGAAGTTCTACTGCCCAGTACATCAATCTCCCTGATTTCTCCGGTTTATGAAGAGCTTGCCTCAACGTCATATCGGTATACACAACTATGGTATGAGCCTGGAAGTATGGCCTCATTCTTCTACTCGCTTCGATCAACGCTAGTGCCAACTTTTCCAGTCTTGGATATCTGATCTCTGCTCCTCGAAAGGCCTTGCTAGTGTAATAAATTAGTTTTTGCACTCCATCCTCCATTCTTATCAATGCCGAGCTAACTGCATTCTCCAAAACTTTCAGATACAAGTACAATCTTTCTCCCATCATTGGCCTGGACAACAGTGGCGGTGCTCCCCAAGTATTTCTTCAATTCCAGAAAAGCCTTCTCGCACTCATCATTCCATTCAAACGTTTTTCTGAGTGTTTTGAAGAATGGGAGACATCTATTAGTTGCTCATGATACAAATCTATCAAGTGCTGCAACTCGCCCTGTGAGACTTTTCACTTCCTTCTTCGTCGTTGGAGATCGTAGTCCCAATAGAGCCTTGATCTTTTCAGGGTTTGCTTCAATACCTCGTTGGTTGACAATATACCCGAGGAACATGCATTCTCGTACTTCGAATATGCATTTGGTTGGGTTCAACTTCATTCGATATTTATCTAGTTGATCAAAAATCTGGCCTAAGTCAATTAGATGATCAGCAACTTTCTTGCTCTTCATCAGCATATCATCAACATAAACTTCCATATTGTAACTGATTTGCTCAGCAAACACCTTGTTCATCAGCCGCTGATATGTTGCACCTGCATTTTTCAACCCAAAAGGCATAAAATTATAACAATAAGTTCCCCTAGGGGTAATAAAAGAGGTACTCGCTCTGTCTTCAGGTTTCATTTTAATCTGGTTGTAGCCAGAATAAACATCTATGAAGCTCAACAGCTCGTGTCCCGAGGTAGCATTCACTAATTGATCAATTCGGGGCAAAGGAAAATAATCCTTTGGGCATGCCTTGTTTAGGTCGGTGAAGTCTACACACATCCTCCACTTGTTCTTGTTCTTCTTTACCATCACCACATTAGCTAATCAGTCTGGATATTTGACATCTTCAATAAAGCAAAATTTTTGGAGCTTCTCGACTTCCTCTTGTATAACTTGATTCTTTTCGGGGTTGAACACTCTTCTTCTCTGCTTTACTGGCTTGATTTCCTTGTTCACATTGAGCTCATGACATAAGAAATTTGGGTATATCCCTCGCATGTCCACATAGCTCCATGCAAAAGTTTATTTTCTGCTTTTTAGGAAAACTATCAATTCCTGTTTTAGCGAGGCATCCAACGACGAGCCTATTTGAGTTGTTCGTTCTGGGTGCTCGTCGTCCAGAATGACATTTTCAGTGGCTCCCACCACCTGGCCTTTTACGAGCTGCGACTCGTCTCTGGGATCTAATGTTTTAATTTTTTAACCTTCATCCACTTGATAAGTAGTAGTCTTTTTCCTAGATTCCTCCAGTTCTTCCTGCTCGACAGATGAATAGTAGCATTCCCGAGCTACTTTTTGGTCACCCTTCATAATTCCTACTCCAAAGTTGGTTGGAAAGTTTAGGCATTGATGTACAGTAGATGGGACTGCTTCGAACTTCTTCAATCCTACCCTTCCCATGATGATATTGTAAGCTGATTGAACATTCTTATTCATCACAAAAAGCGCACCCATCTGTTCGACAAGCAGGCCATGTACCGATGAATATATCCAACTTGATCGTTCCAAGTGGAAAAACTTTCTCGCTAGTAAAACCGAGGAGGGGCCTGTGATAAGGCTCCAACTGAGACAACTTGAAACTTAAGCTGTCAAAGCATGAGTAGAACATGATATCTTCCGAGCTAACATTATCCACCAGTACTCTTGAGATCATCACTTCCTTCATCCTCATTTTGATCACCAATGGATCATCATGAGGATATAACACACTTACGAGGTCGTTCTTGGAGAAACTGACGACCAATTTTTCTTTGTTTACCTTCCTCGGGCGGTCATCCTCAGCTAGATTTATTCGCTGAATATATGAACAAGCTTGAGCCTCATTGAGGTAAGATTTCCTCTCTGCAGTAAGGTCTTCAACTCCTGCATCTCCACCTGTAATAACATTACAATCAAATGATCCAAAACGAATTGAAAATACCTCACGTTCTAGCTGTCTTGGTCTTTTGGGGAGATCGAGGTCATCTTCTGGATCATCTTCATGATTTCTTTTCTTATCTTCTTCTGCTCGACGAGGAGATCTGGATCTTTGTCTTTCTCGGTCGTTGTTCTTTCCTTCACTTCTACGATCAACATACTTGACTAGCTTTCCTCGTCTGATAAGTGCTTCAATTTCATTCTGAAGAGCTATGTAATTTTTGGTCGTGTGACCATGGTCTTTGTAGAACTCGCAATATTTAGCCTTATTCCTCTTGTCAGGATCTGTCTTCATTTTCTCTGGCCAGTTTAGCTCCTCGCTATTCTTGATTTCTTCCAAAACGTGGTTTATGTCTACTTTCAAAGGAGTATAATTTCTAAATTTCTTCAACATTTCCCATGATGGCTTTGCTTTTGATTGCTTGTTATTACCATTGTTCTTCTGATCCTTCTTCTCAATCTTCTCGGCCTCAACTTTGGTCTCCTTAGTGTCCATGCTCTTCTTTGCAGCCATAGCTTTTTCGGCATTCATAATTTTGGCTGCTTTTGCCATTAATTCTGACATGGTCCTAGGTGGATCTTTGGCCAAAGTTTAGTACAATTTATTTAGCAATAGTCCACTCATCAAAGCAATAATTGTTGTCTTTTCCTCGTAATCAATAACTTCGAGCTTCTCGTTATTGAAATGAGTTATGTAATCCCTGGTGCTCTCACCTGCTTTTTGTCTAACACTTAACAAATGTGCTACTCGTTTGACTGGTTTTTCTCCAAAACAGAAATTTCTAATAAAGAGCTCGGCCAGTTGAAAGAAAGTTGAAATCTTCCCCCGAGGAAGATTATTGTACCATATTTGAGCAGATCCGGTAAGAGTTCCCGAGAATGCCCTGCATCTCATCTCGTCTGGCACGGCATAGATATTGGCAGTAGCTTGGTATTGTTTTATATGAAGGACATGGTCAGTTTTTCCATCATATTTAGGAGTCACAACAGGTTCTTTGAACTTTGATGGTGTGGGAAAATCCATAATTGCTTGGATAAAAGGTGTCCCTTGGACAAAAGTTCTTTGTAGAGGATTTTTGGCCTTAGCCATTTCCCCTAGTCTATCCTCCAACCTCTGAATAGAGCCTTTTCATGCATCATTTCCCTCCCCTGGCCTGTTGGTTCGAGCAACTGATCGTGTTGAATTTTCTTCCTGGGATCTTTCATTACGAGCAGTTGGTCGTGATTGGGCAGAACCCTTCCTTAGATCGGATGATCGTCGAAAGTTCCTCGACACAGCCTTAGGAGGACTTCTATTCCTCCTAGGACCCAAACGATCAAAAGGAGAGGCCTTACTTAATCTCTCCAATGCACTAGTCCTTTTTGGAGAGAGAGTGATGTTTTGTTCAGTATCTATAGCTCGTACTGATGAAGTTCGGCCAGGTTGATAAGAAAAATCATTAGATCTATCAGTGCGATATGAATCACCATGTCTAGATCGAGATTCCTCTAGGAGTAACGTTCGCCTAGAAGGTAACCGGGTATTTCTTTGAACGCTTTGTTGTCCTGAATGGGTAGATACTCCACCCTGGACAGTTTGTATGAGTTGTCGCATAGTTTCTTGCATGGCGGTTTGGCCTTGGGCTAGATTAGCCATTATTCCGGCCAGATCTTGGACATTTGTAGGAGTGTATGGGTTTGGGGGGTTTTCAGCATTTCGATTACTTAATTCAGGATTATCAGCCATTGGTAATGAATTGTTTTGGTGAAAAACGATAATTACAGTCATTTCCCACAGACGGCGCCAATCTGTTGATGTAAAAAACTAGATTTGACCTAATTCTTTAATCACAGATAAAAATAAACAAGACAAAAGATTTTTAAAGTGGTTCAACCTTGAAAGAATGTCCTACGTCCACTGTTTGTGTTATTGCTGACTGTTTACAGAATTCTCGATAATGGGTTCACCAAGAAATTCTGAGTCCCCTGCTAATGAGGAGGTTACAATGTAGTTATAGCCTTGAGGTGGTACAAATGAAAGAATAATATATAGCTGTCCAATAGGTGTGTGCGTCTGTGTGATAATAATGAGCCTTTAATGCGCAGTCATCCTCTTGATTATCCAGATATGAATGCTCTGTACGAGATGCAGCTCGGACCACCTAAGTAACATGAGTTGCTCGGTACAATTGAGTTCCTCGGAGATCACTTGTTGCTCGGAGCACCTGAGTTAGTCGGGGAGGTTGAGTTCCTCGGAGTCAAGGTGTTGTTCAAAAAATGTTTGCGAGTGCCAGTAGATTGACACGTGTCTCCACATAATTGGTTCACGTCCGCAGAATAAATTTAGTATCAACATCGGCCATCCGAGTAACTCTGTGCTGCACTAGTCTCTCACGAAGAATGATGCCGGTACTATCAATGACCTTATGTCCAATATTGAGGAGTATGCTTCATAGAAAATGCGGTGGCTGGCACCCATCATGTCAATAGTTGGTCGAAGATGACTAAGAATAGGGACAACGAGAGTGCTCGCACATGGGAGGCAACAAACATAATGAAAGGTCTAAAGGCAATGACAAGGTAGATTCCACCAAGGATCACCAGGAGATCAATACTGTTTTCAAATAGCTGATCTATAAAATCTTGAATAAGGTTAAAGATCAATAATATTTCGATTGCCCGAGGAAGATGATAGGAGATTTGTTAAAGAGAAACACTTACCCAAGGTTTTTCTACTACAAGGAGAATGGGCACAAGACGGTGAATTGTAAAGCGCTCAGATCCTACCAGTTAGACCAGGCAGGCTGCTTGGATGATTACGTGGAAAAGAATGGTATAAATACCATTGTAGTGCTCAACCAAAAACCTAAAAAATGTCCTAGACGAAGACAAGATCTGACACGAATTTACGGTCCTCCATAATCCCTTAAATTTAAACCAAATTTAAGGTAACGTTGTTCAAATGGAATAAAAAAACATTACTTCGGTTATGGAGGCTTTACAGATTGATCCTATCAAGATCCCAACGGGTAAGCACTATCGATCAGAAGACACGGAATATAATAAGCATATAATATTTACTAATAAAGACCTAGTCGGAGTCAAAATCTATCATCACATTGCGCTAGTAATCACTCTCAGAATTGCCAATAGGGATATGGACAAGCTATTAGTCGATCAGGGAAGCTCCTTATAGGTTATTCCCCTAAAATTGTTCAACAAACTCAACCTCTGGGTGGAAAATCTAAAGGAAACGATCATCCCTTTAGTCGGCTTTGCTCGAAAGATGACCATTCCCTTAGGATAAATTATACTCCAAATAAGAACTAGAAATATCTCGAAGTTTATCGAGTTTCTAGTTATGGATATTGAATCCCCCTATAACACTATATTCGAACGAGGTTGGCTCCACGCTATGAAGGTTATTCCATCCACCTACCACCAAAAGCTTAAATGCATAACTGACAGGGGGATAATAGAGATAAGAGGGAATATAGTTGTTGATGTAAAAAATTAGATTATATCTAATTATTTAATCACAGATAAATAAAATGAGACAAAGAACTTTTAAAGTGGTCCAGCCTTATAAGAATGGCCTACGTCCACTGTTTCTGTTATTGCTGATTGTTTGGGAATTCTCGATTACAAGTTTTTTCAAGAAATTTCGGTCCCCCTACAATGAGGGTAATACAATGTATTTATAGCCCTAAAGCTGTAATGTGAAAGGATAAAATATTAAATGCCCCTTAAGCGTATACATCTGTATTATAATAAGCATTTAATGCGCAGTCGAACTGTTGGGTTATCCTGCTATTAATGCTTTGTTCGAGATGCAGCTCGGACCGCCTGAGCTGTTTGGACCGCCTAAGTTCCTCGGTGCTCAAAAGTTCCTCGGTACTCAAAAGTTCCTCGGAGAATTCTTATAGGTCGGAGCGTCTGAGTTGATCGGGGAAGTAGAGCTCCTCGTTGCAGTATGGTTCCTCGGAGTCGAGGTGTTGTTCGTAAGTGTTTATTGTTGCCATGTAGATTGCCACGTGTCTTCACCCAATTGAGCCATGTCAGCAGACTAAATTTGGTATCAACAGAAGCCCCCAATGTTTCATAGTTCGAAATTTGAGGAGTGTGGAACATTCTTTCTCGATATATGGCGGTTTTAAATGGTTATCCTGAAATTTAAGAGTGTTTCCTTTGTATTTATTTTTCCTTTCAAATTTGTAGAATCAGGCTTTTTTGAATTTTTATAACCGCCTCGATCTCCGCGCACTTTTTATCCTTCTAGCCGCCGGTAGCGTAATCGTTTCTTTTTGTAATCATTAACTTTACCGTTTCCCAAGATAAGGTATTTAAGCGTCACAGACAATCCCATCGTCTTCTACTTTTTCAAATTTGTATCTTCGAGTTTTCCATCATTTCTTTCTCTCCTGTGCATTCATCTCTTCCATCGTTCGTTGTCAACAGATCTACTCTTTTTCTGTAAGATCTTCTTCCTTCTTCTTCATTTCCTTTATTCATCATGGTTTACCTTGTTGAATCTCTTGATAAATTTCGTTCTGATTTTTCTATTCCTTGATGGGTTATTCTGGAGGAACTTTCTGAACCTTCCGATTATTTCCGTTTGGCTGAGGGACATTGGTTCTCCAGTCTCTTCGTTGCTGAGTGTGGCTTTTCTTTTCCGCCAAATCCTTTATGTCTGGAATTCTGTCAATATTTTGACGTTGTTCCTGCGAGAATAGCCCCCAATACATGGAGAATAGTTAATGGGGTTCATAGACTAAATCAAATTTATGGAACTCGCATAGGAATTCCAGAAATCATGTTTTGTTATAGATGGGCTGTTGGTGATAATACTTTTTATTTAAAAACTAGATTTTTAAATAGGGCTTTAGTGGTCAATCTCCCAGATGCCAATAGGGACTATTTTGAGCATGGGGTTGTTATAAAAAATTGGCAACATGCTCCTTTATCTGGAGATGAAGTGTATCAGGGTCCCAGATGCCCTTCCTATGGCAATGGGATATGTTATTTTTATTTCATTTTATTTATTTTGAGATTATGCTTCCTTTATGTTTGATAAAAGGTGCCACTGATATTTTAATTTTGATTTATTTGCAGTTGACAACAAAAGAAAGTGTCCAAAAGAGACAGACGTTAATATAAGGCACTTAAAACTTATCTGGAGTTTGCATCAGACTGTTGCCGACAAGCATATTAGGTCAGCTTCATATCTGCTTCAGTACAAGAGTTACACAACTTCTTTTACTACTCGTCCGGTGATAAGCGACGCAAAACCCATACCAGCCTCTACAAGTTCTTCACCTGAGTCACACATTCCTTTGAGTGAAAGGATGAAGAAAAGAAGACCTCCCACCCTTTTCGAGAAACCTTACTCTGGTGCTGGAGTGGCAAAAAGAAGTAAACATGATGTCCCAGAAGGGACAAAGAAAATTGATGCAGCCCCTCCGGCTGCTCCTGTGAAGGTTGCCGAGAAGCCTCCAGTGGCCCCGAGCAAGACTGATGCTCCAAAAGAAGTGATTTTCATATCACCGACCAAGAGTTCTTCCTTGGTCAAAACTATTCCTGTTCCTCCGAGGAGGCTGAAGAAGAGCTCCTCGGTCAATTTGGATGACACCGTCTCTCAGCCCCCGACTAGTGGAGTTCCCACTTTTGTTCCCCTGAGCTCTGCTATGAGCTCAGTGAAGACTTGGATCATTCCCGAGATCCAAGGTATTGAAGAAAACCTTTCTCGGGATACTGTTACTACACTAGCAGCTCGTCACATTGCTTCTATAAGTCCCATAGTCTTAAATTTTCATTCTTTCCTTTTTGTATCTGTGTACTGATTCGATTTCATTTTCTTTTCACAGTTGGTGAGCTATTTTAACACAATTTTGAAGAAAGATAAAGCTATTAAAGCTTCAAGCTCCTCGTCTGGTGTAGAGGAAGCTTTGATGGGCTTGGGGCAGTCTCTGAAAGATTCTCGCCAGAAATATGCTGATGATAAGGCAACTTGGGAGAAGAAGATTGCTTCGACCGAGCAGGAAAAAGCTCAGGTTATTGAGGTCTCCAAGGAGTTGGAGAAAAAATTAAATAGTCTGGAGGAGAAGAATAAAGAGCTTGAAGGGAAGCTCAAGAATGCTGAGGAGTTTGAAGATAAACTCAAGGTTGCTGAGGAGGAGTTAGGTTGACTTCAGGAAATAAGTCGTCAGAAGGAGGAGGTTGAGAATAAATTGAAAGCTGCTGATAACCTTCTTTCCGAGAAGTTTTCCTCGCAGAAGACAAAGAGGAAGTTGGCTGTGAAGAAATCTTTTAGCGCTGGCTGGGCTAAGGGGTGGAATAAAGGCTTAGCTGCCATGATGTCGCAAGTCGAATATGGCAGCCTAAAATACTTTAGAGATGGGTGGGTCGCAGCTCTTCAGGAGATGAAGGTTGATGAAACTTCTGAACTCTTCTGGCGACACATCCCTGGTCCCTCTCCAACTCCTGAGGACGAAGAAGAGGACGAAGCTGCCTCTGAGGAGTCTTCCATGGTGATGGGAGATCAAGTTTCTCATCCCCCAACCATCCAGCCTACTAACGAGGAACTTCAGCAACTCGTTACTTCATCCGAGCAACTGCCATCGCTCCCCGAGCAACTCTCTGTTCCCTCCGAGCAACCTACCTCCTCGTCCCAGCCTCCCGAGAAAGTTTTGGGAGATAAGGAAAAGGTGTAGAGTTATTCGGGTTTCTTTATATTTTATTTTTCTTTGTCAAATGTAACCCTGAACATGTAACTCTGAACTTTATGATATAATAAAATTTGAACTTTTGTTTATGCACACTGTTGTTTCTCCTCTTCATGCTCTGTTGGTACTCTTATTGATTATTGCTTTTTCTTCCTCTACTAGTTTCTGGCTAGGATGGAATTATTGTCTGCTCATGATATAAAGCTGTTACAACAATGCAATGAATATTTTAAGGCTGGTCACACAGATCTGAGTGCAGCACAAATCGTCGACATCATCATCCAAGATGCTTCGGAACAGGCAATTGAAGCCTACCAATATTTGAAGTGTCTGCTTGATCGTGCAATGGCTAATAATGTAGCTTATTATGATATGATTGAGGATCTCCAAGCCACTCTTGAAAAACTTCAGCAACAATATAAGGAATCCACTACCCTTTTGCACGAGGGGTACAAGAAGAAGTATCAGAAAATCTGTGCCGATAAGGGATATGATAAACGATTTGCTGCTTACGATGTGCGGGAGAGAAAGTTGAAGGCTGAGGTTGAGGAGCACAGGCAGATAGCTGAGTTATTAGAACAAGAAAATAATAACCTGTAAAGAGAGGTGTCTCAGTTGAAGTCTGCAGCTTCCACCTCAAATGCTTTAATCCCAGTGACTGACGAGGGATTCTCGTTCTTGGAGGTCGATAACGCCAACCTGAGGGATGAGTTGGAAACCTTGAAAATAGCTGGCCCTTTTACATCTTCTCGTGGACGAGCAAGAGCTCCTCGGGGATGAGCAAGAGCTGCTCAGATTCATGTCGAGGAACAGAGGACTCAATCTGCTTTAGAGAACCAGGCCTTCCAGCTGATGGCGAAGAACCAGGCATTGGCTGAGAGGTCTAAGAAAATTAGGGACCTGGAAGAGCAGCTTTCTGCGCAGAAATCTATCTTGGAGAATAAAGAACTCTTCATCAAAAATCTCCACGAGCAGCTGGAAAGATTGACATATCAATTTCACAAGCAGCCCAGGGAGTTCTGGATGGCTGGCTACAACGAGGCTCTCTACCACTTGGACGATCGTATCCAGAATGCAAATAATGAGGGCTACAAACAGGGATGGCTGAATGCCTTAGGTGTGCTGCAACTCGAACAGGGTCATTACATATGGGATTACCATAATCCTGGGCTGCTCGACCTACCCGTGCCACCATTCAATCTTGATATGAGTTGGATCCCTGCTCGGGCCATCCCTCGGTGTCTGATTTCCAAATACCTCGGCGACTAAAATCTCCATTCCAATGTTGAGATATCTCATCCCGAGCATCTACTAGATCGACAATCTGTGATGAATATCAGGATGCTGACAGATCTTAACTTTATAAATTCTCCTCTTGCTTTAAATGATCCACCAGCTAGCGAGGAACCTGTTTCAAAAGCAGAGGGGAAGAAACCAATAGAATAGGAATATGGATGTAATAAATTTGTATTTCATTTCTGATGTATTTTGTTCTACATTTAATGAAATAATTTTATTTGTCAATCTTGATTGTCATTGTCTTGTAACACTTTACATCTGTGCATGTGTATCTGTTAAAAAGATAACCACATTATGTTATTTGTCGATCAACTTATTGTCGAGTAATTTGAATTTGTGGTAGTCACTTGGCAAAAATGATGTTTTGTAGTAATTTAAAAAGTTACGAGTATCAAAAATTTTGCTCGATCACTTTCTCGTATTCATAAAATGTTTCCGACCAACCAAGGTCGGTAAATTTCCTTTTCAACCGAGTGGATTTTTCCTCCACGAGGAGCTTTGGCACTTTCTGGAATAATTGTACCTCCCGACCAACCTTAGTTGGCTTTTTGTGAATATATTCACTTCCTAACCAACCTTAGTTGACATTTTTAGGAATATTTTTACTTCCCGAGGAATACATTTACTTCCTAACCAACATAAGTTGGCATTTTTAGGAATACATTTCCTAACCAACATAAGTTGGCATTTTTAGGAATAGTTTTACTTCCCGTAGGAATACATTTACTTCCTAACCAACATAAGTTGGCATTTTTAGGAATACATTTCCTAACCAACCAAGTTAGCATTTTTAGGAATAGTTTTACTTCCCGTAGGAATACATTTACGTCCTAACCAACATAAGTTGGCATTTTTAGGAATACATTTCCTAACCAACCAAGTTGGCATTTTTAGGAATAGTTTTACTTCCCGTAGGAATACATTTACTTCCTAACTAACATAAGTTGGCATTTTTAGGAATACATTTCCTAACCAACCAAGTTGGCATTTTTAGGAATAGTTTTGAGTAGTCCGAGATCTGATGAGTAGTGTGTAGCACTAGTATTCCCCAAAAAATTTCTAATAAAGGGAAAGAACTGGGCAAAACATTATCACTTTATTCATACTGATGAAACTGCATTACATGAGAGTTTACATTACTGATAATATTTGTGCAGGTGCTCTGTATTCCATGCATTCTTAAACTCCTTCCCTTCTAAAGTTTCTATTATGTATGTACCTGGTCGAATAACTACTTTAACTCGGTAAGGTCCATGCCACTTTGCTTCCAGTTTGTTGTGCTTTTGAATCACTCGGTAAGGTCCATGGCAGTCTCCTTCTTTCAAGTCACACTTCTTCACTCTCTTGTTGTAGAACAAAGCTGTTCGTTGTTGGTATGCAGCATTCCTGATGGCTGCTTCTTCTCTAACTTCCTCGAGCATGTATAAATCCAATCTTCTCATTAAGTCGCTGACAGGGAAATTGAAATTCAGTACCCTGTGTGTTGGGAGGCCCAACTCGGCAGGTATAATAGCTTCACTTCCAAACGCCAGCATATATGGTGATTCTCCAGTTGCTACTCGGGGAGTAGTTCGATAAGCCCATAGTACTGATTGTAGCTCATTGATCCAATTTGCTTTCGCATCATCCAATCTTTTCTTCAAGCCATTTAGCAATGTTCTGTTCGTCACTTCAGTCTGTCCGTTGCTTTGAGGATGGCCTGGTGCTGAGTGGATCTTCAAAATATTTGACTGATGATAATAGGCAGCGAACTCCTCGTTGTCAAATTGGGTTCCATGGTCTGTGATGAAGGCATGAGGAAGACCATATAGACAAATGATGTTCTTCCAAATAAATTGGTACACCTTGTCGTACGTCATATCAATGAGAGGCTCAACTTTAACCCATTTAGTAAAATAATCCACAGCGACTACGAGATACTTAAATCTTCCCCTTGTCGTCGGCAGTGGCCCGACCAAATCTATTCCCCATATGGCAAATGGCCAAGAGGAATTAATGGGTGTCAATAATGCTTGGGGAGTTCTTCGAATGGAGGAGAAGCGCTGACACTTTTCACATTTCTTAGCACAGGCTATGCAATCATCCCTCATCGTCGGCCAGTAGTATCCTTGCGTCATCACCCTTTGTAAAAGAGTCCGACCTGCTACATGGGCTCCAAAGGACCCTTCATGGACCTCTTCAATTAAATCTTTCACCTCGGTGGGATGCACACATCTCTGCAAACCTGCTATAACTCCTCGTCTGTATAGAATACCGTTGGTCAGTACATAACGAGCAGCCTTAAACTTCAGTTTCTTGGCTGCAAGTTTGTCAGTTGGTAATTCCCCTTTCTCAATATATGCCCTGATGGGATCCATCCATGATGATCCTAAATCGAGGGTAATAAAGTTCATCGTTAGATCTTCATTCATACTCCGACCAGCTAAAACTTCAATTGGGATTGTTCTTCGTAGCTCGGTACGAGTAGCTGATGCTAATCGAGCTAGGGCGTCTGCTCTTGCATTCTCCATTCTTGGTATTCTGACCAGCTGAATAGCAGCAAATTCCGACACCAGTTCCTTTGCCTTTGCATGATATCTGATCATTAATTCTCCTTTGGCTGCATATACTCCCACCATTTGATTTATGACCAATTGCGAATCACTGAAGACAATAACTTGTTCTGCCCCCATGGTTTTCCCCAAACTAAGACCTGCAATCATGGCTTCATATTCAGCCTCATTATTCGAAGCTTTGAATTGGAAACGTAGGGCGTTTTCCATGTCGACCTCGTCCGGACTGTTCAAAACTATCCTTGCGTCACATCCTGTAGTGCAAGATGAACCATCCACATACAGATTCCATATAGATAACTTATCTTCAAATTTCTGATCTGACAGAGTTCCTTGGTGGAAAATTTGTTGCTTCTTATCACCATCTCCTGATATTTCTTGCTGTTCGTCGATCATCTTTTCTTTCCCTTTTACCAACCTAAGCTGGTCTGGGCTTGAATTTGATGATCCTGTAACATCTTCTTGCCCTTTTACCAAGCTAAGTTGGTCTGGGCTTGCATTTGATGATCCTGTAACATCCACAGGTTGATCAACGAGAAACTTTTGCTCCTCGGGGGTATCAGGATAGGTGAACTCTGCTATAAAGTCTTCTACAGCTTGCCCTTTTAGCGATGATCTGGGTTCATAGACTATATCATATTCATCGAGTTCTATTTCCCAGCATATCAATCTTCCTGATTTTTCTGGTTTATGAAGGGCTTGCCTCAATGGCATATCAGTATATACTACTATGGTATGAGCCTGAAAGTATGGCTTCATTCTTCTACTTACCTCGATCAATGCTAGTGCCAATTTTTCCAGCCTTGGATATCTGATCTCTGCTCCTCGGAAGGCCTTACTTGTGTAGTAGATTGGTTTTTGTACTCCATTCTCCACTCTTATCAATGCCGAACTGACTGCATTCTCGAACACTGCCAGATACAAGTATAATTTTTCTCCCATCACTGGCCTGGATAACAGTGGAGGTGCTCCCAAATATTTCTTCAAGTCTTGGAAGGCCTTTTCACATTCATCATTCCACTCAAAAGTTTTTCGGAGCGTCTTGAAGAATGGGAGGCATCGATCAGTTGCTTGCGGTACAAATCTGTTGAGTGCTGCTACTCGTCCTGTAAGACTTTGTACTTCTTTCTTCGTCGTTGGGGATCGCAGCCCTAACAGAGCTTTGATCTTTTCAGGGTTAGCTTCAATGCCTCGCTGATTGACAATGTATCTGAGAAACATGCCTTCTCGTACTCCAAATATGCACTTCGTCGGGTTCAACTTCATTTGATATTTATCTAGTTGATCAAAAGTCTGGCTTAGGTCAACTAGATGATCGGTAGCTTTCTTGCTCTTAGTCAGCATATCGTCAACATAGACTTCCATATTGCAACTGATTTGTTCTGTAAAAACTTTGTTCATCAGCCGCTGATATGTTGCACCTGCATTTTTCAAACCAAAAGGTATAATATTATAACAATAAGTTCTCCTAGGGGTAATGAAATAAGTACTCTCCCTATCTTCAGGTTTCATTTTAATCTAATTGTAACCAGAATAAGCATCCATGAAGTTCAGCAGCTCGTGTCCCGAGGTAGCATCCACTTGTTGATCAATTCGGGGCAGCGAAAAATGATCCTTTGGGCTTGCTTTATTGAGGTCAGTGAAGTCTACACACATCCTTCATTTGTTGTTGTTCTTCTTCACCATTACCACATTTGCTAACCAGTCTGGATATTTAACATCTTCAATAAAGCAAGCTTTCTGGAGCTTCTCGACTTCCTCCTGTATAGCTTGATTCTTCTCGGGACTGAATACTCTTCTTCTCTGCTTCACAGGCTTGATATCCTTATTCACATTGAGTTCGTGACATAAGAAATTTGGGTTTATCCTAGGCATGTCCTCATAGCTCCACGAAAAGTTTGCTTTCTGCTTCTTAGGAAAGTTATCAATTCCTGTTTTAGTGAGGCTTCTAACGACGAACCTACTTGAGTAGTTCGTTTAGGGTGTTCGTCGTCCAGGATGATGTTTTCAGTAGCTTCCACCACTTGACCCTTCACGAGTTGCGACTTATCTCTAGGATCCAATGTTTCAATTTCTGCACCTTCATCCACTTGATAGGCGGTGTTCTTTTTCCTTGATTCCTCCATTTCCTCCTGCTCGACGGATGAATAATAGCATTCCCGAGCTACTTTCTGATCACCTTTAACAACTCCTACTCCAAAATTTATTGGAAATTTTAAGCATTGATGTACCGTAGATGGTACAACCTCCAACTTCTTCAAACCTATTCTTCCCATGATGATATTGTATGATGATTGAACATTCTTATCCATCACGAAAAAGCGTATTCTTTCTGTCCGACAAGCAGGCCACGTACCAATGAATATGTCCAATTTGATCGTCCCAAGTGGAAATACTTTCTCGCCAGAGAAACCGAGGAGGGGTCTATGATAAGGCTCCAGTTGAGATAGCTTTAGATTTAAACTGTCAAAGCACGAGTAAAACATGATGTCTGCCGAGCTACCATTGTCTACCAGTACTCTTGAAATCATTACCTCCTTCATCCTCATTTTGATCACCAATGGGTCATCATGAGGATATAGAACACCTGCGAGGTCATTCTTTGAGAAACCAATGACCAATTTCTCTTTGTTCACTTTTCTCGGGCGATCCTCCTCAGCTAGATTTATTCGTTGAATGTATGAGCAAGCTTGTGCCTCACAGAGGTAAGCTTTTCTCTCGGCAGTAAGGTCTCCTCCTCCTGCATCTCCACATGTAATAACATTACAGTCAAATGACCCAAAACGTATTGAAAATACCTCACATTCTGGCTGCCTTGGTCTCTTTGGAAGATCGGGGTCGTCTTCTGGATCAACTTCATGGTCTCTCTTCTTGTTCTCCTCTGCTCGACGAGGAGATCTAGACCTCTCTCTTGCTCGGTCATTATTTCTTCTATCATTCCTCCGATCAACATACTTTGCCAGTTTTCCTCGTATGATGAGTGTTTCGATCTCATTCTGAAGAGCTATGCAATTTTTAGTCATATGGCCATGATATTTGTGAAACTCGCAATATTTTGCCTTATTTCTCCTTTCGGGTCTGCCTTCATTTTCTCTGGCCAATTTAATTCCTCGTTGTTCTTGATTTCTTCTAGAACATGGTTGATGTCTTTCTTCAAAGGAGTATAATTATCAAATTTCCTCAATACTTCCCAATACGACCTTGTTTTTGAGTGTTTGTCATTACCATTGTTCTTATGCTCCTTCTTCTTAGCTTTATCACCTTCCACCTTGGTTTCTTTGGCATCCATATTCTTTTTTACAGCCATAGCCTCCTCGGCATTCATAATCTTGGCTGCCTTTCCCATCAGATCTGACATGGTTCTAGGCGGATCTTTAGCCAAGTGTAGTACAACTTGTTAGGCAGTAATCCACTCATCAAAGCGGTAATCGCTGTCTTTTCCTCATAGTCAATGACTTCGAGCTTCTCCTTATTAAAACGAGTTATATAATCTCTGGTACTTTCACCAGTTTTTTGTCTAACACTTAACAAATGCGCTATTCTTTTAACAGGCTTTGCCCCAAAACAGAAATTCCTAATAAATAACTCGGCCAGTTGAAAGAAAGTTGAGATCTTACCCCGAGGAAGATTATTATACCACATTTGAGCAGATCCGGTAAGAGTTCCCGAGAATGCTCTGCATCTCATCTCATCTGGAACAACATAGATGTCGGCTGCAGCTTGGTATTGTTCTATATGAAGGACAGGGTTGGTCTTTCCATAATATTTGGGGGTCACAACAGGTGCTTTAAACTTTGATGGTGTTGGAAAATCTACAATGGCCTGGACAAAAGGTGTTCCTCGAATAAAAGTTCGTTGTAAAGGGTTCTTGGCTTTAGACATTTACCCTAATCTATCCTCCAGCCTCTGAATAGAGCCTTTCCATGCATCATTTCCTTCCTCGGGCCTGTTGGTTCGAGAAACTGATCGAGTTGATGTGGCTTCATGGGATCTATCTTGACGAGCAACTGGTCGCGACTGGGCAGATCTTTCCCTTAAATCTGATGGTCGTCGAAAACTCCTCGATGCGACTTTAGGAGGACTTCTACTCCTTCTAGGTCCTAATTGATCAAAAGGTGATACCCTGCTTAACCTCTCTAGCGTATTAGTCCTTTCTGGAGAGAGAGTGATACGTTGTTCAGTATCTGTGGCCCGAACTGACGAAGTTCGTCCAGGTTGATAAGAAAAATCTTCAGATTCCTCAGTACGATATGAATCAGTACGCCTAGTACGTGAAGAAGGTAAATGAGTATTTCTTTGAATAATTCGCAGTCCTGAATGGGTTGGTGCACTGCCATGGAGGGTTTGTAGGAGTTGTCGCATCGTTTCTTACATGACTGTCTGGCCCTGGGCCAAATTTGTCATTATTCCAGCCAGATCTGGAATATTAGGCGGAGCAGATGGATGTGGAGGGCTTCCAGCGTTTCGATGGCTGGGTTCTGGAATATCAGCCATTTGTGATGAATTATTTTTGATGAAAAACGATATTACCAGTCGCTTCCCACAGACGGCGCCAATCTGTTAATGTAAAAAATTAGATTATATCTAATTATTTAATCACATATAAATAAAATGAGACAAAGAACTTTTAAAGTGGTTCAGCCTTATAAGAATGGCCTACGCCCACTGTTTTTGTTTTTGCTGATTATTTGGGAATTCTCGATTACAAGCTTTTTTAAGAAATTCCTATCCCCCTACAATGAGGGTAATACAATGTATTTATAGCCCTAAGGCTGTAATGTGAAAGGGTAAAATATTAAATGCCCCTTAAGCGTATACATCTGTATTATAATAAGAATTTAATGCGCAGTCGAACTGTTGGGTTATCCTGCTATTAATGCTTTGTTCGAGATGCAGCTCGGACCGCCTGAGCTGTTCGGACCGCCTAAGTTCCTCGGTGCTCAAAAGTTCCTCGGTACTCAAAAGTTCCTCGGAGAATTCTTGTAGGTCGGAGCGTCTGAGTTGATCGGGGAAGCATAGCTCCTCGTTTCAGTATGGTTCCTCGGAGTCGAGGTGTTGTTCGTAAGTGTTTATTATTGCCATGTAGATTGCCACGTGTCTTCACCCAATTGAGCCATGTCAGCAGACTAAATTTGGTATCAACAATGGTTACTTTTTGACAATGATTTATCACTACTCTCAGGCTTAAATAAGAAAAGAAAAAAGAGAAAGTGGCTGTACATGATGCGATCAAAGACGAGGTTACTCCGTTCAAATAGAAACCAAAGTATTGGAGGCCGAGGGTCTAAGAAATAAGGGTGGCCCTGTGAAAAGAATCATATAGCCATTACAAGAAGTTATATTTGACGACTCACACCCATGGAAAAAAATTATCATCGACAGTCCACTCCTCGATTATGAAAAGAAAGACTTGATAGTTATCCTCAAAGAAAATCAAGATTTATTTGCTTGTCAATCGTACGACATATAAGGGATTGATCTCAAAGTCATGTGATATCGGCTTCATGTGAATCTGGCATTTTATTTGATCACACAAAAGTCACGTTGAATAAACCCCGAAAAAGCAAAAGTCGTGGAAGAAGAAGTAAGGAAACTTTTGGAGGTAAGATACATTAAATAAGTTCAATTCCCCATGTGGCTCTATAACCTAGTTGTCGTCAAGAAGAGTAATGGAAAGTGGATAGTCTGCATAGACTTCACCGACCTGAGTAAAGCCTGTCCTAAGGATAACTTTACTTTGCCAAATATCGATCAGTTAGTTGTTGTCATAACCAACCATGCACGAATGAGCTTCTTAGATGCTTACTCGATGCATCATTAGGTCCTTTTTCAGACCTAATCAGGAGGATACTTCATTCATCACTACCCTTGGTATATATTATTATACAGTCTTTCCATTTGAGCTAAAAAATGCAAGAGAAACCTATAAATAGTTGGTCACCAAAATGTTCAAACACTAACTGGGTGACACCATGGAAGTATACATTGATGATATGCTCGTAAAAAACAAGTGCAAAAAAGTGACCATTTATAGGACCTGGCGACGACACTTAAGGTCCTCAGATACTAGAGGATAAAGCTTATTGCAACCAAATGCCATTTTACAGTAGTTAGAGAAGTTCCTTGAATACATGGTAAGCCAAAGGGGAATCGAAGTGAATCTCGACCGGATTGAGTTGATCAATAATGTTCAGCCACCTAAAATAGTTAGGGAGGCATATAAGCTGACTATAATGTTATTAGACTTATCCGCTTTATCTCCAAGTCCTCTAAGAAGTTTTGAACATTAGTTCCTCTCTTGAAAAAAGAGAAGGGTTATGCCTAGAACGTAGAATTCTCAAAGGCCTTTGAGCAAATCAGGCTTTATTTAAGCTTATCACTTTTGCTCGTGGTCCCAAATTCGGGTGATCCAATCTACCTGTATCTCGCGGGTTCGACTACGCAGTTAGCTCGGGCTTAATGTGTGAAAAAGGGGAAGCAAGCCCTAATATATTATATTAGAAAGACACTACTGGACTTCGAGAAATGTTTCCTTCCTCTAGAGAAACTAACTTACTTAATGGGGTTATACTTGTAGAATTTGAAGCATTATTTTTAAGCCCACTGAATTGTTGTTATCACCTCGTTTCCACTCAAGGAAATTCCCGAAAAAGCCTACCTCTCTAGATATATATCCAAGTGGTCGGTGGAACTAGGGAGGTTCTATATCCGTGTGATACCCCGCCTATTTTAGTCACAGGTGATCATTCCTTTAATAAAATAAAATAGGACTCTCATTTGGTTCATTCTTAGCATCACTGTCGAAAACATTTTAAATTACTAACCACTTATTAATTAAATAAGTCAGTGCCAAATTTTATCTTTCATTAAAATACAACAATATTAACCAAACCACAATAATTAATATAAATAAAACCACGATGTAACTTGTAAAGCAGAGATAAATAGATAAAATCCTCGAATAAACCATTGAGTAAAACCCCAACACATCCAATCCATTTGATTAGAATTCTAAAATACACAAGTTTGAATGAAAAGGGGCAACACGCCTAACCAATACCATAATAAAGAACCTAATCTAGAATGCAATAAGTGAAGTGGTTACTTTACAACCTACAAGCCTCCACATCAACTGCAGCTTCTTGTCCCTGGAAATAATAGTCATTCATGACGTCCGTGTGGCTGGAAACCTAAAAGTTTTGTGGAAAAATATATTTAATACCGGTCAGATCCCAAAACCTTTTTAAAATATTTGGAAGTAGTAAAGATGCCGTGAATAAATATGCGGTAAAACTTTCCATATTTAAGACAGTGTCGCACTCCCATTTGATACCCCTCACCTCTCAACTATAGTTCACACTAACCTCATACATCCGAACCCGCAGTACTCTGTTTAACTAGACCTGTTGCAAACCTCACTACTACACCACACTACCCCGATTATTATTTATCGTTCTCCTAACTTTATCCCAATTATTTATAGTATTACCTCTTTAAATTATTAAGCCCGTATATAATTACCACACTAATATATATACACGTAAAGTTATACTACAACAAACACACATATGTCACATATAATCGTCATCCCTCGAGTAATAACTCATTGGATGCCATCCCTGAGTACTAACTCATTAGATGCTTTCCCCTGAGTACTAACTCATTCGATACTATCCCCCTTGTACTAACTCATTATGTGCCTTACCCCGAGTACTAACTCATTGTGTGCCTTTCTCTACAATGCTATCATTATCGAGGGTATATTTACTTCATCCCGGTTACCAGCGATCAAACTCTCATGCCAACTTGATAAGAATCGTAAACGTATTGAAAACGGTCATAGTCCTTCGATAGTGATTCCCAACCATACCCTAATCGTCTCATTTCGAATAACCAACACAATGTATAAACACGGAGCTATGACCTGGGGTCGATACTCAGCCTGTTGTGTTTCAAAAGCGTAGAGATAGCACTAGAGGGGTATGTTTCACATAAATATCATACATAGAGATAATATTCATGTTCGTATATATACTGTCTCTATACAATATATATATATATATATATATATATATATATATATATATATATATATATATATATATATCAATGCAAATTCGGCTAAACTTATTCTTATGGGTTTATTAATTACATTTAAAACCTCCAAAAATAACCCCTTAACCAAACAACCAATCCTGGACCTGCTAGAAAACTGAACCGTTTCGGCCAGACTGCGAACCGGTTCGCTACCCATATTCAGTGAACCCTCTTCTCTAATTTTGACCAAAATCCCATACATACGATACCAAATCTCCATTAAAATGTATATAACCTAAGGGAATGGATCCTAGATGGTTCTAACAGTAAACAATCATCCAAATATTAACGATTTATCTAATGTCATCAATTAAATTTATAAAAAGAACATTCCATCTGTGCTTTTATCCTCCTTTACTCAACTTTCCCTCAACTTTAAAAAAATCTATTTTTTTGAATGGCCTTACTCGCAAGGCAACATAATATCATCTAAGTGGGATTTTTTAAACAAGATAAAATGTTCCACTAACATGTATTTATTACATCCTAAGAAGATTATTATATGAATGACTAATTCAAATATGATTTTTTTGGGACTTTAGTCCTTACTATTTTTTAGTTTGGTATTTCTTTGCTAAAATATATTTGAAATACGTGTGGTTGTTAAAATTCAAGCAATAATTCTTTTCAGTACCATAGCCAAGAACAAATTTTGAACATAAAATCGGATCTAAATGCGCAAATGTGCTCATTATGGAAACTTCAAGTTTTTAATGTATCACTTTTAATAAATAAAACACTACATGTTTGTGACTTATGTATAGTATTTATTTAGCCACTTACGGTTTATAGCCCGGAGATAATCACTTTCTAGTTTTGATATCTGATAAAATCCAAATTTACGTACTCCTCTGACCACGAATTACCCTTCGTAGTTTGGCTTGAACCTTAAAGTAAACATGATCCTTATAAGTTGATGCTTGAAGGACCAAGTCACCCACTTGGAATTCCCTTGGTTTAACTAGGTTCTCATAGGCTTGCGATAGTTAATGGGTGTATATTTTGAAGTTATTTTTTTATCACTTTATTCATCCAATGCTTCCTGTTTCACATGCCTGGAATCTAGTAATCAATCACAATTTAATTATATTCTCGTTAGAGGTACTGCTAACTCAGCTAGTAAAACAACATATGTCCCATATACAAGCGAGAAAGGAGCAAATCATGTAGGCTTCCTCTTCGAAGTTCAGTAAGCTTATAAAACCATTGTTAACTTATCCTCACAAGTCTTTAGTAGATCCTTCAAGAACTTTTTGAGAATACTGATAAAAGTTTTTTTATGGTCGCTTATGCGTGTCCATTCCTTTTAGATAAGAAATATTAGAACTGTTGTGAATGAATTTATATTATCTGTCAACAAACCCATTTCTTTGTGAATAAACTTCTTTCCATTATCTATGAGAATGACTTCAGGGTGGCAAACCTATATATAATATATCTTGAATGAACTGGACCTCTACTTGGTTAATTATTCTACTTTCTTTATAACTGTGTTGCTAATAAGATAAAATCTTTCCCACAAAAATCTCACGTTAATTTGCCTACTATATTGAAAGTCCATGTATTGAAATGCTAAGGAGTAACAAAGATTTAAAGACTTACTAATGGAGCATGTATTAGGTTTCCATGTACTTAGCATGATCTATATCTTTTCATAAAATTTATGGAGTCAGTTTCCATTATGGGTCAGTAATATCCAGGTGTAATAAATTGGTCATACAATTTGGTTATACCCATATGTGACGTTTTGTGAGCTTTTTTAAGGACCTCCTCAAATTCTTCCTTGGTTGCACATCGTAGCTCTTTCTCGTTATAACACGCTCTGTACAGCTCCCCATTTACCAAGTAAAACTAAGAAACACATTTCTTTAAGTAAATTTCATCTCCCTTCTTGGTGGAAAACCCTCCATTTTTTAAATAAGCTATATATAGTTCTCTCCAATCATCTAAGACTTCCACAAATTCGCCTCGGCCTATTGATCGAATTAGATTTGACATTTTCAAACAACTTTGTTGTAATATAGCAATGTCCTTACTCATGTTAGGATAATAGTAACATCCTTACCGCAAACACCTATATATAGCGATGTCAGTATCCCCACAATGAGCATCATACATCGCTCGTAATTTTTCTCGAGCTTTCCTTATCACCCACATATCTCGCTAAAAGTATTCAAAGGTTTTTGAACTACAAAGTACCTTGCATCATGAAAAAATTACTAGAACTGATAACTTCCTTCACCCTTCCTGTGTGTCTCCAATATTTGGATTCTTTTGTGGGGAATATAGACTTAATTATGGTTAGCGTTATCCTCTTGTGGATGGTAACAGGCTTTTCCATTTCTATTTTTTGTTCGATTGTTTCCAGTGGATCAGGGTTCCTATTCATCGTGCAAGGATGCCTCTAAATTTTTACCTAGAAGAATAATTCTAAAAATCATTGAATTATCTTAGGAAAAGGAGCCAAATTTTGGTGTTTCAAAAGCAAATTATCTATTAACTTGTTTGATCACGAGGTTATAATCTCATCCTATGCAACGAACTCTTACTCATATCCTTGGCGCTTAGAGAAGTTCCCATATTAATGTTAGAAAAACAACCTAGGATTAACATTTAAAACACGAAAAAATTTCAGCCCTTAAATATCTTTAATTAATCATGCATAAAAAAAATAAGAACTATATTTAAAGATTAAACCTAGGCTCCAAGAATATAATATAATAGCGAATCATATCGAGGTTCGTATGAGGAGACAAAAGTAGAATAAGATGAAATCCTTGTTGCCCTCCAAGATTTTCTAAAACCATGGTAAACCTTATATAAAGCTTAAGTCTTCTACCGTATGATCCTCCCAGAAGTTAGGTAGGTACGTGGGTACCTTCTGAGATGAAAACCCTTACTTATGAGTGAGATCTGGTGGTTTCTCTCTAGATCTGTTCACAAAAATATGAATAGTATATTCTCTCACCCCTCTCAAACCCTAATGATTAATCATTGTCAATAAAACTCCTTCTTACACCTTTATAGACAAGTATAAAAGGCGGGCTTGGGCCAAACTTGGTTTCTTGAGAGTCGGGGCCTAATTATTTGTGTACGCGGATTACACTAGAGACCTAAGATAAATAACTACTTTGGCAGGAAATAAATACTCGAAAATCTTTATTACTATCACTATGATCTATTTCCTATATTTATTTATTCATAATTAATTCCACTAAATAATTATGACTGCAGTCCAATTTAATTATCACAAAAATAACTTGGATACAACGAGGTCTTATTTACAAAGTTGATTATAGTGCATAACACGATTACCTAAGTTAAATGTCTGATAACCAATTGGTACAATAAATTTACTATTAATCAATTTTCACCAACACCTAATCAATTCCGCGATTCTTAGACTTAACTTATTTTCTACACCACTAGGATTATAAAATAATCCACCAATCGAGTTTTACTTAGTGAAAACAAAACATATAAGTTTATTCGAGGCGTATCATAATCCACGGTATCCTTGGACAAGGATTCCTTCAAATTATAATCACAGAGCAACTCACATAACTGTCACCCAATCTGCGGGGATCATTTAACCCGATATAAAACCAGATCGCACCTATAGCATTCAAAATGACATTTTCACAAGAATTCCAATCCTCATAATTCTCGAAATTAAGAATATATGCACTCTTCGTAAATGGTGTGAGATTGTCTGAGTCTAATCAAGATAACCATTAGACTAAAATCTCATGGGTGACCCTATTCAATACATTCATCGGATGTATCGATCACAATCCTCTATCGAATTATCATACAAGTTCTCAAACTATCATACAGGTTCACGTGCTTTGAGATAAACTACTAGGTTTGCATCGCAACCATTATGATAGAATGTCAACTCTTTATCTTGGTTGTGAACTGTTCAATAGTGCCAAAATCATAATTTTGATCTCCTATTGATCAACCCAAATTTGACTCACTAAAATTCCTATTAAGTTCTATTAACCAACGTGTTTACAATACATTAACAAAATATACGACATTCTCGTAACCATGGTTCTTATTTCATAATAAAAGATGCACATTTACTCAAACGTAAATTTATACACGGTTTTAAAAATAAAAACCCCACCAAACTCCCACTTAGTCTTAAAGTCATATATCTGACTCCCAACCCATATACACGATAGTTTGTTGCCTATCGGTAAAAGGATTAACAAGCGGTAATCTGATAAAACCTTGTGATGAACATACCACCCACTATGCTCAATATCTCAAATTAGGTAAAACCTACACTCAGTGTGTTTAACCCTATTATGGGTTATGCATTCTCTCGAGCTTGCAATCGTACAACTATGAACACTAAAAGTGTAATAGCTAATTGCACTTGAAGGAACGTCACCCAAGTCACGTTTGGAAGTAAATGAGCTATATAGCCTCTTTAGTTGTCACTAAAGTGACAATAAATTTGGCCTCTCCAGTGGAGTCAGCAATCGAAAATTGGTTCACACTCCTCTAACTCATAGCTCAACCTCCTTGGTTAAACACATATTCCAAGGTAGAAAACTTAGAATCCTTATCTGACTAAATACCCAGTCTTTAAACCAAAAAGGTACAAGACTATTGGACTAAAATTTGTTGACCATGTCAAAGGCATAACATATTTTGGTCTAATATACGATGAATCATGCACGAGGTTGCCCACCGCCGATGCATTAGGTATATTACTCAATTTTTTCATCTTAATCAAATGTCCTAAGATACCGATTGCCAGATAAAATAATTCCAAGCTTGAAAATAAAGAATTTCATGGAATCCCTATGCTTATATTGCGTATACAAAATTAATATAATCGACTTGGTATGAGCCCAACATCCTTTGCAACTGATTTACCGAAAGCTTCACCGTAAGAGATGTACCTAGATTGTCCTAATTACTTTATATCGAATATCCGAACAACCACATTCCTATGTAATACGATACTTCCACCTTGTTACCGATTGGGTAAATACTATCCATAGACTATACTAAAAATACCAACACGTTTTCATCATGCTTCTTCTAATAACAAGTACTTTGTGAGCTTGATAAAAATTAAAACTTAATTACTCGATCAAGTCGACTAACCCAAGACTTTGATGTTACCTTAAATCCATAAATGGATCTCACAAGCTTACATCACATTTTATTTCCCAACTTTTTACTATGTACATGTCAAGAGAATCGTTAAAGAATGTAGTCTTGATGTTAAACAATCCCAACAAACTTTAACACGGCTATCGCAAGAAGGTTTTATCATAGTAAAGCCCTTTTTTTCCGAGTAACCCGTTTCGTAAGCCTTGCCTTAAAGGTTCACCATCCCATTCATCTCTATTTTTACTTCTTGTAAATCCACGTGCACCTGATGGGTTTTACCCTAACAAAAAGTTTATAAGTCCCAATACTCGATTCGAATGCATTGAATCCCTTTCGGTATCCATAGTCATAATTCAAAGTAAAAGTCATTATCTTGGAATGCCTATTTTTATTCTCGAGACCTGATTCGTGTTTGCCCGGGATGGGATTATATCGAATGATCACCCAAAACACTAACTAGGTAAGATGATCCCTGATGCTCCCGTTATGACGTGACACCACTTTCTATTCGGTATAAGTGACACGTGTACCCTGATCATCGATAATTATAATGCCCCGACCCAGATTTTAGGTTAATAAATGATCAACTTGATCTGGTTCGTACGTAATTGTGAAGTGCAATGAAACAACCTAAATAATATTTCTATTATAGTTTTATTATTATTTAACATTACTCTTATTATCATGAAATTCCCATTTTCATCAACTAGGTAATAGGACCCAAGGGAAGTTCCCCCAAGGTCAAATAAACAGAGCTCGGAACATCATACAACCTGTCGTAACAAAAGAAGGGATGCAAATAGAATGCTCAGTGGGAACATATACAAATGCAATATAGAAAAAAACGACAGAAAGACCACTCACATGCTCCAATCACATGCATGTGAAATTACTTATATATCTACATACATACTTTTGAAAATACATGTCCCAATGTATTAAACCGTTTTACTTCGAAAAGGTTATTTGATATAGTTTATCCTCCTTATCTTTATGAAATAATCATTCTATATCTTATGATTAAAACTAGCATATTCTTCCCGTTAATTCACCCAATTAAACATTTTACAATTGTTGGGAAAAACCTTTCATTCACTTTCAAATGTTTATTAACTCACACAGAATTATTAATCATTGCTTAAGACTTTATTTCAAAGCACGCACACACCGTGTCTAGAAAGTAATCATTTTCCTTTAAAGGCCTCAAATAAAACACGCTTGTGTTCATTATGATTCAAACCTCATTAGGTATCTTAAACATCATTAAATCACCTTATTTAACCATCCCATGATACCCCCGTGAATATTAAACCTTTGGTGCGTTATTCTTGTATTAGTAAATCAATGTATCAATATCATTCATTTGTGGCTCTTTCATGAATATTCAATTCATCACTTAGCATTTTTTTAAGGATTCCGCCGACAGACACACACCTATCACAACACACGTACACCCATGATTTTACAAAATTTCACCATTCCGCACCAAGCGCAAAGTAAACTATAGTTGCTTTGGGATTTTTCACTCTTGGGATAGAGTAACCCTGCTTAATTATTTAACCCGTCATCATCCAGTATCATTATCTTGCCAATGTGTTCAACATTTTCATATTGTTCACATTAATTTTACTTTTTTTGGGCCGAAGCCAAAGCCTTGGACTTAATCGTCTATTTCTCCATTATACTTGAAAAATTATTACTTTCTCCTTTAAGTCATTTATTCACACACACGTTGTTTTATTCCAAAAATCATTCACATTTTAGGACTAAATTCAATGTCATCCATACTAGTGTGAAAACATCCTTTGACATTTTTTATTCAGTAAAATGTTCCACTTTAAGTACATCACCAATTTACCCTTCATTTGCCAAAAACTTGCAGTTTGGTCATTTTTCAAGTGTTGTTTTTTCAAAAATGGTTATTAAGTCTCCAACTTAATATTTCAAACACTTTTAACCATTTAACACTTTCTTAATGACATAATTAATCCAAAATTATTACTTACCACTTTAACACCTTTAATATTTAACCTTTTTACATATTAAAGTCCCATTTTCTAAACTCTTGAAATACACATTTTATTTATGGAATTTTGGCATATTAATATTCACTTTGCTACTATTCACACATTAAAACCATATAGATTCCATTATTAACTTTTATACCACAACTTGTGTAAAACCTTACTTTCCACATATTCCAACATTTAACCCAATTCACATTTTTCACTAGTTTCACACACTTTAAAATACTTATTAAAAGAAAGGTCTTTCCTTCTCATTGGTGTTTTCATTATTCAAGTAGAAAATCACCCTTTAATCTCATAAAGTGGTTTAAACAAAGGATCAAATATCAAAAAGTCCCCCAAATATTTTTTAATACACATTTAGTCTAAGCCTTTTATTTTGTACCAAAAAGTCCCTTATTCTCTTATTTTTAAAGGTCCGCGCCAACGAAATGGTGAAGGACGTTTTGGTGCAAAATAAAAAGGTTTGGACTAAATATGTATTAAAAAAAATCGAGGGACTATTTGGTATATGCCCCTTAAACAAACCTAATGTATTTAATAACATCAAATCAGATTACATATCCTTTGAACACCATTTTAACACATTTTATTTCATAAAATGTTCAAGATATATATTTTGGAAATTAATATATTTCTAAACTCATTTAAATCATCCATTTGAAACCCATTTTCATACAAATGCTAAGATGATTATTAACCAACACTTAGATGCAAACTAACACCAACCCTATATATATTTAGCCTAATATATGTAAATAAACATGTTGAATTTATACTATACTAAACAAACTTAGATCAAAGTTAGTTTTTCACACCTTGAAAGAGTTTTACAATGGTGGAGAGGTTGAAGAAGATGGAGGACCCCCACCTCCAAAGGTGGCCTCAAAGGGTCTCTACAAGCCCTCTTAAACTTGACTCTATTGTTACTCCGAGAATGCTCCAAATGATGTTCCGCAAATTTATTCATCATCCTCAAAATACCCTCATCAAACACCCAACAACTAATAGAAATCATATCTTCTTCACCTAAAAATCTGTCTAGGTTTTACTAGGGTGAGATAAGGAGGTTTAGGGCTTCTTAATGGTGATTTTAGGTGGTGTAAGTGGTGGGGGAGTGTGGTAAAAGTCTAGGGCAGAAGGACCCTTCTCCATAGGAGCCCAAGGTTAGGAGAGGAGGGCCACGACATCTGATGAGAAAGTAAAAATTCACCCAAGACCCACTTCTTACCCTTAAATACTAAAACCCTAGGAGCCTTACTTACTATAAATGGTTAACCCACCAACCTTCCCTTAATTTTCCAACCCTAAATGGGTAAGATCGAAGTCCCCAAGAAGTCAAAAAGTGGCAGAAATCAATGGCCATCAAGGAAACAACACATAACATATTCCCGCCCACGCCATATCTGCCAGGCGCGATCGACCGGCCAGGGGGTCGCGATCGATGGGGGCTCGTTGGAAATCTTCCTTCTTTTCTAATTTTTGACCCTATAGACTTTACATATTTATTTTTAGTTCTCTAAATATTTGGTCAAATAATTTTTATCATCTTCAAAGGTTTCTATAAAAATCACGCAATTTTCTACTTTGCAATGTCACATACCATCAATTGACACTTACTCTTATCCGTAACTCATTTGTTCCTCAAATAATTCACATCATAATCTATCAATATATTAATTATAACCATTTGAACCTAAATGTTCCTCCATGCAGAGCATGGATTGTGAAATTTTCTTTTTAATTACTATGTGCGACGCGTCACTTATGTATAGTTTCAGTTCAATATTTTATGTATTTATTTCTCCAATAATTTCTTCATCGAGTCAAATACTTACATTATCATTTAAATATTTATTTTCTAGGGCGGGGTAGACAACTGGGATAAAATCCCACACCTTCGATTAATGATCCCTTAACAATGTCAATAGGTAAACACCTCTACGATCATATCGTAGATTTTGAATTAATTTACCTTGCTCATGCTCTACCTTAGCCTTTCACACTTTGAATTAATCAAAATCTTCAAACTTGTGGTGCATAAGGTAAATATATCCATACTTCAAGTAATCGTCAATGAAATCGATGAAAGCACTCGGAACCACCTCTTGACCGGATAGTCACCGAACCAATTCGTCGAATTAAACCATTTACAACACATCTTGAGCCCTTTTGCTTTGGGCGGTGAAGGGCCTCTTAATCATTTTACCTTCTAAGTGGGATTCAAGACTATAAGTGCCTCCACTTCTAATGAACTTAGTTGTCCATTTTAATCCAATCTTCGAATTTATTTCAGAATAAAATAACCTAAGCGTTAGTGCAAAAATTATGTTTGCTTCTAGAAGGAAACTTTCTCTTTAATGATCTTTGTCACTAAAATTATTCAATTCAGTATTTAACAATATTAGTGAGACAAACTATAATTTACCAAAACAGATAAAAGATATCCAATTTATAAAATCAATTGAATATCTATTCAAAACGAATTTATAATATCGAAACCAACTTTTCAAAAATCATGTATATTAAATAATTAACCTACATTAACTTTATTTATACACCAAAATTTAAAACAATATCGCATAGTTAATACCGCTTCTTTAGTCTAATTGCCCATAACTAGGAACATCTCTATTCCAAGTAATTTTCCGGTTACTTGGAACATATGCAATGAGTTGCAATCCTGATTTGTGGTTCCCATGTTTACATACCAGGTTACCATAGATCGAACAATATTTCATGCATTTACTCATGAGAGAAGAACCATTACCATGTCCTTTTCCTTACAAAGCAATGAAAACCTAACCGTTGCTACAAAAGTTCTATCTAGTTGTAGTGAGAATACCTGCATTTTGGCTTATTCACTACTGAGGAATACGAACCTTGCTTAACCCAAACCGTTGTACCCGAGACTTAGACTTACCCTCTTACCTCTCTTTCGGAGATAAGTAAAGCTTTTCTAAAATAACCAATACCAACCTTTGGTTATCGGTGATCCTCAATCCCAAATTACAAAATGGTATCGGGTTTTTCCACCATGTCTAATACAAAGAATCCTTTGTTCAACCAATGATAAAATCATTCCAAGAGCATGATTCTCACTTGAGTATCATCAACCAATAATAGGTGTATACAAATTCTCATCGGTTAATTCTTTAAAATCAAAGATGCACAAATAGAACTTTCTCGTCGGGGGGTCGAACATAAGTAACACTTAATTTAAAAGAATTACCATGTATATTAAAATACCATTATTTCATAATTTAAACCATCTTTTGGGGTGCCAAAAAACCAACGCGAGAAGTTAATCACATCATAATTTTAAAATATTGACGGTAATTATGGATTACAACAGTTTATTATCACCTTCAGTTAGAATAATGTCTAATTGTATTTTCAGTCCTTGAAACTTATTCAACAAAAATTTTAAGACTAAAATAGTGAGAAAAAAGTTGAATTCATTTTGAAATCTTAGAATAAAAAAATCAGAAAAAAATAATTTTCAATTAAAATACGAGAACTAATTTGATTAAATTTTAAAGTGGCATCCCTTAAGCGCCAATATATAAAATTAATCTCGTCTGACATCCTAGTTCCCTTATGAGGTGATATTTTTCGTTGGGAGCTTAAATCACCCCACCTTAAACCAAACATATTTTCCTCTTTCATTAACATATTCGGATAGTTAAGGAACCTTTTGTCCAACATAATGAATAGCCGTTGACTTTTGATCCCACTCATAATGGTAATGAATCCATTGGGGAGGATATCAAAAGTTATATCAAAGTGTTTATCACTAGTTGATTCCTTGAAATAGATCCCGCTCATGAAGAATTTCCCATTGGGGGGTAGCGATCTCACTCACATTCTAATTCTTGAAATTATTGATTGAGAATTTTAATGAATTCCTGATATCGTGATTAATTACATCCGTTGGGGGTCCAAACCGAAGTTGACACGAGGAATTAATCACATCTAATTCATAAAACACCACTGGAGATCGTGGATTTATGTTGAAACCCCTCTCCCACTTAATATCTTACAAACTTTAGTGTTTTTTGAAAAACATTTCTTTCAATTCTAAAAGATTAAATTGGATCTCTGGTTCCATTTTATTATGCAAATTTAATCACTTATTCTCACTAGTTTAATTTTCCAATATATAAAAATATTTTAAAATTAAAATAAATCCCGGAGATTTATACCTAAAAATTAAATATTTCGATTTAATTCAATTTTCAAAATAATCAAAACTAAATTTTCAGAGAAAAACGATGATCTAGGCTAAACTCAAAATTAAATCCATGTTGTTCATAAAACGAGTGTTCCGAATTAATCCAATTAGAACGCCAAATTATGCAGCATGATAATGAAGAGATGTACATTCAAATAAAAAATTATATGCAACAAAAATTAAAAGGACAAAATTGCCCATTTTTATCATGGCTGAAAACTAGTTCTTTAAGTAGAACTCTTCAAGCCCAATAATCCTTATTGTAAAAGACTTCCAGGAGGACCAATGGAGGAGAGGCTCAGGAGGAGCCACAGGGGACAACGACAACTGCCAAAGTGGCCACTATAGTTGCTTAGGTTAATCCTGGAATGAGGGACATGGAACAACGGTTCCCACACATCCACTCACAGTAGCCAGTGGCACCGGTCATCTAGGACCACCCTGGATCGTCAGTGTGGGAGAGAGTTCACGAAGCTTTTTAGAAAGGGTATCCACTAGAGTTCCAAGGCAGTACAAATGTGGTTACTGCTAATCAGTTGAAGAATAATATACAACATCATCTCCGCATGGTTGAGTGTTGCGACACTCAAAAATAAATATTGGCTACTTTCAAGTTAGTGGGATCAATATTACAGTGGCGGAAGTCAGTTACCACGTATGAGGAGAGGGGCACGATGACGATAGTTGAGCTTTGGGTTCGGTTTGACCATAAGTTCCTCCCATCCGAACTAAGATGCAGAGGAGGTTTATTGATGTAGCATAGGAGTGCCGAACTGTGGCTGAGTATGAGGATAAGTTCACTTGTCTGGCCAACTTTATGTTTGACGCGGTGAGTAGAGAAGAGAAAAAGATGCTGAACTTTATGAATGGACTCAATTAGAGGATCCACGACAGTTGATGGGTAATCCGACATTTAAGACTTATGAGGTCATTAATGCCGCATTCCTTCACTGTCGGGATCACTGCTTCAGTGTGAAGGGAGGTAAAAAAGTTGGAGCGTCTAGTCAGCAGGGCAAGACAAGAGGTAATGGTGCAAGTGGGGCACTACAATAGTAGTTAGGCAGACAACATGAGTAGGATACCCAGCAGGAGGATCTCGATAAGCGGTTCTGACAAGGAGGATTCAGACAAGGCGACAATGGGTTTAGACAGGGCCAAACAACATGTTTCTTAAGGACATAAGGGCCAAGGAAATAATGGGGTGGCCATCAGGGCTAAAGACCAAAGCATCCCCAACAGGGCCAGTCGGGCCAGCGACAGGGGGATTTTACGGGCCGATGCTTTTTTGATAGGGAATCGGGACATGTGTGCTAAGCTTGCTCGTAGCAGGATAGGGGGCAACAATAGGTGCCTAGCAGGGACTACGGACCCAATTACCACCTAAAGAACCACCAGGTCCAGCAGTCACACCTCAGCAAGGATAATTACAATATGTGCGTGTCTATAACGTCTAGAATGTGATGATTTCACAGAGGCTACAAGTGCTGCCAGTTGTAGAAGGTACATCTCCTATCCATAGGCATATGGGTCGGGGGTTATTTGATATGGGGGAAGTTTTGCACAAGCGGTCGATTTATTAGAGATAGCCGACGTTATTACTATTATATATGTCGATTCACCGTTAGATAGTGGGGCCCTGATCAATTCTATTTACAGGGGATTGGGAATAGATATCGTGAGATTATGCTTAGCAATCGACTTAATGGTGCTAGATATTATGGAGTATGATGTTATTCTCAGCATAAACTGGTTGACAGGGAATCAGGCGATGGTGGACTATTTTAGTAAGACCGTCGTGTTCACCATTTTGGGCCAGGAGATGTTTTGGGTGGCAATGCGTCTTACCGTGGGAGGGTCGAGCACACACCTTTACTATATCAAGGAGGAGACCTCTTAAGAGGTGGTTATCTCGTTGGATTCGATCCAAGTAGTTAGGTAGTTAGCGGATGTCTTTCAGGACATACGGAGTCTGCCACCGAGGAGAGAGATTGAGTTTTCCATTGATTTGGCATGGGGGTCTGGGCCGATAACATGTGCGTCGTACCGCATGGCTCCCTTGGATATGTGGTAGTTGAGAGAAAATATTCAGTATCTCTTGGGCTGGGCTTTATCCGCTAGATTACATCGCTGTGAGGTGCCCAGCATTGTTTGTAAAGAAACGAGATAAATAATTAAGATTTTGTGTTGACTACAAAGACTTGAACAAGGTCTTGATCCGAAATAAATACCCATTACCCCGCATCGATGACATGTTCAATCAATTGATAGGAGCATCCTACTTCTAAAATATTGACTTGATATCGGGTTATCATCAATTACATATTAGGGAGTAGGATATCCCTAAGATAACATTCTTGACGAGGTATGGTCGTATTAGTTCAGGGTCTTATGGTTTGGTTTAATCAACGCAGTAGTATTCATGGATTTCATGAACAGGGTGTTCACAGACTTTCTAAATCAGTTCATGATTATTATCATAGACGACATTCTGGTCAATTCTCGAACTGAGGGAGAGTACGGAGAGCATTTTCATATGGTTCAGTAGGTGTTGCGGGACGATTAGTTGTGATCTAAGCTAGAGAAGTGTGGGTTCTAATTGCGCGAGGTGCAGTTCTTGGGCCATATCGTGTCTGACAGAGACATAATAGAAGATCCGAGTAAGGTTACAATGGTGAGGGAGTGGGGTCAGCCCACGACATCGATAGAGATCTGTAGCTTATTAGGATTGTCTGGTAACTATCACCGTTTTAGTAAAGGTTTTTGAAGATTGCAGATCCATTGACGAATCTGACTCGCAAGGGGGTTCCGTTTGTGTGGAATGATTACTTTCAGTCAACTTTCGATGAGCTAAAGGAGAAATTGACTTTAGCACCAGTATTTGCAATGCATAGGGGAGGAGTGGAGTACTTTGTAATTGCAGATGCATCCTTACGGGAACTTGGGGGTGTGTTATAGCAGGAGGATCGAGCTATAGCTTATACTTCTCGCAAGATTAATCCCCACGAGAGGAATTGCCCCATGCACGATAGTTTTTTCCTTGAGGATATGGAGGCACTATCTCTTGTGGGAGAAATTCAATATGTTTACGTATGATAAGTCGCTACAGTATCTATTCACACAGAAAGATCTCAACATGCGGTGGCGTAGACGACTGGAGTTCATGAAAGACTATTAGTTTTACATCCAATACCACCTGGGGAAGGCTAACGTGGTGGAAGATGCATTGAGTCGACAACCTATGGGGGAGTTAGCAGTGGTCTGGAAAACAAATTGGAGTGAGCTTACATAGGATAATACAGTTCCCAAGGCTTGTAAGGCAGTGTTGAGTATCACACCCGAGATCATTATAAAGGTTATGAAGGCACAGGCTGAGGCAAGGGATCAATTCTATCAGGAGGGGATGCATCAGTAATTGACAGAGGGGGGAAAATCTTACTCTATTAGTTGAGAGGGAGGCTTAAGCTTTGTTGAGAGGCTTACAGTCCCAGAGAATGGGGACCTATGGCATGTAGTGATGACAGAGTCTCGAGGGTCATGCTTATAGGTACATATTTATGGGGATAAGATGTACCAAGATATGAGGAGAAATTATTGGTGGATTGGAATAAAGTGGGATATTGTAGAGCTTGTCTCAAAGTGCACCACTTGTCAGTTAGTGAAGGTAGACCATCAGAGGTCAACCAGGATGTTGCAGCAATCGGAGATTTTGGTTTGGAAATGGGAGAGTATATCGATAGACTTCATTATGGAACTACTGACATTACAGAGGGTCACGATTCCATATGGGTCATTATGGATCATCTGAAGAAGGTGGCCCACTTTGTTCTAGTTCATACGAATTATATGATGGGATAGTACGCCCAGCTTTTTATAATCGAGATAGTGAGGTTACATGGAGTACCGATTAATATTATGTCTGAGCAGGATAAGATCTTTATGTCCCATTTTTTGTAGAGAGTTGAGTTGTGATTGAGTATGGCTTACTATTTGTAAATAAATGGGCAGACAAACAAGGTTAATCAAAACCTGAAGGATATGCTCAGGATATGTATACCAGATTTTAGAGGATGTTGGGAGAAATACCTTCCATTGGTAGAGTTTGTTTATAATAACTCTTATCAGTTCATTATCGATAGGGCAGATTTTGAGGCATTGTATGGTCGACCTTATCTTTTGCTTGCTTATTGGTTAAAAGTGGAGGATAAAAAGATTTTTGGACCTGAGATGATCTATGTCACTTTTGCCAAGATAAATCTAATTAAGGGTCGTATATAGATAGCTCAGGACAGGAAGAAGAGTTGCATAGGAGCTGATAGGAAGCATATAAAGCTGGAGGTAGGTGACCGGGTATTATTATTGGTGTCTCCTATGAATGGAGTTATGCGACATGGGAATACAGGGAAGCTATCACCGAGGTGTGGGGGTCCTTTACTGATCTTTGAGAGGATAGGGCCAGTTGCGTATAGGCTTGACCTGCCAGAGCATCTAAGGCAAATTAACGACGTATTTCAGGTGTCGTCATTGAAGAAGTACCAGAGGAGTGAGATGGCATATTAACACATTCCATTGGAGGAGATAGACATACAACCCGATATCTCTTATGAGGAGAAGCCGTTTACTATCCCTGGATCGTAGTGAGCCTAGGTTGTGGTCAAATGTGGTGCCCTTGGTTGGTGTTCAGTGTGGGCACCATAATGTTGACGAGTAGATATGGAAGCGGGAAGATGATATGCGATAGAAGTATCCCGAGCTCCTTATGCTTGGTGTTGATGTAAAAATCGTCCTGTTACGTGGACCAATCAGAAATGAACACGTGTTATCTAATGTGGCATTAGTCATAGTCAACAAGGTGTAATTCCCCGACCAAGTCTAGGAATGCCGACTAATATATTAAGAAGCCCGATTAATAATAGGAAAACCGACCAACGTGGTCAACAAAGCGCCAACAGTTGTATATATTATGAACATTGTAGTGATGTAAATGCATAATTTATAAAGGCATTTCATCCTTGAATATTACAACTCTTGTACACTCTCATGGGCTATAAATACATTATAATCCCTACATCCGAGAGGGGTGACTTGGGAGACAACAAGATAAACAAAAGATAATACACAACAGTGGACGTAAGCTTTTCCCTTTAGTCGAACCACTTTAAAAACCTTTTGTGTCTCTCTAATTTACTTATTTATCCCTGATCAAATAATTAAATATAGTCTAGTTTTTTGCATCAACAGATTGGCACCGTCCGTGGGAAACGTGTTCTAAACGTTTTCACTCATTCACTTATTCAACATGACTGATATTCCTAAATCAAGTGCGAGGAATGATCGCACCCCGCTTTCTCCTTCTGCTCCACCAAGCTAGTTTTGTCAGAGGACAAGAGGCTATGCAAGGTACTACGAGGCAATTAGCGCAAACCCTGCAAGTCAAGCCACTTTCCTTATCTGCTCATGGAAATATGCCACCACCGCCTCCAAGAAGGAGTAGACATAGCCAATCCAGGACTACTAGAGATACCTCCTATCTCCCAGGTACAAGTTCTTCTCTTCGAACATCGGAGCCATATAATGATCAATCTTTTACTCCTGAAAGATTAAGTGCCTTAGAGAGGCAAATCCGAGCATATCCATTTGACCGTTTGGGACCCAGGGGGAATAAAAATGTTCCCAGGGCATTGTTGAGAAATACTCGATGATAAACCGATCAAGGGGAAGGTTCTGCCCAGTCTAGATCAGATGCCCGATAAACTACCCATACCGAGCAACAATCGCAGGAAAAAAGTTCAGCGCAAATAGTTGGTCGGAATGAAAAAAACTACAACACACAGATCTGACCCTAGTAACAATGCACCAACGGTTGGAGGATAGATTGGGAGAAATGTATAAAGCCAAGAAACCTTTGCAAAGAATCTTTATGAAAGGATCTCCTTTCATACAAGCTATTGTGGATTGTCCCACACCTTCAAAGTTTAAAGCTCCTGTAGTAACACCCAAATATGATGGGAAAATTGATCTCGTCCTTCATATTAAGAAGTAGCATGTAGCAGTTGATATTTATGCCATCCCCGATGAGATGTGATACAGGGCATTCTCAGGGATAATTACAGGACTTGCTCAGATCTGGTATAATAGTCTTCCTCAGGAGTTAATTTCTAATATCCATCAACTTGTAGAGATATTTATTGGTAACTTCTGCTTTGGCGATAAACCAGTTAAACGAGTTGCTCATCTATTCAGTGTCAGGCAAAACGTGGGAGAAAGAACCAAATATTATACTCATTTCAACAACAAGAAGTTAGGGGTTGTGGATTATGAGGAGAAAATTTCTATAACATCTCTGATGAGAGGGTTTCTCCTTGAGAAACTTTATTATACGCTTACTAAAGATCCCCCAAAGATAATGACAGAATTAATTGCTAAGGCATCCAAGATCATGAATGCCGAGGAGGCAATAGCAGCTAAACGGAGCTTGGAGTTGAAAGTTAAAGGGAAATTTGACAAAAAAGAGCACAAAGATTCGAAGGAGCACAAGGAATCAAAGCAGAAAGGGATTATTGATCGAATTAAGAAGTAAAATAATTACACTCCATTAAGGATAGGTATTCACCATGTCTTGGAGGAAATCAAATATAATAAAGATGTATGTTGGCCTGAGAAGTTAAGGATCTCCCTATCAAAAGGGATAAATTCAAATATTATGGATTTCATAGAGACTAAGGTCACACGAAAAATCATTGCATAACCCTTTAGAATGAGATTGAAACTCTAAGATGAAGAGGGAAACTGAACCAATTTATTGATCGGAAGAATATCGAAGGAGCCCAAAGACGAGAAAAAAAGGACTCATGAAGATGACCAAGAGGATGATCCTGACCTACTTAAGAAACCCAGGCAAGCAGAACGTAAGGTATTCACGCTCAACTTTGGTTCTTTTGATTGATAAATAATTACAAGTGGAGATGTAGGAGGAGATGACCATACTGCAGAACGAAAAGCTTACCAGGCCCAAGATGGTTCCTATATACAAAGGATAGATCTAGATGAAGAAGAGCGGTCGAGGAAGGTTAATAAAGATAAGCTAGTGATCGGCTTCTCTAAAAATGACCTCTCAGGAGTATTGTACTCCCATGATGATCCTCTAGTAATCAAATTCAGAATGCAGGATATCATTATTTCAGAGTACTAGTTGACAAAAGGCAGCTCGACAGACATCATCTTTTATCCTTGCTTTGAAAGTCTGAATTTTAAGCTCAGCCAATTGGAGTCCTACCACAGACCTTTAATAGGTGTTTCTGATGAGAAAGTATTACCTTTGGGAATAATTAAGGTGGAGATGTTGATCGGCACATGGCCAGCCAATCGAATAGAGAGGATATGTTTCTTTCTAATGGACAAAAATGTACATTCAGCCTATAACATGATAATGGGAAGAGTAGGGTTGAAGAAGTTCGAAGTCGTGCCATCTACAGTCCATCAATGTTTGAAGTTCTCGCCAACTTTAAAGTAAGCATTGTAAAGGGCGACTAAAAAGTAGCTCGGGAATGCTATTACTCATATGTTAAACAGGAAAAGTTGGAAAAAATAAAGAAAAAAACCACCACTTACCAAGTAGACACCTCTGAACCTAATGAAGAATCTAAGGTTGAAACTTTAGATCCAATGGAGGAAACATAATTAGTTAAAGGCCAGATAGTTGAAGCAACATAAAGCATTGTGTTAGACGATAACACGCTAGAACGTACCACTCAGATAGGAATAACGCTAGATCCTGTTCTTAAACAGGAACTAGTGAATTTCCTTAGACAAAGAAAATATGTGTTTGCATGGAGTCATGAAGATATGCCAGGGATTGAACTGAACTTTCTTTGCCATGAACTCAATGTTACCAAAGAGGCCAAGCCTGTAAAGTTGGGGCGAAGAGTGTCCAGCCCCGAAAATAACCAAGCAATACAGGACGAAGTTGAAAAGCTTCAAAAATATGCTTTTATTAATGAAGTGAAGCATCCATATTGGTTGGTCAATGTAGTTATGGTCAAGAATAATAATAACAAATGGAGAATGTGTGTAAACTTCACATATTTGAACAAAGCATGTCCAAATGATCATTTTCTTTTGCCACGAATTGATCAGCTTATGGATGCTACATCGGGACATGAACTACTCAGTTTTATGTATGCCTATTCTGGTTATAATCAAATCAAAATGGATCCCAAAGACAGGAAGATCGCCTCTTTCATTACCCCTGATGAACTTATTGTTATAATATTATGCCATTTATCTTGAAAAATACAGGTGCCATTTATCAGAGATTGGTGAATAAAGTCTTTGAGGAGCAAATAGGTAAAATTATGGAAGTTTATGTAGATGATATGCTGACAAAGAGTAAAAAAACATCCAATCATATTATCGAACTCAATCAAACTTTTGACCAACTAGAGAAGCATCATATGAGATTAAACTCGACTAAATGCATGCTTAGAGTACATGAAGGAATATTCCTCGAGTATATAGTAAATCAGAGGGGAATTAACGCAAGCCCAGACAAGATCAAGGAACTAATTGAATGCGATCTCCCACATGCAAGAAGGAGGTACAAAGGTTAACTAGAAGAGTAACAACACTAAACATATTTGTGTCTCGAGCTACTGACAGGTGCCAACCATTCTTTAAAGTACTTAGAAAGAGTTTCGAATGGAACGACGAGTGCAAATAAGCTTTTCTAGAGTTGGAAAAGTACTTGGGATCACCCTCTACTTTCTCGACCAATTTTGGGAGAAATATTTTATTTATATTTAGCTATTTCTGAATCAACTAGAAGTTCTGCCTTGATCCGGGAAGAGAATGGAGTTCGAAAACCAGTTTATTACACCAGTAAAGTTTTCTGAGGAGCAAAAATCAGATATCCATACCTGGAGAAGTTGGCATTGGCACTGATTGAGGCGTCTAGACGGATGAAGCCCTATTTTCAATCCCATACGATTGTGGTGTATACTGATATGCCTCTAAGGCAAGCCTTGCATAAATCGGAGAAGTCTGGTAGATTAATAAATTATGCAATAGAATTGTTAGCGTAGGATATTATTTATAAACTAAGGTCTTCTCTGAAAGGCCAAGCTGTAGTAGATTTTATTGCAGATTTCACTTACCCTGAGGTTCTCGAGCAACATGATGGGCAGGCAGAATAAGAATCAGCGAAAGATGGCTCGAAAGGGGCTATTGGTGATCACGCCCCCAAGCAACCTTCATCAGAGGAAAAATCACTACCGACTTACAGGATTCCTCTTCTAGAGCACAGGAGATGACAACAAAATATGAGGGAGAAAGGAGAAAATTATTCCATTATAGGAACTTGATAGACCAAGCATTTGATAATAATCTCTTAATATGGAACCTGTACATTGATGGGTCATCTTGCGCAACCGACAGTGGAGCAAGTATAATACTTAACACTCCAGATGGAATAGATGTTGAATATGCTTTACGATTCTAATTCCAAGACTCAAATAACGAAGCAGAATATAAAGCTCTCATTATGGGCTTAAGTTTAGCCCAATCACTGAATGTCGAGCAAGTTGTGGCGCACAGTGGTTCTCAACTGGTGGTGAATCAAATATTGAGCTTGTATTGAGCTAAAGGATAATTGATGACCAAGTATTTGACCAAAGCGTTAAAAGTAATAGCAACATTACTAGCAGTTAAAAAAAGTAAAATTCCAAGACTGAATAGTGCCCGAGCAGATGCATTTACTCGGCTGGCTTCAGTAACCAAAATCAAGCTCCGACAAACTATTCCTATCAAGCTTATAGCAAATAGGAGTATAGATGAAGACCTGATGATTAGTTTTATTTCATTAGATATGGGACCATATTGGATGGATCCCATCAGAGCTTACATTGAAGAAGGAACTCTTCCAGCAAACATGATTGAGGCCAAAAAGTTAAAATATAAAGTTGCCAGATATGTGCTAGATAAAAGAGTGTTATAATGGAGAGGATTGACAATTAACTTGCAATGATGTGTTCATCCATCAGAGGTTCCAGACTTGATTACGGAGGTGCATGAGGGATGTTATGGAGCTCATGTAGTAGGAAGGACACTACTGTAACGAATTAGTACACATGGATACTATTGGCCAACTATGCGAGCAGATTGTGCAGTCTTTGCTAAAAAGTGTGATAAATGCTAAAGGTATTCTAGCATTCGCAAGACTTCATAGGCTTCCCTAACCCCAATCACTTCACCTTGGCCATTTGGAATGTGGGGTATAGACTTGGTCGGGCCACTTCTAACCACCTGAGGAAGAGTTAAGTACTTGGTTATTGTTGTGGATTACTTTACAAAATTAATTGAAGTAGAACCCTTGATAGACAAGCTGTATGAGAAGGTATACCAATTCATTTGTAAGAATATCATTTGTAGATATGGGTTACCGTATGCCTTTATCACCGACCATGACATACATTTTGATAACGAAGAATTCGCTGCCTACTGTGGTCAGTCAAGTATTCAAAAGCTACACTCCGCTCCAGGTCATCCTCAGAGCAACGGGAAAACTGAAGTTACAAATAAAAATCTGCTCAATGGGTTAAAAAAAAAGACTTGATGACACCAATGGAAACTGGATCAATGAGTTACACTCTATTATGTGGGCATACCGAACAACTCTAAGGACTTCTATCGGAGAATCTCCCTATACGCTGACATTTAGGACTGAGGCAGTAATACCTGTTGAATTGGGTCTTCCATCCCATTGAGTGTTGAATTTTAACTCTCTTATAAGTGATTTAATGAGAACAATGGATTTGGACATGATGAAAGAAGTACGTGAAGATGCTGCTCTGAGAAACGCAACTTACCCCAGAAAACGAACTGCCCATTTTTATAACAAAGTATGAAGCCGACCAACCTAAAGGAAGGAGATTATGTGCTAAAAAAGGTCATCCAAAAGAGAAACAAACTTGAGTCCAATTGATATGGTCCATAACGTATTTTAATAGTTGTCCGACCTGAAACCTACATAATTGAGACTTTAGAGGGTGAAGAATTCAAGAATCTATGGCATGCCGAGCATTTTAGAAAGTATTATCAATGATGTAATCAATTTTACTCATTATCAATTTTTAGTATCAATAAAATGATGATTCCTTTCATTTATATTTTAATTTTTTTGGGAGTACTAGTGCTATGCACTACAATATACTATATACTTGATTAGCGACGGTTGAAAGTTGCTCGAAAAAACTTCAAAAGTATCTCAGACAATAACCATACCGTTGATCGATGCCCAAAATAGATCTTTCACAACAACTACCTGATAGTTGATTCCTGCTGTTCGAATATTACTCGGCAGCAGACAAAAATCCAAGTAAAGCAGGATTCTAAGTCCTCAAGAAACTTAGGCACTGAAGATAAGGATAAAACAAGATCTTTATTCAACTGGGCAAAGTGAAGGGAAAACGTTATGAAGATTCCTAAAAAGGAATGTAGACACATATTCCACATACGCCTGGTCACACCACTGGTAACTAATGCAGAAAACCTAAAAATTTAGGTGCATTTGTGGAACCTACGGATATACATGGGTAATTAGTGCCAAACTTGGATTTTAATTTAAGTGTACTAATAGAACCTATGTATTCATTGGTAATTGATGTTAAACTTAAGAAAAAGCTTAAGTGTGTCAATATAACTAATGAAAAAGAAGAAGTTATATCAAGAAAACATTCACATTCAGAAATTAACGAGAAAAGTTGGTCAATTATATTTCAATCATTTGAATATTCATTACATGATTTTGCTCATAATTGAATTACGGGAATGAAACTCATTCTAAGGGACGATTCCCCTCAGCCTTAGAAGAACTAGAAATCGATTTCATGCATGCTGGAGGATCATCTAAGGTGTAAGGAAAATTGATAAAATTGAAGTCCTAGAGCATTCTTCTATTGCTGCTGCTCGGGCGTTCTAACAGATAAGGAGCACGGACAATCTTTAGGTCGTCATGAAGGCCATAATCCCCTAAATACTTTGAAATCATTCACTGTGGAATTGTGTTGGAAGGAATATAATCAACATCCAATTTGAAAGGAAGATCTTCACAGTCCAACAAACCAGGGTCGTACCAGTTCTAAAGAGGGTTGTTCTGCTCCACCTTCAGCACTGTTAAGCAATTGGTCCAGCCCTATTTGTAACCTTCATTTTGAGCTTCCTTAAACCGTTTATCAAAATGACCCAGAGCTTCATTTTATATCTCCATCCAGATATGCCAACGCTATTTATGGAATTAGAAGGTTAGCCTCTAAACCTAATGGTGTAATTTTTTCAACATTCCATCTTTGATTATAATTGGATAGAATGGGTAGCAAGTTGTTCGGATTGGGTTTGAAGATTCTGGGACATCTCAGTAATAGTAATTTTTTTCCTTCAACTGAGCAACTTAATTAGGAAGAGTCTGTTGCGTCCTAGCCTCATCTGTAGTTGCTCAGTCAGGTTTAGTTTTTGCTCAGGAAGATAAAGCAGACTTAGTTTTCTTCAGTATTTCCACTTCTTCCCTCAATTTGGCATTTTCAGTCTCCAAAAAAGAAACCTCATCATGAGCAATAATATCAGTAGTAGAAGAATTCTTCAACGAGTTCAACAAATCCCTCAAACCGTTATTCTCTTCTTCCAGCAGCTTGGTAATTGCTCTACCTTCCTTCAATTCATGATTAAGAAAAAATTATTGCCTCTTGAAGTAAGAAGCATGTTTTTCCAACTTCTGATCAAAACCCCAACCTTCACTAAGAGCTTTGTACTTATATTTATAATCGATATGTAAAAAAGATGTAGTTTCCTTGTGATCTGCTTGCAGTTCCTCAATCATTTCATGGTAAGCCACATTATTGTCCACTGCCCGATCAAGAAGAGACTTCAAATAAATGTAGGTTTCTCTATCTTGATATGAAGCCTCCTCCCCGAGTAATTTAAATAATTCTTCCTCGGTCAAAGTCAAGTGACCAGCCTTGAAGAGATCATTACATCTTTGAAGAAGCTCAGAGTCAGTTGAAGAAACTAGATCCAATTTATGCATGAACGATAAAGAAGCAAGAAAACTTTCCAATCAACAATAAAAGAGGAAGGCAAATACAAAGCACTATTCCTTTTCATTGATAAAAATGTCGATTACAAGTATATGGAATAAAATGGAAAAGTACAGATAAAAAGAAAAGAACAAAAGCTGTTCGTCGTGTAAACTATACCTTCTTTTTATCAGAAAAGGATTGGAAGCAGGAGCAAGCAAAGTAGATTGGTCACCAACATGAGGGATTAAAGAATCAATGCCAGCTACCTGGAGTTGGTCGACAGATTCCAAAACAAGGGTAGATTCATCTGACCCTCCATCATCATCAATATCCTCATCCATGTTAGGAGGAGACCCAGGATCATGCCTGAGAAATAACTCAGAGTCTTAGGAAGTGCTAACCTCTACAAAGGCTGTCAACCAGCCATCCTTAAAGAAATTCTTCTTGACAAATTCGCAGAAGTAGCTCCAATCATCTTGTCCCGGCCCCTATTGAAAGAAGATTCATTGGCCTTCAACCTTCTGTCTTTCTTAGCACCCTACTTTTTCTACAGCTCGACAACCTGCACCCGAGCAGCTACAACATCATGCTCTGCAGTCTTTATTTTGTTTTCCCACTTATTTTGCTTATCAGCCAATGTTTATTGGGAGTTAAGCACAAACTTCTTCAACTTTTCAAAGGCCTCCTCAACTTCATTTGAAGAAGAACGCATAACATCATCCTTCTCCAGCATATTGTTGAAGTCCACTTAGAACTGCAAAAATAAATTAGAGCAAGTTAGTACAAGAGGTATCAAAGAGATGAATGAAAAGAAGAAGAAATGATAATTTTTACCAGAGCAAGGGTTTGGGCAGCCCTTTCAAAAATTATTGATTGGGGCATTGCAGAAGAAGTATCCATGTGGTATGGCAGTGTACCAGACTTTATTAATTATCTGGCCAAACCAGGGCCAATGGCCACTGGTGAGACAGACTTAACCAAATCGACTAACTCTCATTGATCGGCGCTAGCAGAAGAACCTTCAGCCATCCTGAAAGGAAGCCCTTTTTTCAGCATCTTGAGGCGGGATTCATCATTTTTCTTAGCTGAGGGCTTCTTCCCAGTCTCTTTATTATTTATGGCCCCACTAACAACCTGCTTGGTGGAACCAAGAGCAGCAATATCACCTAAGATAATGAGGAACTTCCTCTTCCTCGTGACTGTGGTAAGGGGCAATTCAGAATCAAGAGAAGAGGATGAGGAACTAGAAAGTTCACCACTACCAGATGTAGTGGTAGATGAGGTAGAAATAGGCTCTTGATCAAGGTCAATCACCGTGGAGGAAGCAACAACAGTTGAGCGAGCAAAGAAAAAGAGGTGATGGTGTTTCTGTATTCCAATAGGTATGAAGCAGATCTAATGTGCCCATCTCCTATCTTTTGATGAATGCCCCAAAAAAACTTCAATTCTCTGAGGTTGATATCACCCTCCTTGGGACACTTCCTCTTTCAATCAGCTGCAATCAAGAGAAGACAAATGCAGTTAGTGATGTAACTAATGAAATTATCAAGGAAAGATATATAACAGTATTACAACCTATCCCCTCGCATATTGAGGGCATCTGGGCCCCTGATATCCCGCGTTCCTTGTCATGGGTACATATTGCTAATTTTTGGAAATTACTCCATGATCAAAGTACTCTATGTTGGAGTCTGGGAGGTTAACTACTATATCCCTGTTTATAACCCTAGTCTTTAAATAGTAAGTGTTGTCACTTGTGACCCACTTATAGAAAAACATGAACTCTGGGATTCCTATATGGGTCCCATGAAGATGAATTAAATTATGAACCCCATTAACTACTCTCCAAGTATTATGGGTTATTCTAGTAGGAACCACGTCAAAATAGTGACAAAACTTAAGGCAAAGTGGGTTTGGGGGAAAAGAAAACCCACACTTAGCAATAAAAATAGAAGGGAGCAATGGCCCTCAGTCAAGGAAAAAAGGTTCGTAGGGGGATTGGGAAGTTCCAAATTCACCCATGCTGGATTATTCCATTCATTCCTAAATTCCTCTAGAGAAACTATTGAGTAAACCATGTTCAATGATTAAGAAAAAGAAAAGATAGAGGATTTTTATAATGATTTAAGGATTCAGCAAGAACTGAAGAACAGAAGAAGCGGTCACACAGAAAGCTCAAGAAGATAGCAGCAGAAGCTCAGAAAGTTAGAGGTATAAGACAATCGTGATTTTTTTTGCCTTTTATAGATTGCCTCGAAAATCGGCGAGGGTAATGATTAAAGGGAGCGTAGATTGAACTGTTTGCGGTTAAGCTCGAAAAGACACTTTTGCCCAAAAAAATATTCATTAAAAACATTAGATAATTACAAATATGCCATCCACATCAGGTGCCACCAGCTAAACCAATAAATTTACAAGTATGTATAGCCGATAGATGACAAAGCGTTAGAATTGTTGCCTGAGCAACTTTAAGAGATAAATGTTCCACACTCTTGCAAAAACCTCTAGTATAAAACATTAGGGGCTTCTGTTGATGTAAAAATTCATCCCGTTACGTAGACCAAACAGAAATGAACATGTGTTATCCAACGTGGCATTATTCCTAGTCAACAAGGAGTAATTCCCCGACCAAGTCAAGGAATGTCGATCAACATATTAAGAAGCCCAACCAACAGCAGGAAGACCGATCAACGTAGTCAACAAAGCGCCAACAGTTGTATACATTATGGACATTGCACTGATGTAAATGCCTAATTTATAAAGGCATTTAATCCTTTAATATTTCAACTCTTATACACTCTTATGGGCTATAAATACCTTGTAACCCCTGCATCCGAGAGGGGCGACATAGGAGACAACAAGACAAACATAAGACAATACACAACAGTTGACGTAGGCTTTTCCCTTAAGCCGAACCACTTTAAAAATATTTTGTGTCTCTTTAATTTACATATTTATCTGTGATCAAATAATTAGATATAGTCTAGTTTTTTGCATCAACACTTGGTATGTCCGAATTTCGGGGGCAAAATTCCTTTGTAAGTGGCAAAGTGTGTAACACCCCATTTTTTTGAGTACTTATTTTTAAGCGTTTTTAAATTAAACATGGGTACGTAATTCAAATAAAATGAGAAATAATAAAAATTAAATAAATATTAATTAGCGAGAAAATGATTAATATTTATGTGAAAATATATTTACTAGTGTGATAAGTAAATAAAATTTTGTCATATGATATTACGTCATAAGTGAGTAAAAATCGATGGGTTTTGATGACATACCATTTGGACTGCACGCGTAGGGTCGTGTTGGGAATAGGATGATAGAATTATGTTCGGTGACTTAGATGGGGATTTCAAGTTCGTCGAGATTGTTCAAATTAGGTACTCGGGATTGTAATCTAGTTCTAGAAGCTTTTTAGACTAAATTGGATTCGTATAGGGGCATTCGGGTCATTTTGTCCTCAACGCTAAGAATAGTTTAGGGATTTATGATATAATTAGGTAAGGTGGATGGAGTGGGAAGCCATTCCACCATCCTAAAATACCTATACTTGAGAGAGAAGAGAAAAGGGAAGGGGGAACCAAAGAGAAAGTAAAGAGAATCATTATGGGAAGAAATTGGACCAATTTCGGGCATAGAACCATTATGTGAAGAAGACTCGTAGAAGGGAATCAGAAGCTCTACAATTTAAGGCAAGTGCTTATCTTAATTTGATACTTATGTTGTTTTTAATAATTCATACCAAACATGTATGGATTTTGGGGTGGAATTCACATGTCAAAATGGAATTTTGGGGATTTAAATCTTCATGTAATGAATTGAATAGAATCCCATATTAGACCTGTTAAGATTTTTTTTAGAAATAGGTGATCTCAAATTACAAATATGTGAAGTGATGAAATGTTGATTAAAATTAAGAAATTGGGTAATTCTGAATGAACAAAGGAAAATCCCTTAAATTGATGTTTTTAGGCTAATTCGGTTATAAAAACATGTATCATGATCTATGTTATTGATGGGAAGGATCAATTTTGGGTTGGAATGATGATAGGAAATGATAGGATTAAAAAGAAGTGGATACCGTCATAGATGAACAAGGCTCTTGCCTAGAATTGAATCGATTCCGGGGGGGGGGGGGGGGGGGGGGCTAAATCGATTTGGCTAGCAAACCGGTTCAGGTCTGGGGGAGAACTGGTTCGGTCCTTCAGTTTGACCTATATAACTTTTTTGGATTTTCTGTGGACTATTTAGGGTTCAGATTAATTTAGGGAGTTCAATAAGTGATTTAGGACTTCTAGAAAAATATGTGGGAAATTATAATTACATTGGATTAGTCGGGAATAAATACGGGTATGGGAAAATGGGTGTTTTAGGGTGAATGACACTCGAAATATGATTGATGAGACCGATTATGGATTTCGGATAGAAGTTGGATATGGGCTGGTGTAAAATAACTTAGTGTCCAGAATAATAATATTTATAAATTAATTATAATTAAGTGAATATATATCTATATATACATACACACAAACATACATACCTAATCTATGGATGCTATCATTGGAGGTTGTGCATAGTGGGCGGTCCACACTAGCGTTGACCAGTAGGTGTTGGATAAATTTCTCCTAGGTCATAGGACTGTCGCATGACCACTGTATGTGAGTTTAGAGTCTAGTGAGGTAATATGACATGGTTATGACCACGGATGTAAATCTATGATTGCCTCCGGTTATGTGTTTATGATTTGGGTTCGGTGGTGAGATTCTAACCCGGTCGCCCAGGAGGTAAGTGATGTACATGGAGCCTGATAGCATGCTGGAGAATGCATCCGCGGGGTCTCTGTTCTAAGGATGCAGTTATACATGTATAATGAGTGATATATATGTATGTGTACGAGATGTGATATGAATATATGTATATAAGCGCGTTAAATATATACGTGTGAATTAAACGAATGTTTGAATACTGAGACTATAACTGGTGTAAACCATTGTGAATCGGTTAATGATAAGATTATAATCAATAATTATAATGTTATAGCTTATGTGATAGCTCAATGAGGATAAAAATAGCAAAATATGTGTAGTACATCTTAGCTAGAAGTTTAGCATACGGGGTCTAAGTTGAGTGATGGTATTAGTAAGGTGGATAAAAGATACGCGTTAGATGCGCACTATAGATGAAGGGTGAGGATTATCTCATGAGAGCGTGACCCTTGTTTATATATGAATGATTATACTGCATTTGCATCCTTACATTTTAAATACGTGCAAAAATATTTTCAAATGGATTTTGGCTCTGACCAGTATAAAAAAAAATTTCAATAACTTTTAGGTGCCCAGCCACAGGGATGCCAGGCGTGATTATCCTTTCGGTCAGACTATGTAGAAATAACTGTGGATGACTACATGCCTCGATTAAACACATCTCTCCTTGATATATTGATAGGACTTCATTCAATTATTATTGAGGGCATGCCGTCCATTATTAGACAGTCTTTACTTTATGTAGACTTTATTTCATTTTAGTTTAGTTAGATTATTGTATTGGGATTTTTACAATGAGTTTTTTTATTAATTTGATTACTTCATCTATTCAACATTCAGTTTATTATCATGGTGAATATGTATTTATATTATTATAATGGTTTGTTGTATGAATGAAAGTTTTCATAAGTTTTAAAATTTGGCACTGGACTTAATAAAGAAGTCCGATATATATACACTTGGCCGGTCTATATATTCCACCTCAATCATTCCTTTCATCTCGGTATCAATAAAGAAGGCCAAAGTGGCAAGAGCATCTGCATGGATATTATCATTCCTTAGGAGCTTCTCAACTGAAGCAGACTTAAACTGTTGAACAAGGCTTCTAGCCTTATTTCTCTAAGCTATCATCCTAGGATCCATTGCTTCATATTCCTTTATGAGTTGGTTTGCAATCATTTTAGAGTCACAATACACAATAATGTGGAGAGAATCCAAATTGATCGCCCAATATAGACCAAGCACCATGGCTTCGTATTCTACCTCATTATTTGAGCCTTTGAATCCCAATATGATGGCTTGCTCAATAATCAGCCTTGTAGTGCCATAAGCACAATCCCAACTCATGTACCCTTCTCATTTGATGAGTCATCCAAAAATATCTTCTAGGGTTGCTTACCCTCGTCGAACCATAATGACTCCAGGACGGGATGCGACTGTTCATCCTTTTCTCTTGGCGATATTAAAAATTCAGCCATAAAGTATGCCACGACTTAACCTTTGATCATTTTCCGGGGTTTGTACCTAATTTTAAATTAGGTTAGTTCAAATGACCACTTGGTCATTCTGTTAGAGAGGTCAGTCTTGTTAAGAGAATCCTTTCGAGGGTAAGTTATTAAAATATATACCATATGAGCACTGAAGTAGTGCTTTAACTTCCTTGCGACGGTGACAAGTGCCAAAACCATCTTTAAAATGGGCATGTAAGCTTCAAAACAGTTGTGGCTCGTATAATATATCGATCTCTACTCTCTATCATGTAGACAGATCAATTCTACACTGGTTGTGTGCCCTAAGATAGCCAAACAGAGGTATATGTCTTCTCATTCTTTGGTGGTTGACAACAAGGGAGGGGATCCTAAGTACTGACGAATCCCTTCTAAAGCTTGATCACATTATTTTTTTCCAGATTCTGGGTCTTTCTTTATTCAAAGCTTTGAAGAGAGACCGACATTTATCAAAAGAGATTGATAAAAATGATTAAGGCCCGCTAACATTCCATTTATGACCTGGATATCTCTGTTGTTGGTTGATTTTTTGAAGTCCCGTGGAGCTATGGTTGAATCTGGGTTTTCCTCAATGCCCCTCTGAGTCACGAAGTAACCTTAAAACTTATCAGAGCTCATTCTGAATACACAATTGAAAGCATTGAGCTTCATTTTGTAATCTCTGAGAATGTTAAAGGTTTCTGTAAGGTCTCTTAGATGATTGATCGAATACTTACTCTCAACGAGCATATCATCAGTATATACCTTCATGGTGAAACCGATTAATCTATTGAATATCTAAGTAACTGACTTACGATAAGTTGCCCCTACATTCTTCAAACCAAATATCATTACTTTGTAGCAATAAAGTCCTAAGGTTATGATGAACAAAGTCTTCTCTTAGTTTAAACCAAACATGGGTATCTGGTGGTGATCGGAGTATGCACCCATGAAACTCATTCATTGATTTCTAACTGTGGAATCCATGAGCTGATTTATCGAGGGTAGCAGGAAACTATCCTTGGGGAAGTGCTTGTTGAGGCCGATGATGTCTACACAAACCCTCCACTTGCCTCTCTTTTTGTTAATGGCGATTGTATTGGAGATCTAATCTGGGAACCAAACCTCGCTGATGGAGCCAACCTAGAGTAGGTTATCAACTTTAGTTTCTATAAACCTTACATTCTCTGTGGCAAACTTCCTGGGTTTCTGTTTGAACATCTTGATACTTGGTTCTACGTGAAATTAGTGGAAAGTAATCTTCAGTTTTCTTTCTAGGAGATCATAAGGTTGCCAAGCAAAGACGTCAGCATTTATTTTGAGAAGTGTGGAAGTTATTCTACTTCATTTTTAGGCATCTTTGATCTGATGAGTAAGGTCTTTTCTGTTTGTGATATATCCAGTGGAATATAGATAAATTCCTCTAACACTTATTCTGCAAGAGCCAATCGAGTTTCTTTAACTCTCAGCCGAACGCCCTTTGATTAGTACTTGGACTGATTATCCTCTGAAATGTCCTCATCTTAAATGGCTTTGCTTTGCCTTGATGATGAAATAAACAACCTTCGTATCGATGCTTGATCTCCTCTAATTTCTATAATTCCCTATTATGTCACAAATTTGATCTTTTGATGAAGTGAAGAGGGGAAATCCATCATATCATGTAGCCATCCTCTGCCCAATATGACACTATAGGGTAACTCTGATTGGATCAAGTGGAGTTATAAATCTTTATTAGTCGGACCAATCTTGACCGCTAACTTGATTTTCCTAAGGGGTCTCTACATCTCTAATAAATCTGATCAATGATCTGACGTTGGTATCCAGGTCTTTGATGCAAAAAATAAGATTATAAAGTATTGTTATGTATAATATTTCTAAATATCTTCTATGGTCTAGCAGCACTCATCTTATGTCAAAGTTTGCAACCAGCAAGGCATCCTTATGAGGTAAATTTACGCTGGCCAGGTTATTTGGTTGACTACAATGACATGTCTAGTATCTAGGTTTCATTCCCTCTTGACTAGGACTGGCTTAGATAAATCTACTTGGAATGCCTGTTGGATGTTGGCGGCTATTCCCACCTTTTCCCTAAGCTTCTTATCGGTGTGTTGAGCTATGTCGATGTAGACGTGGATGGCGATGACCAATCCTGCTGGTGGAAGAACTTTCTCTTTTTTTAAACCATATTGATCGTTGTATTACTTTTATCTTTATTGCACTGATGTGTTCTTTAAGGTGCCTGATAGGACGAGTTTTGCTAGGTATTTTAAATATTTTACAATTCTTTGTGATGTATCCTTGGTCCTAGGGATAGTTTCACCCGTAATTGGAATCCCTATTCTCTGGATCAATGGTCATCTTGGTAATCACTGATCATCTTGAGAGGCCTTTTGAAGTAAGGCTTGGCTTTGATCTGATTAATAAACTTGTAAATAGGCTCCTTGAAGATTATATCTAGTCTTGTAGCTTCTCTCATGGGCCTGAGATCTGAGTGACCTTTCGAGGTTTCATTCTTGGATCCCTTTTTTGGTTAAAGAAGGTTGATTTCCCCCCTTGGGAGGCTTATTCTTCTTCTGATCGGCTGGGCACTTTACGTTGATGAGCTCATCCTTCGCCTTAGCATATTTTTCATGTAGTCGTTCGTTGAAGAGGATGCCTTCTTCATTAATGACTGGTAGAGATCATCTGACCGTTCTAAATCAAACTTGAAAGAAGAGATCATTAGTTGATTGTTACAATCATGACTTTCATTAAATAGCTCCCAGTACCTCTGAGGATACCTCCTGAGATTCTCGCTTCTTATTTTTAGAGAGATCAATGAATCGACCTCCTTGATTACTTTTTTGCTTTTGATAAATTGGGTCATGATTAGCTCGTCCAAATCTCTAAAATAGGAAGTTGATATGGGTGAAGTTTCTCAATACACTTCGTGTTGATATCTCCTAGAGTAGATAAGAACACCCGACACATTAGGGCATCGTGATGGGTCCAGAGAGACATGATTTGTCGGTAGTGCCTTATATGATGGACAGGATTTGCCCTTCCTTCGTATAACATAAAGAAATTTTTTTGGAGGCTCAAAAGACTATCATTTCGATAAAGGGTGAAGATGATCCATACACTAGAGACTTTTTGGCCGGGTCTTTGGGAGTCCTGGCAAGGTTTGGATTCATCCTCCATTTCAACTACCTCTGGATGAGTCCTCTTACTTTATCGCTCTTTACTTGGTTTGACTGCACCTCTGTACGAGGAAGTTTGCTACTTTGAGATAACTCCTTGGGCCGGGGTTGGTGGTGCCTGTGATTGATATAATTACACCTAGGAGAGCGATCACGTCTTTGGTGGCGATGCACCGCGCGAGGGCTCCTTGAACGGTAATTCCTACCAGGTTGATTCCTAGAGAGTTAGGTACCCTTCTATGATGGTGCTGAGTATGAGAATCTAATGTGCGATCCTCCGACTGCTGGATTAACTGCTTCCTCAGGAGTCAGAAGGGCAATCTCCTAATCGTGGTAATCCAGCCTTTCCTCATAAATGCTGGTCAGAATGGAAATAGCTCTCTTTAGTCGATCAGTCGACGACGTGTGATATCTACGACTAGGTTCAGATCTCCAGGTGCACATCCTCCGAACCTTAAATGTTGCTGGAGAGTTGGCAGTCGAATAAGAGTGTGATCTCTCCTTACAATGCTTATTTTAGACTGAACGTTATGTGAGCAGGGTGAGACTAGTCTGTACTCATTATGAACTTCGAGTTTTGCTGGCTTTAACAGTGATGAGAATTTATTTCCCACAGATGACGCCAAATTTTAGAGGTTATTAGGTCACAATAAATGCTATGATTCGCAGATCAGCCCAAAAAAGACTAAAGTGCACAAATAATAAATAATAGACAAGATGTATGTGGTTAGATCGTGAGGTTAACTTACATCCAAAAAGAAAAGTGAGATAGATCGTTATTATTTATAAACTAGTTGTCTTACAACCTCGAGTCTCTTTATGTCTATCTTGACTAGGTTAAAGAGTTCCATTAATAATGGTCTTTTGGTTAATAGACGTGATCTCCAGGATTTATTTATATCTCTCTAAGATTCGTGTTCTTTCCTCTCCCATTCTCCCACCATGAGCTTCTCACGGGGCTTTCCATATGTTCGGTCACGTGATGCAAATTCAGTTGTACACCCCTCACATAGTAATTAAAAATAGTAATAATCTACATGTTTTAGACGTAAACGAAACACTAAGATATAATTTGTGGATAATATAATCGTTATTGACCATATGCATAAAAAAGGAAGTGCAATAATTAACAGATTGAAGACACCGTTTAGATATTGTTAGGCTATACGCTATGAAAACTCTGGGTTATACTGATTTACTTGCACCTTACTTGATTAATAATTAGGTGTGCATGCACAATAGAGTCCAAATAAATAATATCCAATCCACAAAAACAAACCAAAACAAACAGAAGAAGTTTAGAGAAGAATCCCTTTCGCGAAAAACCTATATTTCAGCACTGCAAAAGAGTTTGACAGACTCAATGACTTACTGACTACTTAGAGATCCAATAAGTATAATACACAGGGTCTTCAAATATTTGATAAAAATTGATGTAGTCCAACACCAACGATAAGAAGCAACTCTTCCCTCGGTGTCCACCGATCAACCCCGGGATATGGAGTTCTTTCTTCTTAAGCAGTAGAGTCGCAACTCCACAATCAACTATAGAGAAACCTCTACAAGGTTTTAATTAGTGTCTGGAAATTTGGTTTGACAAAACTAAACAAATCATATTAAGGGATGTATGATTTGGAAAATAAAAGTGTTTATTTGAAACAAAAATTGGAAAACTTTTGTTGCAAGTACAACGGTCCATTTCTGCCAAAAGAATTGTGTAAAACAGTCCAAAAGAATCCTTTTAATAATAAAACACTAATTTTGAGACGCCAATATTGTTTGAAAAAATATAAAACTTTGTTCGACCGTAATCCTTGTTTCGCTCTAACGAGATCCAGTCTCGCTAAAACTAAAGGTTTATTATGTTTGATCGACCTTTTAACAAACTTTCAACGAAAGTTGTTCTGACAAACAGAGACCACTTCATTAGATGCACATTAGAAGTTAGTTATAACAAAATTAGCTCTTCATTCCAATGAAATTTAATCTCGTTCGAATGAGAACTAGATCTCGTTCTAATGAGATAGCAATCTTGTTCCAACGAACTAAAAATAATAAATAAAAAATTGAAAATACTTTTATGAAAATATGCCTTGAGTAAAAATAAAACATCACAAAATATAATTGACTAAGAAATAATAAAAACCTAAAATCCCTATACCTCTATAAATTGTTCGTGACGATTCCAAAGGCTTGAAATTCAGAAACAATTCTCGATCACAAACATGTCTTCAAACAATCGTGGAAGTATATGCAGATGTAGTGTTTGGTTTGTAATGAGATACACCAAAATATCTAAGCTATGAGTTATGATAAAATTATGCTCTAAAAAATCTCCCCCTTTGTCTATTTCAGTACAAAAATAAACATCAAAATCAAATTACAATAAAACCCCTAGTTATACTAAAACCATGCTTTATGTGATAATTTTAATTATGGATTTAGTATTATAATAAAATCAATTATTCCTATATTAATGAGAATCATGTATGGACCAAATATTTGCAGTATTTTATATATTGCCGATGTCTTTTATTCTGCTCAGTAGGTGTTCTGGTGTGTAGAGTATGACTTACACACAGAGGATTAGATCACCAATTCTTATGGAATATAAGTTTTATCGTTCAAAGTCTTAGATGGAACTAGACACACCATCAGTGGGACTATAGCACAATATTTCAATAGGTCTATCTTGATTACTGGAAATGATATAGTTTTAACTTATTATGCTAGTACACTTTGTGTGTATTGAACGAGACCAATTTGAGGTCATTATTTTTATACTGATTTTATAAGACAATACAAACCTCGTGATTATTAGGTTTACTTAAGGCTTTTAATTCAAATATGATTGATGGACACATGCACTTGTTATTTGTTGTTTTGATTTATCGGGTGAGATTCATTATTGGATTAATAATCTTGATAAATTGGGTAATGGTGATTAATATATGGTGAAAGTCTTTTATGGATGGAATCCATTTCTTGGTATAGAGACTGATGATACCCCCAAGAGATGCTTATAAGTTTTGTATGTGTCAAACCTTGCAATTGGATTATGTTAATCCGACACTACAAATTGATTAAGTTGGACCGCTCAAGGACTTGAAGAAGTTATTCAAATAAATTATCAGTAATTTATTTCATTAGCGGGTATTTGTAACCTTAACATTGAGATAATTAAGTAATTAATAATAAGAAGATCGAAATATAATTTTGAGTTAAGGGGTGGAGCTGTAATTATAATTATTTACTGGTGTTAATTATAATTAAGGGACTGTGATTAGAATCTGGGAATGAGCAGGTTTTCTCATAACCATTAGGAGCCACATCCTTATCTCTCCTTAGGGTCAGGGTCCCTACTATAGTCTATATATACGAACCTAAGGATCATTTTTCCTCAACCCAGACGTCACTCTTTGCTATTCAAATAAACCTTAATAAGGATTTGTGAAGAAGAGAGTCAGTAGAGAGGAAAAAAGAGACAAGAAGATGGTCATGAAGGAAGAGCCCACACTCTGCTCGTGACTGTTCATATTAGGAATACAGTAAAAGATCGTGAGGTGCATTTGGGCTTGCATTCTAGATTAATTGTCATCATATTATGTCCGTGATAAGACGAGATCGAATCAAAGAGATCTCACAGGTAAATCCTAAATCTGCCTTGTAGGATTTTGCATATGTGTTATTTTTTTTTGTATTTCGATCTATACGCGCTTTCAATAGATCCTTGGACTTCCGCTTTTACACTCCGAAACCCATAAACATAATGACAGTGGAGATTCTATCTTCAACTGAAATTCTTCATCTTGTGTAGTCCATGAGATCATCATTAAAGTAAAAGAGACCCATACACATGAAATAAAAGAATACTGTGATACGTACAAGTTTAAAAAAAAATAAACTTCCCCTCAATTTGTTCTCCCACTTTTTGTCCGTAATAGACAAAAGGTAAGACACTAATCATGAATATTAGGCATCACCCGAATCCAATAAAAATAACATCACAAAGATAATAAATTAAGCACATGTGATGAAATTTCCAAAAGGTATACAACTTATTTTTGAAAATTTTCAAAATTTTCAAGTATAACAATAAGTATATAAAGTACATATAGGTACAAAACACATAACACCATGCAATAACACTAAAATATCTGAATCATGAAAACAGAATGAAATTGTGTGAGCATTTTTTTATAGGCAAATCAACATGGGCATAACATAGGTGTACGAAGTCATGAAATACTTTGAAAGAAAGAACTCAAAATTCAACCTTAGGTGTAAGAATGATGAACAAGATGAAATTTACTCGACTTATGCAACATGCCACAAATTTATATGCTTCTCAAATCAATAATGGCAAACTATTTAATATTTTTCAAGAGAGTTCATTGTGCAAACCCATTGATTAAACACTATTGAGATGAGAACACCGTATTCGACATATGACAAGCAAGTATAATGTTTAAAAATTATGTGTAGGTGTGCAATAATGGTGATAAAGAGTCAAGCATGAAGAAAGTAATCATCAATGAACAACGAAATACTATCCATACATTATTAAGCACACTCAAGAAACGAAACCATGTCTCAACTCACCATGAAACGTCACATGAATGGATGGAATGTAGGGGTGATGTGAATATCTTAAATGTACAGCCAAATATGATGAAAAATAAAAATAAAAAAATATTTTATCCCTTTTCAAAAATTATATAAAAAATAAAGTCTTTTTTGAATTTTTCAAAATTTTTCTTAAAAACTGAAAATCTTTTTGAAATTTTCAAAATATATCAAAAAGCATAAATTAATACAAACTACATACAATCGAGAAATAGGGATAAAAGATATTAATATGATAATCAGCCTATACTAGACAAAGTCCCCAAACTCAATCATTGGTCCCAGAGGTGTTCTCAACAGGAATAGGCATCCTTTGAAATTCCTATATCAAATCTTGTGAAGTTTTGACCAAAAACTCTACTTGCTCTCAAAGACTCTCAACATATCTACGATCATGTGTGGAAAAATGAGTAGGAACACATGTGGTGGTTCGTGTAGGAACATGTGTGTGAACTCATATATAAGTATATTGGGGAACACGCGGGTGGGAAACTCTCCCTAACTTAAAAACAAAACTCCCTAAGGTAACCTCGTTATTTGTAATAAGAAAAAATATAAATAGGCTTGGGTCTTCCTTGGTTAAAATACCTAGGACACACTCTCCTTAGTGGGTTTAGGTCCCTTAGGTGGGTTGGAACAAGGACAATAAGGATCCATAATAAATTCGAGAATCAGTTCGGGTGCAGCGTTAGAAATGGATGCACTATCATAAACTATTCCTTGCCTCTCGTTAAAACCTAATGCAGGATCGAAGAACATCTTTCTAACCTTATTAGACGTATCCTCTAAAGTGACCTTTACCCCTCGGGCACATTCAAGATATTTCTCAAGTTGGGATACATGGGTTTCAAGTTTCTCATGAGTCTCCAATGAAGCTTGAAGGTCTCTTGTAAGACTAGCCACAATGTTGGTCAAATCGATATTCTCCTTACCAACTACAATCAGTTGCTCACACAAAGAAACTTTCAACTTTTTGAGTTGACTCACTGATGCCTCACATTTTCTCAAAGCTATCACCACCTTCTCTAAATCAAACACATTAAGAGTCAAACTTCTTTTTTTCTTTTTAGTTCCTAAAGACTCGTTGTAAGTTAAGGGAACGCTTTTTGAAGACCAATTTATCCCTCATACAAAATCTTCTCATCACTCTCACCCTCTCCAGAATGGTTCAATAAAGTGTCGGGGCTACCACGTTTAGAAATGTCCACACCGATAAGGGACGATCTAGAAGTAGTAATGTAACTATCCACGAACGCACAGAAATTAGGTTCATTCGATATGTCGACCCCGAAGTCCACCGAATCAACGTCACTATCGATAAAAGTGGCTTTATATGTAGCTTTTACTTTTACCTATCTCTTTAGCCTAGTGGCATGCCCATGGGATTTATGACCCTTGACCTCGCACTGATAATATCTCACCTCATCTTTCTCATAAATATTCTAGCCCTCATTGACATTTTTATTTTTCTCAAAACTTTTGTTTTATTTGTTTAATTTGAGAATTTTTTAAATTTTTTTGCAAATAAGGCAACATCATCACGGTTAAAGTCAAACGCCAACTCAGAATCATAAACTTTTTCCTTTTTCTTTTTGGACCGGGCCTTCAAAGCAATCCCTATTTTCTTTTTCTTTAGAATTTTAGGGAACATATCTATTTCATTAGTTTGAACGTCCCATACGAGTTCTTCTAACTAAAGAGTATCTAAAATTCCCAAAGAATTTAGTATAGTGACATTAGGGATAAAAAGGGACAATATGGATCTCAAAATATATTTCACGACTCCCGTCTAAGGAATTCTCTCACCCGAATTAAAATTAAAGTTGATTGCATCAAATAAACATGCATAAAACTCATCTAAGGACTGAATATATAGCATTGTAATAGTCTCAAATTATGTGGTGAGATTTTAAAGGTTAGAAGCTTTCACAGTGTTGGTACCCTCGCGAGTGAGCTAGAGTGTATCCCACGCTTCCTTAGACGTGAAGCATGTCATGATGGGGTGAAACTTGTCAAGGAATACGGCTCTAAAAATTTCACTCAAACCACGGGAGTTAAAATTAATCAATTTAAATTCATTATCCATCATAAAGATGATGGATTTAGGACTTATGACATCGCCATTAGTCACAGTGGGTGGTGTCCACCCCCTTTCACAAACAAGCCAGACGTGCTTGTCAATTTCTTTTAATAACATCCCCATTCGAGCATTCTAATATGCATAATTTGACCCATAAAAAATAGGAACCCAATTATACAAATTATCCATATAAACCTAATTTAAAGTTCACACAATAAATTAGTGCAACTAGCTCTGATACCAATTTGAAAATGTTGTGTTATACGGATTTACTTGTATCTCAGGTTACGCACATAAAGATCTAATTTTTTAACCAATTTTTTTCTTGATTAATAATTAGGTGTGCATGAAAAATAAAGCCCAAATAAATTATAGCCTATCCTCATAATCAAACCAAGATAAATAAAAGAAGTTTTGAGGGAAAATCCCTTTCGAACAAAACTAATATTTTAGCACTGCAAAAGAGTTTGACATACTCAACGACTTATAGACTACTTAGTGCTCCACTAAGTATAACGCACAGGGTCTTCAAATCTTTAACAAAAAGTGATGCAGTCCAATACCACCCACATGAAGCAGCTCTTCCCTCAGTATCAACCGATCAGTCTCAGGATTCGGAATTCTTTATTCTTCAACTGTAGAGTCGAAACTCCATAATCAACCATAGTAAAAACTCTACGAGGTTTTGATGAGCGTATGAAAATTGAGTTTGAAAAAAACTCAACAAATCATATTAAGGGATGCATGGTTTGAAAAAGAAAAGTGTGTCTTTGAAATAAAAATTGGAAAACTTTTAGTGCAAGTATAACAGTTGATTTTTGCCAAAAGAATTGTGTACAACAGTCTAAAAAATCATTTATATAATAAAACACGAATTTTGAGGCGACAAACTCGTTCAAACAAAAATAGGACTTCGTTCAAATGAAAACCTTTCCCATTCTAACGAGGTCTAATCTTGTTCGAACAAAAGGTTTATTTCGTTTGATTGACCTTCCAACAAACTTCCAACGAGATTTGTTATATTAAATATAGACCACTTTATTAGATGCTAGTTAGAAGTTGATTTTAACGAAATTAGTACCTCATTCCATGAAATTTGATCTCGTTCAAATGACAAGCAGATCTCATTCTAACGAGATGGCAATCTTGTTCTAACGAACTAAAAACAAAAGAAAAATTATTTTGAAAATCCTTTTATGACAAAATGCCTTGAGAAAAAATATCCCAGAATATATTTGACTAAAAAAAAAATAAAAACCTCATATCTGTATACTTTTATAAAGTGTTCGTGACGATTCCAATGGATTGAAATTAAAAAATGATGCTCGATCACAAACATGTCTTCAAACAATTGTGAAAGCATATGCAAATTATTATATCGAGTCCGAGACATGGGTTTGGTATACTCCATATAAACAAGTAGAAGGATGTGTCGATATATGTATAAATTCTAAGTTTAAATAGATAAAAGTGAATATAATAATTATTGATATTATTATTATTATTATTATTATTATTATTATTATTATTATTATTATTATTATTATTATTTATACTCATTATTTATAGTTTTACTACTTGAGTGAGTAGCTATTATCTTTTTGCGATGAGCTAATCAATCGCGTTGTAGCAGGTGCACCCCTGTACCCGACCTAGTTTCTTACTAGAGCACACTGAATTTTATTCCATTCACCATCGAGCCTTGAAGATGGAGGGGTTGTACCTACTTTTATATTTATTTCATTTATTTTGAGAGATGAGAGGTTTATTTATTTCTTCTTAATTTGTATTTAGTCGTAAAAGATAAATTGGTGCTGAGAGAATTAATATGGATTAGTTTTTAATCGGTGTTGTAATTAACTCTTATTCATTATATATTAGTATTTGAGGATTTCTCATATCGATCTTTATATTGGTATATCATTGATCTTTGTTTCTTACTACATGCTAAGGATGGTATTTAAATTGTTTTGACAAACTGTAACTTTTGATAAATAGACTTGATCAACCTAATTATTAAAAATTACATGATTTTACAGATTCAACTCGAAACATAACTATAAATAGACAATACACTGGTTTCTCATGGAGGTCGAGTATAAGAGTAATCGTTTCCCTACCTCTAGTGGGATCATTGTTGAAGGAGATGTTAAAATTTATTTGATACCAACAAATGCCTTTTATTGCTCATCCCCTCAAAACCATTTCACCTTATATTTATTTAGTGGAGCAAAGGTATGAGCTGCCATAACAGGTACAAATATTCTAAAGTAAGAAACTTTACCCAAAAAACTTTTAAATTGTCGCTGTGGGGTGGCATCAAAACATCTCTTTCTACTACTCTGCATTAATTTAGACGCCTTGCCTATTTACAACAACTAAGGAACTTTCTTACTGTGACACCAAAGGCACACTTGTATGGATTCATCCTCATCTTGTATTTTCTATACCTTTCGAAGACTATTCTTAAGTCCTTTATGCGTTTATCTTCTTTAATGGATTTTACCATTAAGTAATCCATTTAAAATTCCAACACCTCATGAAATAAATTATGGAATATGTCCATCATAGTTCATTAATAGGTCACACCCACACTCTTCAAGCGAAAAGGCATGATGGTATAATGAAAATTTCCTAAAGGTGAGTCTTTTCTACATATGTTGGGTCCATTCTGATTTGGTTATAACCAACATAACTATCCATGAAACTATACATTTCTCGCGCAATAATTCATCTACGAGGATATTTATATTTTGTGGAGGGAAGTCTTCTTTTGGACATGATCGATTAAAATCCCTAAAACCCACACAAATTTAAATTGGGGTTTGATCTTTGTTTGCTACAAGCACAATACTCAAGAGACACACATGATGTTGAATATGTTTAATGAAACCTCCCATGAACAGTTTCTCTACCTCTGATCTTATCTTCAGGTCTATCCCTGCCTTATAAGTTCGAATAGTCTGTCTCTTGGGCAAAGCATTCAGTAATATGTTTAACTTGTGAGAGTTTACCTCATGGTCAATTCTTGACATTTTTGTATACTTTTATGCAAATACGCCTTTGAACTCTTTCAACCAATTCAAAATTCTTTCCTTTTGCTTTAAATTAAGACCATTGGATATGAAAATGGATATTTCATCTCCACACACTTTACCCAAATTTAGTCCTACCAATTCTTATAGGTGCTCTTTCGGTCCATTTTACATGTATTCTCGGGCATTTTTTGTTTTTTTAATGTGTTTCACTATTTGGGAATTATAAATTATAAAACATTTTGGATCTAGGTCAACATCATCGTTCCAAAATGTTGGCCGATCACATCGTTAATGGTAGATCACTTTATCATTAGGCCAAACTACTTTCTTGCATGTTCAAGCGAGCAGAGCCGTATTTTTTACCTTCCTTTTGCCCTTGTTTGATCTTTTGGCTATCGTTACTCCTGGTCCAGGCCTATCATGGACAAACTTCCCCGTCTTCTCTCCTACACCAAATACTCATGGTTCTTCTTTGTCTTTTATTAGACAAAATTTTCTTCCCTCATCTAATTCGGTGTATAATATTGCATAAACCATATGAGCTTCTTCTACAGAAAAGGCCTTTATGTTGCATTAATAATTATCTTGGTTCTCGAATATTAGCCTTCACGCACTTGTGAAATGTAGAGGGAATTTTTTCGTAAGTGGGAATCCACACCTTCTAATCAATTATTGGTATCTAGTTGCAATATTAATGGCATATAATTTGATGTGGGAAGTAAAATTACCATTAATGCATTCACACATCCAATCGATTAGAGCCCTACATTATCAAATCCATAGATTACTAAAGGAATGGGCAAAATCTTATCTTCGGGTATTCCAATTTTGTAAAGTGTTCTTTTGGGTAAGATTTTAATGGATACTCCACCATCCAACAACGCTCTTGAAAAGATAATCCCATTCAATAGTTTGGTTATGTACAAAGGCGTGTAATGAGAAAATGACACCTATTTATATGCTTAAAAAAACACCCTCTGATGTATATATTTTAATAATCCTCCTAATAGGCCCGTGCCAATTTATTGTATGATATCCCTTATCTTCAATAGCTTCGAAAATTCTTTTAGTGACCTCCACTCTCATTTCTTCCTAAACTCCAATTTAGTCATAAATCCACTTGAACTTTGGACTTTTAGAAATTGCTACACTCTCAGAATCTAACTCCACCTCACAGGTTTAAATATTACAAACATATTATTCTTACAAAGTTACTTAAGTCTTTAGAAAAAAGGAAATTCCCACATTAAGTTCCAGAATTACACTTAAATTACCTTCCCCAATCTTTAATTCTTCATCTTATTTGCATGTGTGATAAGTGATTGCTAGTTTTTGTAAGAGATCATCATAAAGTTTGTAGCTTACCTTCCATTCCTTGAAGTTAGATATTCCATCAAGATCATGAGCAACTAACATATTTGTCTATCTATATTGGTGGGTGGGAAATTGATTCTCATTTATATCTAGGGGAAGTATTTGAAGAGTATTTTGAGACACCTACTCATGAATGATTCTGCAAAGATAGTAACAATCCTAGGTAAAGTTCTAAACTATCTAGTGCAAATCATAAAACTTTGCATTAGCTTTATCTGTGGTCGTGGGTACTATATCGAGCAGGTTGGGTGGGCCAACCACTCTTTCTCTCATAAGTTTTCTATAACATTCCATAGTTTATTTGGCGCTATAAGGTAAAGGTGGGACATCTTGCTCTCAAACTTTTTTTAAATATTCCACCATTCTTGGACATTCCTGGTCCACTTTTTTATTATTTTGGACTATTATCTACATGATTTATAACTGGCCTTTCATAAACTTGAAACCTTCCTTGTTGAGGAATTACTTGAGCTCTCCATTTCTTTAGTTTTAGCTTGATGATTGTTCCAGTGTTTCTTGTTGCTCGAGTGAAATATTTGAACATGCCATCTCTTGTATCTTTTAACAAGTGGATTTTATATTACTCGAGCAACATTTATAGCAAGATTTATAATAACATTATTTCTAAAGATTCTTCGTTCATGTCTAAATACATATCTCAGAAGCATTAAAGGTACTTCATTAGATCTTCACCAGGATTTTGAATCTCTTGGGCCAAGTGTCCTAGGGTAAACTTATCTTCACCCATAAAAAACTTTTAAAGAAATTACGTGTGCATCTCTTCCCATGTAACTAAGTGAGAGTACTAGGAGTAAGCCTTCCTTATGAGATTCTTCTAAAATTATCTCATCTTTTTAGTTCTTATAATTAAAATGAACTCCAAGTTATGATACGAACCTCTTAACATGCTCTTTAGGGTTTTCACCCTGGCCTAAATTTGATGAACTTTTATGGGATATACCCCTCAGAATACGATAAATTATTAGGACTTTCTAGCAACGGGTTCCTTAATTCCTCATAGAAAGAGGGATAGTCCTTTTTTTCAATGAGAGAAGTTTCTTTACCTCCTTACAAGTAACTATTTTTAGGGGGATTCCACTACCTCAATTTTCTTGGCTGAAGGAGGGGATGGTGAGTGAGCAGGTCATTGTTTGATCAACACCCTCTATGTCAAAAACGCTTCTTCAAGTGTGGCTATCACCATATAAAGAGTGACAATGGGTGTTGCACCAAATTTCCCTAAGCCAAACATATCTACGTTTTTTTCTTCAAAAAATCCAAAAACATTACCACGATATTTATTCTTGTAAGTTATGGAGTTGTGGTTGGATTGCTCGATTGGCTAATAAGAGGACACTACACCAAAAAGGCCAAATTGCCACCCTTTAGCCAGCCACCTTTGTCACGGTCATTGACTATGACAAAAAAGTAAGCATTTTTTATCATGGTCAATGACCTGATAAGTTCGTTACAAAGGCTTGTCACGGACATTGACCGTGATAAGTCCGTGATAAATGTACTTGTCACGATCAATGACCGTGACAATCTTAGAAAGTTATCACAGTCAAAGACCTTGATAAGTCCGTAACAACTAAACTAGTAAAATAAATCCTTCCCTATTTTTTTTCCCACCATTTTATTTTCCAACATTTTCTCTCTCTAAACGATGTTGCTCTCTCTCTCTCTCTCTCTCTCCCCTTTGTGTGTATATGAGTATGTGTGCGTGTGTGTGGTGTGCTGTGTGTGCGGTTGTGTGTTGCGTGTGGGTGTGCTGCATGTGGGGTGGGGGGGTGGAGGGGGTGAGGGGCAGTGTGTGTGGGTGTGTGCAGGTCTATGTGCGTGTTGGGGGGGGGGGGCAGTGTGTGTGTAGTGTGCGCGTGTGGGCAGTAGGGGGGCAGGGCGTGTGTGTGTGTGTGTAGTGTGGGTAATGGAGTAATTAGGGTTTCATACGTAAATGTATAAATACCCAAATATATGTTGTACCCTTAAGTATAAATACCCAAATATTGTTGGCTAATACATAATGGTAAGTAATTAACCCTTTAGATTCTCCCCATTGTTGGTCTCATACATAAATGTGTAAATGATGATTCTCCCCATGTTTAAGAGGCCTAAAGTTCAATTTGAGATTTTTCTCACTGAATAGTCATAATAGGAATTGGAATTAGGACTTATAATTATTATCGTTAATTTAATTATGACTTTAATTGGATATAAATGAGTTAGGAGCCATTAGATTCCCCTTATTAATTGTTGGTTTTGAATTAGTAACACTACACCAAAATGCTCATTTAGTAACACACTATTTTTAGTATTACTAACAATACTTTACCATTACTATTTCTTACAATATAATACCGTTAGTAATCTTAAATAAGTGTTACTAATATTAGTTGAATATTTTAAAAGTAATTGTTTTTCTGACAAAACAGGTTAAAATTTTTCTCCAAGGACGACTCTCTCCAAAACTTCCCCAAACCCAAAGCTCTTCAAACCGCGAAGCAAAATCGCGACCTAGGGCTCTAAAATTTCGCACCTTCAAATCTTTGAAGCTTCAAATCTCGACTCAAATCTTCATACCTTCAAAGCTTCATACCTTCATATCGTGACCCAAATCGCGACCTAGGGTTCTTCGAAGCTCACCAATTCGCTGGCATCCTTGTGATTTGGCAGAACTAGGTACGTTTCTCTCTCTCTCTCTCTCTCTCTATATATATATATATATATATATATATATATATATATATATATATATATATATATATATCGTGGTATTTTTTCTGGTGGTTATGTGTTATGGTTGTGTTGGTGATTAAGATTAGGACAAGATACTCTTTGAACTTTCAATTAGGCATTTGTTACTTTGTTGTTTTCATTAGCAGTGCCTATGCGCCAATATATGACAGATATTATTTTTGGCAAGAAAGTAACAAATGTATTTTTGTTATTATTGTTGGGTACATACTTTTTGTATTTTTTGGTTCAAGTTTTTGATTATTTTGTATTAAATCCAAAGCCTAGAATGTTTTTTATATACTGATTTATAACATTACTAGACTTAGTATTTAATACCCTGTTATACTATTAAAACACATAATTGTATACACTGATCTATACACTGATTTATACTATTAAAACACATAATTTTATATAACTAAGGAAATTTCACCCCTCCCCTGAACTTTAAGGTTTGTTCTAACAAAATTACATGTTGTAACTGTGATTTTTCATATGTGTATCAATAATTTTATTTTTTTTATATAATCATATAACTTGTGTGTAAACCATATTTTTTTGGTAGTGCAGAATGTCACAAACATTGAACAAAGGGTGGATGAATGAGAGGAATATAATAAGTGAGGTGTACACAAATGGAGTCGCGTCTTTTATTAATTTTGCAATTGCAAACAATGGCCATCAATTCTCGACCTTTCCTTGTCCATGTGTTAAGTGCCGAAATAAGAAGCGCTTTACTGCGGTAGATATCAAGGGTCATTTGATAATGCACGGTATAGACAGGACATATACTAAGTGGGTTTTACATGGTGAAACACTATCATCGAACCTAACATGTCCCGTAGTAGATACTATTGATTGTGAAGGACATGATGAAGCTGATAACAATGAGAATGAAAGGTTGCGAAACTTAGTTGACGCATGTTACGGAGTGCACGAACAACATTGTGTAGAACCCGATCAGGAAGGATTCTCTAAAAAATAGTATGTCGACAATGAGACTTATGATCAATATAATAAATTAGCGATGGAGAAATTGTACCCTTCATGTGAGGGTTCTGAGACTACTCTCTCTGCAATTGTTGAATTGCATAATTTGAAAAAGAAGTTTGGTTGGTCGGGAAATAGTGTGACCTCTCTCTTGTCGGTTTTAAAGAGGTGGCTTCCAAAAGGAAACACATTACCAGAAAAATATCCGCACATGAAGAGAATAATGAAAGACCTAGGTATGAAAGCAAATTACATTCATGCTTGCGTTAACAACTGTATTTTATATTGGAAAGAGAATGAAGATTTGGAGGAATGTCCTCAGTGTGGAGAACCGAGATATGCAGTGACCTCAAAGAAAGGGAAGAGGATATGCAAAGAACCAATGAAAGTGTTGAGACATTTCCCTTTAATTCCAAGGCTAGTGAGATTGTACACTATACCTTGGATAGCGCATGAAATGACATGGAACCATCGGGCAACAAGTTCATGGGATTATCAGTGACATACTTGTGATTCATCCCAATGGAGAATGCTAAAAAGTAGATGGCCCGATTTCGCTAGGAAGGGAGAAATGTTTGGCTTGTAATAGCAACAGATGGGTTTAATCCCCATGGTATTCAGTCTAGTAGTTATAGTTGCTGGCCTGTCATGACCGCGCCTTATAATGTGGGGCCTTCTTTATGCTTGAAGCGTGAGTTCCAAATTTTATCTTTGCTGATTCCTGGGCCAAAGGCACCGGGTCAAGACGTTGATGTTTTTCTTCAACCATTAGTAGATGAGTTGAAATAACTATAGGAAGGAGTTTCAGCTATTGACATGCACAAAATACAACCTTTTATGTTGAGAGCTATGTTGATGTGGGGGATTCATGATTTTCCCGCATATGGAAACTTATCTGGGTGTGTAACACATGGTTACAAAGCATGTCCTATTTGTGGCAATGACACTCCATCCATTTGGCTAGAACATAGCATGAAGATAGTTTACACAAACTATCGTATGTTTCTTAAAAGAGATCATCCTTTTAGGAGTGGTAGAGGTTTTGGACATAGGACACAAGAAGTTGGATGTCCCCCGATTCGACTAAACGGAGATGCACTTGTGGAGAAGTTAAGAAATATAAAGTATGTACCTGGAAAAGTCTCAAAAGTTCCCGATAAGAAGAGAAAGTCTAATAATGTTAATGGGAGTTCTAATGTTGAAGTTAAAGAAGCTTGGTATAAAAAATCTATTTTCTTTGATTTGGAATATTGGCCATATCATCAAGTTCGACATGTCCTTGATGTGATGCACATCGAAAAGAATGTTGCAGAGCATTTGATAAACACAATTCTTGATGATAATAAAACAAAGGATACTGAAAAGGGTCGATTGGATATGAAGGGTATGGGCATACACATCGGTCAATGGCTTCAAGTTGATGGACGCACCGAAAAAACGATAAAACCAATAGCACTATTTATCTTGGATAAAGAAGAAAAAAAACAATTCTGCCAAATTTTGAAGGTGTTAAAGCTTCCTACCAGTTTTTCCTCTAACTTGAGCAATATAATAAGTCTTAGTCCCCCATCTTTGCACTCCTTAAAGTCGCATGATTATCATGTCATAATTGAACATCTGCTACATGTGTTGCTCCAACATGCCTTTCCGAAACATCGAGATTTAAGAAGAGCAATCCAACAATTAAGTTTGTTCTTTAACATGTTGTGCTCTAAGGTCCTAATTCGGTAAGATATCTAAAGAGCCAAATACATGGTTGTTGAAGCATTGTGCGTGTTGGAAAAATATTTTCCACCTATATTTTTTGATATTAGCATTCACCTCACTGTGCATTTAGGAGATGAAGCCCTGGTTTGTGGACCCACCGACGCTCATTGGATGTATCCGTTCGAAAGGTGATTTTTTTTACCTTTTAATATAGTAAAATATGCCCCATTTAACTTAATAATGCTTGCTATTAATTTTTATTACCTAATACAAATAGGACGATTAAAGATTTCAAAGATATACCCAGCAATAAGCGGTATGTTGAAGGTTCAATTGCAGAATCCTACGTTGTTGCTGAATCTGTTAGATATTGCATGGAGTACATGCCAAATCTATCTGATGGAAATCATAAACGCTCCCGTGAGGCCTTTTTAGAGGAAGGTGGAGAGTTCTCTGATGAAGGGCCTTTGCTTGATGATAAGACTATAACATTGGGACCCGTACAGTTTCAACAAATACGTCGATGGGTATTATTTCGACTAAATGTTGATGGATTTCAAGAGTACTATAGGTTTGAGTTCTTTTGTTTGTTTATAGCTAAGAATTAATTATCATTTTGAGTTATAATTACTTACATATTGCAATGAATATGAAGCATCACTGAAATCCGTGTCTCTTCCTAAAGGGAAGGGGATTGAAATGACAGAAGTGGAGAAACAAACTTCTTTTATCCCTTGGTTATCCGAGAAGGTGATTATATAAATACTAATATTTTTATTAATCTTTCCATTAAGTATGATGAGAATTGAAACATTGTAGTAATTATGGTTTGTTTTCATCAAACAGTTGCTAAAATCAGGAGAGACGAAGACAAATGAAACATTGTGGCGGTTAGTTCAAGGGCCGCAATTCAAGGCTAAAATATATAAAAAAGTATTGTGTAAATGGTTTCGTATTCTCTCCTAAGTATCACGACGATACTATTGTCACACAGGATAGCGGCGTTTGCTTGAAGGCATGGACACAATTTCGAGCTAAAAAAAGTGATAAGAATCTCACAAATACTTGGACTATGTGGTACGGAGTTATCAAACAAATTATTGAGCTGGACTATACCTTGTTTAAGGAGGTGGTATTTTATTGTGATTGGGTGAGAGTGGAGGATAAGACTAATGCTTGTAAGCTTTGTCCGGACTCCAACTTAGTGATGGTAAATTTTGATAAGTTTAAGAGCGTTGATAATGAGTATGATGAGCCTGCCATTCTCGCATCCGAGGCTATTCAAGTATTCTATTCGAAAGATCTTAAAAATCCCAATTGGTGGGTTGTTATACAGTCACCTAAGAGATTGACGAGTCAAGTGGACGACTTAGAGACACCAACAATCTTCCAATCTATTCTTGAAGACCAACCGCACTTGGAAAGTTTTCTCAAGCAATACGACTCGATTTAGTTATTTTAATATTTTCTTATGGATATTGTAACCGTTGAAAGTTGTTTTGTTTTACCAACATGACTACATTTTGTTTTACCCCGTTGCTAATATATAAATTTATTGGTGGTATGTTAACCGTTGAAAGTAGCGTCTTGTGATTGTAATGTTATCATCTTGTGATTTCTATATATATCTCTATCAATATGCTAATATTGTATTAATATGATAATTCAATGCATATTATTTTATAACAGTTATTTCTATTGTTGGCATCTATTTTTTGTTTGGCAGCACTGTATTGGGCATCATGGCTTCAAGTGCAAGTGGTGGTTCGAAACAACAAACGTCATCAACACTGCAACAAATATCATCCACTCCGCATTAAGAAAATAAAAAGAAGCAAGAAGAAATGGATAAAAAGGCTAAACAATTACAATATATGACCCAAGATGGTAAAATGAGAGTCACCGTTCAAGTGGACGGGAGTGTAGTCGGTCAATGGAGCGGGAGATGGAGCACTCGTGTTGGTGATCTTGTTAGATCTTATATTTCGATTAGTTACGAAGATTGGAGAGTTGTGCCAAACAATTACAAAGTTGATGTTTGGAATGCTTTAATGGTAGGATTTGAGTTAGATGTTGAACCGGAGGTGGCTCGCCCGCTGATGGAGAAACGGTTTGCACAGAAGTTTAGGACACACAAAAGTAATATGAGATGTTTTTTGCCTACCGAAGACAATCCTGGATTCCTATCAGAAGGTGTTGATCCCAACATATGGATATTATTTTGTGAGAACGAAAGGAAAGCAAAAAAGAAGTCACAAAACATTCAAAATGCGAAGAATCGAACCAATTTAGAATATTCCCATACACTTGGGCGTCGCACCTATGCTGCTTTGCAATATGAAATGGTATGTATCATAATGTTTTTCAAATATCAACACTAATTTTGTGTATAACATGTGATATTTAAATTGTAGGTTCAATCGAACCCAGAAGAAGAATTAACGCGAGTAGACACATGGCTTGCGGGACACGAGGACAAAACGGGGAATGCCTTAAACAGTGCTAAGCTTTACTATGTGCGCATTTACATGAAAAATAATAATATTATTAGTATTATTTATTGCGTTTATTAATGAAATTTTCTCGTTTGATAGGATAAAGTAAAGGATGCGATGGAGAAAAGAAAGAGAGAGAGTGGAGAGGGTAGTAGCAAGAGCCAATGCATAGAGAATGATGAGTTGATAGAGGTTTTTGGGAAGGAGAAAAAGGGAGGAGTTCGTGGAGTTTGTCCCCTAATTTCGAAGAAGCAGTTGATGCATTTAGGGGTGGCAAATGCCAAACTTAAACAAAGAAAGAAGGCAAATGATGATGTGGATGCATTGAAGGAAGATATCATCTCTTCCGTCAATAGAATATTTAAGGAAAATAACACACAAATTATGGTATATATGTATTTTATATAATTTCATTTATTAAAAAGACTTATTTAGATATAACAGATATTAACTTACTATTGTTTGATCTGTTTTTTCATAGGATGCTATAGAACGTTTGGTTGATGCCTTTAATGCTCAAAACGAAAAGGGTCCACCAATCACACCGATAAGTGATCATGCATACAATACAAGTCTACAACATAGGCATCTCTGTCAAAATTTGGATAATATTTTTGCATCCGCTTCTCGTCCTGTTTACGTGACCACACCTTCTCTTACCAACAATCCCAAAGTAATCTTGCTTGATAGGTATAATAAAGAACTGGCAAAGGGGTATGTCGTGACAGATGCAACACAGGATATATGTCATGGTAAGCGAGTTGGAGTCGGGGAGAGGAAAGTATATGTGGAGGAAGTGATGAAGCCGGATGCTAGGTTGTTTGATGCTCCTCAAGGTAACCAATATACTTTTGCTGACCTAGTCTTGGGGGGATATTTGATTTGGCTGGATTGTTGGCTTAAATATGTTTAGTTTATGTTATGAACTTTATTTGAGCTATCTATATGTGGACTTAGTTTGCATTATGCGTTTGTTATGAACTTTATTTGAGTTATCTATATTTGGATTTAATTTGCAATATGTGTCATTGTGAACTTTGTTTGGATCTATCTATATTTGATTTGGAATTAATTTGGACTGTCTTTTTTTATTGTAAAACCCATTTTAACTCCGCCAATGCTAATATTTATTTGAGCATTGCCGGTCCCAAGCCCGGATAAAGGAGGAGGGAAAGGTCATTGATTTGGTTTCTATATTCTCATTCTTCATTTTGTTCTCATTCTTCATTTTGTTTTTCTTTCTATCACAAATGCCATTAATTTAGCTTTTCTTTATGTAAGGACTCAGAAATCAAATGAGTAGCAAATGATGTGGTATACTCGTCTCTTCCCGCTCACCTTGTCCATTGTCTATTTCAACCACTGTGTAATTTTCTTATTTCTTGTCCCCCGGGGTGGTTCATCCCCAGTAAAATTTAAGTTCTAGTGATGTTAGTTCTTTATGTGACTTGGTATTTGATGTTAGCTCTTTGATGCTCATGTTCCATTGATGAATGAAGCTCATGGCGTCAACACCCTCACCTTGATGAAACATTTACAAGGTAAGCAGGAGAGACTGAGATGGTTCTCGATTCATTAATAACTTTTTATTTGGTTTGGGGTGCAAGATTATGCTTAGATATGGTGAATGCATATATAAAGATTGCAATTTTTCTTGTTTTGTATAGTTCCAGGTATTTTCATTATCAGTGACTGAAATGGAAACTATAATGAGCCTCAGTGCATGGGATTTGTGCGAATTTTTTCACTATCTTTTTAAAGGAAGAAGGTATTCATGCCTTTCATATTTGTAGTTTTATGGAGAAATATCGTGTCCCTACCATGTTGAAGATGAATTACTTTCAGTGGATAATTTGAGATGCATGTCATAAGTAATGAGAGTGATACAAATCACTGTTTCTGTTATGATTTTTATGACCATACGTTTGCTTATGCATGTCTCTAATTGCAGTTCGCAATTACCTATGTGCTTAATCACTAATTATATTACAAAAGAAGGAAGGAAACTTGAAATGATTTAGTGTCAATTGTTAGAATGTTGAATTACAATGGAAGTGACGGGAGAATGATTATTTTCTAAATGTGAAACCATAAATTAGACAAATGGGACCTTTTCTTTATTGTGAGAAAAGATTCCATTTGTACAAATATACAGCCAGTTACACATATACGCCTTATTTATCTTTTTCCTATTCTGTACTTGGTGAATCTCCTTAAAATATCTATATCTCTTAAAAAATTAGTTGATGAGATTCCATGATGAACATTGTACCAGGAAACTGATTCGATGTTATGTTATGCGGGGTGAAGTTGTGGAGCAAGGGAAGAAGGGTTGTTCAGAAGCATTCCCATATTAAACTCAATGTTTTTTCATGACTATCATATGAGCAGCCTACTAGCATAAGGCTCATAATAGTACATGTTGGTTTTTGTCTTTATTCGCTAATAATTTCTTTAACTGGCATGTTATTATAGCTATGGTTGTGAATAAGTGATATGCATTTCGCAAATCACTACACCAAAATGCACTTCAGGTGCTTTCCACTGATATCTGTATAGAAGAACAGAGGACAGCGATAATTGTCCTGAGGAGACTCATATGAGATGCCTGTAATAATTAACTAGAGATAAACATATACGATTAACATAAATAATGTGACCTGCATCCTCTCTGGGAGGTCAATCTGTTTTATTTGGTCACGCTTCTCAGTCAAATACTAGTATTCATTTTCAAGTTTCTTCTCCCTCTGGGAAGTACTTCTCAACAAGAATGGAAGGCTCATATTCATTTTCGAGTTTCTTTTCCCTCCCAGAATCATCAGACACGCCACTCCTAGAGAAACTTCTTTTGTGAATTTCAAACAATTCGTCAACATCACCAAATATGTCATGAGCTTCAGCCAGTGCAGCCACTGAAACTCCTAAGACCTGATTCACAGTCTTTTTCTTCCTAGATTTGAATTTGCTGTTTGATTTGGCAACCTAGATTTGATTAAGGTAAATTTTCTGTAGATTTTCATTTTATTTTCTCATGAATTTTAATTTGAAATTTGTTTTACATCATACTTATTATTTAGATCAATATAATTTGTTTGAGAAGAGAGAAATAAGGCTTTCGATTATTAATGTTTTCAAACTTTGTTTCAAAGTAAAACTCTCTCAAAGATCTAAACATTTTTTAGTATATTTAGTTATGGATCTTGTTTAACTGTTTAAAGAACTAATCTAGATTTTAAATGGTTTTCAATTTAAATGTTTCTTTTTAGTATAGAAATTAATTGCATGTTCTTGTTTTCTTGAATTACATTTCCTCTACAACAATTTTAGGGTATGATGAACAATGGTGTTAATTTCTTATCTCAAATACATTTCCTCCCCATGAAAGCTTCCCATGACACATTTTACATAATCTTGGGTTGTTTCTTGAAATTTATCTTTCTTGATTTTTCAAGAAAGATCATTTTAGTTTTTTTGTTTAACTTGGCCACCAACAAGCCCCTTCCCCTAATTTAATACAACTTAGTATACCCTAAATTTAGCGACCTGTTATGTGAAACAACTTTTCTCAAATAGGGTATTCAGTTATTTTATGATAACTGTTGTGGTTTAAGGAGAATGTGATGAGTGATATGTATATGTATATAATTTGATATTCCACTCTAGAATGATTTTTCAAATTGTTATAACTACTGTGATTACATTAAATTGTTTTTTTGAAATTCTAGTCTAGGACGTTATTATTGTTCTGTGATTTCTTCATTTGTTACGAGTCTTCATCAACTTAGCTGAGATTTACTGTATAAATTGGTTTCACATAGGGTATAGTTTAGTTCTATGTTACCAATTAATATGGACAGCTTTTTTGTCAGGTGAAAGTGGAGATAATTTTAGAAAAGAAGGTCCTCGATGAAAATTTCGAGAGCGAAGAAGAGTTACAATCACAGACTCTATTGTACAAGAATTTGTGGGTTGAGGCAGAAGCACAATTGTGCTACACCAGTGATAGAGATCAGTTTGATCGTGTAAAGACGGAGATGGGGAAATTCTGAGCAGACGTGTCATGACCCACATTACATGTGATTGTGATCAACTTGGGAAAAATGGCCAAAAATATTATGAAAAATTGACTGTGGATCTTTCTAATGAAGATAGGCATATTACATTTCAATAGTGTATCATTATCACATCATCAGAAAAAATGTCCAGGTGTTGTCGCTAACACAAAATTGTTTAACCAAAAAATATGAAATTCGTATGTATTAATTGGGTTTCTTGATGCAGGTGTTCTGCTTCTCCTTAGATCGAGGGAAGATTCCATGTCATGGTGGACAGTGATGTTTCTAAAGTTGTGTGTAGTTGGTTTGCTGTAAAATTTGTTTTATATCCATATATTCTTCCTTCCATAATTTGTATGCAATTTGGTATAGAGGAGTCAATCTCAAGAGTTAATCAAGTATGCTCAGAATTATTACTTTTATTTCAAGCTGTTGAGAGCACATTATTGGCTTACATGTCTGCTCAGGTAAGTTATGAGGTTGAAAATAAAGTCATTTAATATTTACAGTTATCTAATTTTGTTTTTTAGTATTCTCTATATAATTCTTTTATAGGGAAGGATCACGATGTATTATATTTTGGGTTCAAGTCAGGTATGAAGAGTGGATTGTACCAAGCTTATTATGGTGAGTTTTAAGAGTGGACTACTTGAAATGGTCCCCAAGCCAATGCTTGTTGTTCTGTTTCTCTATCGTCTGACCACTCAGGTGTGTTGTAGTCCTTTATTTAGATTATTATTAGATTTAATTGTTTAATGCGGTGCTAATTTAAGCACGTTGTTATTCATGTTCAGGGCAGCTGGTACCGCATGGCCTCAAGGCAGTCCAGCATTATGGGCTCCACTGCTCATATCATCCGCGATTGAGTTTCCATTTTTCTATGTGTAGCCATTGTCGCTTTGGGCCCCATTCAGTTTGGCTTCACCTTAAATTATTAGAATGGTTATTATGACTACCACCCCCAAACTTTGTGTTGAGCTCAGAATTCATACAACGAACGGATAGAGGTCAAATATCAAATAAACCCTTACTAGAAAGCTAATTTAGCATAATTACCCTATTTCAGAAGAGTGAGGGAATACAAAGTGGTGATCAAGTTTGTGGTACGGGCAAACTTGCATCATTTGGGGGAATTTCTGGCCAGTAAGCGAGCCGATGCTCCACAGGAAGCTCTTCAAATTCTCGACATTATGTTGAGAGAAATCTCATCAAAGAGGTAATCTCTTGAACGAATTTAAATTGTTAGAGTAATAATGTTGCTAATTAATTAACTGTTTGTCGAGTTCTTATTTGTCTTTATGCATTTTGAAAGGAACTGCCCCGTTGGGAGATCCTTCTTTTCTCTGAATATTCGAAAACCCCAAAGGCTTGGTGAAGGATTGGAGTCGTGGTGTGGATTCTATCAAAGTATAAGGCCAACCCAGATGGGGTTGTCCCTAAATATTGGTAAAAGACCTTATAAATAAAGATATTAAATTAGAGTTAGCAGTATTACTATTTTCTACCCCTCAATTTTATGTTATGTATTTTCTATTTTACATATATGGCTTCAGCTGCATTTATTGAGGCCCTCCCTGTTTTAGAGTTTGTTGCTCAGCTTCTTGGCAAAGACGTGTTGTCAAGGCCGTTATCCAATTGTGTAATGGTATACATTCCCAGGTGATCGGTATTTGAGATCGTGTATCTCCTACTATATATTCTACCGAATATGATGTCTAACAATCTAACGTCCAAACAGACAATCTCTTGGAGAGACTGCAATATGGTCCAAAACTTAGAGACACAACTATGTCGGACGAGGAAGCCAATTAACAGGTTTTCTTTGATGATGTTCTTGGTCCCGGTTGTCATTGTATGCCTTGGTGTGTAGGAAGCCAATCAACAGGTTTTCTTTCATTACGTGTGCAACAACTTGATATTCAATGTGAAACAAAGACCAAGGTTCGTAACATACTAATTCGGCAACATTTCTCTCTTTTTCTTCGTATTCCCTGTTTTATTTGAAAAGGTCTTTACAATTATGTGGAATTTTGAAGATGACTATATGTCTAGAAACTGTACAATAACCATATAGTAGGGTTGATCTATGGTTTTGTTGTATTATACATCAATCTTAAATGTTGAAACAAAACGTAATCGTTTATAATATGAAATAGGGAATACATATATTATTATATGCTTTTATATTTCCACAGATTTCTTCAGTGTATAGGATTTTGAAAATCTTGAGCAAAAGATGTGTTTGTCCAAATAACCTCCTCTGATACTATTGTAAATTAATTAGGAAAGCACAACAAGATATGATGCCCTTATTTTTGTGTGCTATGTATGAGATAATGAGGTTATTATTAAAATTTTGTAATGAAAGAATGACCTGGAATGCAGTTAAAATGGAAAACTTTGCGTACTCAATGTAGATGTAAACTAGCATTAAAGTGTTGTGCAATTTTTTTACAATGTTTATGCAATTAATTTTGCCGATGGATAATTTTTGTACTAAATTAATTTTGTATGATTAAACGTTGATATTATAACTAATATGATAATTTTATTTTGTTTGACAGAATGTCATTTTTGGATCCTCAACAAGTTTCCAGCGTTGCAGGTTGAGGCATTGATGGCGATGATGATAGAACGAAGATTGATAATAAACAACAACACACTTCTTTTTTATATTTCATTTGATTGGTTATAATATAAAAATATTTCATTTGGGGATGACTGTGTTAGGATGTTATATTGGATGCTTTTATTAAAATAATGTAACTTTCGGGACGATTGTATTATGATGTTTCATTTGTTTGGTTTAAGTTTCTTTTGTAAATAAAGAGTGGAGGCATATAAATGTAAATGTTGAATATAATGCCCTTGTTTTTGTGGACTATTTTTGTGTATGTTCTTAGGATTTAAATAGTGCGATAAGAATAATTGAATTTGTTTAAATTCAGGATATTGGATCTTAAATAGTATTTTTTTTAAATATGTATTAATATTAGTAACAGAATTTTACCGTTACTAATTCTACATTTTATTGTTACTATTAGTAACAAAACTCTACTGTTACTAATTCTGAATTTTACCGTTACTATTAGTAACATAATTTTCCGTTGCTAATTCTGAATTTTACCGTTACTATTAGTAACATAATTTTCCGTTACTAATTCTGAATTTTACCGTTACTATTAGTAACAGAAATTTTCGTTACTAATTCTGAATTTTACCGTTACTATTAGTAACAGAAATTTCCGTTACTAATTCTGAATTTTACCATTACTATTAGTAACATAATTTTCCGTTGCTAATTCTGAATTTTGCCATTACTATTAGTAACATAATTTTCCGTTGCTAATTTTGAATTTTGCCGTTACTATTAGTAACATAATTTTCCGTTACTAATTCTGAATTTTACCGTTACTATTAGTAATAGAAATTTCCGTTACTAATTCTGAATTTTACCATTACTATTAGTAACATAATTTTCCGTTACTAGCTTCGTGCCCCATGCCTTTTTTCTAACGGAAAAATTGTGTTACTAATATTTTAGTAACGGTAAAATTGTGTTACTAATGGCGTGTTTTGGTGTAGTGTAAGTAGTTTGTTTGAATTGATGTTTAGGATTTTTAGTTTTGTACATATTAGATGTTGTCTTTTTGGAATTCAGAATTAAGTTGTTAAACATTAATAGTACACCGTGACATTTGAAACGAATAGATTGATTAATAAAATATATCTTTAACTATAACTTTAATTGTAACTTTCGTGTATAGCTTTAATCCATGAATATACACTTCTTACCTTTAATATGTGATTATTTATAGTAGATGTGATGAGATATCCTAAATACAAAGAGTGGATGGGTGAGACAAATAGAATGGGGGATGTGTTTTGCAGAGGTGCTAATGAATTTGTGAAATACGCAAAGAGATGTCATAATGATGAAGAGTTTCCATATCCGTATGCTATGTGTGAAAATGGTAAGGCGTTTGAGTGAAAAACAGTTGAACTACGTTGTTAAGATGGGGTTTGCAACATAATTATTGATTTTGGAGTTTTCACGGGGAATTGAAAGTTGATTTTGTCCCCAAGAAACCTTCACAACAACCTTCAACAAGTAGGAAAGATGTAGAAGGAGATGACGTAAATCATAATATGTTAGAGGATTTAGTTTATGATGCATTCGACGTTCATGAAGTGGAAAATAATGAGGTCACTGACGATGCATAAGGTTCAGGTGCTCATGAAGATATCAGGATAAACCTTAACGAAGACTACCAAAGTTTAAAATTTAAGGCGACCTAACCGTTATACTCCGGCTGTGAGAAATATCAAATAACTTTACATGACATGGTTGGTTTGCATAGTTTGAAGACACAATACGGTTTATTTGGGAATAGCGTGACAGGAATTCTGAATTGGGTGAAGGGCTTGCTATCCAAAGAGAATATGCTTCTAAATAGTTATCCTGTTATGAAGAACAGTTTGAAAGATTTGGGAATAAAGTATAAATCGATTCATGCTTGTGTGTATGAGTGCATACTATACCGAAAGGAGTATGAAAATTTCGATCGGTGTTTGGTATGCGATGAACCTATATATGTCCAATGTACTGGCAAGGAAGGCACAAGATAAAAAGTGCCTAAAAATGTTGAAATATTTTCCCATTGGGATTAGATTAAAGCGATTTTTTACAGTACTACGGATAGCGGAGGCAATGACTTGGCATGCTAGGGAAGAAGTAGGGGATAATCTCATGTGTCATCCTATTGATTCTACAGCTTGGAGGAGGATGAGTTATGAGTATCCCAATTTTACTCGAGAAAAACGTAATATTCGTTTAGCTATATCAATAGATGGTTTCAATCCATTTGGAAATCTAAGCACTAATGTCAGTGTATGGCCAGTGATCCTAGCCCCATTCAACCCCCCTCCATCACAATGTATGAGACCTGAATTTTTTATGTTGACCCTGGCCAAAGGCACCAAGTGATGACATCGATATTGTAAGGACATTTTTCACATGTCCGAAATGTTTCATTTATTTATGTCGTACGCCGCTACATTTGGTACGTCTCCTCACGATCTCACATGACGGCCTCTATCCGAATTTCAGGAATCAAGCATGCATTATCTCCACTAATATGTCCCACATCTGCCTCAACAACTTCAAGTTCCAAGATTTTAGGGACTTAATGCAAGTGGTACATAAGGGAAGTCAAAACAGTGAAAAAAAGGCACGATAGGATAGTTCAAGGGCATTTTCGTAATTTCACATCCATAGTTCGGAGGTCTGGTCAACTAGAAAGTTGAAGATCTCTCCGCAACGAAGATACTTGAAAAAACAGCACCTCAATCCGAGCTACGGTGAAGGAGTTATGACCTTTTGAAGATAGACAAAATTCTTAAAGAATGCTGTTTTTTTTGTTCGCTGGATATAATTTTAGAGTTTTAAGAACGTGGGACTCTTCATATTTTTTCCTATAAATACCAACTTCGGGGGAGTTTTTTTGCAAGACTTTAGGAGATGAATTTGAGAGTCCAAATACACCTAGTCTTCGTATTCTTGAGTCCCAAGACTCATGTTTTGATTCACACATCATTGCCAAACCTTTGTGAATCCTTTAAGCAACCCAAGAACACAACTTTGGTTTGTTCAACCCTTGTGGAGGAGACCGTTCTTCTTCTTCATTGCAGACCTACTGGAAAGGGATAATTCCAGCCGCGACTACAGAATCCGATACCCGAGGGTAATTCTTAGTCAACTTGTATTTTCATTGTAATCCGATTGTAAGCCGTTCTCTTACAAATTATAGTGAAAATAAATGGTTTTTCCCCTGAGGGGGATTTTTCCTTAATTGCATGTGTTTGAATGTTCTTGCGTAGATTATCAATTTATTCAATCACATACTGCTGCATGTTTAGGGTTTGTTTGTGTTAAAAGGGTTTTATATATAACTTGATCATTTGAACGCGAGCACACACGTTTCTCAAATTGGTATCAGAGCAGGTTAAGCTAATCTATCGCGTATTCCTTTTTTTTTCCGCAAAATTTTTCTAAGATATCAATTTTCTGAAAAAATTGATTTTTGAAAAAGTGCGTGTTCAAATGGAGAAGTCATATTATAAAATGCCTATTTTTGACGGGACAAATTATGCTTATTGGAAAGCCCGTATGAGGTCGGCTTTAAAAGCCATTGATGAACGTGTCTGGACTTTGGTTGAACGAGGGTAGACTCCTCCCACCATGACTGTTGATAATGTGACCAACTTGAAACCTGACATTTCTTGGTCTGATGAAGAAATTAAATGGTCATCTTTTAATTCTAAGGGTCTAAGTGCTATTTCTGGGTCTGTCACACCTGATGAATTCAAACGCATAATGACGTGTACCACGTCAAAAGAGGCATGGGATGTTTTACAACTCACCCATGAAGGAACTAATGCTGTGAAAGAGTCTAAGTTGCAAAACTTGACAACTCAATTTGAAACAATCACCATGCATGATTCTGAATGCTTTGATGAATTTTATGCTAGACTTTCTGACATTGTGAATACTAGTTTTAATCTTGGTGAACAAATTCCGAATGCTAGAGTTGTTAAAAAGATTCTTCGTTCTTTACCTAAGCGTTTTATCCCTAAAGTCACTGTGCTAAATTCTAAGGGTAATTTAAATACGCTAAAATTGGAAGAACTTGTAGGAGATTTGCAAACTTATGAAATTGATATGTTCCCTAAAAATGCTAAATCTAAAGATAAGGGAATTGCTCTTAAAGCCCAAGAGAGAATGAGTGAGGGGTCAGCTAGAAAGAGGGTAGAGTCATCTAGAAAGAGAGAGACTGACACGTCAGATTCTGAGTGCGATTTTGACTTAGATGATTTGGCTCTTTTCGCAAAAAATTTCAAGAGGATTCTCAAATTTAAGAAAAATGGCAATTTTAAAGATAAAAAGAAATTTGAGAAAAATAAGTTTGAAAAGAAAAATGAAAAAGTTTCCAAAAATCCTTCTCTGAAAGAAAGTGAGAGATGTTTTGAGTGTGATGGTAGGGGTCATAGAGCTTTTGAGTGTGCCGATCGTCTGAATAGAGAGAAAGGGAAAGCTGTCCTTAATGCTACCCTTAGTGACGACGGTGAGGTCGAGACGGTGGATTCTGGAGATGAGTCACCGCATGAGTGTAACTTTACCGCATTCATGGCCAGCCAAGTGAGCACTCCTAGTTCTCCTCACGACGATGAGGATGATGCTTCACAGGGACACCTCGACAGTGATATCGATGTGAGTGAGGGGGAGGATGACACAAGTGAGAGCGAGAGTGATATACAACGCGCCTACGCTGAGTTATATTTTGAGTCTTTTAAAACTAAAAAGCGTAACAAAGCGTTAGTTCTTAAGATCACTTGCCTAGAGGAAGATTTAAGGAAAGCAAGAGAAAGAGAGTTCTCCACCTGCACCGCCCTGAGAGAGAGAGAATCTACCTGTGTCGAGAATGAGAATTTGTTTAGAGAGAGAGAGAGAGTACTCTAGAGAAAGAGAGAGGGGACTTGATCAAGCAAGTGGCTAGTCTTACGAGTCAGCTCCATTCCTCTGTGGAGACTCGGAAGAAACTTGAAGCCCTTGTTGCCCAGCTGACTCATGATCTTGAGAAAGCACGGGAAGTCAAGGTACAAATCGAGGACAGATCTGGGAAGATGGGAAAGATGCTCCTCGGTCCCGCTTTAGGTTTTGGTGATCGTCAAGGAATTGGATATGATGGTACCTCCACGTCCCAAATTGCACCTGGACCAGTTCCTGAGTTTACTACAACTCCTTATGGTCACCGTAAAAAACCTCGAAGGAGAGTTCGACCAAGAAAAGCAAACCAAGGTCCACCTTTGACTGAGCTCTTTTGTACTTATTGCAAAAGAAAAGGCCACCTTAGGGAAACTTGCTATAGCATGGGTCGGACACGACGTACTACTGCTCCACCACGACATACTGATGAGTTTTCTAGTCTGAGAGAGCGAGTTGAGTTCCTAGCTGCCACGACTCAGAGTTTGATGAAAGAATTCCGACGGATGTCTTCGCCGTTAGTGAATGCTTCTTACATTCCAGCTAAAACCAACAAAGGCAAACAAAAGGTCATCTCTGCTTGGGTGTCTAAGAAAGATAAAAAGGCCTTTGTTGTTCATGTTGCTCTCAAAGCACATAATACCTCACAGTGGTATTTTGATAGTGGGTGCTCCAGACACATGACAGGTGATGCCTCATTTTTTACTACTCTTGAGGATTATCAAGATGGCAGAGTCACCTTTGGAGATGGGAGTAAGTCTAGCATTATAGGACGAGGTACGATGAGTTACCTGGTTTTCCTAAGCTAGAAAATGTTTTGTACGTCAAAGGTTTGAAAGCAAACCTTCTCAGCATTAGCCAGCTGTGCGACACTAACTTTGCAGTAAAGTTTGACCGGGACGCGTGTAAAGTCTACAATCAAGCCGGTAAACTTTTGATGCAAGGGGTGAGGACCGAGGATAATTGCTATGGGACTGAGCCCACATCCTCACTTGTCGGCAACAGCGCCACGATCACTCCTATGGATCTGTGGCACCAACGTCTAGGTCACGTGAACGTTAGAGATCTCAATCGTTTATCTAAAAAGGACCTAATACGTGGCTTACCATCTCTTGGAAAGTCAACTTCGACCGTTTGTGGACCCTGTCAGTTGGGAAAACAAATTTGTAGTCCTCATATGAAGTTACATTCCATTACCACCTCTCGTGTTATGGAGTTGATTCACATGGATCTTATGGGTCCCACTCGTACTGAGAGTCTAGGTGGTAAGAGGTGCATCCTCGTGATGGTAGATGATTTCTCCAGATACTCCATTGTAAGTTTTCTGAGAGAGAAATCCGATGCTGTAGATTTCTTAACGACTAAGTGTCGTGTCCTGCAAAATCAACACGGTGTCACTATTAACAGAATACGTAGTGACAACGACACTGAATTCAAGGAAGCAAAGGTGGATTTTTACTGTGATAGCCTTGGGATCAACCATGAGTTTTCTGCTGTGAGAACTCCTCAGCAAAATGGGATTGTTGAGAGAAAGAATAGAACGATCCAAGAGATGGCTAGATCTATGCTTTTAGGTCGTAAAGTTTCTAGGTTATTTTGGGCAGAGGCAGTGTCTACTGCATGCCACACGGTGAATAGGGTGTATCTGCGTCCACACACACTTCACACTCCTTATGAGTTGTGGACTGGCAAGAAGCCCAACCTGGCATATTTTCGTGTCTTTGGGAGTAAATGCTACATCCTACGGGATAGAGAGCAATTAGGAAAGTTCGACTCTCGAAGCGACGAGGGAATATTTCTAGGATATTCATCGAATAGCAGAGCGTACCGGGTTTTTAACCTGAAGAGCTCTAAGATTATGGAATCAATAAACGTCACCGTGCAAGATGACGAACCTCCGACGGTTATTGATCCTAACCTTCAGTGTGAGGATGATGATTGTTCTGACAGTGATTTACCTGTTCCTCTCTCACACTCTGTGGACCCTACTCCTGTGTTAGGGGACACACCTGCTTGGGTTCGCAAGAATCATGACCCTTCTGCCATTGTTGGTGATCCCACTCTAGGGGTCAAGACTCGTGCTCAGCTAGAGAACGTTGTTAGCCATCTTTGCTACATGTCCAAAGTCGAACCCAAGAACCATAAAGAAGCACTCAAGGATGAACACTGGATATCTACTATGCAGGATGAGTTGCTTTAGTTTAAAAAGAATGATGTCTGGGAACTTGTCCCCCGACCTAGTGAGATTAATGTGATAGGTACCCGGTGGATTTTTAAGAACAAAATGGATGAAAATGGTACCATAATCCGAAATAAGGCTAGGTTGGTCGCTCAAGGCTACACACAGATAGAGGGTGTAGACTTTGGGGAGACATTTGCTCCTGTTGCGAGGCTTGAGTCCGTCCGTCTTCTGCTCGCCATCGCATGTCATCTGCGCTTCAAGGTGTATCAGATGGATGTCAAGAGTGCCTTTTTGAATGGCATTCTACAGGAGGAGGTTTATGTGGAACAACCAAAAGGTTTTGAAGACCCTCAGCACCCTGAGCACGTCTACTATCTGAGGAAAGCCTTGTATGGTTTAAAGCAAGCACCCCGTGCTTGGTACGAGAGGCTTACTTCCTATCTCTTAGCTCGTGGCTTCAAGAGAGGGGGAGTAGATATGACGTTGTTTGTCAGGAGAGATGACGGTGCCATTTTGGTTGCCCAGGTCTTAGTGGATGACATAGTCTTTGGATCCACATGCTCCCAGCATGCTCACCACTTTGAGAAGGAGATGAAAAGTGAGTTTGAGATGAGCATGGTTGGTGAGCTTACATTCTTCCTTGGTCTCCAGGTTCGTCAGCTAGAGGATGGTATGTTCATCTCCCAATCCAAGTATGCTAGAGACCTAGTGAAGAAATTTGGTTTAGACTCCGCTAAGCATGCACGTACACCTATGAGTACCACTACCAAGCTTAGTAAGGACACTTCAGGCAAGGACGTAGAGCAGACCTTATATCGGAGTATGATAGGTAGTCTCCTCTACTTGACTGCCAGTCGTCCCGACATCGCCTTTAGTGTTGGAGTCTGTGCGCGTTATCAGGCATCCCCAAAAGAGTCACATTTACTTGCTCTAAAACGTATTATTAAATACGTAAGTGGGACTCTCTCATACGGGATTTGGTATTCCTTTGATATCGATGACCGTCTGTCCGCCTACTCGGATGCCGATTGGGCTGGGGATGTAGATGGATGTAGGAGCACTTCTGGTGGGTGTTTCTATTTTGGTTCTGCTCTTGTCTCCTGGCTGAGCAAGAAGCAAAATTCCATCTCTTTGTCCACTGCGGAGGCTGAGTACATAGCCGCCGGGAGTTGTTGCACACAACTCTTGTGGATGAAGCAAATGCTGGAGGATTATGGGATATCATAGGACACCATGACCATTTCCTGTGATAACACGAGCGCGATACACATATCCCGCAATCCAGTTCAGCATTCGCGCACAAAACACATTAGGATACGTGAGCACTTTATTCGTCAGTTAGTTGAAGAGAAAGTCGTATCCCTGAGTTTTGTTCCTACCGACCGTCAGTTAGCCGATATTTTCACGAAACCTTTAGATGCCCTTAGATTTGAGAGTCTTAGGAAATCTTTAGGAATTTGCACAGTTGACTGAGGGGTTGGTCTATGTCTAGAATAGGATGCTTCTTCATGTTCATATCATATGCTTCCTATTGCTAGTCTGTTTTATATGTACCATTACTTTGTTGTACAGCTTTGTTTTATTCTTTTTGCTTTTTATATTTCTTTTGAAAAAAAATACAAAAAGATTTTCCTTTAAGAAAAATTTTGAGAAAAGCACAAAAAGATTTTATTTTTCCAAATTTTTGAAAAAATCCAAAAAGATTTTTGTATTTTGCTTCTTTTATGGATGAGCATGTAAGATAGCCAAGTCACAACTTCATTCCATTTATCCATGTGACTGTTTGATAAAGATTTGAGAGGCTACATCATTTCATTCATGTGCTTTACATTGATTGGAGTCTTTGAGATGTAATTAGTGATATCTTCCTACATGTTTGACTCCTATATCCTTTATTGCACACATGCACGGCTATATTTGATTATTGCACTTGTCTATCTCATGTTGGCTTGCGTGTTTTCATCTCAATCCTGTCTATACAATGTACAATATGCGATAAAACTTGACAAGATTGGAATGTATGTAAAAACCGTTTTGGTGAGACTGTGTGTTTTTGTATAACGGGGAGGGGCTGCGAAAGGTAATCATCTATCCTTTGCGCAAAAGCCACCGTTAAAAAGGACCTAAAAAATGGAGGAATTTTAATATCCGAGGTCCAAAGAGGTTAAAAGAGCCCGAAAAAATTTAAAGGCAATAAAAAGCAATTCATGCCAAATATGGGCCACTTAGGTTTCACCATCAATTCTCCAAAGTTTGAGAATTTAGAATGCCTCTATTCAATACAATATCTGAGGGAGTTTGGTTGGAGAATCTAAACGGGTTTGCACTTCCTTGAAAGTTCTGAAAAAGCATAAAATCATTTTGGACGTTATTGGTGTGAAAATCATTTTGAGCTTTGATTTGTTGATTTGATTGAGTCAATATCTTATACTGTCACTCTTTTACGCCAAAGGAAGCATTTGAGTTCATTCGCTAGGAATATCCAATATTCATCGTGCACATATGTCATGTTTGTATGGATTGATTTTCCTATCGAATTTGATCACACCACTTCATTTACGCTATCATTGACTTGGTTGCTTTCTGTTTATTCATGGTGTGTTTTTATCCTAGTGACACCCCGCACTTGCTTATTTGATTTATTTCTCTAATTTTTCCATTTGGGGACATCATAAAAAGGGGGAGAAAGAATTATCATATTATGGGGGAGTTTGAATTCTGGGGGAGTTTTTGAGATGTTGCTTATGTTTTTATCATATATTGATATCCATGTTATCTCATTTCAAACTCGATATGTCACGTGGTATTTTCTTTGTCTCATGTGTGTAGGTATGAAGATTGCAGATCTATATGTTGCACACCCTGATGAGAAAAGTTTTGAGATTCCTGAAGAATTAAAGAACAAACGATGAAGACTATTCATTTGTACCTTTTCCAGTTTTGGGTTCATGGGAGGGTAGATTTGTATAGGCAATTTCATATTTGATAATTTGGATTTTTTATGTATGTACCGGCATAGACATAGGGGGAGATTTGTAAGGACATTTTTCACATGTCCGAAATGTTTCATTTATTTATGTCGTACGCCGCTACATTTGGCACGTCTCCTCACGATCTCACATGACGGCCTCTATCTGAATTTCGGGAATCAAGCATGCATTATCTCCACTAATATGTCCCACATCTGCCTCAACAACTTCACGTTCCAAGATTTTAGGGACTTAATGCAAGTGGTACGTAAGGGAAGTCAAAATAGTGAAAAAAAGGCACGATAGGAGAGTTCAAGGGAATTTTCGTAATTTCACATCCATAATTTGGAGGTCTGGTCAACTAGAAAGTTGAAGAGATCTCCGCAACGAAGATACTGAAAAAATGGCACCTCAATCCGAGCTACGGTGAAGGAGTTATGACCTTTTGAAGATAGACAAAATTCCTTAAAAAATGCTGTTTTTTTTGTTCGCTGGATAGAATTTTAGAGTTTTAAGAACGTGGGACTCTTCATATTTTTTCCTATAAATACCAACTTCGGGGGAGTTGTTTCGCAAGACTTTAGGAGACGAATTTGAGAGTCCAAATACACCTAGTCTTCGTATTCTTGAGTCCCAAGACTCATGTTTTGATTCACACATCATTGCCAAACCTTTGTGAATCCTTTAAGCAACCCAAGAACACAACTTTGGTTTGTTCAACCCTTGTGGAGGAGACCGTTCTTCTTCTTCATTGCAGCCCTACTGGAAAGGGATAATTCCAGCCGCGACTACAGAATCCGATACCCGAGGGTAATTCTTATTCAACTTGTATTTTCATTGTAATCCGATTGTAAGCCGTTCTCTTACAAATTATAGTGAAAATAAATGGTTTTGCCCCTGAGGGGGATTTTTCCTTAATTGCATGTGTTTGAATGTTCTTGTGTAGATTATCAATTTATTCAATCACATACTGCTGCATGTTTAGGGTTTGTTTGTGTTAAAAGGGTTTTATATATGGTTTGATCATTTGAACGCGAGCACACACGTTTCTCAGATATCTACCTGGCTCCTTTGGTAGAAGAATTAAATGAGTTTTGGGAAGAGGGTGTGCAAGCATTTGACTCTTTTAGAAAAGAATAATTTACAATGAAAGCTATGTTGATTTGGGAAATTCATGATTTTTCAGCTTATGAGACATTATCCGGTGTGTAGTACATGGTTACTTAGGGTGTCCTATTTGTGGAGAGGAGAATGAATCTCTTCATCTTCCCACTAGCTCAAAAAATGTATACCATTGCCATAGGAGGTTTTTACGAAGATTTGAGAAATATTTGAATTTTTTTATCGGGCGGGTTTAAACACAGGCTACCGCCGAGAAAACTTTCAGTTTCAGAAATTGAAAGTAAATCTTCTGATTGTGGAAATAATATGCCAGGTAAAAATCCTAAATTTAAGAATGTCAAGCATAAGAAGACCCCAACTGGTAATGGAACTGATACAAGAAAGGCATGGTCCAGGAGGTCAATTTTATTTGACTTGCCTTATTAGAAGAATAATTCGGTGCGCCATGTATTGGATATGATGCATGTAGAGAAAAATATCGCTGAATATATTATGGGCACATGCCTTGGGGGGAGTCATTCGAAGGATGGAGAAAAAGCACGAAAAGACCTTAAATTGTTGAAACTTAAGCCACAACTATGGTTGAAAGAAGATAGTAGGGGAAGGACAATAATTCCCCCTAGTGCGTTTACTTTGATGAGTGGGGAAATGAAGGTCCTTTTAGACACAATATATAATTTGAAGGTTTCATCTAATTTTTCGTCCAACTTGGAAAGGATTGTGAATTATATTACCCATGATTTACATAAGTGTAAGTCCCACAATTGGCATGTGATCATGCAATTGGTTCCTCTATTGTTTAAGCACCATTTCTCCAAGCACGAGGATTTGCGGAGGGATATTATGCAAATTAGTATCTGCTTCTCACTTTTGTGTGAGAAGGTAGTCAATCAAGAACACATAGTGGACGCAAAATTGGCGGTGATCGAAGCGATTTATGTGTTGGAGAAGTACTTTCCCCCATCATTCTTTGACATAAGTGCTCACTTGTTGGTACACCTATGCGACGAGGCACTTCTTTGCGGTCCAGTTAGATATCAGTGGATGTATCCATTTGAAAGATTGATGAAAGTTTTCAAAGATTACGTCTAGAACACACGATACATTGTAGGATCAATTGAAGAGGAATACATCACCGTGGAGTCATCAATCTATACTCGGGAATATATGCCTCACTCGACCAACGTTGATGACATTGATGAGTTCTTCAATGAGGGTGGTCATGTGATGGGAAAACGAGTGAAATTAACGAGTTTGCAACTTGAACAAGTAGTTCGTTATCTATTTGACACACATGAAGATGTCGAAGAATGAAAAAAGTAAGTTTAAATCATTTTTAAGTTTTACATTATTTTAGATTATTTTATACATGATTAATTTTGTAATACGTTCGTCACAATAATTTTATGCAGAAAATATGAAGCCTGTGAGAACAATAAAAGATGAAAAACAATGGCACAATCAGACAGCGAATTTAGGTTGTTGTTGTCACGCGAGGTAATTATAATGAAAATGGTTGTTATATAACGTTACATTACAATAAAACTTTACAACTAACCTAATTAATTTATCTATATTCTCATCTCTTAAAGACGGGTGATGCGACATCAAGGCTTTCTCGTCTAACCACTGGACCCTTGTTCACGGCACAAGAGTACAAAAAGTATCGATTGAACGGTTACGTATTCGGCGCAAGGGTGTACGAGGAAATTAAAAATGTACAGAACTCGGGCATTTCATACAAGACTCTTACTTACTTTCGAGCGAGCGCAAAAGATAAAAACCTCGTTGAAGCTGAAATGACTTACTATGGTGTAATTCGAAATATATTAGAATTGGACTATGTAAGCTTAAAAGAGGTTGTATTTTACTGTGATTGGGTAAGAGTTGAGGATAAAAATTCTTGTAAAGTTGATCCTGGTACCAATTTGATCATGATTGACTTGTCCAAGTTGAAGAGCAACGAACAGGTGAGCGATGAGCCATTTGTTTGTGCATTTCAAAAGGTCAAGCAAGTGTTTTACTCAGAGTATATCAACAACGACCCGTGGTTAATCGTCTTACATGTGCCAAAGCGTTTAAACTGTAGTGTGGATGACTTGACTGCTCCTACCGAATATCAATCCATTTTTTATGATAACCCGAATTTGAAACAATTTTTAGATTTGTAATAAGTATTTCGATTATCGAACAATAGTTTAATGCTTTTATCGGGCATCAGTTTACTACTTTTAATTCATTTGTACTTGATCATTTTCTCCCTATCTCTCTTTCCTTTGTATATGTGTGTGTGTGCATGTGTCTGTGTGGGCGGGGGGGAGTTTTCAACTATTTTCTAAAATTACTTCGTGTCACGGTCGATTCAAGAGTGGCACGACCACATAAAATGTTTGTATGTATTCTTCAGGTGTGTGTGTGTGTGTGTGTGTGTGCAAGTGTGTTTATATTCTTCTAATTAATTTGGATTTGTACTAATAACAAATTTTTTTACAGAAAATGTCTCCTTCAGGGATTAAGGCAAGGATGATGATGATGTCTTCTTCAGGGCTCGGCGGTAGTGGAGGCGACGAGGGATCCTCGTCCCCTAGGCTCCCCAAATGGAAAAATTGGGAATTGTTGTTGAGAATAAGACGGACTTATTGACTAGATCCCTCGAGTAGGTGAAGATGATTATCGTCCCGGGGTACCCTAGTTGTAGGGAGGAGCCAAATGAGCTCAAGTTAGATATTTGGGCGGCACTACAAGCAATTTATTTATATTTTAATTTTAATTTCAATTTCAATTTATATTTATTCCCAACTAACACTTACATTATTTTTATTTTATGTTTGTTTGACAGGAAAAATTCAGCCTGCCCCCAGAACTCCGCGATTCTGTGTTGGAGCAGTTGAGGGAGAAACACAAGACATGGAAGAAGAATTTGCGGGCCGGATATTTTGGGAAGTCAGGGACTCCATTATCAGAATGCATGAGTCCGTCTCGCCGAAGGACCCGATCGCATTGGCACATTGGCAAAATTTCATTGACAATGAGATCGAGGAGCGATAATTGGCATCTCGCTAATCGGGGAGGAAAAACTGGGTGAAAAAGACGGACGTGCACTACTCTGGCCAGACGTCTTACGCCGAGATGGAGCACATGATGGTAAGTTTTTATTTTTCTATAATTATAGAAATATGTTATTTTGTTTTATTTTACTGTGCGTTACTTACTAATTTTGCATTATTTTATTTCAGGGGATGAGGAGTGGCCCTGGGCGTAGGCCACATAGGCTTGATGCCTATGTGGCAATTCGAACGAAGAAGGGCAAGGATAAGGAGGTGTCTCCGAGCGTCGTGGCCATAATTGTAAGTAATCCGACAGTTTAATTTTTGTGAATTACGTTATAATTTTTTTATTTACCTATTTAACTAATCGTGTGCTTTTTGTCGTTTCAGGCAAAGCTTATCGAACGGAATGAGTCGCAGTCTGATGCCGACAAGGAATCTTTATCCACGGACGCACTCAGTCAAGGTGAGCTCGTGGGTAGGCAAATCTAGGATCACCGGAATGGATACGAGTAACACTGGGTTGACTCATCAGGTGGACACACATAACGCGAAGCTATCAAGGTTGGAGGCGACGGTCCTAGATATGTATGCATTCATGAAGCGTCAGTTGGACGGAAAGGGCAAGGTCAAGGGGAAGGAGAAGGAGAAGGAGGGGGAGGGGGAGGGGGAGGAGGACGAGGACGTGGACATCGCTTCTTCATCGCTGATATGCGCAGACTCACCGCTTGATGATCCAGTCCCCTACTTGGATCCCATCCAGCGACCTATGTCAACAATCGCTTGGTCGAGCGTGTTTTTATGCGACATATATGATGGCCAGCGGATAGCGAGGGGGGTGAGGGACCCGAATACCATCACGGGTATGCCGGTTCATGGACGTACCCTTCAAAACATCGAGGCCAAGGTGCTCGTCACGCATATGATACCTAAAAAGGAGAACTCCGTATTGTGGTTGCACGAACAATGCGACGTGACGCATATTGAGGGGTGTCTCAATGCGTATATTGTGTGACCTTCCTTCCTCCTCGAACCTATCCCAGACACTATGGCGTGACATTATTTGTACCTATTTTTATATGGACACTGGGATTATATTTGAATTGTTTTGATTTGTTACATTTTGGTTTAGATATGGATTGTATTTTTATTTTATTTAGATATGGAAATATATGAATTGGTGCACTCTTTCTATTTTATTTGGATATATGCTGTTTGAACATGTACAATTTTACTATAACAGGTACAAATATACTGTTGGGCAGGGGCAGGGGCAGGGGCAGGGGCAGGGGACAAACTGCCCAACAAATTTTTTTAAAATTCTGCCTAGATTTATCACGGTCATTAACCGTGACAATTTTCTAAAGGTTGTCATGGGTTTGTCACGGTCTTTGATCGTGACAAATCTTGTCAAGGTCAAAGACCGTGACATGACTGTGACAATTCTAATGAACTTGTCACAGTCAATGATTGTGATAAGTTCGTGATAATAAAAGTTGTCACTCCCAGACTTATCATGGTTATTGACCTTGACAAGTTGAACTTGTCACGGTCAATGATCGTGACAATCCGACAATTTTGGTGTAGTGGGACCTAATTATCGCTGCCCATGACAACCACATCTTCATTAGAAGTTTTGTTGTTGGGTTCTTGGTTACTAACTGGCACATCTTCAAAATCGATTTGCTTAGAGATATTATGACCTTCCTTTTCCATAGTTGTGAAAATACCTCCCCACTATAGTTGCACAAGGGTAGTAATAATGGGGTCTATAGATAATGATTAATGGAGAGGCATGACCCGTACTTATGAAAGACTTTTTCTAAGGTAGTAATAAGCAAACACTTGAAATAAATGAACCTAACTTTCTATGATAATAACTAAAACCTTTTTATGACAAAGGAATAAAAATTATTGGGAAATAAATACAACGTTTTGAACACAACTGAAGCCAAATAACAATAAATGACAACTAGGATCTTTAGAAGTTATGACTATTTGAGAGAGAAGAAGTAAACACTTCCATAACTGTGAGAGAGAAATAAGTAGAGGGTATTCTTGTTCTTATGAAGTGAGATTTGTGTAATACAACAAGTCTTACTTATATGATCCTTTTTATTGTGCAAGTGAGAACCTATTTATAGGCATATTCTAGGTCTTACGTGTCCTCACATGCTTCAAAAATACTTTTCACTATATTTAATGCACTATATGCTTGGGGACACTTTATCCCCCATATTTTTTAGTATGAATTGACTAATCTACTTCCAAGTGGGTTAGGCACCTGGTGTAATAGTGATAAAGTGGTTTTTTGTCGGGTAATAACCTAAAAAATCATTTGTACCTTGAACTTTGGTACTGTGTAAAGGCTGTGCACAAATATCACAATTAATAATAAACTTATTCTCCAAGTTTAAGATCTTGTGAGAGAATGGGTTTTGTCACTCTCTTCTTGTAACTTATGCAAGTGAAATCTTGTGAGTGACTAAGTTGGCTAGTCACCACTTATAACTTGTGAGAGTGCACTATGTTCATATGAGTGACTCCTATGGTTTCTCGTTAATTAATTTATTTTTTTATACGAGTAACTTGGATGGTGAATATGTCTTTGTGCGTCTATGAGAGTGACCCTTGGGCTCTCTTGCATTACTAATATCATATTTTAAAGTAATTGAAATGGTTAAGTTTTAGCTTTCTCAACAAATCTGACTTCTCAGCCTCCAAATCAAAACTCGCAAAATATCCCATAAAATTGCTTTGGTGACTTATGGTCACTCGAGTCTTGCTTGCTCGACCATGGTAGCTTTCTAGTCCAACCTACCATATAAATAAAACATAATCAATTAATTTGTAAATAAACGGTTGCTTGTGTACCTCTTTACATTGACAACTGGTTTTTTTGAGTCGTGTTCGTGTGAGGATTTATCGTATTTGGGTCTTCTCCAGTTTGTATCTAAAACACGTGACTTTTTTATGAGGTGAAACACCCATATTTGTATATAACCCATTATCTGAATGAGTTGTATATATCGTATTCATCGATTATTATCTTTTAAGATTATTATGTGTATAAATTATATGTGACTTCAGAGCCACAAATGCTCATCTCTTGACCTCAGACAAGTAAGAGAAGAGAAATGTCAAAGTGAAAGATAATAGTTTAAAGTGCTTCGTACCTCAATATAGGGTTATACGTCCACCGACAATGGTGTTTTATTATTTATTAGATTATAAAAGAGTTATTACAGTCTAAGAAACCTCTTGAGCTTTGTTCAAGAGAGTTTGAGATCATGCGACCTTTGCCAACAATCTAAATGACCTTAAGAAGAAACTAATTGACTTCTATAAGGGTTCATGTGTATTTATTTAAGGCTTAACAAGATATACAAGATATTTACCCACTAGGAATGATCCAAGTTACAAATATAAAGTCACGGCAGTGGGTTGTGAGTATGAAACAAGGAGTAAAACACTTGGGAATGCTTAAAACTCTTGTTGCTATCTAAGTTTGATTGCTTGAACGTGTATGTATCCTTCAACCAACCCCTATTTATATGCAAACTCGACGAGAGGAAATGAGTAATCTAATATTGTTTTGTTGGTCCACTGTTTAGGCTTGTTCGCTACTTGGACTTACTTATCACTTTGGGCCTGCTTGCCCGTTTATTACTTTATTCTTGTGTTGGGCTTGCTCGCCTAAAATTGTTCTGTTTTCTTAGCTTGCCCGCTATTTGGACTTGTTCACCGCTTTGGGCATGCTCACCGATTATCGCTTTGTTTAGGCTTTGTGTCTGCTCGCAACAAGCCTAACTCTTATGGAAAGGTTAAATGGGTACCCCTCTGCAATCTACACCACCATCACCTTTCCACTCAGAGCCATCCTTTCCCAACTGACAATTCCTCCATCGCTGTCACGGGTCACAATTTCGATGTTGTACCCGTGCGACACTTGTGTGTATACTCTCCTTATTACTCACAAGTAAGCCTTACTTCTCACTTTTACTATTAAGGGCTACACTCACTCACCCAAAGAGAAATGAGAGAACTTAAGAAGACACAAAATTACTAAAGAGAGAACTTGTATTACTCAATTGATTTGCTTTGCTTGGATGGTTTGGGGAAAATGGCACCCTCACCTATTTATACATAGCTACCTCCTCAATGGACGGTGGAGATCATTTTTCATCAATGGCTAAGATCAATTCTCCATAATGTTCCCACCTCCTTAAGGGAACTTTCCAGAAGGCTCCATACTTCTTTATATTTCTAGAATAATCTATATTATATTTAGTACATACAAGACTATTCTATATAAGTCTAGCATATTCAGGGGCCTACTACATATTACTAGAATAATCAATAGTAATCTGGAACGTTCCAGAAAATTATGGAGCATGCACTACACCAAATCTGCACTATTATCAAGGTCATTGACCCTGGCAAATCACCCTTGTCAAGGTCAATGACCGTGACATTTCGAGGCGAGACAACTTTTTTTGTCACAGTCATGTCACGGTCATTGACCTTGACACAAAACTCGCATTTTGTGTCACGATCGTGTCGCGGTCAATGACCGTGACACGTTTGTCACGGTTATAAACCATGACAAAGCCGTGACCCTTTTAAAAAAATTGTCACGGTCAATGGCCGTGACACGTCCGTGACAACCTTTTGTCAAGGACTTGTCACGGTCATTGACCGTGACAATTCTGGGCAGAATTTAAAAAAAATCTGCTAGGCAGTATGGCCACTGCCACTGCCCAACAGTATATTTGTACCTGTTATAGCAACATCGTACATGTTCCAAACATCATATATCCAAACAAACTAAAGATAATGCAAATATATATTCATGACGATATAATCCAAATATTCAAAATAAAAATAATTTACATGACAATATAATCCAAATATAATTAAAATGGACAAACTTAAAAATAATGTTACTACATGTCTTGGGTAAATGTGGGGAGGTGAGTAGGCCACACGACATACGAATTGACGCACCCACTAATATACGTCGTGCCGCATTGTTCGCGCAACCACAATAGGGAGTTCTCCTTCCCGGGTATGACATGCGTGACGAGCACCCTGGACTCCATCTGTTGAAGCACACGTCCATGAACTATTCCACCCTCGACGATATTCGGGTCCCTCAACCCCCGCCCTATCCGCTGACCATCAAATATGTCCAATATGAACACGCTCGGCCAACCAAGTGTTGACAATGGTTTGTTGAAGGGCGCCAAATAGGGAAGTGGATCATCGAAGTACGAACGTGTCGGTGATGAAGCAGCGAGGTCCACATACTCGTCATCCTGCACCTCGTCCTCCCGCACCTCCTCCTCCACCGCCTTCTCCTTCCCTTTCCCTTTCCCTTTACAGTCTCCGCCCAACGTATGCTTCATGAATGCGTACATATCTTGGACCGTCGCCTCCAAACGGGACAGCTTCGCGTCGTGTGAATCCACCGTTCGAGCCAACCCGTTGTCGCTCGTCTCCAATTCGATGATCCTAGATTTGGCCACCCGCGAGCTCACTCCCCTTGTCCTCCCCTTGCGATCAGAGCCAAGCACTTGGCTGAGTGCGTCTGTGGATAAAGATGCCTTGTCGGCATTAGACTGCGACTCATACACTTCCTTAAGCTTTGCCTGAAACGACAAAAAGCACATGATTAGTAAAATAAGTAAACTAAAAAATTATAACGTAATTAACAAAAATTAAACTGTTGGATTACTTACAATCTTGGCCGCGACGCTCGGGGACACCTCCTTGTCCTTCCCCTTCTTCGTCTGAAGAGCCACATAAGTATCGAGCCTATGTGGCTTACCCCCTGGCCCACTCCCTACCCCCTGAAATAACATAAAGAAAAGTAAAATTAGTATCGGCCCCGCAAAGTAAAATAATGAAGAATAATATATTTATGTAGTTATAGAAAAATTAAATCTTACCTGCATCGTATGCTCCACCTCGGCGTAAGAGGTCCGGCCGGAGTAGTGCACGTCCGTATTTTTTACCCGATTTTCCCTCCCCGATTGGCGAGCAACCAATTGTCGATCCTCGATCTCATTGTCAATGAACTTCTGCCATTGTGCCAATGAGATCGGCTCCTTGGGCGGGACGGATTCACGCCATTGGATAATCGACGCTCTTGTTTTCCCAAAGTACCGTGCCCGCATATTTTTTTTCAACGACTTGAGTTGCTCCCTAATCTGCTCCAAGACGGGATCGCGTAGCTTTGGATCCAAGTTGAATTGTTCCTGTCCAACAAATACAATGTTAGTTGCGAATAAATATAAATATAAATATGAAATTGAAATTGAAATTGAAATTGAAATATTCATATAAATATATTACCTGTAGTGCCGCCCAAACAGCTAACTTGAGCTCATATGGCACCTCCTTCCAACTCATAAACCCCGGGCCGATGACCGTCTTTAGCAGCTCGAGGGATCTCGCTAATAGCTCCGACTTGTTCTCGACGGTAATCCCAAATTTTCCATATTTGGGGAGCCTAGGGGCGGAGGAGCCCTTGTCGCCTCCGCTACCACCGAGCCCAGACGACATCATCATAAACAGCATCATCATCTTCGCCTTAATATCTGAAGGAGACATTTTTGCTGTAAAAAAATGTTATTAGTTCAAATAAAAAAAAATGTTAATAGTACACATACACACACCCCTACCCCACCCCCACCACACACACGCACACGTCATGCCACTTTTAAAACTAACCAACCCAACATTTCATCAATTAAACTAACAATTAAAGTATACAATTATTAATTTACTAATTTACTAATTTACAATGAGGGACAATCCTACTTTCATATGAAATTGGCACTAATTATTAATTTACTTTCATCTAAAACTATACAATTAAAATTACAATTAAAGCTATACAATTTCTTAATTAAAGATATACAATTGTTAAAATTGCCCCTCCACACCCCCCACCCCCCACCCCCACCCCCACCACACCCCTTGCCCCCCTCCCCCTCCCCCCGCCACGCACACACGCACACTCCCCTTGTCCTCCCCTTGCGATCAGAGCCAAGCACTTGGCTGAGTGCGTCTGTGGACAAAGATGCCTTGTCGGCATCAGACTGCGACTCATACACTTCCTTAAGCTTTGCCTGAAACGACAAAAAGCACATGATTAGTAAAATAAGTAAACTAAAAAATTATAACGTAATTAACAAAAATTAAACTGTCGGATTACTTACAATCTTGGCCGCAACGCTCGGGGACACCTCCTTGTCCTTCCCCTTCTTCGTCCGAAGAGCCACATAAGTATCGAGCCTATGTGGCTTACCCCCTGGCCCACTCCCTACCCCCTGAAATAACATAAAGAAAAGTAAAATTAGTATCGGCCCCGCAAAGTAAAATAATGAAGAATAATATATTTATGTAGTTATAGAAAAATTAAATCTTACCTGCATCCTATGCTCCACCTCGGCGTAAGAGGTCCGGCCGGAGTAGTGCACGTCCGTCTTTTTTACCCGATTTTCCCTCCCCGATTGGCGAGCAACCAATTGTCGATCATCGATCTCATTGTCAATGAACTTCTGCCATTGTGCCAATGAGATCGGGTCCTTGGGCGGGACGAATTCACGCCATTGGATAATCGACTCTCTTGTTTTCCCAAAGTACCGTGCCCGCATATTTTTTTTCCACGACTTGAGTTGCTCCCTAATCTGCTCCAAGACGGGATCGCGTAGCTTTGGATCCAAGTTGAATTGTTCCTGTACAACAAATACAATGTTAGTTGCGAATAAATATAAATATAAATATAAATATAAATATAAATATAAATATAAATATAAATATAAATATAAATATGAAATTGAAATTGAAATTAAAATTGAAATTGAAATTGAAATATTCATATAAATATATTACCTGTAGTGCCGTCCAAACAGCTAACTTGAGCTCATATGGCACCTCCTTCCAACTCATAAACCCCGGGCCGATGACCATCTTTAGCAGCTCGAGGGATCTCGCTAATAGCTCCGACTTGTTCTCGACGGTAATCCCAAATTTTCCATATTTGGGGAGCCTAGGGGCGGAGGAGCCCTTGTCGCCTCCGCTACCACCGAGCCCAGACGACATCATCATAAACATCATCATCATCTTCGCCTTAATATCTGAAGGAGACATTTTTGCTGTAAAAAAATGTTATTAGTACAGATAAAAAAAAATATTAATAGTACACATACACACACCTCTACCCCACCCCCACCACACACACGCACACGTCATGCCACTTTTAAAACTAACCAACCCAACATTTCATCAATTAAACTAACAATTAAAGTATACAATTATTAATTTACTAATTTACAATGAGGGACAATCCTACTTTCATATGAAATTGGCACTAATTATTAATTTACTTTCATCTAAAACTATACAATTAAAATTACAATTAAAGCTATACAATTTCTTAATTAAAGATATACAATTATTAAAATTGCCCCTCCACACCCCCCACACCCCACCCCCACCCCCACCACACCCCTTGCCCCCCTCCCCCCTCCACGCACACACGCACAGACCTATGCACACACACACACCCCACCCCACCCCCCACCACGACCCCCTCTCCCTCCCCCACCCCACCCCCACCCCCTCCCCTCACCTCCCCCCATCACACCCCACCCCCACTACCCCCCTCCCCCACCACACACCACCATACACACACCTACGCACACACACCCCCCACCCCCACCCCCTCCCCCCACCACGACCGTGACAACTACAGTTATTGTTTATCAATAAAATTATGGCATGAGATAATTATAATTGGAGCATAAATTTCATTATCATAATATAATAAATCCAACCAAGTACAGAGATTCTACAAATTAAAGTGAGAATTAAATTTAAGACTTTCTAACAACATGCATGTGTATGGATTCTAATGATATTACCAGTGTATGGATTCTAACGAAAGTAACTAATGATATTCCTAAAAATATACAATTGGCAACATTTTGTGAATTTACTAAACTTTGTATAATATTATCAAATTCTGTTAAAAAATTATCTAGGGTTTTACCTAATTGAATTAATTTCATGAATAAAATTATTATCAATTTAAATATTTATATAATTAAATTTAACATATGAAATCTAGAACTTTTCTAACATTTACACAATTTTAACTATCACTAACATTTACACCATTCTAACTATCACTAACATTTACACATATATATACACACATACACATATACATATACACACATATATATACACACATACACATACACATACACATACACATACACATAGAAATGAAAGAGAAAGAGGAAAAAAAATATACCTTAGAGAGAGAGAGCAGAAATCGCGGATGAGAGAGAGAGAGAGAGAGGGAAAACCAAAAGAGGTGGGAAAAAGAAGAAGCCTAGGGCGTTTTTTGCTGCAAAAGTTGTCACGGTCGTGTCAAGGTCATTGACCGTGACACAAATCTCGCATTTTGTGTCACGGTCATTGACCTTGACACGACCGTGACACATAATTGTCACGGTCAAAGACCGTGACAATTCTATGTCACGATCGTGTCAAGGTCAATGACCGTGACACAAAACGCGAGATTTGTGTCACGGTCAATGACCTTGACAAGGGTGGCTGGCTGAAAGGTGACAATTTGGCCATTTTGGTGTAGTGATGGATGGAACCTATATCCGGAGAAACTTTAGGCAAAATTTGTAGTTTGTGACAACCGCCACCAAAAGGTTTAAAACCCCTTTGATCCACATTTTTTTCCCAATAAATTTGTGATAGACATGTTTATATGATGTTAAGTAATTTCCAGATTAGCGTCGCCAGTTGGAGGTGAATAGTGTGCGTGTGTGTGAGAAAGAGAGGCGTTTAAGAATAATGATGTGAATAGCTGAACTCGCAAAATCTTTGAATCAAAACTAAAATAATTTAATTGATCAATGATCGTGGCGAGAGGAATGAAAGAGACGTGTTGTCGAACTGAGAGAGAGAGAGAGAGAGAGAGAGAGGGGGAGGGATTTAGAGCTTGTTCTATTAATAAGGTAAATCGTTGGCTTTGAAGGAATAAAAACGTGGATTGATGGATAATGGGTAATCGGTAGTTCTTGAATTTTGAAGGGATAAGAGGCCATTTGAACGAATGCAATTGAGGGCTTCATCTGATTTTTATATCTATACCTTTTAGAGGTTTTTCTTTTTTGAGAGTCTATTCAGTGGTTGGGGGAGGCGAAGGCCGATATAGAGAAGTAAATGGACAAATGGGGGAATCCATTAGGGAGAAAAATAGAGGAGAGAAAGCAGCATGGGCGTGTGATCATTAGAAATATATTAATTAGTAAATATGAATGAGAGCAAAAAGAAACATTTTTCGTTAGAGAAGAGTATTGATGTAAAATGTATGTTTTAATAGATTTATAGAGAATTTTAGAGTGTAGACTTAAGTTGCATTTATTTTTTCATTTGAATCTAAAGTTTGAATTTGAAATCTGAAGACTGAAATTGAATCCGAATCTGAAAAATATGTTTCTTTTTATGTCTGAATGAATATCTGAATGAATGTACTTAAATTAATTCATACTTCAAATTCAGACTTCAAAGATACGTTTACCTTAAGAGGTCAAAATAATTATTAATCTTTTAATTATTTTAAAAAATAAACACTATTTAATACCTTTTAAATTTAGACTTAAAAAGTAAAAACAAATAAAACCTCAATTAAAGGTTCTACTAACCCCCAAATTATCCAAAATAATAAAAATACTATTGTGACTTAATTTTTAATATAATTTTTTTAGAACAAATTAATGTAATAATTTATTTTAAAAAATTATATAAAAAATTATATGAGAGGAGAAGCATTCCCAAAATAAATATGAATCTTGGGGGCTTAAAATAAAACAAACCAGTAATGACACGTCAAGTATTTATCCTAAACAGCATTACTTCCAACTCACGCATATCAAGACATTTGTCCTTTCTTCCTTTTTACCGTCTCTCTAACTTCTCTCAACAGTACACTACACTCTGTCTGAAGAACCTACGAATTTCTAGAAGCGCAAAACCACAAAACATATCTACCATACCCATACTAAACAAACATTAAAAACAAAATACTTAGCTTATCTATTGGTTACTTTGATTTGATATACACTTATAAGTGATGAGGGAAGATTCTTGCGCCACCCAACTGATCGACGCCAATGGAGAATTCAATATCTCCGGTCTCCAGAACTTCACAAAGACTGTCAAGCTCACCGATTGTGGACTCTCTTACGCCGTCGTCGCAATAATGGGGCCACAAAGCAGTGGTATGTATGTTCATTTTATTTTTTGTGGAATTCATATGGTAACTTAAATTTAGCATGCTTAACATTCTCAACTGTCACCAAAACTTACGCAACTGGGTTCGCTTAAATTTAGCATGGTTAAGATTTTCCAATCAACTATAGAATAAAATCCAATGCTTGATTATACTTGTCACATAATTTTATGCATGTTGCTATAATTCTTTGCTGCACAAATCATATTTCCTATTATGTAAAACTAATATTTAGCTCAATTGCTATTTGATTTGCTTATTGTATTTTCTCTGTCTCTGAATAAAATATACTACATACGCGCGCTCATACCTCAGACGGGTAGTCGTCGATTATATTTATGAGGGCCAGTGTTCAACTAATTTTTGTCATCCAATAGTTTAAGGTGCGAGAATATCGATATCATATACTAAATTTAAATCACAATCGTATCGGAGAAGTTTTTTAATTCTTCCCAATCAATATAGTAGCAAGGGTAAATTTGGCCCAAAGTGGATGCTAATCGGTAAGTTGCAGCAGCAACGACAACAACAAAAATCATGCCACATATGACTTTAATGTCAAAGTTAAACTTTGGTATTCTTTTATGACTACTAGACATATGATTGGTTAAAACGTTAAAATAATAAATAAGTAGTTATAATGGGTCCTGCTGTTTTTAATGTTTCAATCACGTGAACCGAGATTCACTTTTAATGCGGGTAAGCAAATTTGTACTCTATGGCAACCCCATTAGTTGACTAACATTAACATTAATTTATCCATTAATATTATCAAATCCTGAAATTACCCATCTTAATGGGTTTCACGCCCTAGCTCTGCATGCAAGGGAGGATCTATGTAAGGCCGGGGCAGCTACCCCCTTGAGTTTTTGTTTTTTTAATATAATTTTTCTGTTTGAAAATTTCTAACGTCCCATGTCCGTGACAAAATCGTTACAGCTTAGACCCGTGGCAAAATCTGCAAAGGTAGTTCTGTTACTCACAATATTAATTTTTTTCTGCCCATGACAATTGTTGCCCACTAATTTTAAATAATTTTATCTTTTAATTTATTTTATGACATATCTCTCACACCAAAATTTTCAATCTAGTTTTATGTCTCAAGATTTTTTTTTTTGATTGCTGGTAGTGACAAGTTGTGTCACGGCCTAAGACAAAAATGAACACAACATTTCTACTGTTTTTAAATTTTTTGCCATAGTAAAATGAGTGTATTGGCTTAACTAAATTTCTTCATCCCCCACTGCCTGTTTTGGCTCACACGCTAACTTAGAAAAATATGGGGCAAGAGTAAGGCTAGACCACGGCCTTTTATAAGATCTTGACCATAATTCATCACATAATAATTTGTTGCCTCAAAGAATATCTCAAACATGAAATTGCTAAAACCCCAAATACAATAATGTCCATGGCTAAACTAAGCATATACAACCACCATATTAGTTATTATATTTCTCCTTCATAAATACTCTTTAAATGCATCATACTGGAAATTACAACCAAGCTTCATCGCCCACGGCCTATAATACATTCAGCCTCCAATGTACAAATAGCATAAGTGAAGAAAACTACTATCTATCCAACAGTACAACTAGGGCCTCGGCCTTCCTTCACATGGTTTGTGACCCCTGATTTTTCCTCTGCCCACTACCCGAGGAATTATGGAAAGTAAAATGAGCACTTGAGATAGTTCCAATCAATCTCAATGCCCAATACCTGAAACAAGATTTAGTTTCACATATATTTACTAATCTTAACTTATAATCAATAAAGATAATACCAAAATTCTTATAATCAACACGAAAGAATAAGTGAAACAATATGGATATATACGTAAATATAGTCCGCATGTAATCCCCACCTCTAAACCAGAATTACAATTGCTCAAGCAAACCTCAGCACAGAGGGCTTCTCCTGTCCCAGACGGTAGGTGCTCAAGAGACCTAGCTTTTCAATCTTGGGAAACCAATGATAAATTGTTCTTCGTGGTCTCTTAGGGCATCGGTAGACCTCCAATCACCAGGGCCTTGTTACAGTGTCTTTACCTGGTCATGCCAAAGGTTGCATCTTCCCTGCTCATTTCCACGGTGAACCTTTCGTGGTTCTTAACTGAGATCTACACAATACACAAGCACAAAATCAGCCCAGTCTCTGAGCCGAGCCAACCCGCCGGATTCTTTTCTCGGCCTTAAGCACAAACCAAAGGGTTAAAGGCAAGTTGTTGAACCATGAATGCCTTCTCCACGACACCTTGGAGGAGTACAAGAGGTGCAAATGTAAAATGAGACACAAAATGAATTCTCCCTCGAGTTCACGACCACTAAGAAGGAGTTATAACTCATGGTTGGCAAACACAAAGGGTATTTAAGTAAAATGGATAGTGTTAACACGTACAAGTTACATCTTTCCGGTTTAGAGATCAAATCCCCATTCCAAACCTAAAACCTTAAGAACACGAAGTTCACGTCAAGAACTCCATCAACCTCAACCCCAACCCCAACCAACTTCAACCCAAATGCAATGAATGGATAATCTTTGAAAAGTACTAAGCTAGCAATTCCAATAAGAATGATTAGTAAAAGCCTAATTTTAGATCTAATTTAGCTAGGGTTCATCTGAAATGAAGAAAGCTATGGAGCTACTAAGACTTAAGAGAAGAAGAAAGAGAAAGATATGATCCTAGAATATTTCTCCTCTGTCTCTGTTTCTGCCTTGCTTTGCCACTAGCAATTCTCTCTCTCTCTCTCTCTCACACACACACACACACACACACACACATTTTCTTTATAAACCGTTTCTAAAATTCTAGTAGTTTTGAAAAGTGAGTTAGGTTTGCTCTTAGAAATGTCCTCAGCTTAGAATCTTTTAGATTATCCAATCTTAGTCCCCACGTAATAGTTTGATTGGTCTACATTGATGCCCCATTTATATCGACAAATGAAAAGTCGGCAGAATTAGCTAATGTCTCCAAGATTCTTATTGTCTCCCTAAAAATGTCAAGATTGTCTCCCAGTCGGCGGCCTTTGAGAGGCCTCGACTTAAACCAATATACTCTTCCACTCAACGACTTCGCACGACACTACTACCTTGAGAGTCCGCGACCACGCACCCTTTTGCGGCCTAATAGTTTTTTTAAGAAATTAAGCCTCGATCATTACATTCTCCCCACCTTAGGAAGTTACATCCTGGTAATTAAAAGAAAAAGACATTCAAAATTTATATTATACCTTAGAATAGATGAGGGTATTTCTCTCCCATAGCTTTATCAAGACGCGACGAGGGATTTTCCTTGGTTCACACACTTAGAGAAATCAAGGTCAATATACTAAATGGCCCAAGGATGGAGTCCTAGAGCAACTTAAACTAAACCAACATCTCATTGTGGGGACTAATCAGACCGCAACCTTGTATAAGAACTCAGTTAGAATTCATCACATAATAATTTGTTTCCTCAATGATTATCTCTAATATGATCATGCTAAAAAATGAAAATACAAAACTTTCCATGGCTAAACATATACAATCATAAGAAAAGTTATAATATATATTAACTAACAATTATTTTTAAATACATCATAGTAGGAAATTACAACTTAAAGTTTCATCACACGCGACCTATAATACATCTCGACCTCTAATTAAAATATAACAAAAATGGAGAAAAACATCTATTTATTTATCTATCCAATATTACAACTAAGGCCTCAACCTTCCTCACATGGTCTACGGCTTTCGATCTCTTCTCAACCGCTAAAAGTAAAGGATGGAACACTTGTATGGCTAAGGAAGGGATCTAATAAATCTCAACGCCTTATACCTACAACAAGATTTAGTATAACATAGAATTGCTAATCTCAACTATAAATCAAAGGGAATGTGAAAATGCTCATAATTACTATGAAAGAATAAGTGAAACAACGTAGGAAACAAACATATACATATATACATATACATATATATATATATATGTAACAAATGCTCATAATTACTAATCTCAACGAGTTTTTTATTGAATTTTTCGATGAAAAAAATTAGAGATGATCTTCTCACCGTGGAGATCATATCCATGAAGTCTCATAAAAAAAGTTCATTTTTTTACTAATTTAAAAAAATGGTACGTATCGGCGTCTGCACCATAAGGAGTCCCTACTGGAGGGAGCCTCTTTCTCTCTCCCCCCCTCTCTCTCTCTCTCTATATATATATATATAGTTATATATATATATAGATAGATAAATAGATCGATTTAGATATAGATATAGATATAGATAAATATAGATAGATAACGAATGTGTAACCCCCATCCCGAACCACAACGGCGCAAGCAAACCTCGGCACAAAGGGCATCCATCGGCCTTGAAGATTGTTGTACTAAAGAGATCTCAGTCCTTACTTGGGCAACAAATCTCACTTTGTTTTCCGCGGTCTCTTAGGGCGTCGGTAGAACCTCCACTCACTAGGGCCTTACTCTAGTGTCTGAGATCATTTTCCTTACGCACTAGAACGAATTATGTCTCAAATTTGCTTCAAGTTCACGTCCACTTAGAAGGAGTTCAAACTCTAGTCGGAAAATAGTAAGGTTATTTAAATAAAATTGATAGTTTTAGAACAGGCACGTACATCTTTATGTTTAGAGATCAAAACTCCAACCCAAACCAAGGACACGAAGAATACCTTAATACTCCATTAATCTTAACCCCAAATAGCTTCAAATCCAAAGGAAATTATTAGATAATCTTTGAAAAGGACTTTATGCTGATAATTCTTATAAGAATGAACCAAAAAAGTCTTAGGTTTAGATTCCAACGTTAAAGCAGATTCCAACTATTTCAACTGCGGTTCCTCTCATATGAAGTAATCTATGAAACTAAGGCTCAAGTGAAGAAGGATATAAAGGAATCCCTCACCTTGAATTGACTAAGTTCAATGTCACCGTCTTATAATTTTCCTCCTTTGCGTCTGCTCTCTCCAGGCCTTGGCATTGCTCTGCCACTAGCAACTCTGCTCCCCTTTCTCTATTCCCCACTTTCCCTATATAGATAATCTTTGGTAATTGCTAGAAGTCTCAGCAAGTGAGCGCCGTGGCTCCTATTATAATATCAGGAATGCTCATAGGATTTCCCAAATTATGACCACTTTTCCCGAAATGTCTTTGGACTAAAACCTCATACAAGAGCCAATCTTGATCCCTAGGTTATATTATGATCAACCCCACAACATTCATCCTCCATTTATGCCCAGAATAAAAAATCTGCAGCCTCAGGCTTGGGAAGTCCATCTCCCAGTACTTGGTTGTGTTTTTTTCCTTATCTAGTGGGTTCGATTTCCTTACCGATGTGATGTAAATAAAGAATTAGGGGTTATTTTTAGTATTTTTAGGCATTAATGGCATATTTGTTATTTCCATATTTTGATGTATTCTCTTTTAGTAATTGTTTGTTTAATATTTAAAAGAAGGAAGTTTATTGGCTCCTAGGGACGTAATTGTTATTAGATTGTTAGCTTAGAGGCCAAGCAACCTCCTTCCTATAAATGCCCATATGTAGCCTCATTTGAGGTATTCTTCCATTTTATGAGATATTGATTAGAGAGAGTTGAGACGAGAGTGCTCTTTCTTGTTCCCATTTGGCGTCATTTACGTTCATTGGTATCAGAGCCTAGTCGGTTCTACCCGTTGTTGTTGTTGTGAAAAAAACAAAAACTTGTAAACGACGTTAAGATGGGTTCAAGAAAGGTGCAAACCCTTGTGGAAACTTCTAAGTTCTAATGATCATCTCATGGAGGCTATCAACTGATTGATGGCCCGGATGGATGAAATCGACGCGCGTATTCCTCCACCAACAACCACCTCGCACCACGACCCTCTCTTCCTCCAAATTTCGACCTATCCGCCCCTCTCCCCCAAAGACACCTTGAGCCACCCACCACCATTAATCCTAACCTTAATTCAAGAATCCCTAACCCTAGCTCCCAAGACTTCTCCACCTACGCTTTCGAAACCCATTTCACTCCTTTACCGCAAAAAAATTTAAATCCATCAAACCCTAAACCTGACTACCCCCAAACTGGATCCATCATGGGAGGTAGGGCCCCACCGCCGCCTCCCAACTTCCAACCTTTTTCAGCCGCTGCCCGCCACCTTACACCTGGGCAGAACCCCTCCATGCAAGGAAGCCACCACTTTCCTATCCCGCCGCTACCAATTGCCACTATCACTGTTGCTGTTCGCTACCCAGCCGATAGGAATACCCCCAAGCCGGTCGATCCGACCTATTCGACCAAAACTGCAGTGGTCCATTATTCGCTCGCCCCGATCTGGGGTCCACACCATCAGATTTACATCCAAGAGGGTTGGTCGGCGCTGACATCACCTCCTGCCTCGTTTCCAGTGATTGACAGCAGCCCGCGGCCGTCGCCCTGCATGTATTGGGCCCACACAGTCAGATCTGCCCTGACAGCCCCCTTCCCGCACCGGCCGATCAGTCCACCTCCTCTCCAATGCAAAATATGCCAACTCGGGTGCAATCCACCCCCAGGTGATCAGAACTCTCTCTCCAATAATCTGTAGGTGGGGCTTGAAGATAATCTCGAGATTAGAGATAATCCCCCCAGCTAATACAACAGACTCAAGGGATTAAGGCAGCGATGCAGCTCAACAAGGCAGCTCAAGCGAGGTAGCTCAGCGTGGCAGGGAGATCTTCCAGCGAAGAAACTGGCCGAGAGAGCTCATCCTTTAGTTTTGTTGTTTTACTTAGTCCTGTTGTATCTTTTGTTTATATTGACTATGAACTGTAACGATAATAATGTTAATTAGTGTGAGGTCAAACGGTACTCGCGAGAGACCAGGCCTGGGAGAGCTTTCATGTTCTATCGAATGACCTCGCCGTGGGAACTTCGGAGGGACTTGGTTTGGAGGATCGAGAAGTGAGGCAGCGTTGTGTCTGTCCTGACCATCTTAGATACACCTGGTAAAACACCGAAGGCCCTGTGATCGTGGAACCTTGGGCGGAACAGCCTTGAGTTCCATCGTGCATTGAGTTGTGAACCAAACAACCCTCGACTTAATGTCACATCTACTTTATGTGATGTCACTAGCCAGCTAAGCAATGTCAAATCTGCACTTGAGTAAACCACCGTGGTATTTGGGGTTGTTAGACAGTTGGTGAGCAACTCTGTGACGACAGCCCCCTGACGCACAGTGGTTAGGCAAAAGGCATGTTTTGGCATTTAATGCTCATGACGTGGAGCTGACTAGTCCATCAAGCATTTAATGTTTGTGACATAAAGTATGAGGGATGCCTTTCACTAAAGTGTGCCTTCGGGGTCACGAGTGGGAAGCTCCTAAGATTCGTGGTAGATCGGCAGGGAGTACAGATGGACTAGGACAAGCAGCGAGCTATCCTGGAAATGCCGTGTCTAAAAACGGCGAAAGAGCTCAAGAGTTTCCTCGGTAAAGTCTCCTGCCTCAGGAGATTTGTGCCGGGACTAGCCGAGATAACTCATCCGTTGATGGAGCTACTACGAAAGGGCACGGAGTTCAAGTGGGAGGAAGTTCATCAGGAATCTTTGAACAGGTTGAAGAAGCTGCTGATATCTCCACGGACAATGATCCCTCCAAAGCCTAGAACATCGTTGCAACTCTACCTTACGTCTACCACCAGGTCCATCGGAGCACTCTTAGAACAGGAGGTCGATGGGCAAGGAAGTTCAGTCTACCACTTGAGCAGAATCATACATGGACAAGAGGCAAGGTACAGTAATGTAGAAAGGCACTGTTTAGCCTTAGTGTTCGAAAGGCACTGTTTAGCCTTAATGTAGAAAGGCACTGTTTAGGAGTAAATGGGCAAGTGAGTTGCTGAAGAATACCCTGTTGGTTAAGACGAGAGAGAAACTCATTTGAGATGTACTCTTTAGTATTATCAGATTGAATCCCTTTAATAACAATATTATATTGAGTTTTGACAAGTTGTAAGAATTGTGTAAAAAATGGTAGCACATCATATTTCTTACGAAGAAAATAAACCTAGTACCACCTCGAGTAGTCATCAATAAAGGTGACATAATATCGATACTTAAAAAAGCTGTAACAGACGGGGCCCCTAAACATCAGAGTGTATAAGATAAAAAATACAAGGGGTCCGATGCGTGCGAGGGATATAATTAGTTCTAGTATGCTTAGATAAAGAGTAGACAACACATTAACATTTTGAAGAACTGGAAGCTTCAATTAAGTTGGGGAACAACATATAGAGATATTGAAAATTGAGTGTATAATGTACAGAGACATATATCGCCTTTGCTGAGAATGGGAGTAAAAGTCCCATCAACAAAGTGAACCTGTTGATGAAAGTGTCGGTCAAATGAAATAAAAAGATCCTCCTCACCTGTAATATAATCACTAGTACTAGAATCCATAACCCAAGTAGAAGGAGACTCAGTCGTGTGAGCATGGTATGCTCAAGAAGTGCGTAGGCCTACTAGCAGGAGCTTGATGATTACTCAACAAATGGAGAATTCGATCCATCTTTGAACTCTTTGAACGAACCGATTGCTCAGTCCTGACATTCAGATCATTAGGATTAGAGAAATGAGAATCAGTGAGTCCTTCAGCAACGATAGCTGTACAAGTTTTACTCTTCTTATTTCTCAACTCAGGATACAATTAAAACATGTGAGCGTTTTGTGCCCCCCCTCAACCACAATGCTCACATATCATCATCTTCTTTTTTGGACGTGTACCCCACGATGGAGCAGAAGAAGAAGACTCAGAAACCATCTGATCAGTTTTAGTTACAGAAGGAGACTTAGAAACCATCGTAGATGAGGATGTAAGCTTACGGCACCGCTTATGCTTCTCACACACTACATGCACTTCATCTAGTGGAGGAAGGGGTGAAGTACTCAAAATTTGTGTTCGAGAAAGCTCAAAAGCAGCCTTAGACCCATCAAGAACTGGTAAACCTTCTGCATTTCTTCTCGAGCTATAAATCATTTTGCAGCTCGCACGGTAAGACCCACTATGTCAGTTAAAAGGACGATATGAAACATACTCCTCCCATCTTTGAGTTAGATAGTGATCAAACGTTAAGATCGAAACATTGCCTTAACAAGAATGCGATATCTCCTTTAAAATGTTTAAATACCCGAACCTCATAGCAGTCATAACCTTCCATAAGAGAGGAACAAACTCATAAAACTGAAAAATCTTATAAAAACTCGGCTCCGTAGAGTTGAACATCCATCCCAGAATTGTACAATTGGTAACAAACCACTTACTGAAGGTTCTATGAGATTCCTTATACGTTGGGATCTTTCCAAGAATCCAATCAATTTTTTCTTTTATACCACAGAATAAACGAAACGATTTAACCTACGATGAAAAATTCCAGCCATTTAGTACTTGAGCCGTGATTTTTTGTGAGGGTGAATGGTGAGTGGTCATCACATTAGATGATGAGTTCTTTACTTCGACAATTCCTCCATCAGACATTGTGCACCAAATAAGCAATAACACCAACAATTATGAACTCACAAGTAATAACAATTACTCAAAGCGATCCACAAACAGAATAACAAATAGGAGACCTCCAAAAACAACCCCTAAAAAACTGTCAAGTGGCAACTAAAAATTAACGGAGCAGTAACAAATAAATCTTTAGATCATAGAGATGAAAAATGAATGAAGTATACATTCAATTGCATATAATTAATGAAGAAAGAACTTCTAATACCATATGATGAAAAATAGTGCCAACAAACTACCACATCATATGTAGATAATAAGAGTCTCTCTAGTTAAGATAAATCAATCCCCAAAATGCTGAAACCACTGAAACCTGCTAAAAAAAATCAAACCTTAGGCAACTTGAATCTTGAACCAAAACTCCTGGAAGGGGGGGGGACAAGAGGGCTGTGCAACCCTAGGGTTGGTCGCCTAGGTTTGCGCTGGTGGTGGTGTCCTCGGGGGGGGGGGGGGGGGGGGGGATGGCTGGGTGTCCGGTCGAGGAAGAAGGAGGTTACGGTTGAGGAAGAAAGGGTTACTAGCATATTCATTTTTTTTTTGTTTTTCAGCTCTGATACCAACTAGAATTAGAGAATTTTATTATGGTCCCTACACATTTAGAGGCTTATATTTATATAAAGGAGGAAATACATTAGGGGCCAAAGGTCAATTATATAAAAACACATAAATAACATAAACATTCCAACATGGGTCATTAAACCCAAGATTGATTTCTGCCCTATGCCTAAACAACCTTCCTTCATCCTTTTCAGAATCTAGGGCTTCATACGATTCCCAGCCATTCGCACTAAGTCGGCAACACTTTACCCACTCTCTCTAGAGATTTCGTAAACTCCACCAGCAACTCCTCTATTCTCGTCGCTAATCTCTTTAACAGTGGTTGGTTTGACCAGTTTGTCACCGAGTACTAGAAAATCATCGGAATTGGCTTCTGTCGCACTGGATATTTTGACGAGGCCTTTTTTGGCACACCTCAGCAACCTCCCTTTCTCGTTCTCAGTTGCTTCCTTCCCTTCCTGGACCATACTCCGTGGATCACCTTTGCTGCCGAGGGGTGATTTACTGTTCTTACCCCTTGTTTCGACGCCGGCAGGGGCAGTTTTGAGGAATGGAGCCCTATTCTCGACGAACCCCATATGATTTATAGAAGCCGAGGTCATGATGGAGACGGGAGGTATTGAAACCCCTTCGCTTAACTATGATTTGCTCCAAAGTGGGTTGATGGTGATGCTAAAATCGTGAACCATAACTACGTCTTTGCAAACGACGACGACGAGGGTAAGGTCAATAACTGTTTGCGACCAACGAGGGCGGTTGATTCCCTTTTGTTTGAATCGACAATGCTGCTGGAGAATAAGGTGGCTGCCGAAGCTGTTGTCCCATTCTGAACCTTCTTCGTCCTCACTCTCATTACTAATAGCATCATCCTCTAAGGCAGATATCACTGGAGTTAGCCTAGTGGTGAAAGAGGCTACCGGATGAGCAGCGACATACGATTCAGTGGCAATTTAACTCGGGTTGTACCAGCCTAAGTCCTAATCATCGTCGTCGATGGAAGTGTGATACGTTGGAGATGTATAGTATGAGGGAGGGTGGTGGTAGTGGGTTGGGTAAGCCATATAGGTGGTCGCCGTGACGGTGGCGGCAGTATAGTGGTGGTGATAGGGATCCCAACCCAACTCTCAATCATAGCCATTAAAGTGATGACTTAACTACCTCATTAGGAGCGAACGTTGCTTTGATACCAATTGATGTGACGCGGAAGAAAATCACAAATAATACAACAACAAATAATTAATAAGAAATAATCGAACTCTCATTCTCTATCTCATGTGTAATTAAATAATTTCCCCAATTGGGTACACACCACATATATATATAGGGAAGAGGGAAGTGTCTAGACTAGACTTGCCATCACTAAAAGTGGTCCCCTCATGACACTACATAGTCTAGAATATTTTATTTACAAATGACCCTAAAATACCCCTCCAATGCCCTTATTAATTCCTCTAATAACCTTAACTAATTATGAGAATATACTTTATAGGAATATTCCCTTATTTTACTAATGATAATAACATAAAAATAACAAATTAAAACATTCTTCAATTCTCGGCTCGACTTCATGCGTGCTCCATTTTTAAGTATTACATCATCTACATTTGCAATAGTCAGGAGCCATTACAATGCATTTGCAGAGTTTGATATGTGTCGCAAATGCTAAGAACCGTTACAAATGCAAACAGAGTCCAATTTGACACCTTGTTTGCATTTGCATATATTTTTATACATATGCATAGAGATATTCTGTCTCCGCGCCCTATTTTTTCCACTCTGTTTATAGTAAAGAGAAAAAATGTATCACAAATGCTAAAGATAGGGCGCAAAGTTAAGGATTTTAAAATACAAAGTGCAAACTCTCAAGTGTCACTAAAACATAGGGTGCAAAGTCGATATCTCCTACATATAATTATATATCTGTTAGATTAGCTTCACAACACTTTTCCATCGGTGCTATATATTCTCCTTCAGCAACTGTGGCGATTTTGTTTGACAAAAATTCACTAATACGTTTGATGGCTATCATCAATGGATACTTCCACCCATACTTGATACACGTGAGGACAAGGGGCGGGTAAATTTGTTCTCGTCAATATGCATATTTGTTGTACCTGCTTAAGTGGTTGATTGACTACATTGTCTTTGGTGCCGTTGTTTCCATGGTATGAGAGGGGTAAGAGTGTACTTACGTCAAGTAGGAAAATTGTATGGGCTACAAATTCCTCGAACTATACTCCAATCACCATCCATGGTGGTTTCTAAGTTGTCATCTGTAGGATTGTCCTCCATGGGAGCGATTTGATTGAGCGTCCAAAGAATTAATTGATCTGTATATTACATATAAAATGTATATAGAGTTGTAGCATTTTTGTTTATAAGTATAGAGTATATTAAAAGATCTCCAAGGGGGTGGAATCTGAGTATTCATGGAGGATAGATGAAGAGACATAACTATACATCTAGTCCTAGCGTAAGAGAACCTAGACAATATACAAAAGTGATTAAAAAATAAAAGAAAGAATTCATAAAACTTGCCATTTGTGCTTGTGCCCATTGACATCCCTATGCATACTCTCACTTCTTTCCACAACACCAGACTTGCAGTCGCTCACTCATGCACGCGAGCACACTCGCCACATTGTTAAAACCTTTGTCATATTTCTAAATCATAATAACAGATCAGGTAGGCTTTAGTGCATATACCCTTTCTAGTATTATTAAATTTCAAATACAATCTCCAATTCGTAATGGATTTTTCTGTTACAAATGCATTTGTGACAAATTAGAAATGTTGCAAATGCATTTGTAATGGATAACCCTACATTCAGTCCTTTATTAAGATTTAGTTGCAAGATCCTGTTATTTGAACAGTTCTTCTCAACATGTCTTTCACACAGTTTACAAAGTTTATTCATAGTTTGTATGTTTCTTTAAATGTAAATATATGCTTATTTTACCCACCACTAAATGAATAATTTATTTTGGCAGGGAAGAGCACTTTATTAAATCATCTTTTCCATACCAAATTCAAGGAAATGGATGCATTCAAGGGAAGGTTAGTTTATAAGTTTTATCTTTTTATTTGAAATTCTCTTTACATTATCTTGGTGGTGGTGTTACGTAGAGGAAGGTAAGTTAATCTTGGTACCAATATTGAATGCAATCAAAATATTGGCCATCATGTTTAAAAGGATTTTGTAAGGGCTTACTCAAAGTGAGTGTCAGGGTATCATTTATATTAATAGGAGAATTTACAGTTATGGAAAGAAATAAAATAAGAGCTAAAAATTAAGAGATTTAGTAATTATGGGATTATATAAAAGACACATTTTCCAACACTGCCCCCCCCCCCCCCCCCCCCCCCTCAAGATGGAGGGAAGATATCAACTAAGCCCACTTGCCATAACATGTCCAAAGAATAGACGGTCCAATTGACTTAGTGAACTATGATGTGAGGAAGAAACGAAAGATGAACTGATGGTGCCACATCAGACTTTCTCCCTCATTAAATGGATTTCTACCTCTATATGATCTGTTTTCTCATGAAAAACAGAATATGAGGCAAGTAGAATCATGGATTTATTATTACGAACTTTACTCTGATAAATTCTTCTTACTAAACCCCAATTCACTCGGTATAAAATGCAAGCAAACAAGTTCATAGATGCCTTGGGCCATTGTTTGACCTTTGCATAAGTGAAACATGAGACCTATGTGACTACCCGATGTGTAGAACAAATTAAGACTAGGATAAGACTTGGGACTTGAGATATTTAAGATTGAACAATGTTCATATGACTTGAGCAAGGAGCATGCATAATGTAACTCACTATACTAACAATAAAGCTCTAATCAGTTCTCGTGTTGGTCTAGTAGATTAATATACCGGCCAAACACTAGTATAAGAGACCCTTGACTTAGTAGTGAGTTTGAGATTCGGGCTCATAGGTGTAGAAGCATTCCGATAACTAAGCAAATATGTATCTTGATGAAGGTCAAGGGCATATTTCCTATTGAAATAAGGAAATCTTATCATGGAATTTAGCAACCTCAGTTCTAAGGAAATAATGGAGAGGATCTAATTCCTTTATATTAAAGCATTTGGTCAAGTAGATTAGTCGACCGACCAATCGTTGATATAATGAAGGATTTGGGAGTCTCCTAACTCAGTAGTCAGTTTGAGGACCGGGTCCATAGGTGTAGAATTGGTCCGATAACCAAGCATATCTTGAAGAAGGTTCAAGAGTATATATCATACGAGATTAAGAAATCCCATGATGGTATTTAGCAACTTCCATCTCAAGGAAATATGAGAGAGGACTTAATTCCTTTACATCAAAGCATTTTTCAAGGTGAAGCTCCGCCTGTTCAATCTCCCTTGCTATAATTGTATTATTAACAAACAAATAAATATGATACAATGTCCATCAAAGGGCGCTGAATAAAGAAGATAAGATTTGAGTGGCCTACAAGAAATCCAAGGCTAGGACAACATCATTGAAGTGACTCAACCATGCCCTAAAAGGTTGTTTTAGTCCATATAAAGATTTTTTTATAAATGACAAAATTTTCCAGCATACTCTCCCTCCCTAGATTGAAACCTGGGGTCGATCCACATATATAGTCGCGAGTAAATCCCCATTAAAGAGATTATTCTTGACTTCCAACTAAAAGAGGGACCACGAAAGGAAACAAGAAGAATCACAAAGGTCAGTTTGGCTGTAGGAGTAAAGGTGGCACCAAAATCATTTCCATGAAATCTGCGTAACACTCTTGGCCACCAAATGGGCCTTACATCGATCAATAGTGTCAACTACCAAGTATTTGATACTAAAGACCCATTTACACCCTAGTGCTTTCTTCCCGGTAGGCAGTAGGCAATGCAACACGTTCTCAAGTATCGTTATGTATAAGACATCCATTTCAGGTTGTACGGCACACACACAATTGGGATCCCACAAAGCCTCAGAAATAGACGAAGGAATGGAGGGTAAAAAACTTTAGAAGGACCCAAAATTGGATATAAAGTGGTGAGTACAATACTAGAGAAACCATATCTGGGGTTTTACGTACATGAGTAGGATAATGGTGGGGATATCGAAATGATAGAGACAACAGGGAAGTTGAGTGTAATGACCATGAGAACTATCCTGCTAAGGTTGAGGAGAAGACCTCAACTCAACATAATCATTAAAAGTAGGGACGGAGAGAGCAAGGGTTGAAGTCTCCCCTCCAATCCAAGGAAAACCCCAACGGGGTGCAACAGTGCGAAGACCTCCCCCTTAAGGTTGTTGCGGCCCTCCCTGGTTTTGCAAGGGCCGGGCAACTTAGTAGGGACATCATTAAGGGAATAAAGACAGCGAGAGAGTGTCGTAGGGAATGACGGGGGGGGGGGGGGGGGGGGGGGGGGGAGAGGGGTAAGTGAGCGAGAAGAGTCATCTGAGTGAGGTGGGGAGAGAGGATGAGTAGCGCTCTTATACCCACCAGGATTTTGTGATGTCTTAGTTAAAGTGTGTGTGAGTTATCATTTATATATTATTAGGAGAATTTACCATCACGGAACGAAGTAGAAAATAAGAACTAAAGAATAATAAAAACTTGTCGAATCTCAAACTGCCATCTCAACCAAAATCAATTGGTGTTAAGGAGGGCGAACCTTTAATCTTTTACGGGTTCACTCAACATTGTTGTCATGGGACAAGGCATTTGTTGTACTCTCATTCTAACACAATCCCCCCAACAAATGACACGAACAAGAGTCGGACCCGTGACCAGAGGCTCTGATACCACTAGTCAAATCTCAAGCCATCATCTCACCTAAAACCAATTGGTTTAAGGAGGATAAACCTTTAATCCTTTACAGGTTCACTCAACATCATTGTTCTGGGGCAAAACATTTGTTGTACTCTCATGCCAACACAATCCCCCAACAAATGACACAGATAAGAGTCGAAGCCGTGACCATTGGCTCTGATACCGGATATCATATCTTGATGTGATGGATTATCCAATTGGGAGTCCAATAATTGTATTTATACTAAAAATATTATAATTCTAAAAGGTTCCAGAGACTACAAAACTAAGACTACATGGGAACTTATTTCTCTACCGCCCGAGTACCGTGCGATAGCTCCGAGGACATGTGAGCTTTTATGGCTTCGATCGATTTTGGGGGAGTTGAGTTTTATGAAAAAATAATCATTGGAGTTATTTTGCGATAATAAGTCGGCTAGTATGCTCGCATCTGTGACCCCCCTTCATGAGAGGACGAAGCACGTGGAGGTTGATTTTCAGTTTATCCAAGAAAAGGTGAGGTCAAGCATCATTCGTCCAACTTTTGTCCGTTCTTAGGATCAAACGACAGATTTTTTACCAAATCAGTCGGGCCCTCTCTACTTTGATCTTCTATTGATTGATATCTTCACTCCAGCCTGAGGGAAAGTGTTGAATTTCATGTTATTTTAGTATTTTTTTCCTTTGGATTGGGCCCTCCGTGTTTTGGGCCTTAGTTGTGTAGTCTCTAAAATCTTCTAGAGTTGTAATATTTTTAGTATAGATACAATTATTGGTTGGGTAAGCCATCAAATCAAGGTCTGACAAGTAATATCAAAACCAATGGTCACGGATTTGACTCTTATCAGTGTCATGTTTTGGGGGGATTGCGTTGGAATAAGAGTACCTTGCCCTATGAACCCGTAAAAGATTAAAGGTCCGCCCTCCTTAACACCAATTGGTTTTAGGTGAGATGGCAGTTTGAGATCCGATTAGAAAATCCCTTAGGATTACCTAAAAGACATATTTCCAACCTGCGACATGAGTGGTTTGAGTTTAAGGGAGCCACTTCTTGCTTATAATATTGGAGGTTTGGTTTGAAGTTGTATCACGGGTTGTTTTTTTCCTCTTATTATTGTTTCTTTCATTCCTGTTTATGTCGCTATTCGTTACTGAAGTTGATAATTTACAATGTTTATGATATTCAGGAATCAAACAACCAAGGGTATTTGGATAGCGAAAGCTGTTGGCATTGAACCGTGCACAGTTGTCATGGATTTAGAGGGGACAGATGGCAGGGAAAGGGGTGAGGTAATAAGCTGTCTTTTAATATATTTGTATAATATTTGAGGTTACGTCTTGAACGAGGAATACTGTGAAACAGAGAAAAAGGTGACTATGGGGACTATGCGAGTTGTGATTAAGTGGAAGGTCAGCTCAAATACAGAAAAATAAATTTTAGATTTTTTTTTCTTAAGGTAGGTAACTAAACAATGATTTAATTTCTATTTTTGTCTTAAAAATTTGTTTTCTTTTCCACAGTAGTCAAATTTTAAATAAGTATAATTGAGTTTAGATGCACAGATATATTTACGAGTAATCTATGTACTATTAGCTGGATAATTTAAGAAAATTATACATGAAGGCACCATCTTGTAAAATCTCTAAATTATAGTAGGATTTGTTGAATGATTATTATTATTATTATTATTATTATTATTATTATTATTATTATTATTATTATTATTCACGTCTTGACGAGGTTTTAGCTGCCTGAGTTGTAACAATAAATGACAAGAATTTGGCATTCTCTGAGATGATCGGAATGCAGACTTGGGGGATCAACCAAGGCTTAGCCCACCACCCACCCACACCTCAAATTGGGATAGGCTCAAATTTAGGTTAAAAAATAAACGTTTTTTGGGGCGAGGTTTATCTCGATAAATGTTATAAATATTTAATAAGCATGCCATACATGAGGGTGAGCTGTCGTACAACAATAAACGTAGTCCAGTGTGACCTGACATCACAGCTTCAAGTTGGGGAAACAGTGTTTCGATAAGGGGGTCTAAGGCTGCGTATATCTAACCGTCCCTAGATCTCTCATTGGTGTGAGCTCGTGCGCAGGGCTGCCTTTTTGTGAGGAATATAATGCCTGCATATATATATATATATATATATATATGCTAAGTTTAATCTGATGCAGCCTGGATCTAGTAAAATGTAGCAATTTTTCAATTCACTTTACCTATAAAATAATAGTAATATAAACACACTTTTTAAAAAAAATATACTGTCAATTTTAGAGGAATTCTATGACAATGGAAGTAAGTTAAATTATTTTTTTGTTTAGGAAAGGAACCCTCCTTCCTTCGGAACCAAATGAAATTGATTGGCCTTCTTTAATTATGAATTTATTTTCTCAAACTGATTTGTTTTAAAAGTGCTCCACATATAGGAACAGTCAAGGTGCATTGATAGCTTCGACTGAGCCTAATAAATAGGTAGATGGGATTTGGTTTTGCATTTACAAGTTTTTTTTCTTGTCCTTGAATGAGATTGGGGACTTCTTATTTTACCGGACAAAGCCTGGCCCATTTTCAACCCAATTGAGGAACAACCTTGTTATCTGTGATTATATTTTATTTTACCATTTTGTTACACTATCTTTATCACTTTCTGGTTTTTCCCTGTTCATAGATTTTTTCCCTCTGATTTATCTTATATAAACAGATGGATATGATTTTCAATTTCAGGATGATACAACATTTGAGAAACAAAGTGCCCTGTTTGCTCTTGCAGTTTCAGATATCGTACTCATAAACATGTAAGTATGATATGTTTATCATTAAATTCTTTGTTTTTCAACCTAATATCTTAATAATTGTCTTCAGACTCGAACCATACGAATCTTGATCACAACTTAGGCGTTGGAGGGTAGGAACAGAGTGAAAGGAAATTTTAACCCTTCAAGCTCATCTAGTCCCTATTGTAATTACTATTTACAGCTTTGTGGGAAATTCATATAAATTTCTTACTCTTTTTTCATAAGGAGAGGATCTAAAACAATATAACTTAGACCTGGACTTGAATGTAACAAAATTCAACCCACAAATTTGCTGGTAAGGGTATATGAATGCCATTTGGAGTGTTGGCCTCACATTTCAATAAGTTCATCGATCTAAATGAATTAAATTCTGGTCCAAAATGGACATTTATTAAACAAGCATCTGTAGATTTACATGGGTATAATGATAAAATTATCAAATTGACTGATGTGGAAATTGCAAGTTGTGACGTGCTTACAGCGGGAAACTCACGAAAATTTTCAGAATAGATACTTATAACTAGGATCAGCTCTTTGTTTTGTAAAAGTATTAGATACTTTTGAGGATATAAATTTTAATTAATTAACTGATACTGTATTACAGTTGGTGCCATGATATAGGTCGTGAGCATGCTGCCAACAAACCTCTTCTAAGAACAGTATTTCAGGTACTTCCTATAGTTTCCTGGTCCATGTGAGATTATTGGTTCTTTAATTATGACAATTTTTTTCTGCTCATAGGTTATGATGCGTTTATTTAGTCCTCGCAAGACTACACTTCTGTTTGTAATACGCGACAAAACAAAGGTCTGTATTTTAACTGTACATTTTCTTGACAGATGTTTATCAATGCCTAATCTTCTACCCCTAGAGATAACGTTATTTCCAGTTTATTAATTTCTTGCTATTGAATTTGTATTTAGACCCCTCTTGAATATTTGGAGCCTATTCTGAGGGAAGATATTCAAAAGGTATTTAATGCATATTTCCATATGTTGGAGTTAGAATTCGTTTCTTCCCCACCCCCCTCTGCTTGGGAAAAATCATTTTATTTTCTTTTGCCCTACCTTCTGTTTTTGACTCTACAGATATGGGATACGGTTTCTAAGCCCCATGCTCACAAGCACACTCCCCTCGGTGAATTCTTCAATGCAAGATATCTTCTCTCTGTGTGAATGTGCGTGTGTGGCTGTACGTGAATGCATGTTTCTGATTTATCTTTCATGGATTTGAAGGTGGAGGTCACTGCTTTACCCAGTTACGAAGAGAAGGAAAAGCAGTTTAAGGAGCAGGTAGTTCTTCCAATATAAATGCCTTATATTAGCGGATTCACAGTTTAAACTGGCTGTTAATATTATCTTATGATTATCTGATCGTCTGGCAGACTCCTTCGAGAGTTTAAGTCCTGGATCAGGATTTGGCATCTATATTTATGCAATGATTATGTAGTTATTTTTGAGTAATATACATATTTTCCTCCTAAACTATTGCTAGATCTCAAGTTAGACTTTAAACTAATTTTCATCACAAATCCCTCAAACTATTCTAATGTTCATCTTCCTTAGGCTTCCATCCATATATGTAACAGATGCCTCCAATGACTTGCACGTGACAGCTAATTAAATGGGTTTCCTGTTTAAATAAGAGGGAAATTCTGAATCATCGCTCCTACATTGTCAATTGACTTCAATCTTGTGGAAAAGGATGTTTAAAGAGCTGAATATTTGGTGTCATACCACATAAAATTCAGGACCTTATGATAATGAAGGTTATCATCAGATGAGAAGAACCCAAGGAAAAATGTTTGTGGAGAGGTGCATTTCTAGCGGTAATGTGGATAGGACCAAGGGAAGGACGGACTCCTGGAAGAAAAATCGAAAAAGGAAAGGGAGTGTGAAAAAATGAATATTTTGGCTTCCTTGTGGGCATCCTTCAAGGATTTTATGCCCTGTATATTTGACCTGGGATAAGGTTACCACATGATGCAGAATTACATTTTGTGTGTCCTTCAGAAGGGAACCTTAGTTGTGGTTGTGGGAGGATTACAGTATGGCTGCAGGGTCTGGCTAATTGAGTTTGAGGCTTGACGTGGGCAGTTGTTTGAAAGAAAGTGCAATTTTCTGATGGACTTGGTTCATTTTTTGCTTGTACATTGTTCTATTATCAATATAAATTCTGGACTCTAATCGAAAAAAAAAAATCCATATCCAGTCTGCAACAATACTGATGTTAATTAGTAGATGTTGAAAATTGATGTACTTTGGTCAAATTTCAGATTTTATATCTTTTTGTTTTGAGTATATAATAATATTAGTGTTACATGTAATAAAGAGGTTTATTCCTGATTAGGTAATACTAGGATAAGTAAAGCTCTTTTTACTCATTTTGGAACTTTACTTGGTGCACAAGCATCCCTTTTAGTATAAATAGGTAGTGATGTATTGGTGAGAGCATTTAACTTTGCCCTAATAGTAATATTTGAGATTTATGTTTGTGCCCCTTTCTCTCTTTTTTGGATTCCATTGGTGGAGTTTTACATCAATTGGTATCATAGCTTAGTGGTGGTCTTTGTGTGTGAGGGTATGTGTCCTATTTGACCGCCATTAGTGGCTCCTAAGAAGTGAAATCAGACGTCAAGATTCTAAAAATTGGTTGACAACCCTACAAGAGGAAATAGCCTTCATGATGATTGAAATCAAGGACAAAAGACTGAGATGAAGAGTTAACAAGCCATTCTCCTTTCAAATACACATGCAGTGGGGGCTCCGATGGTGTGGGGAAAGGAGCCTCATAAAATAAAGGAGGGAGAGGAGTCTCATCAAATAAAGGAATTGGACAGGAAAGGGATGACGCCTCATCCTCAAAAGATGTCTCGATAGGAGCATGTGAAGGAGTAACACCTCCATGAAAGGGACTTCCTCGTGAAAAGTGACATCAAGAGAGGGATACATGTGTTTGGATAATAGGTGATAGCACCGATACCCCTTAAACATGGAGTAATATCCAACGAAATACACCGAACAACTTTATCATCAAGTTTGTACGTAGAGGGATTTTGGTCATGAACATGTACACCAAAAGGCACGATGAACGATGTGGACCAACGTGCTATGGGGATGAAGACACTGAATGGGCACCGCGTTACCACCCCTAAAACCCGAATCGGGGTTCGATTGATGATAAAGGCGGCGGTGAAGACAACAAGGTGCCAGTAGGATTTAGGCACATTCATACCACTCAATAAGCATCTAACTACACTATAAGATGGTGATTTTGTGTAATCCCATTTTTCCCGGGTGTATATGGACAAGTGAGTTGGCGAAGGATCCATTTTTGGTTAAGTCGGGACCAAAATTAATTAAAGACATACTCACGCCAATTATCAGATCGGATATTGCGAATCACAATCTTAAAAAATGTTGTTTTGATCATTTACAAACAAGATAAGAACTTCAGCTTTCTATATGAGGAGATACACCCAAGTGTACTGAGTATAATCATCAATAAAGGTCACAAAATAACATTAACATGAAAAGACAACATTAACATGAAAAGACAGTAATAGGAGATGACCCCCACACATCAAAATGAATCAAATCAAACATACTAGGAGCACCACTCAAATGTGGTATATAACTAGTGCTAGTATGCTTAGAGAGATCACAAACTTCACGTAATTATATGTCCTTATGCGCTTTAGAAAGAGAAGGGAAAAACAAATACAGGTAGTGGAAATTGACATGCCCTCGGGCATGCCATAAATGTAAGGTCTGAATGAAAATATTATAAGAAAAGGAATTCGGCAAGATGAAAGGACCGAGACTATAGATGGGACACTGCGAAGGTGGAGGATGCAAAATAGTACCACCCATCACACTCATAGCCCCCGACAAGAATCTTCCTCGATCCCAAATCCTGCAAGATGCAATGTGTAGGAAAAATACAACACGCTTGAAATATTTAGCAAGTTGACTAACAAACAAGAGATTAAAAGAAAAATTAAGGCAATGCAAAACTGAGGAGTAATTTCGGGAGGCAAATACACGTCCCCTTACTATAGATACACGTACAAGAGCAGTGCACAATATGAACATACTGACAAATGGGAATGGTGGGCGAGGAAAGAAAGGAGGCGTCACTTGTCATGTGATCCGGAATCCAGAATCCAAGTGGGTTTCACAGCACAAATGTAAAAAGCGGAGGAGGTACTTGAAGTATTGGTGGCAATGGAAGAAGAATCGACCGCAACTAATATAGGATCCTCCTGCGGACAAGTGGTATTAACAATTCTGTCCATGTGAGATGAACCGAATAGTTGGTTGTGAGCAAATTTTTGTTTTAACGCTGGACGGTGATGACAATACAACTCCATATCACCAAAACGAGATCCCAAAGAAAAATTGCACCCATTCATGAGGAGACTTGTAGTCAATTGAATCGGGGTACATTTTGCAAATTAAAAAAAAAATCTTTGTCAATACCTAAATCACTCATAATATCTAAAAATTGTCCAAAAACTGACCTAACAATAATCTGAAATTTCAGGAGGGCGGACTTGTACGAAAACATCAAAGAACTCGCCATTAATAATCGGAAAATCACCAAGAATCTGCTGGAGGTGTGCATATTATTAAACTACCACCTTGGGCAGAGACACGACAAAATATTCAAAAGAACATTGCCAAACAACCCGGGCTCCCCAACAACAAAAGAAAAGGAACAACAATTCCTTACCTTCTAAAGAACAGCAACAAACCCCAAACAAGGGCGAAGAATTTGGGTTTGACCTTAAAACAGAGACGTAAAGGCTACGATAAAAAAACTTGGCCCCAAAATACCCAATTGTAACCTTAATCGCGATGAACATTAACATCGATAAAGGTGAACAATAATCGATGAACTATACCGGGTGAATATTATTGATGCACAGTAATCGATGAATAGTATTAAGGTTAGGGTTGAGGTTAAAGGATATGTCGAGAGATATTTTGGCTCTTATACCAAGAAGAGTTTTGTGATGTGATTGCTTACCCAATTGGGAGCCCAATAATTGTATTTATACTAAAAATATTACAATTCTTGAAGGTTTCAAGGCCATCTCTAATGTTCAATTCTATCTATACAATTTTTTTTTTTAAGATAGAAATACAAATTTTCTCCACTGGGTTTCTCTGTCTATTTTTATATGACGTGGCAGGTCAAGAAATAGAAATATCTATTGGGAATATCTTAATGTACACATTTCTAATAAGTATTTCTACATGATATGGACACATAATTGGAGCAACACATTATCTAGAGATACTCTACTATTGACACATAGGATATAAATACTTTTAGAAATCGAACCATTGGAGATACTTTTTAAGAAAGTTCTATTAATATAAAAAAAAATTGACGCATCTCATAGAAATTTCTAAAAATAATTTGACACACAGGATAGAAAGACACCACCATTGGAGATGGCCGAAAGACTAGAAAGCTAAGACTAAACATCTAAGGCCCCAAACACGGAGGGCATGATACAAAAGAAAAATTACTAAAATAACATGAAATCAAATAAAAGCGTGATGGAATTATCTCCTCTACCCAACTGGTTGCTCCAACCCTTCCGCTGCCAAAAACATGCCTCACTTCACATTGTCACTTTCCTTTGAAACCATTTGACCACCGCTAATAGGAAAAGAATGGGGCGAGAACCCTCTGGTTTGAAGCCCTATTTTGTCTCTAGGATACAGTCAATGAAAGAGAAGGGAGGTAAGAAGAAATCAGAAAAGGAGGAGTACCGAATCACATGGTGCTTTCACTCTGTCTTCCCGGCATGACCTCCAGCAACGTGCAATGAAGGCCAAACAGTTCGGCCATAGCTCTAGAGGGCTAGATATTGGTTGCGCAACCCTAGTTGATTTTTAACCCTAGGGGTCATGAACGGTAGGGAGATGAACGGAAAGAGAAAGACGAACAGTCCATATCCATTGGAAGCTGGCAGTGACACTCCAATGATTTCTGCAATGAAGAACGTGCATCAGAGGCTGGCCGAGGAACTTGTTTTCTACGAAGGGAGTCCCTGTTTGGAAACAGCTCTATTTTTTATCCCCTTAAGGAAATAAGGGCCAGTCGGTCTGATTAGGTTTGGGTTTTTAATTCTGGAAAATAACTTAAATCAGTTTTGGGTTATGGTTTTGTCAGAGTGTGCTAGTTAATTAATTGCGATCCCAACAACTATTAAGGATCAAAAAATATATTTTTGGGCTGCCTTAGTTATTATTTCAAAGAGAAAAACACGGGTTGATCCAAATAGCACTTGGAATGGACTTTACTGATCTGGCCCATCTATGATGAACTTGGTCATCCGCACAAAACCTGAAAGAAAATGAAGTTAACTTGCAAACGGAGTGCACAAATTTTCCAAGCTTGCTCGAGATTTCCGTACGTCTCCCACTCGGCTTTTGAGTTCGTGAACGAACTCTTTCAGAAGCGGAAAGTGATGTAATTAGATGGTCAATTTTCAGTTTTATATCTTTCGTTTTGATTGGGTATTTTGTTTTGTTTTGAGTATATAGTAGTGGTTGTATTAAATGTAATAAAGAGGTTTATTCCTCTTTAGGGAATACTAGCATAAGTAAACGCTCTTTTGGTCATTTTGGCACTGTACTTTAATTGGCACTTTACTTTGTGAGAGCATTCAACTTTGCCATATTAGTAAAATTGCAGATTTGTGTTTTTGTCTTTCATCTGCTATTTAAATCCCATTGGTGGTGTTTTGCATCAAAAGTAATGATAAAACTAATTCAAAAATACTCATTATTGCATTTACACACTTCCAAAACCTCCTTCTAGGGTTTTAAGTTTAGAATATCTTTAATCCAATAGAGTCCGCCATAACAATAATCATCCATTTTCCTCTAGTTTTCTGCTTCTAAGTCTCCCTCTGTTTTATCTTATTTGAAATCTTCCTTTTTATGTTCAAACTCCATTAGTGTGTGTCAAATGACTCCCTTCACCGTATGCATTATGCTCCAGTTTTCTTCTTACCTCACCCTATCTTTCTTGGTAAGCATTTACATGGAGACTGTTTTTGGTCATGCAAAAGAAGAACAGAGTTTATGTTTTTAATGGGAAGTCAAATCTCACGTTCATAACATGAGTGGTTTTTGGGTCCAATCATGTGAGGAAAGTTGGAGGGAAAATAGGAATAGTATTTGTACTGGGGAAAAACCAACGTACTAAATGTAGCATATCACCGTTCAGCGATACGTGCAAACAAGAATAAATTACACACTTACAGAACACTATTGCGTTGTTTGGAAATTTTCTTATGTCCACGGGGTGATATAGTATTATTGATAATATCGAGGTTATAGTTACGCTGCGTGCTCAATGTGTCCACCATAGGGGTGGACCACCTCAAATTATAGGTAAGCAGATAAATGTTGATAAGCCTTCTCCCAATTTGCTTACATGGGAAATCTCTTTATCTCCTTGCAATATTATAACAGCTTGTGGTGCTTATATGATAGCTTCGTGTGCTGATGCCTTCGTTAATGAGAAGTGGTCCCAATGCTACTGGGCTTCGTTACTTAGGTGGATCCTATAGTGTATCAAATTTAGGACCCACGTTAGTCTTCCTCTTTTACCCTTTTACTTTAGACAATCCTTCACACATTTGGATAGAGGTGACCGAAGGAGAACATTGGAACAATCAAATAGTTTTAAGGGCTAAATTGAGAGTTGGCAATAGTTTAAGGGCTAATGTGTAATTTGCTCTTAAATTTTCTCATATGATATCAACAGGCTTAAAACTTTTTGTGCATTTTTATACAGGTTGCTCAACTCAGGCAGCGATTTTTCCATTCTATATCTCCGGGAGGGCTTGCCGGTGATAGACAGGGTGTTATTCCTGCGTCAGGGTTTTCTTTTAGTGCACATCAGATATGGAAAGTTATAAAACAAAACAAGGACCTTGATCTTCCTGTTCACAAGGTTACATGTTTTGTTGATTTTTGAGTGAGAATAAATGTTGGGCTTCAATATATGCGTGCTATCTTAATCATTTTTCCATCATTAGGTCATGGTTGCTACTGTACGCTGTGAAGAGATTGCCAATGAGAAATTCATGCTCTTGACCTCTGATGAGGTATTGACGCATCTATTAATCCATGAACTATAGTTTTTATTTAAAATTCCGTTTGGTTTGGGGTGAACTATATTTTACCTAGGTGAAAAGTATATTGGATTATACTCACCTATACAGAGCTACATCTCGTTTACCATTTTTGTAAAAATCGTATTAAATGTACACTTAAATGAACAAAAATGTTAAATTCAGTAGGTTTCCCCCGTTTTAGTTTTCATCCAGGTGAAAATTATCTCTCCTCTAAACAAACTGGGCCTGAATAAAATACCATTCACTAGATTATACTTTATTGACTTGATACAGGGTTGGTTGGCACTCGAAAAAGCCGTTCAAGATGGTCCAGTACCAGGTTTTGGGAAAAGGCTTAGCTCAATCTTGCAGGCCTATCTTTCAGAGTAAGTAGCATGTCCCAATTGAATTAGTAAATATAAGATCTGTTTGAAGGCTGAGAAGGTCTATGAGCTCTTTAAATGAGAGGGATTTCTCAAGTAACTGCTATTTCCGAGGTTCAGAAATCTGTCTGAGGGGACTTATTTTCCCCTCTTTTTAAGGAGTAGTAAAGAGAGAGAATTTGGATTATGACACCTTTTTTGAATTAAAACAACCATAAAAATATACAACAGGCAAACAGTTTCCTTTTTAAATGTCATCTTCAAATAATTATATGGGGGAGTTCAACATCATACTACCAAACATAGCGCACATATTATCATTGACCAAAATTAATTACTACAAAGTCATTACGATTTTGTACTTTAGAGTAAACCTCAAGTATAAAACCCCTTCTAAATTTACCTGAAATCCAGATGATTTTCTGCTCGGTGTATTATTGTTTTTATAAGTAAAATGTATATAAACTAATCACGAAAAGGGGGCGTGGCCTTGTACACAATCCTCGCAAAAAATCCAACTCTATAGATCACCAACTCTACACAAGAACCTAAAAATACCGTATCAAAGAGAGCCAAAAAAATCAAGCAATCATTTTTCTAGCACTCCGTGTCAATGTAAAAATCACCTAAGAAGGGAAACCAAGTATAGTCGTCGTATAAAATCATAATCAAGATAACAATAGAGAGAACTGAATCCTAATAAGGATCAGGAAGATCACCAAAAAAGAGAGCATGAAACTCTACACATTCTCAACTAAAACGAGGGGAATCTATAAATGAAGAAGATGTTCCACCATCTCCTCTTCTTTCTTGCACATCCTACCCCTGTTAGGCTATTAGCCATACATTATCGCGCTCTTTCCGCATCCGTTGTTAGAGCCTTTGTCTTGCAAATACCCTTCCATAGGAGAAGAATTTCAGAATATGAAACTTATTGATAACTGTTTGTATCAAAATGAGGACATACAAAAGGTATCAATAGGCCCATTAATACTTGCTAAGATATGATGTTATAGGTGATGTCAGGGGATGATTTAATTCATGACATCACTAGACCTAACTAACTTATTCTGGAATATTCCAAAGGAATACTCCCTGAACCAAATAGTTAATGACTCAATGAGCTAAATTCCTTAATAAGGGGATATTAGACCAACACTATAAAATACTACCATACACAAACAAGATATTCCAACACTCCCCCTCAAATTGAAAGAGGGGTGAAACCGAAATCAATGCTCTAAAAAATGCTGCACCTCAACTGAAAATTTTCTCACCTAACTCGAACTCAGGTCTTCAAATAACATATTAATTGCTTCCTTTAAGCTTGAAAATGTGCACGCCCCAAAGCAAATCCTCAATCTGTAAAATTAAAATTCAACATGCACCAAAGGTGGGAAAAACATCCACCCCAAGCATTTGCCAAAAGTGAGTACAACACCCACCCATAGAAAGTCAATCTCGAGACTAAATAGGCCGAACAGGCCATCAGAATGCTACCGAACAACACGTGGCAAAACCAAAAGGATCCTTAATTTATCATAAAGAAATCAAGGGGATAACTCAAAAGAGGTTCAAAAGAGGAGAAAAGAGGCCCTTGGACTATTGCACCATAAAACAATTAGATTGAAGCCAAATCACAGATAATAATAATTTGAAGCAACCCGGACAAAAACTCTGAATTCTTCGAAAATAATAACTAAATTCCAACAGAAGTGGGTGATACGACCAAACCATGCCAAGAATTAGCAATAGTAAGGGGGGCCCATATAAGAAGGCCCGTCTGATGACACAAGATATCAACATTTGAACAACTAAAGGCTTCACTTGGGTATTATAAATATTGGTGTGAGAGGAGAGAATGCCAAAAAAGCACACGATCCAAAGATGAATCTTTCAAACTCGTTGCAAAACCCATCTCATTAATCACACTTGTCGGAAGAAAAACCACTTTTCAATACAAAATTAATGCTGTAGGCAGAGAAAAAATAGCACATCGTAGCTACCGATCAGAGATCCTAATGAGAACTCTGAAAAAAGAGGATCGCCGAACAAAATAATCGAGATAGGGGGTTGCCAGTGAAAAGAAGGACTGAAATAGCTGGTAACCAGATGCCTCGCCGGAAAGAAGAACGTGTCGAGGTTGGAGAAGATCTCCATTAATGATGCGAGATGATATTTGGCCACAAAATATTTTACTGGGCCAGAACATTTATATTGATGGACCAAAAATAAGATGATACTAGTTGGCCCAAAGACATCTGATTTGAAACTGGAAGTACTCACTTAAATTGCCGTAGAATAAAATAAGTTAAGGTGGCCCAAAACTAAGAATCCAAACTGACAAAGCAGAATTGAAGATTAGGCCCACATCCTCAATACTTTTCTTCTATGATATAGGGTTTGCAGCACCTTCTTCTTTCTGTTGCAGTAGCGGAAAAGAAAATAGGAACACAGCACGACTGATTCCGATATCGCAACTGTATGCGAAACGAAGAAAGGACAAAAGAAGAAACAAAGACGGGCGACAAATGGCCACCCGCTGGAGATGTCGGAACAAGTTGAATAAAGCCCTAGGTCAAACCTATGTAGAAGAATTTCAGAATATGACATTTATTGGTAATTGTTTTTATGATAATGAGGAATTACAAAAGGTTTTTGTTGGAATTCATACTATATTAGTATATTTCCCTTTGTATTGGGCCCTTCATATTTTGGGCCTTAATTATGTTGTCTTTTTAGTCTCAAGAATCGTTTAAGTATGTAATATTGTTATATAAATACAATTATTGAGCTCCCTGTTGGTAAGCCAGCACATCACAAAAATCTTCTTGGTACAGAGAAAAATCCTAACCCCATCTCTCTCTCTCTCTCTCTCTCTCTTTACAACCATCCTCTCTCTTACATCAACCTTACATACCTCGGGGCTCTCTTACCCCAATAATTCTAGCCCTAACCCTTTCCTTCTCAATCGGACCTCCTTAGGGTTGCTTCCCATCACCATTACAATACTAATCGGACCAGTCTATGTCGCAATCCGTAGCCGACCCTTTTTCATAGTCGATTTGTGTTTGATTTAGAGGCCGTAGTCCATTTTCTTCCAGATTGTAGGTCACAATCCATTCTTCTCCTCCTGTTTGAGGTCGCGACCCACTCTTCTCCTATCTGATATTGTAGATGATTGTTTTCAAATTTAAGGTGTAAAAAAACCCAGGGTATTTACCCTCTGCTAGTATAAACTCAGACATTACCATTCTTAGGGTCATTTTCTCAGCCCTAATGTGACCGTTTGATTATGTTTTTGAGCTTCTGGATTGTTCGTCAACGATTATTGGTTATGTATCCAACAATTTTCATGATGATTTGGTGATGTGTGCATTGCTGGTTGTTATTTAGTGATTTTTTGGTAATTTTATTGGCACCCAAACTACATTTAAGCGTTTATTAGATCTGTTTTCTTCTCTTTTCTATCATTTCTTAAGATACTGTGGGTGATTCCGGTAACGGAAAAATTATTCTTTTAACTAACTCAACATACGCCGGCTCAACGAGTTACGAGTGTTCTCTTCGTAGTCTCGTTCCTTTCGTCTCTACGTTGGGGGGAGAGGAAAATCTAGTTGGCTATTAGGAAATGAGAAGCCACCAACGGGCAATGATCCCCTATTGTTTAATTAATGGGATATGGAGCATTTCACTATCTTGAGTTGGTTGTTCAAGTCTATTAAGGAGCATATCTACACCATGTTTATGTTCAATGAGTTGGTTCCCGATATTTGTAAGACCATCCACCAAATGTATGCACATGCGCATAATGATTCTCCCGTCTTTGAGCTTTTATCAGGTAATTGCCAGATCTTCATAGGATTTCTTGAATCTCTCCGTTCGAGATTATTTTGGATATCTTCAGTCTCGATGGGAGGAGTTGGCCCAATATAAGCTACTCGTGATTTTCCTTTAGAGGCAAAAAGGCTATTAGTGAAGCAATTGGATTGACAACAGACGTACTAGTTTCTGAGGGTTGATGATCCGTGTACGATTCCCTCGAGACTTAGATCCTCAACACATCTCCTATGCCTCTTCGGCATGAGGCGTTTGCAATGTTGATGGTGAGGAGAGCTACCTTCTTCTAACTTAGACACCTTCCTCAGATGATCGGATGACGTTTTTCACGAGCTCGGGATCTCGTTCTCAGAGCTGAAGTAGAAGTTTGCTAGTTACTGTTCCTCTGGTTCTTTTCGATCCTATGGTTCCTATTGTATGGATGCATTGCCGTTACTACTTGTCCTCCACCAGCTCCTCCGGTGGCTCCTTCTCAACCCGTATCAATTGATTTGAGGCGGTTGCAGTCTCAACTTGGACAAATTTAGGAGAAGTTGAGTTCTCTCACGACTATAGCCGGATCCTCTACGCCCACTGCCACTAATGCTTCATGTATCTCCACTTCTTTCCATGTTGGGATTGCAAATCCCACTTGGGTTCAAGAATATACGTTTTCCGTATCAATTGATTTGGGAGTTCGCTATTGGGATGACTTAAGGTTTGGTGACATCCCCCTTTCGATAGATACCACAACCTTTATGTCATGGCCATTAATGGGGGTGTCTGTGGGGTGGTGGTGGTCTTTTTTACTTAGGTTGTGGTTAGTTGGGATGGAAGCCCTTGTCATAGGACACCAGTTCAAGGCTGACAATTGGAGATGATTAATCTATGTTTTGACCTTTTTTTATGAGACATGATTCTATGTTGTGGATTGCCTATCCTAATTCCATCCTTATTCAAGTCATACTATTCTACATTGAAGAGTGATGCGACCTAAAGAAGCACTTGGGCCCATAAAGCCACAACGAGAGATTGCTTTTATCTTTCGGTCTCGTTTTAAGGGAGTTATTATAAGTAGTGGGTACAGGGGCAAAATTATGTGGACGTAACTCCACAAAATAACACACAAGAGCAAGCATAAATTTTATAAAATTTCTCTCTCTCTCTCTCTATATATATATATATATATATATATATTATGATATCCTCAAATGGGTTGATTGCAATACTATTTATAGCCTAGGGAAGTGTGCATTTAGGGAAACACACTAGAAAAGGAAAAAGACATAAAATAACAGATATAATAATATAAAATTAACCTATAAAGACCGGGGCTTACACCATAACACTATGATAGAATAATAGTATAGGTGATAAATCACGAGAAATAATAGAACTATAACAAAGGGGGTAAACAACCCAAAAGATAGATGTGGGGGTAAAATACAGAAGTTTCTCCGACCATGACTGTGAAAAAGCTCGTCCACGAGCTCAAAGGGATGGTGCATTCTCAATTGGTGGGATCCAGATTGTGCGGGCCAGGATCACTTCATAAACCTCTTATCAGTCTCATACTCCTCATCAATCTCTGCGGCTAACACAAGTCTTTTATTCTTCTTCAAGCAATCAGAGGCTTCGTGGCCCGGGTGGCCAAACTCGAAGAATTTGAATGGTCCGGATTGCCCCTTTAGGGATTTTAGGGCCTACATGCTATCGACCGACAGAAAGTGGTAGAGGGTGTAGTTAATGGCTTTTTTCAATGTCGAAATATCTAGAAGCAACAAGTCTTAGAACCTAAATGTAGCGAGTAATAAATTTCTCCTCCTCCTCCTCTAAACTAGCTTGGAGCATGACAACTGAAGTTAATCCATGTAGTCGCCAGTTTACAACGAACCTTTTGCCAAGCCTAAGGTCGGGGGAACAAGTCTCGACAATATGACTTGTGTTATAAATAATCCTATAAATAATTGCCTCTCCACCGACCGGGAACATACTTGGCTTCTCTCCTCCTTGTGACCTCATTTTACCACACATGGTCATAGCTTGAAACTTAGTTTCTACCAACTCAACGCATGTAAATCCTCGAATGTTTTTGTACTCCAAAATATTTTCGACCAATTCCAGCCAATCGATGAAAGCATCTGGATTCATTTGCCCGCCAAACATCGACACCTCCACCTATATATTTCCATGTAGGCTCTTGGCAATAGGCTTAATAATGGTTAATGTGGTCGGGTGATAACCCTTCACCTTTGTCAATAACTCCCCACCACTATCAAAGTTACTTATTGTCCTTATAATCATTAGCACACATCCTACTCGAGCATGTAAGCGATATTATTATTAATAATAATAATAGAGTCAACAACTACATTTAGTTTAAACAACCCTATCACACAGATACCCTTTTCCCACAAACATGCCACCCTTGGTAAGTACAAATTTTTCTTACTTAAAGACCAATTTAAAATCCTTCTTACTTAATAATGATCCAAACACGAGATTTTTAGGAATTCAAGTCATATGGAGTATCATTTAAAGTAAGATTTCTTGAACTTGGGAATAAACTTTCCTTCTCCTTCGACCACTGAACTTGGGAATAAACTTAGTCTTGGAAGTTTCCCCTTTGCTCTTACGACAGTCTTGAGCATAGTGTTTTTTTTTTGCAAAACCAACTTTCACCCTTGATTTTCTTTTAAATCTTTACGCTTTGGTCTTGTAGGGTTAATCCTTCCTTTATTCTTTTTGCGAGAGTTTTATTGATGTTTAGGTTTCGATTTGCTTTACGCCACTACATTGGCCTTTGTCACTATATAATTTCAAGTAGTCATCTTGTGGCTCATACTATTGCCATCTTCTTTTCTCAGGCGATCAATCAAGTACTCTAGTTTCATTTACTTACATGTATGTTTCAAATAATTCTTAATATCTTTCCAAGAAGAAGGAAATTTTTCAATAATCTTCTCTCTTTGAAATGATTCGCTCAAAGACATGCCTTAGACAAGAAATTCATGAAAAGATATTTGTATCTCTTAGACTTCACTAAGAACTGCCTTGTGAATCCACCATTTTGAAATCCAAGAACCTACCAACAACAAACTTTTTAAGCTTAACGTCTTCGGTTTTGTATTTCTCATTAAGAGATTTCTAGAGTTATTTTGCTTTTTTGATTGGACTATACACATTATATAAGTTATTGTCCAATCCATTGAGAATATAATTGCGACACAAAAAAATTGGAGTGGTTCCATGCATCAACCGCAACAACAGTCAATAGTTGCATGCAGTATCGGCATAATCTTTCAATTCACACACCTCTTTCCTTCGTAACTTCGCTAGATCATATGTTGTCAAATAAAACATTATTTTCAGTTGTCAACGTTTGAAGTCAAGTTCCATAAAACCTCTTTGGCTTCTCATGATGGTTTGCTGGAGTATTCACGGTTGTTATGAACCTGATTCACACAAATAAAATATAATTGCCTTGAGATTATTGGAATGCTTGAGCAGACTGAAAACAAAGTATTTAAACTAAATATAAATAATTGCCAAATAATGAAACTCTTTTTTTTATTAATAATAACAATTGCATTTCAATTACAGTGAATGAAGACCATAGATAACTTGCAGTATTTGAGATACAAAACCAACAAATGCAAGACACTGTTGTTTATATAGGCAACTATTGGACAATATGTCCTTAAAAAATTAAGTTCTTGTTGCTGTACCGACGGCTTTTTGAAACAATTGCTTCCTAAGATACAACGATCTAGCGATGCAAAAGTAGTACTCCAACTAATTAATAGTCACGAACTAATAGTCAAAACAGACACGAGGAATTTGACTATTAGAAAAACCAAAAAATACCTTGGATGAAATGTGATCTGTATAGGTTAACTAGTGTCTATTCAAAACAACCTTAAACTGTTCACGAAAGGATACATATTTTGGTCCGGAAAAGAAGGCGAAAAGGCACCAATATATAGCCTCAATTTTAAGACAAATAACTGTCTTTGCCAAGATAGTCAAAAATTTGTCCAAATCGGGCGGAAACAATAAAATCATTACAAATTGGACCAATTTAACACAATTTTGAAGGAAATTTAAATAAAATTTGGCGCAAAAAGACGGGATAAGCCCCAAGCCCCAGGAGCCCGACACTGGCCAGAAGGGCGAGCGAGTACGGAAAAAATGCGCACATGTGGGGTTTTTAGCCCAAACCCCAAACCATGGATCATGTAAGTCTTATATTCTTCAAAGGGTTGGGATACCCCAAGGGCACCCATCCTTTATGCCATTTGAATTGTATCCGTGGGACAACTCCATTTCACTCAATTACACGCCAGTTTATCCACTTGAAATGAGGTACTTTGTGGCCAATCTATCATTCACCTTTTAATGGTTTTGAACATGTGAATATACAATGGTAATCTCCTCGCAAAGAGGAACGTGACGGTATGTGGACCTTTTCAAAATATTACGTGGGGCCCACTTTTATTGATGTGAATGAAGAATTATGGGTTATTTTTAGTAATTTTAGGGTTTTATTGTATTTTTGTTATTTTTTAGTCTTCCTTTTATTTTTAGTATTCATTGTATTTTTCCTCTTGTTTAGTATTCAAGGGAAGGAAGGTTAATTGGCTCTTAGGGACATAAATGTAATTAGATTCTTAGCTTAGAGGCCAAGCAACCTCCATCCTATAAATACCCCTTAGAACTACCCACCCCCGTTAACTATAACCCTAATTCAACAAACCCAAACCCTAGCCCCCAAAATTCATCTAACCATGCTTTCGCAACCATTTCCACCCTTCTACCCCAAAACCCCTAGTCCTATCCCCAAACCACCACCACCACCCCAAAACAGCCCCACCCCATTATCGAAACCGCAAACTGCCCCATCCCCGACCCAAAACAAGCCCGTCCCAAACCTTAGTCATCCCCAACCCACCAAAAACCAACTTCCGAATACTAACCAAGCCCCAAATCCATCCCTCCTTGGTCGGACCACCCAACCGGTGGCCGACGAAAGCTCTACTACCGCCGCCCTATTTTTCCCAGCCATCCAATCCCCTATCTACTTCATCAGCCCCCAACAGCCGCCATTAGGCCTTCTTCCCTCTTTCCGGCGTTAAAAAGCCCCGTTCGAACCCCAACGACCATCAACATGGAAGATATGGCAGCGTCGAGACTGACAGAGCAGTTTTTTGACTTCTAAGACACCGACCGACCACCATCACCTGTCCTAGGGACATTTCTGACGCCGATTGTGAGTCCAGCCATCGCCGGCACCTTAATTCCGGCACCAACAAGGCCCGATCTACCCCAATCAATGCCGAACAGCCTCTCCAGCTTGCATCTGGCCCTCGACCACATTACCGACCCTTTTCTGGCAGGCAAACATGTCACCCAATTTCTGCTGACTCCAATCGTGAGCACCTTCTGGCTCCGATTGGCTGAATTTCTGTAATCAAAACCTTTGGACAACCCTATTATCCATTAATCCATGATCCTCTCACTCAAATGGTGGCCAACAACGATTTTTGTGGCCAAGAACCAATGCTTCTTTCTCCCAATCCCTCCAAGAACCCTCATCCCACAAAATCAATCAAAATTCATCCCATTTTGACTCAATCTCATCAAGAACAATTGCAAGAACTAGGGTTTCACACCAAAACCTTGGTTTTTGATCCGGGTGGTCGATATTTTTGATGATTGGCACAAGTGGCAAGAGGCAGAAGATGAAGATTGATACAAGAATTGAAGAATCTTCCTCCAATTTTCAGCAAATTGCGTTTTGGCCACTCAATTTTTGCCTCTTCCGCACATTTTGGGAATTTTTTCATTTCAACCTCAAGCTTAAAGTTCGAGGACGAACTTTTTCGAAGGGGGGGAGAATGATGTGAATGAAGAATTAGGGGTTATTTTTAGTATTTTTAGGATTTTATTGTATTTTTGTTATTTTTTAGTCTTCCTTTTATTTTTAGTCTTCATTGTATTTTTCCTTTTGTTTAGGAAGGAAGGTTAACTGGCTCTTAGGGACATAAATGTAATTAGATTCTTAGCTTAGAGGCCAAGCAACCTCCTTCCTATAAATACCCCTTATGTAGCCTCATTTGAGGCATTCTTCCATTTTATAAGATTTGATTAGAGAGAGTTTGAGAGGGAATTATCTTTTCTTCTTCCCATTGACGTCATTTACTCCATTTATTTAGGCCTAAAGTTGACCAAATGTGAGATGTCCAAAACCATTTTCCACAATATCCCTGGGAGGAGGTACAGTATTTTTTTAGGAGGGGGAGGGGCACTGATTCTCGGGTTTCTTGAGTCCTCGGTATGCTCCCTTTTTCTATTAAAGAAAAAACATTACCTTTGTTATAATTAGTTTCCCTTGGATACTTTTTTGTGTGCCTGTGAATGATACTCTTATGCAAAATGGGATTTAAAAAAAAAAAACAGGTTGGATTACAAAGGAGAAATGGATCATTTGAAGTGCATTGAAATCTGAATTAATTAGTCTCGGGGAGTAGGTTGATACTACTGACACGTGGAAGAAGTAATATCCTTTGTATTGTTAAAATATGCATTGGATTTAAACTTTGAAGGTCTTTAACAACGAAAGCTTTTCAAGAAAAGGATGAAAAACAATATACATTGTAGGTATTTAATTATTGGTGTGTAACTGGCACTACTTCTTGTTTTTTCTGAACTATACATTTGCACCTGTGTGAAACCTGACTTGTTGAAAAGTGAGCTAACATTCTGTGTTCGAATGGATTTGAATGCTCTCCTTTTACTTATATTATCTATTTATTATTTTTTCATAGATATGACGTAGAGGCTATTTTCTTTGATGAGAAAGTAAGAAATGCAAAACGTCAACAATTGGAGTTGAAAGCATTGCAGGTGAGAGGCACTTTTTCTAATTATAATATATATATATATATATATATATATATATATATATATATATATATATATATATATATATATATATATATATATATATATAAGTATGGATGAGAATTGAGTGTGTTACATTTTCTTCCTTTTTAGCTGATGGAAAAGTACACTCTTTGATGGATGGCCAAATATGCATTTTCAGAATTAAGTCACAAATCCACATTTGAGTTCCTTTTTATACAGGAATCCTTAATTTAAAATGAACGTCCTACAAATATGTCTCCTTAATTTAATTTGAATTTCGTTTTATTTTGGATCCTCAGTTTGAATTTTGATATAAATGAATAGTGACAAAAGTCCTTAATTTAGAGTTATTTGGGTTTCAGCACCCATTTTTTTGCCTGTGTGGGGAGTGATCTCCCCCAAAAAACACTAATCTATAATTAACCCCCAATATCTAATAGAACTGTGAGTTTGACTTGTTTCGAAAGTTTGCATCTTGTTAGGTTACAAAACTACCCTTAATGAGAGTCAAAAAATAAAAAAAGGAAAGACTAAAAGAACACCCGTCCTCCCCCCCCCCCCCTCTCTGCCCGACACCCAATTCATCCACCCACCCTCCCACCTCACTAACGCTCTCTTTATAGTTCTCTTCGTTTCGTTTGCTGCAGAAAAGGTTGAAATCAATAGCTTGCACCACCACATAAGATCCTGGGCACTTTCACCCATTGCCAATTGGTTCTAGATTGGGTTCTCTCTCTAACAAGTTCTCCTTAATTCATTATGTTTTATTTTTTCTTTTAAAACAATCCCTTTTGAAGAGATGATGTACAAAGAGAAGCGGACTAGCATATTAAAAAAGAAGGCAAAAAGAAAAAGAATGATACATGAAAAGGTACAAAGTAACAGGGAAAGTGAAAGTGTGAGAAAGCACTATGCACATCCTTGCAGTATCCACTTAAGGTACATTATTTCCTTTTTTCATCCCCAGAATCAGGAACTAACCGCACCAACTGACCGATACACCAGCTTACTTCATACAACTACCCTTCCCCAACTCAGAGAATGCATAAAAGAGAAATTTTTACTAAAGACTTCAATCTGGAAGCCCACAACGAAGCTATATATCTTACTTTATCCCAACACCGTTCATTTCCATTTTTTACCTTAAAAATTCTGTTGTTCCTTCTCACCCCACTTCTTAGGCGTGCCTCCAAAGTAATTTAGCCTTAAAATCTGTACATCCAACAAAAAACTCCATGACAGAAACATAATTTCCTTGGCAACACCGCAGCCATGCCGATTTCCTTCAATAATTTATGCCACAAGAGAATCGAAAATTCGCATTGGAGGACAAGATGATCAAGACTTTCATCAGCGTATTACAAAGAACACAACACTGTGGGGAGATATACCACTTTGGCCTACTCTGTTACTGATGTAAAACACAGAGGAATTAATAATATCACCCAACAATAAATCAATCTCGCTATCGATTAAATCACTGCAATCTCAATATTGCAATGAATAAAAGAAACACAATTTGATTCAAATAATCCATAAATGAATAATTACAAAGGGAGAGAGACCTTTATTTACAAGCCCTTAAAAGAGGCCTAAATAATTACCAACTAATACTAAAAGGTAAGTTAAAAGATAAAAAGTAATAGATAAATGTAAACTAGTCATAACTCTTAATAATAATCCGACTTGGCTTCTCTATCGCTCATGACTTCTATTATAGTCGTTGTCTTGTAGGCGGCCTGGGATGCCTCTGTAGTAAGCTAAATAAAATATTTTGGTATGTTTATGAGTTTGGGGTTGGAGCAACCTATTGGCTGACGAGGAGTCATCAACGAAGAATGAGCAAAGATATATCCTTTTGAAGAACGAGTCATAAAGTGGCCATGGATTTCAGACTTGTAACCTCTTCTTTTACCTTTTCATAGATATGTGATGAATGTATTTTATATCGGATTAGGAGCTAAACCCTACCCGAAATGGACCCTACCAAAAATTGGGTTTATTTATTTTCTACAAAGATATTTCTCTTCTTCATATATTAATGAAAGATAATGATATGCTTTGGACCTGACACGCGGCTACGTGAAACTTAAAACACATTTACATAAGCACACTCAAATGTGGTTTTGTAGTGGTAATTAAACATTGTATAAATATTGTTTGTCATCCAGGTTTACTATGCAAGCCTCAATGTGATTTTCTTGAACTGGACCCACCATAAGAATTTTTGGCATTGTTTCTTTCCCCTTCTTAGGCAACTTCTGCGAAAGCCCTAATGTATTTTAGTTTTTAAAATATGAAAATGATCTTTGTATTTCTTCATTTCATTATATTTTACATCAAGGACGAAACTAGGATTTAATTTCTTTTTTTTTTGTTGGGGGTGGGGGGCAGAAGTTTATAAAAAAAATCTCAACAATAATATATATATATATATATATATATATATGTGTGTGTGTGTGTGTGTGTGTGTGCGTGTGTGTATATTGACATAAATATATTCATCAACAAAAAGTATAAACTTTGTGAAAAACAAACCAAATCTTTATTAAAAGAAATATCAAAACTTTATTAGAATTGTACTCAACGTGTTTTCAAATCATGAAATCCATGTATTATTTCTTCCGTACTAAACTGTCTTGAGATTTCCAAAAGAGAATTTGTAAGATCTTCATTCTCCATTTTGTTCCGAAGTTCACATTTGATGTGATTCATAGCCAAAAATGCACGTTTTGTAGTTGTAGTAGAAATTGAAAGAGTTGAAACAAGTTTGATCAACCTATCGATTAGTGGATATATTGTCGACTTTCATGTTTTATCTGAAATAGTGGACAATTCTTGAAATTCTGAAATTCTGGATGTTGGATGACATCAGACTCATAATGTTGCAATTGTACCCTCAAATCATCTCTTTCATGCTTTGTGAAGTCTTTTGGGTAAAATTCATCAACAAGCTTGCATATATCATCAATACTAAAAGATATATTCACATTTTGAGGATCCAATGCAGAACTAAGAATCAATAGCTCCACTGCATGGTCACTAAATCTGATATTTAGCTCCTTCAACTGAGAGTCTATACTAGCAATAAAAATATTGATACGATAGTGCTCAATAATGGTAAACTGATCGAGTCGTACTCGGCCTCATTTTTCAGCATATAAAGCATTCATATATGGGACATCAGTTGTATGCCTTTCACAAAACGACTTCATCTTCACAATAAAAGTGTCAAATCCATCATCCTTTAACTTCTGGATGAGTTTCTTTGTGGTGTTAACTTAATGCATAACATTCAAAATATCTTCAGATTTTCGTTGCAAAGCTTGAGAAAGCATATCAGTGATTTTCAAAATTTCTTTCATAAGATGCAAGATGAATACAAACTTAAAAGAAATCATATAACTATAAGTTGTATAAGCATCTCCACTTTGCTCCCAATTTCCATCTTCGATGAGATTTAATAAAACTTGGCAAGTTGCACTAAACATCTTTATCAGGCTAGATATAGATCTCTGGTGGGAACTTTATCGTGTATCTCTAGCCTTTTGTAGAGTACCAATTTGATTCATTCCCGTCCAAGTCTCAAGTTCTTCAATAGAAGCCAAATAAGAAATATCAAAGGCATGAGCACTTTTCAGTTCATCATTATGTTTACAAGAAGACCTCACAACATTTATGATGAAACTCAATTTGGAACAAAACTGATGAATGGGGATAACTTGTTTAGATTTTGTAACTAGGGCTATCTGCAAGCGTTGAGCCAAATAATGGATATAATAAGCATACGGACATTCATTAGAAACTAAGGCTTGTAACCCTTTGCCCCACATATTACTTGCCCCGTCATATCCTTGACCTCGAATGTTCTGAATGTCAAGATTGTGACGAGAAAGAGTGCAAAAAAAAATCTCATTCTTTAGAGTTAATGCACTCGTGTTTGAACATGTGCAATACTAAAATAAATGCTCTCCAATGAAACCATCTTTATCAACAGATCTCAAACTTTTTCCATTGGCTCCTTTTTCGACTGAGCTTGAGCTTCATCAACAAGGATACAAAATTTGGCATCACCAATTTCCTCACGGATCACCTTTCTAATTGTCATTCCGTAAACAAGTAAAATCTCTTTTTGGAATTAGGGTGATATATATTGAGCATTTTGAGGAGCTTTACCCAACACAACATTTGCAACATCTTTATTATAATCTGTCAAAACATTTAACATTTTAAGAAAATTTCCACGATTAGTAGATTCCTTTCCTTCATCACGACCTCGTAAAGCACACCTTGGAGTGTGAGATATCGAACTGAATCAATTGAGACTCTGAGACACAATTGATTGCTTGCAATTTTTTCAGAAGTTTGTCTCTCAAAAACATTCTCAATATGTTTTAGTTGATTCATTAGATCCTCACATGATTTTGTAGCGATGAATTGAGATCTTTACCCACATGATTTAAAAATGCACAGTTCTTACCATCCCTTACTTTTTTCACGTTCTAAATCCATTATTAGAAAAGGCACTTTGTGCATGTTGCCCACCTTCATTGTTAAAAAGATAGCAAGGTAGACAGAACGTGGCATCATTTGAAGGAGAATACTCCAACCAAGATGGAAATATAGTAAACCACGATGCTTGAAAACGACGAGGATGTTTTTCAAGTCCAGGCAAAGGATACTTTGAAAGACTGCATTGATATGGATCGTAATTGATGTAATCTAGTCGAACCTCATTTTGTACATAAAGATATCTCTATATTTCATAACGTTTTTCAGAATCATGCTCCAAATTATTAATATCAAACTTCATATCTTCAATTCTTTGTGATTTTGTTGTACGATGTTCAATTACTTCTGGTACTGAAATATGAACATTAGGCTCAGAACTAAGCAGCGTGTTGGCCTCCTTACTTTCGACATGCGTCCTCTTGTATATGACTTTACCATGTGAATTTATAAGACAAAATAATAAATTTAATTTAAAACTAGCAAAAATGATTTAGTCTTAAATTATCATATTGGCTAATTAATTGCATTTGTTATTATAATAAATACTGTGACTGTTAATAATCAAACAACAATCAATCAATATAATGGGACTATTAAGTTTACTTTTAAATGGAAAGATTTCATTGAAAAAAAATTAGATGATTGAGGGGTTGAGTTGTTTGCCTAGATCATGATTATTTTTTTTTGTGTAAATTTCTTTTTCTACACCAAGCCTTTGTTTAAAAAAAATTTGCAATTAGGATTTAAACTTTTCAACAGTAGAAAACTTTATAATTTGTAAATGAATTTAATCCACCAATTTTGGGATTTCTGCCTTAATTCTAGGGTTTTATATATCACAAAATAAATTTAACATGATAAAAATCAATTGACAAATCTAGCAGAATTATATAAAGTAAGTGTGTTTTATCTTTTTCTTAAAGAAGCACTATTAGTTTTGAATGTACATTCATGCGGTTAGACAATCTATGAAGCATGTTACAGATAATACAAACATATAAAATATGTCTTCTAATGGTTTTTGTTTGATTGCGTGTGTGTATATATATATATATATATATATATATATATATGGCATAAGAGGGTAGGCACACATCCGTAGCAATTAATAAAAGAGATAGAGGGAGAATGGGTAGCTAGGAAACTTGCGGATGATGCGACAATACATGGGTTGAGATTTCAGTAAAGAGGAGCTCCACAAAATTGGCTGCTATAAAGAAAGGGAAAGAGAAAAAATTGGTATAATCAATAGGTGGTGGTTTCAAAAAGGTGAAGTGATGGACATCATGGACTTACTTTTCGGCTTCAATTGTTGGAAGTTTGAGAGATTGTGCGCCTTATTATTTGGAGAGCACATGGGATTGTGGGGCCACAACAGTAAATAAACCGTATTTGCACTATACACCACTTTTTTTGTGTGTGTATCATTTATATACACGTGTTCTCAAATTTTTTACTGCTTTTTTTTTTAGGGGTGGTGGCCCCCCTTGGTCCCTTAATAGCTTCGTCTCTGTTTTACATGCATTGCCGTGAATTTCTTGTAAACATGAAAGTAAAAACATTTCTCAAACATCACACACTAAGATAATACATCTAGCCTGAAACTAGAGAAGTGTGTTCTTACATCAAAGGAGATCAAATAACAAAATAGGGGAGGAATTAATAAGTAGAGCTTATGGAGTCGAAACTTTTGTTCATATATCTCAATTATAATGGGATGTATAGTTTCGTTAATTTTCTTTTGTATAAATGTGTATATAATATCGTGAGATGGTCACTGTTTTATGTTTTCTGCAGTTAGTGCAACCAGCTTATGTAACTATGTTGGGACATCTACGCTCTAAAGCACTCGAAAGTTTTAAGATTCAATTGGAAGAGTTGCTGAGTAGAGGAGAAGGATTTGCAGCGTCTGTTCGTGTATGTACGAAGTCTTGTGTGCTCGAGTTCAACGAGGGATGTGCAGGTACTCTCATTTATTCGCAAGTCTATGAACATTTACCCATCTTGTTAATCTCAATAGTACCTGCAACCTGGATTTCTTCCATTCATTGCAAGGGTATGGTCCAGGGCACACAACTGTGACCGGCAATACAGTGGGGGTAGTCTTAGTTGGGGGACAGTTTTGGTTTACGTGGCAATATTAATCGGTCGTTTGGATATCATATGAAGTGTCACAAATCTATATATAGTACAACCAAATACACGTATACTTAATTTATTTATATATTTAATTTAGGTTTCTTAAGCACTTAGTATTGGAGCACCTAGGTTTTTAGAGATCTGCTAGATGAAGCAAAACCAAGAGAACTTTGTAGCATATATGTTTCCTTTTTCGTTTTTCTTTGTTGTCCTCTTTTCTTTTCAAAATTAACGAGGGATGCAAGATTTGGAGTTCTAGGACACTAAAGGAACCTAAAAGGGTACGCGAGATCTGAAACACGGTACTCTGGCTGGGTGGGTGAGTAAACATTGTTAATCTAGGTGTTAGATTTATGAAATTGGTTAATGCTTCTGTACTGTACTGGATTGCAATCTTGAATTTAGCTATTTGACCTTTGAAATAGCAATTTCTCTCCCCATCCCCTTCCTCTTCTCAAAACACACCTTTTTGGGGTTTTAAATTGAATGATACTTAAGAATTTAATGAAGTGACTACTCTTGTCTCCAAATTCAGATGCTGCATTACAGCAAGCTAATTGGGATGTTTCGAAAGTTCGTGAAAAACTTCAGCGAGATATTGAAGCCCAAGCATCTTTGATTTGTAATGCGAAGTTGTCACAACTGATAGCCAAGTATGAGGTAATTTCCTTGCTTGATTTTTGTGTTTTTAGCTCTTTTTTTTCCTTGGATACCTCAATAGTGTAGTTTACTAGACGTAGGGATCTTGCTATTATCAGACTTTGGGACCTTTCCTGTCGGAGCTCAGTTAGGTTAATGGTCATTTGCCTTGCGCATGACCTTGTAAATAAATAATTACAAAATTCAGAAAACAGAAAAAACAGCAAAAAATAATAAATAACCCCCCTCCTTCCCCTGAAATATCCCTCTCACACTCTCTCTCATAAATCTGTACTGCCCCCACTGACCTCTCTGCCACCACAAAGATCAGACCTCTCTCTCTGTCTCTCTGTGTGTGGTGTGTGTCTGTGTATACACAACTAGGGATGGGTTTAATAAAAATTCATTTTTGTGGGGTTATCGATCTATATACGCACACATATCAGTATATTTATTGGTTTGTCAACCTGGTTCGACTGAGATACAAGATCGAAATATAAAATGTGGGTTGAAAATATCATTTTCAGTTTTCAAACCCACAATTTACTCTCAAAATGGATCTGGAAAACGATCGTTGTGGTGATTTGAGGTTCAGAGTTCCGGCGTGCAATGGTGATGATGGCGGTGATTGGCGGCTTGTGGTGTTTAGGTGTTTCACTGTGGGAAATTAGGGTTTTGGTTGGTGGTGCCCCAAATCCAGAGGGGGGGGGGGGCATAGTTGTTAAATCGCGAATCGTATCGTGAATCGTTTATCTCCCGAATCGTGAATCGAATCGGAACCAAATGATAAAAACGTAGTAAACCATAAGTAAATGGGATTTAACCCTATAGAATTGGTAATTAAGCGTAATATGATAAAAAACTAATTGTAGCACATGATAATATTCCAAAATATATCACAAAAATTAACCGTAGCACATGTTCTCATTCATTTTTAAGAATAAAAATGTAAAAGACAAAAATATATCATAAAACAACCTACATATTAATTTAAAACATCCTACATATTAATTTAAAACAATAAAATACATACAAAGGTTAAATTTAAAACAGTAAAACTATAAAGCAAATACTTCCAAAAATTTTAAGTAGGCCTACCTACTAAGATTAACAATATTAATTTAAAACGGCCTACAAAATTACAACAATATTAATTTAACATAGTAAACCATATTAATTTAAAACAATAAAACATATGCTACTATTAACTATAAAACAATATTAATTTAAAACAGCGTTCATATTAATTTAAATCAACAAAACAAATATACCTTCAAAGATTTTATAACAAATACAAAAGTTTTATAACAAAAAAAAGCAAAAGATAGAAGACATTCAGTCAAGAGAATAGACAAGAAAAGCCGGCTGAAAATAACCGAGCCAAGAGAACATGTTTTTCTCTAAAACTCAGTATCTTAAACGGTATCCTTTGTTGTTTGCTTCTTTTTTTATTTGTTTTATTAAAACACACGTATGGTTACAAGTTAAAAAAAAATAAAAAGAAAAGAAAGTTGAATCGGAACCGAATCGGAAGATTCGAATCATGAATCGCCGATTTAGTCTGATTCTTTAGACATTTGCGATTCTCAACTCGATTCGAATCGTTTTATGTGAGAATCGAATCGAATTGTAAGATTCGAATCGCGAATCGTAAGATTTTGACAACTATGGGGGAGAGGCGTTACACACACGCACACATAGAGAGAGATAAATGGGGGTGGTGGCGGCTAGGTTCCCAATACACACATTGCAGGTGCGGGTGCGAGAGCGCCAAAGTGTCTAATTCAAAATTATTTGTATTTGAGAGCCCCTCCACACATCGCCAATGTATTTAAAATGTATACATACATACATACACATATATATATATATATATATACAGGGAAAGGATCAAGTGAGGTCCCAATTTGAGGACCCTGAATGAGGACCATTTTTTTAAAATAGTAAAAAAAATATTTTTGGGCTGATTTTTTTTTTTTATGATTTTTAAACATTTCAATAAGACCATAAAAAAACAATCAGCTCAAAATGATTTTTTTTGCTATTTTAAAAAAAACGGTAAAAACTTACAAAGTTTGACCGATTTTTTTAAAATAGTAAAAAAATTCATTTTGAGTTGATTTTTTTATATGGCCCTACTGAAATGTTTAAAACTATATAAAAAAAATTAGCTCAAAAATATTTGTTTTACTATTTTATCAAAATTGGTCCACGCCAGCGGTATGCAAACAGAGGTCCTCATGAGATCCGCTCTCTCTCTCTCTCTCTCTATATATATATATATATATATACATCAGTTTCATATAGAATTATTTACTTTACCTTAAAACATTTTGTATTACTTGGGAAGCATTTTAGAAAGAAGAGGCCAATAACAATAAAATAGTACTTTTTTAAGCATTATCAGTAGTACTTTGTAAATTATTAATCATTGCATTCCCTGGCAATTCATATTGTATAGTCATTGAAAGCTTTGGTATGTGGAAGAGGAAGATGAACTTTGTCCGTGAGAGATTGAGAAGAAAAACCGAGGATAACGTTTGCGGATATAAATCCCACATCAATTGGGTGTGCAAATATATCCTAACTGTGAAATAATAAGTTCCACACCAGAACTAACTCTCTGTACATTGAATCCCACTTCAGTGGAAGAAGGAAACAAAGCATATCTAAAGCCTTATAAAAGGCTTTGTGTAGACAGTAACGTATCAAATAAAAAATGGTCCTTTCCTATTAGCCTAAATGATCCTTTCTCCTAGGCTTTAAAGGGATCCAATAGAGTGAACTTAGTAGAAAGTTGAAACACGGATATGACTTAAACTGATGTATGCGGGGCTCACGAAAATCATTTGTATTTTTTCTTTTATTATGTTTCATGTTTCATGTTTTAGTTGTAGTTATTAGGTTTAGTGGGGGTCATCTTAGGTATTATGTAATAAAGAATGTTCTAGTTCATGTGATGTCACCCATGGCCATGACATCACATGTTATCTAAGCATTCCTTAGTGCCCTCTTTAGTCATTTTTACCTTTTACAGTTATCTTGACTAGTAAGATAACCTATAAATAAGGCCACTGGCCTCCTTTTATACTCATTACATTATTTTGAGAGATGAAATAGAGAGATGAAATAGAGAGATAATCGGACCTATGACCTCTAAATGTTGTTGTTGTGTAGTCTTTAGATTAAATCGCTTCCGCTCCCCAACTACGCATCAAATTAATATCAGATCCTCATTCTCTTTTGATGTGGTCGCCGTAGTTGTTCTAGAGCCATGGGTAGTGCTCGGAGGAATCGACGTTCCACTCCTCCAAACTACACCCCGCTGCCCGCAGTCAAGATGCACCATCACTAATGCGAACTCCGGCAGCCCCCACACTTTTTCGTCCTTCCACGTGCCTCAGCGGAGCTGTGTCACAACCACCAGCCTGCCTTCATGTCAGAATCTCAACGCCACCACTCCTCAAAAGGCAAAAAAAAAAAAAAAAACTAGATCCGGTCAGTGTTTTTTACCTCGCTTACCTCCGACAAGCCTTCTCAGTCGTACGAAGGTGAACACCCCTTCGGTTACCCTTGACAACAGCCAGACCCCCACATCTGCTCAACGTCATTTTCCACACAGCTAATAAAAGCCACAAACCTCATATTGACGGGGACAAAAACTTCGTAGACCTGTTGGGATTTCTTTCCGACCATCGGCGAGGGCCTATATGGAGGAGATGTAGCCATCGTGCGTGAATCGACCCAGTCGGAGTTTCCCCCACCTGCGAATGGCCACATATGACAGCAAGAGGGCTCGCGAGTCCCTAAGGCCTCTTTCTTCCGCATATTTGAGATTTTGGTTGTTTTCCAACATCGCCACCCTCAATAGACAATCAACGGCCTTCCACAAGCCTTGTCGGAGCTCCGACATGTCCTTATACAGCCATAGTAGCTGCCCCCTGAAGTTGCACCAAACCCCAGGTAAACGCCCAATTTTCCAAATATGCCCCTGCTTTATTTGGAAGTTCCCAGTCCACTTAAAGAAATTTCAATCCAGACCCTACAAACCAAACCCATACAAAAAATTTCAGCCCCACTTCCCGACTTCTGAAATTTACATTTCAGTTCCTTCACTTTCTAAAAATCCCAAATCTACTTGGGAAATTGATGAAAATCATATTTCAGGCCCTCAAATTTCCATGAAAATCAGAATTCAGTCCTTATATTTTCCCAAACCCTCAATTCAAGCCAAACTTCACTCCCCGACACCTATTCCCGTCTCGATATGCTGTTGAACGAAGGTAGTGATGTTGATTTGAGCATGATATGGAGGTTTGTGCCGAATTTGAGTTGTTGAGTCGTACCGTTATTGGAGAACTCCAAACCCGTATCGAAAACTTGAACTGATTAGGCGACACTTTACATAGAGAGCTTCGGATCTTTCAATTCAGTGGCATCTCTATCGAGGAGTATGAAGAGAGCTAGTACCGCCTAAGTCAATGCCGAACGGAGTACCTTGAGGTCAAAGTGGCGCATGATCATTGGGTATGTGAAGGAACGACGTTTGACCTAGTATTTTGACTATTTGTCCATTGGTGCGATACCTTCTACGGCTGACATTGATTCCGTGTACAATGATGATGCCCACTGTAGGGTAGCCTAAAGGCAATCTCGTGAGTAGAGATAAATCCTCCTCCTAATTAAAGAAGGTGGAGAACCCAGTGCGCAAGCTCAGCAAGAAAGCTCTTTGAGGTAGCTTAGAGAGGAAGCTCTTCGAGTTAGCTCAGTTTTCACTATTTTTTGTACTTGTTCAATTCATGTATTTGGTGAGATGTATTATAACTTGTAAATTGTAATGATTTGTAATACGAGGGAGAGGTTAAATGGTATCCGCGAGGGACCAAGTTTGGCAGGGCTTGGGAGAGCTTTCATGCTCTAGCGAATGACCTCACCAAGGAACCTCAAAGGGGACTGGTTTGGAGGATTAAGAAGCAAGGCAATGTTAAGACTTGACATAACCATTCTAGATACACCTGGTAAGACACTGAGGGACCACAACCCAAGAGAGCTTATACCACAACCCGAGAGAGCTTATACAGAGTAACCATGAGTTCACATTGAACCCAGTGCCAAACAGTCCTTTATCAAATGTCATATCTGCTTTGAGTGATGTCAAACACCACCTACCTGCTGTCCAATTCAAACTTGAGTAAACCACTGTAGTTTGGGAGCTGTCAAACGGTTTGGTGGATTACAACTGTTGTAACACTCGCCTGACACAATTTGTAGCCAAAAGGTATATGTTGGCATTTAATGCTTATGACGTAGAGCAGACTGATGCCAGTGACATAAAGGTATGAGGGGTTGCCTTTCACGGTTTTTTGAGACTGAGACCACTTGAGTAAGGTTGATGGATATATAGATACCTGAGCCATTTTTCTTAGGGAGAGGGCTCTTCACGACCAAAAAGAGATATCTTTCTGAGAGCCATAATTATTGCAAACAAGGGCATTTTCTCACCCACCATTGTTAGTTGTTGCCAAGGTTTTACTACCATTTATTGTTGCGATCTTTGTGTGAGGGACCTTGGTGTTTGAGCTGCTTACCAGGGTGTATCCAAGAGTGCTCGTTTTTCTCTCCCTCTGATTGAGTTAATTCTGAGGTTAATTTATTACACGGGTGCTTTTGTGAGTTCAATCTATGTATTTGATTCCATATATATTGTGTTCATCTTGTCACTGTTGATAACACCTTGTTTAGTGATTTACTGCCATAATAATCGGGGTTACGCCTCCGTTTATATTGTAACACCTCAGCTGCAAAGAGGACTCCCCTTTTACATTTGGTGACTCTGTTAGAGAGGTATTCTTCTAAAATTATGGCCCAGGATAATGCTAACCGTGTTTTCGACTTTGACGATATCTAACAGAAGGAGGAGCAAGTAGCGAGGGAGCGTGAAACCTCTATAGAAGGGGTACCTCGAGTGGAGGTCCTCCAGGGGCAAACGGCAACAGAAGTCCCAACGGTCACTTATACCTCCATGAGAACTTAAGGGCATAACTCGTGAGGGGCCATGCTAGGCAGAGGGGTCTAACAACCAGATTCACTGTCCGCGGGAGCTGTAGTCGCGGAACCACAATCGCTATCACTTGAAGCTTAAACGGGGACAAGATCTTGGGGAAATGGCGGGGCAACGGGCGAGGGAGCATGCTTAGTTTGCTTTTGAGCAGGAGTAGACTCCCTCGAAGCCTGCAGAGAATGAAACGGTGAGTAATCGAAGATTGAGTTAAAAAACTTAGCAAGCGTTTCGTTGCTAAGTCACCAAGTAGGTGTGAGATTTTAAGTTAAAATCTTAGCAAGTGTTTTTGTTGCTAAGTCACCAAGCAGGTGTTGAGTTAAAACCTTAGCAAGTATTTTCGGTGCTAAGTCACCAAGCAGGTGTGAGATTTTGAGCTAACAGAAATCTTAGCAAATTTTATTGCTAAGTCATCTAGCAGGTGTGAGTTTGAGTTTTTTTTTTTGCTGTTGTTTTTGAGTGCAAGAAGAATGCAACAAAGAAGAAAGAGACATCGGGAGCTTGAACATTTTCAGAAAGGGCTGGGGGAATGCTACCATCCCCACTCTCCCTAACAAGTCCGGATGGGACTGCCTCCAAGTGGGTTCCTTCTTAGGGAGTTGCCTCACGATATTGCGAGGAAGGTCCACCACCCACTCGCACAAGAGCTACCTCAAGAGAAGACTCACCAGATGAACGAGGCAAACCAGAGGGGCCTGCTTCAAAGGAGGCCAAAGGAACCTCAGTGTGGGTGGCAGAGGGACCAGTCCCCATTGAGGCCAGAGGAACCTTAAAGGTTAACAGCAGAAGGACCACCTTGGGAGATATGCATTAAAGAAAGAAGAAATTTTTTGTCTAAGTATTAGCAAAGAGGGGCAAATGGAATAGGGGAAAATGAAAAGGCAAAGATGGAGTCTTAGTTTATACCTCCTCTAAAGATGCCCGTGGAGTCCAGTCCACAAAGGGCCCAAAGGGATTGGGGGAAAAGACTGAATGAGAGCCCTAACGATAGATATAACATCCATTTGGAAAAAGTAAAAAAAAAGCACAACACTTAGTCTTGCCTACAAAAGATTACACTTTGAGAAATTTGAGGGGAGAAATAGTTACCTCTGGTGGACTTGAATAAGGCATAATTGCCAGAGGGAGCACAGTCAAGATGGGTGACTGCGGAGGGACCAAGTGAGCCTCCTCTGGTAATGAGGTGGTCCCGTCAGTGTTCATAGAGGGAGCAACCAAGCCCTTTCCCAACGAAAGCCTGCCAGCAGCCTCGTCTGCACGCCAAGAAGGAGGACATCGGGAATATGTAAGTCCAATCATAGAGGAACGGGGAGTAGGAGCTATTTCGCAAACAGGCTCCTCAATGATTGGACTTAAGGGAGGAGAATACCCAGGAGATTGACGTTCCTAGGAAGAAAATCAAAAATTCTGGCTCCCTTTCTTTTAACTGAGGAGACTGTTCACGAAGAATTCAAAAAGTTTCCGTCAATGAAGTTTCCTCGCCAGAAGTCTGCTCGGTGTTGATCGGACTTGGGCACACAACAGAAGATTTTGAAGAAGGAAGGTTTCCCGGCTTGAGATGTTTCGTGCAGACATTTCTTGACCATATAACAAATATCTCCACGAAGGGCAAATGTAGGAGAGCGTAAAGGCAGTCTTGTGATTAGAGATAACTCCCCCTCCTAATTAAGGAAGGTGGAGAACCTAGTGCGCAAACTTACGAGTCGGTTTGGATGAAGAGGCAGCAAGAAATCTCTTTGAGGAAGCTCAGCGAGGAAGTTTAAAGAGGAAGCTCAAGGAGGAAGCTTACCAGAGGAAGCTCAAAGAGGAAGCTTAGAGAGGACGCTCAGTGAGGAAGCTCAAAGAGGAAACTTATCAGAGGAATCTTAGCGAGGAAGCTCATAGAGGAAACTCAGCGAGGAAGCTCAGTTTTCACTATTTTTTGTACTTATTCAAAATTATAACTTGTAAGTTGTAATGATTTGTAATATGAGGGAGAGGGCAAATGGTATTTGCGTCTGGCAGGGCTTGGTAGAGCTTTCATCCTCAATCGAATGCCCTCACCAGAATGGACTGCATTCACATGTCCTGAAGGACACTTTGAATGACTAGTCATGCCCTTTGGATTAAAAAATGCACCACAAATATTTCAAAATAAAATTGATACAATATTTAAAAAACATTCAAAATTTTGTATAGTATCTATAGATGATATTCTTGTGTTTAGTAATAATAAATAGGAGCATTGAAAGCTTTTATTTTTAGAGAATTTATAGATCAAGGAATAAACTGGTTTAGAGAATTGAGAAGCAAGGCAACGTTAAGGCTTGACTTAACCATTCTAGATACACCTGGTAAAACACTGAGTGATCACCACCTGAGAGAGCTTATCTAGAGTAACCATAAGTTCCATCTCACATTGAGCCCAGTGCCAAACAACCCTTTACCAAATGTCACATCTGCTTTGAGTGATGTCACACGCCACCTACCTGCTGTCCAATCCAAACTTGAGTAAACCATTGTGGTTTGGGGGCTGTCAGACAGTTTAATGGATTACCACTATTGTGACAGTCGCCTGACACGCAGTTGGTAGCGAAAAGATATATGTTGGCATTTAATGCTTATAATGTAGAGCAGGTTGACCCATCATGTCATTTAATGCCAGTGACATAAAGTTATGAGGGGTTGTTTTCCACGGTTTTTTGAGACTGAGACCACTTGAGTAAGGTTGGTGGATATATAGACACCTGAGCCATTTTCCTTAGGGAGAGGGTCGTTCATGACCAAAAAGAGAGATCTTTCCGAGAGTCATAGCTATTGCAAAAAAGAGCATTTGCTCACCCACCATTGCTAGTTATTGCCAAGCTTTTACTACCATTTATTGTTGTGATCCTTGTATGAGGGACCTAGGTGTTTGAGTTGCCTACCAGGGTGTATCTAAGAGTGCTTGTTTTTCTCTCCCTCTGACTGAGTTATTTCTGAGGTTCATTTATTGTTTATTCTGAGTTATATACGGGTGATTTTTTGAGTTCAATCTAAGTATTTGATTCCATATATATTGTGTTCATCTTGTTATAGTTAATAACACCTTGTATAGTGATTTATCGCCATAATAATCGGGCTTACGCCTCCGTTTATATTGTAACACCCCAGCTTTAGAGAGGACTCCCCTCTTACTCCCCTATATTTTTCCCAAACCCCCAATACAAGCCCAACTTCACTCCCCGACACCTATTCCCGTTTTGATATGTTGTCAAACGAAGGTGGTGATGTTGACGATGAGCATGATATGGAGGTTTGTGCCGAATTTGAGTGATTGAGTCGTACTGTTATTGAAGAACTCCAAACCCTCATTGAAAACTTGAACCGATTAGGCTACGCTTTACATAGAGAGTTTCAGAGCTTTCAATTCAGTGCCATCTCCATGGGGGAGTATGAGGAGAGCCACTACTGCCTAAGTCAATGCCACACGGAGTACCTTGAGGTAAAAGTGGTGCATGATCATTGGGTACGTGAGGGAAAGACGTTTGGCCTGGTATTTTGACTATTTGTCCATTGGTGTGATACCTTCTTCGAGGGTGCCGAGGACCCTTCATCGGATGGTATGGATCCCGAGTTATTTATTTTTGATTTCATTCCTATTTTTTAGGAGGATGGTTGGATTACCCACAACTTGTTCAGCGATTTTGGAGGTTTTTGAGCTTGAGAATTTTTTTCCGATCTCCGGGGAAGAAGATGCTGGGTTGTTCATCGGAGATTTCTTCGATATATTTGTTGAGAATAGTTGGGTGACCCACACTCATTTTACGACGGTGGAGTCGTATTATATCAATAGTTTCTTCCCACTTTTTGGAAAAGATTATTATGCGGTTGAGGTTGTTTGTTCGGGTGGTTATTTTGTCATCGATTCGTTGTCCCAGGTTGATGTGATTGATTGGGGGTATGCGGATCTTTTGAGGGGGGTTTGGAGGTTGAGATGAAGTTCCTAGCCTCGACGGTTCTCATTTAGGAAGACTTGGCGGGAATTTGGCACCATTGTCCCTCCCCGAGATATGGGCTCATTAGTTTTCATCGTGGCAAAGATCGGGGCCTCGTTCTTGCTTGCCGACCATGGCTGGACTTCATGACTTCTTATTGCCTTTTAGCTAGTCGATACGCCGTCCGTTTCCGAGGACGCCTTCCCTTTCAAGTGGATGATTTCACTATTGGTTGTTTTGCTCCCTTGCTTCCATTCTCCAACGCTCGGGACGGGATTTTTAAAGTGGGAGAGAATGATGTGCGCGGGACTCACGAGAATCATTTGTTTTTTTGCATTTAATATTTTTCATGTTTTTGTTGTAGTTATTAGGTTTAGTAGGGGCTATTTTAGGTATTTTGTATTAAAGAATGTTCTATTGCATGTGATGCTATTAATGATATTACCCATGACATCAAATTGGACGTCAGCATTCCTTAGTACCCTCTTTAGTCATTATTCCTTTTTCGGTTATCTAGGCTAGCAAGATAACTTAGCCTATAAATAAGGCCATTGGCCTCCTTTTGTAAACACTACATTATTTTGAGAGATGAATTAGAGAGATAAATTGGGACTTTGGCATCTAAATGTTGTTGTTTTTGTGGTGTAGTTTTTAGATTAAGTCGTTTCAGCTCCCCAACTTCACATGATAAACGAATCGTGCCTTTGACTTTGTTAATGCATGTTTTTATAGTATTTTCGCACTGCATTTGCGGATTTGCGATACGGGTGCGCGTTCGTCACCCTTGGGTGACAGATTAGGGCACTACAGGTAACGGTGGAGAGAGAGAGAGAGAGAGAGAGAGAGAGGGAGGGAGGGAGGGAGGGAGGGGGAGAGGGAGAGAGTTTGTTTATGTTCTAATTAAGCTTTTTTTTTGTTTCTTTTCTTTTTTGTTTTCTCAATTTTTTTAATCATTTATTTTTTGACTCCAACTGAGCTCTGAAGATACTGAATTATAATAAAAAATTAGCAAGATACCAATGTTTTATAGCCCAAGTCAGACCCCCCACCCCCACCCCCCCTTTTTTTGGCAAAAGGGGGATAGTTTCTTTGTTTTCCGTTTCTACTTCGACAAAATAGCATGCTGATTCTTTTGACAGTCGACTCACTAAAAACTGCTTTCACTTGCAGAAACAACTTACTGTAGCTTTAACTGAACCGGTAGAATCACTTTTCGAAGCTGGTGGTAAGGACACGTGGGCTTCAATAAGAAAGCTTCTAAGACGTGAGAGTGACACTGCTGTGTCATGTCTTTCTTCTGCTATTGCTGGGTTCGAATTGGATCAATCAGTAGTTGAAAATTTGGTACAAAACTTGAGGAACTATGCCAGAGCTGTGGTGGAGAAAAAAGCAAGAGAGGAGGCTGGAAAAATTCTGATCCTCATGAAGGATAGGTTGCCAATTTAATGGTTTGATTTCATTAATTGCTTAGGTCTCTTCATTTCAATTGCTTATACTGTCTGTGTTTTATTTAGGTTTGCAACAGTCTTCAATCACGATAGTGATTCATTGCCAAGGATTTGGACTGGGAAGGAAGATATTAGAACGATCACAAAGGATGCCCGTGCTGCGGTAATTTGCAAATATATATATGATGTAATTTAATAGTGTAAAGTTCAAACAAACAAAACCCTAAACTAGGCACGGTTCTGTAAGAAACCACCCTGAATTACCTTGCATGCATAAAAGCCGTGAACTAAGCATTTTTTGCAAAAACAACCCCTATGTGTTGCTATATATTTCTCAGTGTTGGGTATTTGCAACAAATTGCATAGCTCAGGAAGGGTTTCTGCATTAAAAATAGGGGCATTTGACAAAAGGCCCCGAATTTTTTATTTACAAAATAATTTTAATCTAACATATTTTCAAAAATAATTTTTAGTCCCTATAAAGACATTAGCGTAGGGAATACCAAAATAATAACATTAGCTGGACACATAGCTGGCAATGCCACATCAGCATTTTTTGGTGATCTCATTGTCAAAGTCGCAAGAAAGTCGTTTCGTTTGAAACAATGACATGAAACTGTTACGTCATCAGCAGATGAATGCTGACTCGGCACTACCATGGCAGCTTATCATGTTGGCACAACTACTGTCACTATTGCATAATTAATGTCACTATTGAACTTTTTGTTAGTTTTGAAAATATGGTGGATTAAACATTAAACGGAACAATTTTGTAGGAGCAAAATATGAATTAACTCTTTAAAATATTCATGGATCTTGCAAAATATTAATAGATCAATTTTTTATGCACATTCCCTAAATTAATATCATATACTGCCACGATATGAGGACAAGGGAGAGAGAGTGCCGGCGGTTTGAGTGGAGAAGGATGAAGAGGATTGCATTTTTTTTTATTTTAATCTCTTTAATTATCTTTAGGAAAGTTTATATTATCTAGTATATTATTTATTTCTTCATTTGATCTCTCAGTCTTTTAAATCTAATAAGGCTCTAGTTTAGGAGCCTATAAATTAAGGTCTCCCACTGTCATTTATTGATTCAATTATTAATTGAAAATCCTTTTTACCTTTTGCATTAGTTGTGTTGATTTGTGAAATTGCTTTTGCTATTTACATCATATACAATAGCATAATTTGGCGATTTATACGTGTGAAATTCTATTAATATGTTGCAGTCTCTAAAGCTTTTGTCCGTTGTGGCTGCCATGCGATTTGATGAGAAACCCGATAAGATAGAGAGTTTACTTTCCTCGAAACTCATGAATGGAACTGCTGGTGGGCCTTCTTCCCATGATAGGAATATTGAAGCTTTGGGAGATCCTCTTGCCTCAAGCACATGGGAGGAGGTATTTGTCATAATGAAGTGAAATGTTGGTTACCTTGTATATTATACGAGTCATATTGTTCTCTCATTAAGCTTTCTTCGAATACAAAATAGGTACGTCCAGAGAACACTCTGATTGCACCTGTGCAGTGCAAGTCTTTGTGGACACAATTTAAGGCAGAAACCGAGTATACGATCAATCAAGCTCTTTCGTCCCAGGTACATTAATGCATCTGCTTGGAAAAAATAGAATGAGAGAGGAAAGAAAGAGAGAAAATGAGGAGGGAGATTTGAATCTTTCAGGTAGTTGTTAGTGGAACTCTTCCTTCATGGTCGTTCAATCAAGAAAATGATGAAGGAAAAGTTTTCTCATGCAAGGTGGACTTGATCCTGTACACTACATAGATTTTAGCACATACTCTCTCCCCCGACCATGTTTTAGATATTGCGTACCTTTTTTTGTATACAATCGACTCAGGTCTCCAATTCTTGCGTCCCGCCCTTTGCTTTGAAGAGGAGAACGACAAAGAAAACGAGAAAGGAAACATTGTTATAACGTTCTCTCATTAGGCTCCATCTACAAAAACCTAGATACTCTGATACTGAGGGCCTAATACAAAAACCTAAATTTATGTTTTGGGTGTACCATACATACACACTTTATATCATATCTAAAACGATCCAAAAAATATTTCTAGGTGAATAGCGAAATGAAATAGTGTCCGAACTACGACTAGTGCTAAGGTATCACGTATTGGGGACAATAGCTTCAAGTACCCTTACCAGTTACCGTGCACCGAATTGATCTACATTAAAGGTAGCATTGATTTATGTATGATAATTACTCCTGTTTTCTTCAGGAGGCTTACAAGCGGAATAACAAGTGGTTACCTCCATGGGCAATTATGGCGATGATTGTACTTGGATTTAATGAGTTGATGCTCCTTTTAAGGTAATTATATCCAAGGAGCTTTTAACTTGTGTTCTTTGATAGCTTTCATTTGAAATACTCCAATTTTACTACATCTATCTCTCCATTCTCCATTTCTTATACATTCTTAATCATGCATAATTTGGATTTTCTTGTGATCCTAAAACAGGAATCCTCTTTACCTCATGGTTTTATTTGTTACTTATCTACTTTGGAGAGCTTTATGGGTACAGATGGACATCCCAGGGGAGTTTCGGAATGGCACTGTGAGTAACATGTTTCCTTATATGTCTCTCTCTTTTCTCTATCCAAGGAAGAATCTTATGATATAGGGCTCCTATCTTGAGAGTTAAAAAGATGTTATCCCATTGAGTTTTTCTCCACTAAGTCTGTCCCCTCCCCCTCTCTTTTATTATCTTTTTTCTCATGACTAATATCTGCTTAATCCTATCTATTCCCTCTTTTTTCATGACTAATATACCCTTAAATCTCTATAATAGTAACTTTTTTCATTTCAAATCATAAAGAAGTTATAGCTTTCGATATACAAATCCAATAATTGGAATTTTTTTTCGAACATACTAAACGAGGTGCATGTTCGATATTAAAAAAAACACGCATTAAATTCATTTTCTTTGTGAACAAAGTAAATATTTACTAGGGTACATGCCTTTTAATTGAGTTTGTTTTCAGCTTCAATCTTTTTTCAATTACTGTTGTACATTATACCGATTGTAATATACCAAAAAGTACTCTTAAATATATGTTTTTGTCTTCAATAGATAGTACTTATTCCACTTCTTACGCGTGTATGTTGTTGTGTCTCGATACCCAATTTGTCGTAGGGAAACATTCATCAACCATGAACTTGGAGATATTCAAGATATAATGGTAATAATAACAAGCACAATAAAGATGCAATCAATAGAATAACAAGTACATCAAGATATACGTGGTTCACCAATTTGACTGCATACCATAGCAACTCGGTTCCACTATATATGAACAAGTTACAAGTATAATAGCGAATAATACCATAGATAAAACATACTCTTTACTCTCTTTTCCAAATCTCGTATACCCATTATATACGCACTCTCCACCTAAGTGAATTGAAGTTCTAAACCTAGATCCGTCTTAGTCATTCTTCCAAGCGTTTCTCAATTGTTTCTTATGTTCCCAATCCTGTGTAAACCACTCCCCATGTATACTGTTAAGAGACCATTCACATAATACATATTAAACCGCATCCATAATACACAAAATAATCACACTCCCCGGTTTTCCACCTTTGAGCACTACCGATGGGTAAGAGAGAATTCCTTATTTCTCACCCAAAACCCTCACCTTAGGAAAGCAAAACTTAGGGTTAGAAGACTATGAAAGTTTCTTAAACTTACGTAAAGAGAGTTATGACAGTTTAAGACAAAGTGGAGCTTAATCGAAGACTATGAAAACCTTTCAGAAGAAGCTAGTTGTGCACTGGGTACGACCTTTATGAGCTCTGTTGTAATATGGATGAGGTTACTCGGTATCAGTGATGGATCAGGTTTGGCAGGACCTGGGAGAGCTTTCATGCTCTATCGAACAACCTCGTTAGGGAACCTTTAAGGGAATTGATTTGGAGGATAGAGAGCAAGTCATCGTTAAGGCATGACTTAGCCATTTTAGATACACTGTATAAAACACCTAGCTTTGGCCAATTGAGCATTACTCGAGAAACCATGAGGTAGTAACCATTAGTTTACTCAGTTATCAACCGTAGATTTTTGGCCCCAAAAAGTATCTTTTCTTAAAAATCTGCGTGACGTTATACTATACATAACACATGTCAAATCAAACCTATCTCAGTACAGTGTTGAGTTCGTGAACAATTGGCCGTAAAGGCGCTGACACACTAGTCACTCGAGAATATCAATTGACATTAAATGCTAATGACATGTTAGGTATGGTAGTCTGACGCAACATATAATGCGCATGATGTTGCACGTGTGACATCTGAGTCTGTATATACCCCATTTATCCTTTGATAAACGATGGGACTTTTGAGAAAAGACCTCTTTGAGATATTTATTGCAAATCAGAGTTTTTACTTATCCATTAATACGCTTGTCCAAGTACCAAGAACTCAAGTATTTATTGAGCTTTAGTCATTATTCCTTCCATACTTTGGTGTTTACCTGCCTTGGCTGTATTTAGAGTGCTTTCTTCTCTTTCCTTCTAACTAACTTTCAAAAGGGGTTCATTCATCATCCAAACAGTTGTATTTATAACCATTCATTGTGATATATACTTGTTTATTCTATGTCATTAAGAGTACTTTTACTGTTTTATCACCATTAATACGAGTTATGCCTTAATTTATCTATAAACAACCTAGCAAAGAGAACTTCTCTCGTACAACCATAATACTAAGACTCTAACCGATGAGAATTACCCTATATGCCATATAAAAACGATCCACCATTGACTTCCTTGTACCAGATACATCAATCCCTAAATTGTTCCATACATTTCAAAAAGTTAAATTGTCTATGAAAATTGCTCGGGAAATATACATATCCCCTTGCAAATATAACCATTGAAACTTGCGATTATCAACTACTTTCTTGGTCATCTTTTGAAGCTGAACAAAATGTAGCTGCAACTAGTGGAATGTACAACCGACTACGAAGAGGGACCTTGGCCCAATCTCTTTTATAACAAGAATTCCTCTTACAATCGTCTGCTGGAAATGTTCACCCAGTCCATAGGTTGTAAACGAGAGCGTTAAACAAGCCTTTTATACTTCCCTATTTCCAATAAAGCATCGATATCAAACCAAATGACATCAACCGATAACACAAAACCCATACAACACCATGTGATAATGAACTATACATACAACTTAGAACATTTGTTCTTGAAATTCATAACTTGTTAAGATTGTGAGAATACCCCCAAAAGTTAGGCAAATACCAACACCTTTTTGAGATACTTCCGAGCCACCACCATCCTTGTTCAAGTACCGAACCAAAGAACGACTCATTTCCCTCCAATTCTAGCAATGCTCATTATCCTTGGAAGTAGAGTGGCTATGACTAAATCCCCGACCATCAATCTTCTTCGGGGTGAATAGATAATTTTTGTGATGCATTGGCTTACCAATAATGGTGCCACATTATGATATTTATTATTACCTAATAGAATTGACTAGAAGTACAAAATAAAAAATAAAAGAGAAGTCATAGAAAGAGCCAAGATAACTAAATCCCAAAACAGGTGTGCCTAATAATAAAATACGTAGCACTAATCTGATATCCAACACTCCCCCTCAAGCTGGAGCAAAGATATCCACCAATCCGAGCTTGCCAATAGATGAGTGAAGCAAAGATGGTCCAACCGCCTTAGTGAGACAATCTGCGGTATGAGCTGATGAAGGAACGAATGATGCCTGTAGATACTCTCCTCGAGAAATTGAATATCCACCTCAATGTATTTGGTTCTCTTATGAAGAACCGAATCGGATGACAACATAATAGCTGATTTGTTATCACACAACAAATTAGAAGGACCGTTCTCAGTAAAGCCTAGCACACCCAAAATCGATCGAAGCCACAAGAGCTCACATGTACCATGGGCCATAGCACGGTACTCTACTTCTACTGAAGAACGAGAAACAACTGCTTGCTTCTAACTTTTCCATGATATGTGATGAGAACCATAGAAAGTACATAATCCAGAAGTAGAACGCCTATCAGTCCTGCATTCCGCATAATTAGTATCAGTGAAGCAAGAGAGACCCCTTTGGTCTCCTAAAGAATAGAAGAGACCAAGACCTGGTGAGGACTTGAGGTACCTCAAGATATGATGAACAACATCAAGATGTGTGGTGCGAGGAGCATGCATGAACTGACTAACAATACTCACAGCAAAGGTCAAATCAGGAAAGGTGTTGGTCAGGTAGATGAGACGACCAACCAAACGCTGATACCTAGACGGATCAGAAAGTAAATCCCCAGACTCGGTCGTCAACTTCACATTCGGATCCATAGGAGTAGAAGCTGGATGACAAACAATCATCCTTGTATCCTGTAACAGATCAAGAGTATACTTCCTTTGTGACAAGGAAATCCCACGACGAGATCTCGCCAACTCAATCCCCCAAAAATATTGAAGAGGATCCAAGTCCTTAGAATAAAAAACTGCTCCAATGTCCTTCTTTACCTGGGCAATCCCCTCTAGATCATCACCGGTAATAATGATATCATCGACATAGACCAAAAAGATAATGCACTAGTGGTCGGGTTAATGTCGAATAAAGAAAGTATGATCGGACTGACATCTGGAGAATCCCATAAAGTAATCACCCCACTGAATAGGCTAAACCTAGCTTGGGGAGACTGTTCTAACCCATATAAAGATTTGCGAATACGAAAAACCTTGTCCATATACTCCCCCTTAGCCCGAAAATCGGGGGGAGGAGTCATATAGATAGTCTCAGTAAGATCTCCATGAAGAAAGGCATTCTTAATATCCAATTGATTTAACGGCCAAGAATGAGAGGCGGTAAGAGATATAAAGAGGCAAACATAAGTCATCTTAGCAATCGGGACAAAGGTAGCGCCGAAGTCTTTACCCGAAATTTGAGTAAAGCCTCGTGCCACAAGACGAGCCTTATATCGCTCAACGGAGCCATCAGCCAAATATTTAACACTAAACACCCATTTGTAACCAATAAGTTTCTCCCCCGGAGGAAGAGACACTAACTCCCAAGTACCATTGTTTTCCAAGGCATCCATCTCAGTTTTCATGGCAGCTACCCATTTCGAATTCTGGAAAGCCTCATGCAAGGACTGGGGAATAGACAACCCAAAAAGGCACGATAGGACTCTGAAAGACCTGCATAGAAAAGGTGCTCGAGAATAAAATGGTTAATACTACAAGAGTTAGCATAACGTGCAGAAAGGCGGCGATCACGAGTTGGATAACGGGCCTGAAAACCAGCAAGAGGTGGGGGAAAAACAGAAATAGGTGGAGTGGGGGGTGGGGAAGGAGGAGTAGAAACAATACCTGAGTCCGTAGGAGGAGGAGGCAGGGGTGGCCGAAGGCGACGAGAGTAGACCTGCAAAGGGGGTTCCTCAGGAAGAAAGGGAGAAACATCCAATAAAGGGATAGGACGGACCACCGGAGAAACCTCCTCAAGAGTGATACATACATCGAGAGAGAGGATCATAACATTTTTAAGCTTTAGACATGGTAGGATTGCCCACAAAAATACATTTAATGGCCTTATCATCAAGTTTGTGATGTGAGGGGCGCCGATTCTGAACATAGCACACACACCCCAAACCCCGGGGTAATATAGGAAAAAGGGGGGTAGTAGAAAAGATAGAGTGAATGGGTGTTTTGTTATTTAAAACTTTGCTTGGAGTGCGGTTAATAATAAATGTGGTAGTGTGAAGAGCAAGGTGTCAATAAGATTCAGGAACATGCATACCCCGTAAAAGGCACCGAAGCATTCCCATTAAGTGACGGTTCTTACGTTCCGCCACCCGTTTTGCTCTGGAGTGTAGGGGGAAGTAAGTTGGTGTAAAATGCCCTTTTGGTTAAGTTGTGAACCAAAAGCACCAGAAACATACTACTCCCCATTATCAGATCGAATGTTACGAACAGTGGTGTTAAATTGTGTTTTAATCATTTGGAGGAATATAACAAATAAAGGTAACACCTCATATTTATGTTTGAGTGTAAATATACCCACGTACATTTAGAGAAATCATCAATAAAAGTGTTATAGTACTTATGACCCGATAAAGCAGTGACAGGCGAGGGTCCCCAAACATCAGAGTGAATAAGATCAAACATACTAGGTGCATGACTCATATGGGAAATATAACTAATACGAATATGTTTAGATTACTCACAGGTCTCACATGTAAACCTCTTCTCTTTACAAGTTTAAGATAAAGAGGGGAAATTAAACATAATTACTGAAAATTGACATGTCCTAAACGGACATGCCACATATGCAAAGTTTGTAAGGAAACATCAAAAGCAATGGGCTCAGTGGAAGCAGAGGCACGGAGTCCAGAAACAAAAGTAGTAGGGGTAGGTGGATCCCAAAGTGGTATAGGCCATCGCGCTCATATCCCCTGTCAAAAATCCTCTGCGAACTCAGGTCCTGCAAATAGCAATGCGAGGATAAGAATATGACAGCACAATTAAGATCTTTACAGAGTTGACGAATAGAGATGAGATTAAAAGAGAGGTCAGGAACATGCAATACAGAAGATAAAGTGAGAGAGGGTGAGAGACGAATGTTTCCTTTGCTACAAATATGAGCAAGTGAACCATCCGCTAGACATATAGGGGTAGTGGGGGAAGTACAAAAAGATAGCTCACCAGTCATATGATGAGACGCTCCAGAATCTAAAGCCCAAGTAGGCTTAACACCCTTAACATGAAAAGCAGATGAGGTACCTAAAGCAATAGTGGCAGTGGGAGTAGAGTGCCCAAGAGAGCTCAATTGTGCTTGGAGAAGATCAATCTGACCCTGAAGATGACTGTCATCCTTGGGAGCACTAGGAGAAGAATAAGCGGAAGTCTCGGCAATGGCAGCAGTCCTGGGAGTGCCAGAGTGTTTGGCCTTAGCAAACTTCTGCCTCAACTCGGGATGAAGTTTGAAGCACCGGTCTCTGGAATGGCCAACAACTCCACAATGATATGTCAGTCGTCCGTCATGAGTACGGGAACCGGTATGAGCCGCAAACGCCATCTGATCAGTAGGAGGAGACTGAACCCGGGCAGCAGTCTGAGAGGTCTGAGATAACTGGAGATGATGCTCCTCTCCATCTACAATAACAAAGGCCTCTCGAAGGGGAGGCATAGGAGATGTGTTTATGATCCGAGTACAGAGAGCATCATACTCAGATTGTAAACCCATAACAAACTAATAAGTGTGCTGACAATCCAGACGCTGACTCAGGATAGAAACGGCCTCAGGTGGAAAGGCAGAGAGAGTCTCAAACTGGGCCAACTCCTCCTAACGGCATAATAGATATCCAAAGTAGTGAGAAACAAAGAGGTTGAACGATTCTTGTGAGGCATGAACGATTTCCTGATAAAGCTGGAATACTCGGGCATCATTACGAGCATGGGCATACATTTGATTAAGAGCCTTCCATAAGCCTGAAACAGACTCATAGAACATGAACATAGTATAAATGCGCTTCTCCATGGAATTGAACATCAACCCTAAAATCGTACAACGATCCATCTCCCATTGATTAAAAATGGTAACATCCTTAGCATCCGGTTGGGTTTCAGTGCCCAACAACCAACTAGTCTTTCCTTTTGACCCAATAAATAGACGAAGAGATCTAGACCACGAATTAAAATTCATTCCATTCAATAATACACTAGTCATCGGATGAGTAGGTGTATGTTGGGTAGAAATGACATCTTTTGGACCATTCAACTCAGCCATAACTTCAAAATATCCAAATATACCCCAACAAATAGACAAGAAAGGCCAAAAAATTGGCAATGGTGTAATTCAAAAAATTCAGCAGCAAAGAGGGGAATAAAACCGACACAAATTGGTAATGAGTGAATCAATCTAACTCATCAACATATAAGGGTATAAACCCACAAGAATCATCAATTAAAGGCAAATTAATAGCCTACTTCATGGGAATAAAACCCAACAGCAAGAGGAAATAAAAAACCCCAAAATTAACAAGAGGGTATAAACCCTAGATCAATGTTAACTTACCCAATCAAACAAAAATGAGTTTCCCTAAGTAGAGAAAGAAGCCCACTAGTGTGTAGAGGATAAACCCACGAATCCAACCAACAACTACAGCCTTAGGTCGGCCATATCTAGTAGAAGGGGCGCCGACCGGAGGGCGCCGGCCAGACCTAGTGAGGTCGCCGGCTTAGGGTTTGTCTGGTAGGATGAGTTTAGGGTTTGATTTAGCTCTTATACCAAGAATAATTTTAATTTTTGTGATGTATTGGCTTACCAATAATGTTGCGACATTATGGTATTTATTATTATCTAATAGAAGCGACTAGAAGTACAAGGTGAAAAATATAAGAGAAGTCATAGAAAGAGTCAACATAACTAAAACCCAAAACAGGTGGGCCTAATAATAAAATACGTAGCACTAATATGATATCCAACATGAATATCAAATGCTATTAATAGATTTTGCGAGTAACTTATCACACCGTTTCCAATTGTATTACATGCTAGCAATCACACCCTTCATTTTTCTCCCGTTTCCATTCTTCTATCAACCTAAAGTACACGAGCCATATTGAACAAGAATGACTTCCACTCAATCAACAAGAGTGAAGTTACCATTAAATCCCTTTACCTAAACTTGTGAAGCAATATCTCTTTGTCATGATTGAATGAACACACCCAAGAAATTCAAGCATTGGTTGACTCCAAAATCTCATTTCAGATATTTGACAAACACCTTGTGCACCACCTAGATCTCTGATACCGTTTTCTTGTTCCCTGATACTCGATTTTTCATGGAAACATTCATCAACAATGACACCGGATATTATCAAGATATAATGGTAATATTAAACAAAGCATACTAAAGATATACGTGGTTAACCAATTTGGAAATATCCATCGAGAGGACCAATTTCACTATATATGAACATGAACAAGTTACAAGTACAGTTTAGAATAATATCAATGACGAAGCACATACCGTTTACTCTCTAACCCAAATTCCGGATGATCATTGTATACCAATTCTCCACCCAATTGAATTAAAGTTATAAATCTAGATTCCTCTCAATCATGCTTCCAAGGGTTTCCCATGTATCCAGCCCGATGTATACCACTCCCCGTGTAACCTGGTGAGAAACCCCTCACACAATATACATTGACCACACCCAAAATACATGAATTACTTGTACTCACCCCTGTTCTACCTTTGAGCAATACCCATTGGTGAGAGGGAAAATCCCTCACCATTAACCTGAGAACCTCACCTTAGGAAATGTTTCTCAAGTGCTTTGAAGGCTCTCTCTTAAACCCTCAAAATGAGCATCCAAACTTAGGCTTAGAAACTTCTAAATTGATCCTTTTATAGGTGGAAGAAAACTTATGGTGAAATCTACACAAACCCTTCATTTAATCCAGCTGCACACGATTTGCTGCAGGGAACAAAATCCTTTGCTGGCTGCCAAAATGACCTTCGCTGCAGTGAAGGAAATCTTTGTTGCCCACCAACACAGATTTGCTGCTTTCGCTTCCCGTAAACTGTAAAAGTCTGGAATCCCACAAATCTCTATTCAAGACTGTAACGACTTAACCATCAGCGAAGCTGGCCTTGGGATTACATTTTGAGTCAAAAACTCAAATGTGTTTATTAATTGGCGGTCCACACTTTTGTTCAGCGAGACCCCGTTTGATGAGCCAGATAAAAAGGTAGGATCGGATATGAGTTATCCTATACAACTATATAAAATAATCCTGCCTCCTTGGTTTGATTGATTTATCCCGCAACAACTGAGTTTAATGTCGTGTTTCAAAAATTAATGCTGCTAATTCTATGATAGTTCAGTAAATTAGTCTTTAACTATAGATAATAATAAAATTAGTGTTTTCTTAAAACGTTTGACCCTCTTAGATGGATAGTACTCTCTGCAAGACATTTGGCTTAAGATGAATAAATATTTACAAATTTGTTTCTTACTAAAGAAATTAAGTATCCTTAAAGCACATCATTAAGCTTTCATAATTATTGATAATTGATAGCGATGGTATTCTTGTAATTTAGATACATCATTTCTGAAGATAAATTAAGAATCTGCAATTATAATACTAAAAAAGTAACGAAAGATGGGTAATCGTACTTAAATACTAAAAGAATTATGAAAAGTCATACGTAAAACTTGAATGACAATGGTCAAGTGTCGATAGATGCCGCCTGGTCCGGCATGTCAACCGGGTAACCCGGTGAGTGTCTAAATTAGTTTGGGCTAATAGTTGAATCATTCATATGCTTAACCCAATACTTGTTGTAATATTAAATAATCATACGAATTGATTAGCTAATGTTCATCTTGCTTATACTTTACGCTGCAACTACAATTGTAATAATTTTTAATTTAACTGATAATGTGACCTGTACAACAACTAGTGATCCGCTCCTTTTACCAAGTTATTGCCCTTGCTCTCAAGTGTGAATCTGTTTATGTTAAATACTGTTAGGTTTTTTCAAAAAAAATTTAGTGGCTATTCGTCACATTGCTCCTAATTAAGATTAATAATTAGTACACCTATTTTTGTGGTCCCTCGAATATTTTTTAATACATGTTTAGTTCAAGCTTTTTTATTTTGTTCCAAAAAGTCTCTCACCACATAAAAACACTCACCGGAGCTCCGTCAGTGTGGGGGTGGGGTGGGGGTGGTGCTAGTGTGGACCTTTAAAAATAAGAGAATATTGGTTAAATGAGTGATTGAGGGACTTTTTGGAAGAAAGTAAAAAGGCTTGAACTATGTGTATTAAAAAATGTTTGTGGGATTTTTTGGTAATTGATCCTTTTTAAAGCACCTCTTAGATATGTTTAATATTGTAATTACACCCCTTACTCTAAAGTCATTTTAACTTTAAAATATGAGTTGGTTCAACAAGAGGGGTGCTCAAGGAACAAAAAATGTGCCTTTGTTGACACCATATTAATTGGTAAATATGCCCTCTCTTAAATTATTATGAGGAGGTAATATTAACTCTAAATATATTTATTCAGATAAAAATAAAACACCCACACCCACACCCACACCCTAATGACCAATGATAAATGATATGTGTATTCATCCTTAATACTGTGTGTTTTGCAGGTAGCTGGACTTATTTCCATCTCATCAAAGTTTTTTCCTACTGTGCTGAACATCTTAAGGCGACTAGTTGAAGAGGCTCAAGGGCGTAGAACTCCCCAAGCTCAAAGACCCCCTCACTCTTTGGGCTTTCAGAGTTTTAGTAATCAAACACAGCACCCAAATTCGATATCAACTTGTATTGGGGATTCCTCTGTTTCATCAACTGAAAGTCATACTGATTCTACCGAATACAAAACTCCCCAGCTAACACGTAGGCAAGTTATTAATCACGAACACGCAGAATCTTGTGGATAAATGTAAGAATATTTCTTACTCGTCGTGTAAATTCAATAAGGTAGCATAGGATACAAGCTTCTTTTTCTTTTTTCAGGCAGGGTCAAGGTAATAATAATTGACACAAACATATTTCTGTATATTAAGTTATTTTATGTTTTAAAAAGTTGCATTGGGTTTTTAACTATTTCATTTATAATAAGCTTGAAACTGTTATGATTTTATTAATGCCATATTTTAAGTTATATTGTGAGTGAACGGTTCAAATGCATCAATTAAGAGGAATATTGGAGGAAGTCGAGATAGCTGAAACCAAAAGATAATACTAACAACATTGAAAGATATAACCCAATTAGATTTTTTTGAAATCAGATTACATGAAGTACCATATGCAGATTACATGAAGTGTTTAAATTATTCTATTTTGAAGTTATAGTGATGGAACTATTTTGAATGCTTAGACACAATAATATGTTGTTAACGGTGATTTTGTATACATCCAGATAATTTGTAAGTTCACCCACCCTAAAAATTGGAAAGTGGATTAGGGAATAAGTAAGTTTATCAACCTCTGACTTTCGTTACACCACTACTTTACCCTTAATATATAATAAATATCTGTCTTATGAAAAAACATGTTTGGTTCAATAAGTCCCGCCACAGAACAGTGGATTGGAACCAGAAAAATCAATAAACCGGAGCATAGGTTTGATTTTTTCTCGTATTAGTTTGGTTCCGGGTCCAAAAATTGTAGAACTGTTTTTTTGAGTTCGACTCCTAGTTCCAACACAAACTCAAACCAAATCGAGCCATAAACTCATCGAATCAAGAACCGAACCGGAACTGATTTGATACTAAAATGTTTTTTAAACTTCCTGCACACACACACACACACACACACACACACATATATATATATATATATATATGAAAGATGTTAAGTTTTCCTTTTAGTTTAAAGGTTATAAATTGATTTTGATTTTTGGATTACATTTATAATATTTGCTTAGAGTGTCCTTTTTAAGTTATATTTGAGAAAAAAATATTGTATATTTATTTTAATTACATTTTTGGAATTGAATACCGATCCAAACTAACGCAAGAACTATTAACTCGAATTGGTTTGGGTTTAGACAATATTGATTCGGTTTTAGTTCAAAAAATGTGAAATCGAGTTTTGATTATAGATTAATAATGGAACTCAATCAACTTGAATCGTGTGCACTCCTAGAAAACATGTAATGAATATTTACTAGTCATGTAACAAAGTTTTGCGTGAATAAATTGATTAATTTCTTAGTCAACTCTCTTTGTTTTTAGGGTAGTTGAACTAGCAAATTATTTGGATGAATCCACAATCACCATTTTTTAACGCTTGGGTCCTTGAGTTTAAATTTTAAGGTCATTTTTCTTATTTTGTCTTCTTGTGTCGAAACTTTAAAATTAGATCTCTCTCAAAATATAAGTCTGAATTACAAAAAAAATATATATTTGAACGCTCTCAACAAGTTTTATCAAAATATATCCATTAAGAATAGGTAATTATGAAGTCTTCAAATTTTCATTTTCACTCTGCTTTTGTGTTTTACAAACTTTAAAATTAAATATCGCTCAAAATACAACTTCGATTTACCCAATTTTCCCCTAAAAAGCTCTCGACAATATCTATGAAAAAATTCCTTGAAGCATAGGTAAATTTGAAAATTTGAAAACATAATTTTTACACACCTTGTTTTGTATTTGCCACGTGTGTTGATTATACCACTAAGTTCCCCCGACATTTAAAGTAATCGTGCCCATTAAGGTTCACCAATCCCCATATAGGGTGTTAGAATGTACTCAACTTTCCTTCAACTGGGAAAATTATGAAAATATATGAATTTTTATGAATATACATGCATTTTTTTCTATGAAAGTGGAATTTTTTTAAAATAAAAGTACATGCATTTTTTGTGTGCGCTTTGTTATTTTGTATTGAAAATTGAAGTGAAAGCACGTATATTTTGGGGGGAGAGAGAGAGAGTAGCATTTTTGAAGATTTTTTGCGATTTTTTTTCTAGAGGAGACGATGGGCGAAGATTAAAAATGGTTAATTAGGGGTCCTGATTCTGGAAATCGCGTTGGGGGCGAGTTTGTATGTGTGAGGTATGAGTGTTTTTTTTTGGGTGGCTTGGGTACCCCCTTTCAAGTGTTTGTAATTGCTCAGCTAAGAGTTCTTATTGCTGGACATGTGTCTATAAAACTCATATTTGAATTCTTTCTCTTGAATGATATCTGATGTTTATAAAAATATTAATTTTAAATTTTTCCACGAGAATTCCATTGACCAATGAGCTCTTACATTCATAATCTCATTGATTAATTTATTATGGTAAGACATACACCCCAATTAAGTTAAATTTTGGTGTAAAATTGAAGTGATGGATAACTAAAAGTGTCACGCCTTAACCATCCCTAAGTGGTCGTGGCATGATTCACTTACTAAGGTTCGCATAAATATGAATATCTAGTGCAAACTCACACTAGGCCGTGGACTAAACAATTTGTCTTGGCTATAAACCATCACTTAGCATGATACTTCATTCACCGTGCTTATTAGATTCCACAACCATGAAAGAAAATAACATAACCTCCTTATCAAATAGATAATTAAATTGTTCTAAAGTACATTATCACAATTACATAAAGTGTCCGCGACCTAAAACATGTTCACCCTTAATTCTAAAATATAACCAAAATATATATGAAACTACCTATTCATCCTCTAAGGCCTTTGCATCTAATCACCTTAAGGATTCGTGGTCTGTCAACTCCCCTCAGCCTCTAACCTCTTACCCGATACATCAGGAAGTTAAGTAATGATAACTCAAATGGCTCAGTAAGAGATATACTAACCTTCATGTTCAAAACCTGTCAAGATATTAAGAATTGTAACTATCCGATAGTCTTAATGATAATCCTCTATAAATGGCGATAAGTTGCAATACTAAATACTATAAACTAGTGAAAATGGCATCAAAAGTAAAGAGAGTGTAATTTTTACACCTCATAACTGATAAAATCGAAACCTCGTCTCAATGGCCATTTGTTGGCCTAGAAGGTGGATCTGCAAGGACTCCATCCTTTTTTAAGTCTTTTCAACCTCAATCAACCAACCATACGTTTTCCTCTACGATGTTTTAGGGAAGTAGGAGAACCCTCACTCAACATGATATTGTCCTAAGATCTTTGTCTCCTCAGCATATCTCAACCCTATTTCTTTCCCACTTCTAATATAGCCTTCTAGGGTTTGTCATTGTTACAACTCGAATTTCAAATATTTAGGGTGTCCAATCTGAAGTATCAGAAATTTTTTATTCAAACAATTTAAATATCATTCTTAGTAAGTCATATAAATGTTAATAATAAATAAAGATAATAAAGTCTAGATAAAACCATAAATCCTAATCATCATCCATAATAAACCAATGGTGAAAGAACCTCTACTATAAGTTTGGAATCTCCAATCTACCATGACCCATAAGATCCATAGTCTCACAACATCATCAGTCTCGATGTAATATAAAAATATTGAGATAACATAAAGATATTAGCCTACATCTCTAGATAAAGAAAAACATATGCAATAAACCCAAAAAATGCGCCAAAAGACTTCTACACTAGAGGTGAGCCACGAGGTCTTGGAATGTTAGATAAAAAAATGGGTTAGACTCAGAGCACGAAAAATCTCTATGCAACCCAAACCAACAACGTAAAACTCTCGCGGTTGTTTAATCCTAATTATCCTCACATATGACAAGTAATCCTACTAGTGTATTTCATAATACTAGTATATAATAATACATATCATGTTGCATCCCCGTATCCCGATTAACAATCCCACATAAATCTTGTTGCATCGGCGTACCCCTCCTTACGACGCCACATAAATTCCAACACCGCATATAGTCTACTCACACATAAAATCATCCATGCCAACTTAACGCCTAAATAAAATATCCACCACAACAACTAGTCCACTCACACATGAGACTAAACATGCAGACATGATGCCTATAAAAATACCGTCCCCACTGTCGGACCATGTAAGCATAAATAAGTTACCTCATGCCACACGTACCACCGTCTGCACACATAAAATAGTACTCCCATTCACGTATTAACATGCTAATTAAATTATCCCTAATTACCTAGTGTTCTCTTAATGTCAAGATTAAGTTTATCAAAACCTATAATTTAGAGTTCATTTTAAGCGCAATTCAAACAACTTATTTAACATTTCTAAATGGTTCCCATTATAGATTATGCTAATATTCAATTCTCTATATAGAGGGACAACTATTCTTAAAACAATGCTAACCAACTACCACTAAGATTGAAAGTAAAAATAATGGTTCAAATCACAAGGGGTATCAATGAGTTTATATCAAATTCCAATTTACAAAGGTTTCATGAAAAATTACTAACATATTCAATCTACATTTAACATGTTCCATATAACGATTTCCCAATATCAGCTGCAATAATCTCTTATTGCTAAATTTTCTACCAAATTCATGCCTTGGTGTAATCACAGTAACAAAATATATGCATGTTCATTATATTCAATTTCACTATTCTAAAAGAACAAAACTATATTTAAATCAATAACTTGCTCTATGAAGGTTCCAACAATTAAAGTTAATTTTTTCATCTACATATGAATATACAATATACTTCTCTTTTTCTAGATTTACTAGCCAGAATTAAATGAATTCTATATCAATTAACTTGAACAATTCTCATCTAACTGATTTACACAAGTTTTATTCATAAGAACGTTATATATTATCTATACTAAATTTCTCCAATTTTTTTATTAGTTCTAACATGAATTAAATGCAGATAGGAGGCCATGATTATCTCTAACATATTTTACGGGTTATTTAGTGTTTATTTGATTATTTATCAAATTATACTAAGGGGGAGGAGTAGAATATGACTTTCATCTATAAAGAATTTTTCCAAAACAAAGTGTCTAGAAAAATATTCAATATTTTAAACCACTTTGCCTCTTGAATGAATGTTGAATTCTTGATGAAAGTTCCAATTGAATTCTTAAATTTGATTACAAAATGCTTTTAATCTTTGAAATGATCTTATATTAGGGTCCGGTACTATGTTTTGGGGTTGAAAACAAGTGGGAGAAGTTCTAGAAATTTTTAGAGTTAAAACAAAATTAAAAATACTCTTGAAATCCCCTTTTTAAAGCAATGAGCTAGAAATCACCAACCAATAGCCTTCCGCAAATGGCCTCGTTTGGGCTACATATCGTGACTCTACCTCCATTAACTTTTTCTTTTCAATTCCTTCTCATTTCTAGTTATAAGACAACTCATTTGAGCATGTTTCTCTTCTTCTTTAATCCCTAACTTGCCCACATATTTCCCCCAAATATCCAAACTAGTCCTAGAGTTTTACTCTAAACTAGCACGTTATATTAAACACCAAATTCACTTGAATCCCAATTAATTTATATAATTCCAATTTCTTTCAACTTAATCAATTTAGAATTTCAATTTCAATTAATTTACACAACTGAATTATGAAAGTGTGAATAACTCGATGATATCTATCCAATTAAAAATAAATATTTTCATTTAATCCAAATTGGGGTAAAAGCAGGGTTCTAAAAAACGCGAGGCGTGATCGAGGCGTGGATGCCAAACCTTAAGCCTTAGAAGCCTAGGCGGGCCTTAGGCGTAAAAAGTCGTTTAGGCCTTTTTAATATATTTTAATATTTTTTAACCATAACAAGGCTATTAAAATATTAAAATTGTACTTATCATAAAAATATGTCTAAATATTTGTAAATTAAAATACTATTTGATTATTTTGAACGAGATAATGGTCCAATTAGTAAAAAGATTCTTTAAAAGGTGATATCGTTTTACTAAAGCATTATTGTTTTTCGAAAAAAGTGCGCCTTAAGGGTTATACCAAGAATAAGGCGTAAAAATCTTAAGGCGGGGGCGTTTCTCTCAAGCCTCAAGCCTAGGCGGGCCTAGGCGGGTTTTTTAGAACACTAAAAGTTAATCCTAACATATAATTGATAAAAATGTTATTGAAAAAATTGATTCTTTAGTTAATGTTGGTGTCTAAATTTGGTTTGCTGATTTGGATGAGTCTTAACTTAATTAAACCAATAATTATAAACCACAAATAAAGTAATAAAGAAGCAAATTAGAGAGAGATGAGAGACAAAGAAAGGGACATAATGATTTATATGGTTCATCCCAATGAGGTGCCTACATCCACGGGTACAATGTTAGTATGTATTAGGATTTGGTAAATGCCTCTTAGAAATTCTCTAATATTTTTCATACATTACACCAAAATAGGTGGATGGCCACAAATTCAAGCCATGACCAAGCCTCAGGATCACGGATCCGATCCATGAACAAAAAAGGCGTGATCAAAACCTCTGGTCACGAACCTTGTCCTTAACCAAAAGGAGCAATCACGGACCAGGGTGTGTGGTAGTATAAGGTATGCTGGTCGCAGACAAGGTCCGTGATCAAGCAGACACATACCAAATCCGTGACCCAATCGTGACCAACGAATCAATATGGTCACCGACTAAATACGTGACCCACTTTCACATATGCTTCAACATAATCACGGATCATAGACGTGACTCACTTTTACACATGCTTAACTTCGGTCATGGACCAAATCCACGACCATAGATTTATCATGAAAAAATATAAAACATGACCACGGTTCAAGTTTGTGACCATATTTAAATGAAAAACAATACGGGTTATTTTGGGTCCTATTCTCAAACCCAGAGTCCCGCAACTACGCATTTTGTTACTACGAGTTATGTTGGTCACGTATCAGGTGTTCGTGCTCCTTCCGGGGCTGTTTGGGGTTCTTTTAGGATTTTAGCGCACTAGTTGCACGTTTTCAAGCCTAAGTGTGCCTATTTTCAAATTTGGGTCATATTCTCAAACCGGGCGTCTAGCATCTACTCGATCGGTTGCTATGAGTTACGTTGTTCACGTGTGAGGTGTTTGTTCCACTTGTGGGGCCGTTTGGGGGCTATTCGAGCTATAAGCACACTAGTGGCACATTTTCAAGCCTAAGTGTGCCTATTTTAAAATTCGGGCCCCATTCTCAAACTAAGAGTCTCTCGACTATGAGGTTAGTTGCTACGAGTTACGTCGGTAATGTGTCAGGTGTTTGTGCTCCTTGCGCGGTCGTTTGAGGATTGTTCGGGGTTTTGACACACTAGCGAGACATTTTCAAGCCTAAGTGTGCCCATTTTCAAATTTGGGTCCTATTCTCAAACTGAGAGTCCCATGACTATGCGGTCGGTTGCTACGAGTTACGTTGGTCACATGTGACGTGTTCGTGCCCCTCGCGAGGCCGTTTGGGGGCTGTTCGGAGTTTTGGCGCACTAGCAGCACGTTTTCAAGCCTTAGTGTGCGTACTTTCAAATTCCGGTCCTATTCTTAAACCGGGAGTCCCATGACTATACGATCAGTTGCTACGAGTTATGTTGGTCATATGCGAGGTGTTCGTCTCCTTGCGAGGCCATTTGGGGGATGTTTGGACAATTTTGCTGTCATATTTCCTGCGGGTAAATAGTAGAGTTTAGATCATAATATATAAAAGACATATAATCAAAGAATAATAATTCGGTAGATACTCACTCTCTCCAATCTTCGACTTTATCTTACGATTCGAAGACATTACGAGATGCTTTCTTGTATTATAGATTTGTGCGTTTCACCTCTTTAGGGTTCCCAAAAGGAAATTCATCCTCAAATCCACGATCACTCGTTTTCCATGAGGATTGAACCTCCTCACCTCTTGTTCAGGCATATGTTTCCAAGCGTCTAACGATGATTCCACAAAAAACATATTCTTCAACAATTGACCCTCTAATATACAGTGTATTCTTTATGTAATCTTTGAAGATTTTCATCAAGCGCTCAAAAGGATACATCCAACAATACCTAATGGGACCACATAACAAAGCCTCATCGCGTAAATGCATAAGCAGGTGGATGCTGGCATCGAGGAACGACGGAGGAAAGTTTCTCTCTAATACACAAACTGCCTTAGCTAAAGTTGATTTCACAGCTTTAATGTGCTTTTTGTTTACCACTTTTGCACAACGCAGGGTAAAATACAAACTGATTTGCATAATTTTCAGACGGAGATATTTGTGTTCAGAGAAGTAATTCCTAAATAGCAGAGGAATTAATTGGATGATTACATGTCAATCATGAGACTTGCATTGTTTTACGTCATTTTTTGGTAGCTTACTATCCTACATAAATTACCAGAATAACCAGTCGGAGTCTTCAAGTAGAACAACGAGTCTAAGAGGATCTTGTTCTCACTAGTAGTCAAAGTGAAATCAACCATGAGAATATAAGTTCCTCCTATTGTAGGATCATTTTTTAACCACAATTTCTTCTTTTTTTTCATATCATGTTGATCATAGTGGGTGTAATACCCCGCATTTTTTATTGATTTGAAATTGAAAAAAAAATAAACTATGCCAGTATATATATTTGAAATGTTTGGAAAATGAAACTATGTCAGTATATATATTCAAAATGTTTGGAAATAAAAAATTAAAATAAATTCATTGAGATACGAATGTGCGACTTAAATATTAGAAACGAATTAACGCGTAAAATGATCGAGAGGGTTAAATTTGGTGCAATGACATTTTTGTAAATAAACTAACCCTAGGTATAAATAGAAAAAAAGAGAAGAAGTCTTCATTATTTCATTTCACAAAAAGGGGTTAGGGTTTGGTAGAGAGAGAAATTAAGAAGAGAAGAAAGCTAAGAGGATTTCAAGAGGATTTCAATTTCTCCATACAATCCAAGGCAAGTTAATAACCTATATGTGTATATTATGTATCTATAATGAAATTTCACATGAACATATATTTGGATCCCTAAATTAATATGAAATTGATGTTAAAAATGATATGCAATGTATTAGGATCATCATCCATGTAGATTCAAATGCAATAACATCATTATAGGGATTGAGATGTAGAACAACCTTTTGAATTCTAGAAATCTATGAAATTAAGTAAATCGTCATATTAAAAACTATTTTGAGCTATTTCGGTTTCGAAAATGGATGTTTCGTCCGCGCTGCCCAGTAGAAAATCATATTCTGAACGACTTTGTAGTTTTAAGTTTTTCCAAAAGCGGATCGAAAAACCCTCAAATCGGCGTTTTAAAATTCAGCGCAGAAAGTTGTCGTGAACAGGTCCGAACTGTATATGTTAGTTTCGGGTCTGTTTTAAGCAGGCTATGGTAGCGTGCTCGCATTTCCTTATATAAAATCACCTTCCGAACAACTTTGTAGTTTTAAGTTTTTCCAAAAACGGATCGAAAAAGCCTCAAATCGGCGTTTTAAAATTCTGCGCAGAAAGTTGTCGACAACAGGGGTGAATATTATATGTTAGTTTCGAGTCTGTTTTATGAAGGCGATGGTAATGTGCCCACGCATCCTAATAGAAAATCACGTTCCGAATAACTTTGTAGTTTTAAGTTTTTCCAAAAACGTATCGAAAGAGCCTCGAATCTGCATTTTAAATTTTGGGCAGCATTTTGTTGAAATAAGAGTGATAATGTTTTTCATGTTGTTAGTAAGATAATTGTGGTGTTGTGTCTAATATCCTAACTTGATCACATACTTATGGTTATTAGGGATATATAACCTTGAAATGATTTGATATTGAATTAGTAAATTAATGATGTAAATTATGTTATATTATAAATAATAACTATTGTATAACTCGAGTAAGAGACTTGACACGATTGTATATATACATAAGCGTGGAATTGTTTTACATGTATATTGTTGAGTATACACTAGACTAGTCCTCCGGTCGACATAGGCACATGTTGAATGCGATTTTTTTGTGATTGATCCGATTAGGTTCCGCTCGAGTGTCGTGCCGAAGATAAACCACCGGAACGGGACATATGGTTGTAATGCGGGTCAGATAGAAAGACCTCGAAACGCCATGTGATTTAGGACATAGTATGATTGTCCTTGCCACGTAATATTGGAGAATATTCGTGTGTAGGCCTAGTGTTACGACTGGTTCCCCCGAGTAACGATAGTGACCCGATATGACTTGTTGTGTGAGATATTATGCTTGTGTCTTAAAGTAATATTCCGAATCGATGCATTTGATATTATACTTGAAGGAAATATTTTGATACATTAAATAATGAAAAGAGATTAATAATGATTAATCATGATACGATATGAGACTACACGTTACTCGAGTTTGGGTTGGGTAGTCACGACATATGAGCATTGGTTGGGTAATTGAACAACTTAATTACTGGAGACGAGTAATGACTAGTGTGCTTTCATTATAAGTACATCTTATAATCTTATAGCTTGTTTTCTTGCTTTGACGCCCGTCTATCTTTCTTCTTGCTCCTCTCCTATATATATATAATATATGACAGGTCCTCGTCCCGCTGGACAATAGACTACGGAGCCTGATGAGATCATATCAATCTTAGGATTCCTGTAGCCGTGGAGTTATTCTATTTTAATTTATGCCGTTCGTTTCCCTTTTCTTAAGGGTGGTATAAGAGATTAATATCACTTTGTTTATACTTGGGATTTGAGAGAATTGTTGTATTACTCTTTCCCATTTTGTGTTGGGCCACATGTATTGGTATTTTATATTTTCAGTTTGAGATTACTGATGGATTATTACAGTTAATAGTTATGAGTTGGTTTCACTTGTTATAGCTGTTATAATGTGATGTGGTTACACGTATGAGAGTGTACATGTTTATTTTAATGCGTTTATTTAAATTTTATTTCTAATGCCAACATATTGAAGCTCCGCTTTAATTTAATTGGGCGTAGCTAACCGAATTAGATATAAAAAGCAGGGTTGTCATAGTTGGTATCAAAGCACTGTTTTAGAGCCTTTAGGGATCTGAGGGCGTTCGTTATGTTTTCCGCGCATCGTTTCCTTGATACGTAAAGCCTTACGATTAGTTATTGTATTCGATGACCTTGAAGATCTTTGTAATACCCCGCATTTTTGATTGAATTGAAATTGAAAAGAAAAAAAAAACTATGTCAGTATATATATTCGAAATGTTTGGAAATAAAACTATGTCAGTATATATATTCGAAATGTTTGAAAATGAAAAGTTTAAATGAATTCATTGAGATACTAATGTGCGACTTAAATATTAGAAGCGAATTAACGCGTAAAAGAATCGAGAGGGTTAACTTCGGGGCAATGGCCTTTTTGTAAATAAACTAACCCTATGTATAAATAGAAAAGAAGAGAAGAAGTCTTCATTTTTTCATTTCATAAAAGGGGGCTAGGTTGGTAGAGAGAGAGAGAGTAAGAAGAAGAAGAACGAAGAAGAAGGTTGTCATCTTCTTCATCAACATCTCCATACAATCTAATCAAGTTAATAACCTATATGTGTATATTATGTATCTATAATGAAATTTCACATGAACATGTATTTAGATCCCTGAATTAATATGATATTGATGTTAAAAATGATATGCCATGTATTAGGATCACCCTCCATATAGATTCAAATCGAATAACATCATTATAGGGATTGAATTGTTGAACAACTTCTTGAATTTGAGAAATCTATGAAATTAAGTAAATCGTCATATTAAAAATTGTTTTGAGATGTTTTAATTCCGAAAATGGATGTTTCGTCCACGCTACCAGGTAAAAAATCACATTCTGGACAACTTTGTAGTTTGAAGTTTTTTCAAAAACGAATCGGAAAATTCTCGAATATGCGTTTTAAAATTCTGCGCAGAAAGTTATCGTGAACAGGTCCGAACTGTATATGTTAGTTTCGGGTCTGTTTTAAGTAGGCTACGGTAGCGTACTCGCGTTTACTTGTATAAAATCACGTTCCGAACAACTTTTTAGTTTTAAGTTTTTCCAAAAATGGATCGAAAAAACCTCAAATCGGCGTTTTAAAATTCTGAGCAGAAAGTTGTCGAAAACAGGGGCAAATATTATATGTTAGTTTCGGGTCTGTTTTAAGCCGGCTATGGTAGCGTGCAGGCGTCTCCTTGTATAAAATCATGTTCTGAACAACTTTGTAGTTTTAAGTTTTTCCAAAAACGGATCGAAAGATCCTCGAATCTGTATTTTAAATTCTGGATAGCATGTTGTTGAAATAAGAGTGATAATATTTTTCATGTTGTTAGTAAGATAATTGTGGTGTTGTGCCTAATATCCTAACTTGATCACATACTTATGGTTATTAGGGATATATAACCTTGAAATGATTTGATGTTGAATTAGTAAATTAATGATGTAAATTATGTTATATTATAAATAATGACAATTGTATAACTCGAGTAAGAGACTTGACACGATTGTATATATACATAAGCGTGAAATTGTTTTACATTTATATTGTCGAGTATACACTAGACTAGTCCTCCGATCGACGTAGGCACATGTTGAATGCGATTTTTTATGATTGATCCGATTAGGTTCCGCTCGAGTGCCATGTCGGAGATAAACCACCGGGACCGAACACATGGTTGTAATGCGGGTCAGATAGAAAGACTTGAAACGCCATGTGATTTAGGACTTAGTACGATTGCCCTTGCCACGTAATATTGGGGAGTATTCGTGTGTAGGCCTAGTGTTACGACTTGTTCCCCTGGGTAACGATAGTGACCCGATATGACTTGTTATGTGAGATATTATGCTTGTGTCTTAAAATAATATCCCAAATCGATGCATTGGATATTATACTTGAAGGAAATATTTTGATACGTTAAATACTGAAATGAGATTAATAATGATTAATCATGATACGATATGAGACTACCCGTTACTCGAGTTTGGGTTGGGTAGTCACGACATAGGAATATTGGTTGGGTAATTGAACAACTTAATTACTGAAGACGAGTAATGACTAGTGTGCTTTCATTATAAGTACATCTTATAATCTTATAGCTTATTTTCTTGCTTTGACGTTCGTCTATCTTGCTTCTTGCTCCTCTCTTATATATATAATATATGACAGGTCCTCGTCCCGATGAACAATAGACTATGGAGCTTGATGAGATCATATCAATCTTAGGATTCATGTAGCTGTGGAGTTATTCTATTTTAATTTATGTCCCTTGTTTCCTTTTTCTTGAGGGTGGTTTCGGAGATTAATATCACGTTGTTTATACTTGGTATTTGAGAGAATTATTGTATAATTCTTTCCCGCTTTGTTTTGTGCTGCATGTATTGGCATGTTATATTTTCAGTTTGAGATTACTAATGGATTATTGCAGTTAATAGTTATGAGTTGGTTTCACTTGTTATAGTTGTTATTATATAATTTGGTTACACATATGAGAGTGTACATGTTTACTTTACTGCATTTATTTAAATTTTGTTTCTAATGTCAACATATTGACGCTCCGCGTTAATTTAATATTTAATTGGGCGTAGCTAACTGAATTAGATATAAAAAGCAGGGTTGTCACAGTTGGTATCAAAGCACGGTTTTAGAGCCTTTAGGGATCTACGGGCGTCCGTTACGTTTTTCGTGCATCATTTCCTTGATACGTAGAGCCTTACGATTATGTATTGTATTCGATGACTTGGAAGATCTTCACGCTACGATTTTGACGGGCGATTCGGAGCTAGCCTTGTGTATAGGGAGGGTTCCTTGTTTGTATTTCATTCGTGAGACGTCCCATGCATGAGGTGAATCTTCGATCGACCACAGGATAGTACGCGTGAGGTCTGTGTGTGTGTACTTGTTGTAATTATGACTAGTTCTCCACTCGAATAAAAAAAATTTAGGATACGTGTTCACTTGCTATCTTTTAAGATAGTGATTTGATGAGACGTGGACTCTGGGAGGGTAAAGGGTCCAAGAATTTTAAGAGATCGCAATTCTCGTGCAACTATCGTAGTTTCATCGCCCACCAGTAGGCGAGAAAACCGATGTTGAACTTAATGATTGAGTTAACTTTTGGTGCTTTGGGGGGAGGAAACACAAGTATATTTATTGTGTATTATCAACTTTGAATATCGTCTCTCTTATGGCTGTAAAGAAGTTGGTATAAGTTATAGCCCACCTTGTAGTACCACTGAGTTATTGGTACCACTTGCGTGTGTAGTTGTCTGAAATTGTTTCCAATGTGGAAGGGTAGAGCTTTAGATATGGCACACCTCAAAATGATGTGGTCCAGTTGTTGTTGTGACATTTTCCTGAGAAGAAGTTATCGCGCTCCACCCGTAATGGATAGACTGTTGAGGCATTCGATGACATATTAATCAGTGAATGGTTAATGAAGTAAGTCTTGTGATAATAAGAGTATATTATTACTCATGAACATGTAAAGGAAGGGTTGTGATTTGAGAGAAGACTACTCCAAATCGGTGTATATCCCACACCATCAAAGGATGACCTGAGGGGTCTAATTTTGGTGTACGCAAGAGTGTTATCATACTTGTGAAAAGCACGAACTAGATTCATCCGTTTGATAATGTTAAATGGGAAATTAATGAGTCTGAATCTGGAATGGATAAGTGATTATCCTTGAAATATTGTGTTGGTATCAGGGAAGTTTGGTAGGCGTGTAAACCTACACGTTGTCCACATAAGCGATAGATGTCGCATTGGGGGTGGCATAGTGGTTTTTAGTGTTTTGATTGTATAAAATCCGTAATGGAATCAACTTAAGGACGATTAAGTGTGTGTTCGGTCATGCACAAGATATATTAGTGAGTTGGGTACTCACTTGTTCAGAGTGGAATGTTTCGACGAGTTATCCCAAACAAGTTCGTGAGAATGTATCAGTAATGTTACGATATCTTGGCGATAGACACTAGGGATGAGGAAGTCCGTGTCGCAAGGTCATATGAGGATTGGCATTAGAGAAGTCCAGAATTTTTTTTAGGTAGTTTTCTTTTCGTATTTGGCAATGAATGGAGTTCAGTGTCTTCGTAAATCCCTAGATTAGAATTGGTGTTCGATAAGATGTGGTTATCTTGCTTTGTAGCACCGGTATATTTGTTAAAAGCTGTCGAGAGAGGAACGTGAAAATGGGTGTGCTAATGGATGGACTTGAGCAGGAGTTACCAGTTGTGACCCTACGATGAGTAGCGAATCTCTAAGGGACGAGTTGTCGAGTGAGAACATCAAGAAGGAGTGTTCAATAGGCATTTCATTTTATATGAGTGTGATCGCTTGAGTTGGTGATATATCCATGATTTAGGTTTTATGTTATCACCCGGTGATTGGGGGTACTAATTTGTTGCACCTTGATAATGGTGGTGCTTGATTTTGAATCCATCAGATATGGGAATGTGGCTATATTGTAGCCCTCGTTATGTATTAATGTGAATTAGTGCACGAGTGAGTAGTTAGTGACATGATGTTTACGTAGATCGTGTGTGATTAAAGACACGTTGCGAAATCAAGTGTAAGATGTTTGATTTTGGTGATGTCTAGACTAGTGAATAGTCATAGAATGGTCTTGATGGTCTTTTGATAATGGTAGAGTCGTGTGTAGCTCGGTCAGTTTTTGGTTGACTGATGATAGTGTTACCAACTGAGTGTTGCCATTAATGGCAAGGATTGAGGCATTTTTGGGATTCTAAATGTCAGACCATTCATTGAAATGGTTGTCATAACCTCCACTGTAGGGGACAACAAGAGAGTGTTTCGACCGTTGTTGAGAAGTTTTGTAAGGAGGGTGTGTACTCTGGGGCAAACACCCGCGAATGGGTTCGTAAGATATTTAATTTTTACTTCAGTTATGTATGGATTACTGTTAATTATGGTCACGGTACATGAAGGTACCCGCTACCTTATATTTACAACCTTTGACATGTTGGTTAGCACACCGTTCTTCATAAAGATCAGGTAGCGTTGGTGTGCTGGAAGATGAGTATTTGGATGGTGAGTGTGCCAAATCCTATATTCTGATTTGGTAGGATAAGTGGGAATTTTTGGTCTTACCTTGTTTCTTGGAAAATGTACAAGCCTTATTCGTGGTTTGAAGAACCAATTTCATTTCATGTTCGGTGAGAAAATTCTAATATACTTACAGTCCAAGGAAAATCCTATCGGATAAGTTGAATTCCTATGCGTGTTTTTAACAAAAGAGCGGTATGTCAAATCTAGCGAGGGTCTATAACCTTGGGTTAAAGCTACCAAACCGTGAGAAGTGGGGGTGTGCAAGGGGAATATTGCATCTTGGGTTAGTTCGAAACCTTTGTGTGAGGGATCGTTGACCGTCGAGAATGAAACTTTATCGGTGTTGTCTTGTTCAAGAGAGTATGAACCTTGTTGATATTATTTACATAAGTCTAGACTTGGAAAGATGGAACAATATTCGCACGTGCGTAGAAGTTGTATGCTTATGCACATGTGCAACCTTAGTGGATCATAAGGGTTGCCATATCGGTTAACTCACCATCAATATAAGTGCAAGTCAAGTGTTATTGACAACTCGGAGTAATGTTGGCTTTTGAGCTTTCAGTACCATCTGTTAGTCGATTCTGAGTTGAGTATCGAGGCATGATTGATGAATAGTGACATCTTTATTGAATAGGGGAAGTTGGATTAATTATTGTGTGATGAATCGTTGAGTCCAAAGACAAGTGGTTTTTGGAGTTAGATGATTCTTATATCACTAGTGGTCTTGAGTTGACAAATTCCTTATCTCGATAAGCTGACAGTAGTGTATCGGAGGGGTTTCTTGTTTGGATTTTGCTTGCGAGACACTCCACGCATGAAACTTAGAGAGTCGGGACTTGGGGGTATTGATTTATGGATCATCTTAGTAGTTCAGTTATGTTAGACTTCATGGTGAGCGTTCGGTTGTACAGTTAGAAATGGGAAAGTATCTCCATGGATTTCATTATTGGGTCTCCAAGATCGCAGCGCGATCATGATTTTATTTGGGTCATTGTCGACATACTGACAAAGGTGGATCATTTCCTTCCATTGAGGACGGATTATATGGCAGCGTAGTACGCCACAGTGTTTATTAATGAGATTTTGAAGTTTCATGGGGTATCGTGTGATATCGTGTCCGACCGTGGCAGTGTCTTCATCTCTCACTTTTGGGGCGATCTTCAGGAGGCGATGGGAGTTCAGTTGAGTTTGAGTACTGCGTTCCACCCTCAGTTTGATGGTCAGACGGAGCGGGTAAACAAAATTTTGGAGGGCAAGTTACAAGTTTGTGTGTTGGACTTCAAAGGTGGTTGGGTTACACATTTTACACTGGGGGATTTCACATACAATAATAATTATTAGCAAACTATTGGCATTGAACCATGCGAGGCTTTTTACGGAAGGCCTTATCGATCCCCTACTTATTGGTTGGAGTTCGGAGAGTACCGGATGCTGGGTCTGAATATTGTTAGGGAGACCTCAGAGAAGGTTGACTTGATTTGTGCACGAATGAAGACCGTGCAAGATCGTCAAAAGACTTATGTTAACATAAGGCAGAGGAAGTTAGAGTTCGTTGTTGGGGACCAAGTGCTGTTGAGGGTCTCACCCATAAGAGGCGTTGTTCATTTTGGTGCCAAAAGGAAGCTTTCAACGCGATACGTGGGTTCGTTTATAGTGTTGGGTAGGGTGGGATCAGTTGCCTACCGTTTAGCCTTACCCTACCAGCTCCAGCGGGTACACGATATTTTTTTATGTATCCATATTGAGGAAGTTCTTTTGTCCCGAGGACTCACACCTACACATAGAGTTAGATAGGGTTGAGCTGCAGCCCAATGGTAGCTATGAGGAGAGGCCGGTCAGAATTCGAGATCGTCGTGAGCAACAGTTGAGGTCAAAAGTTATTCCTCTTGTTCGTGTTATGTGGAGTAATCATGATGAGTCTGAGGCCACTTAGGAGAGAAATGATGACTTGCGAATTAGTCACCCATATCTCTTCATGGAAGGTACGTGCGAAACTACCTTACTTGACTTGAATTGATTTGTTTTAATTTGGATTTCGAGGACGAAATCCCGTTCGTGGAGGGAGAGAATGTAATACCCCTCATTTTTGATTGAATTGAAATTGAAAAGAAAAAAAAAACATGTCAGTATATATATTCGAAATGTGTGGAAATAAAACTATGTCAGTATATATATTCGATATGTTTGGAAATGAAAAGTTTAAATGAATTCATTGAGATACGAATGTGCGACTTAAATATTAGAAGCGAATTAACGCGTAAAAGAATCGAGAGGGTTAAATTTGGGGCAATGGCATTTTTGTAAATAAACTAACCCTATGTACAATTAGAAAAGAAGAGAAGAAGTATTCATTTTTTCATTTCATAAAAGGGGGCTAGGGTTTGGTAGAGAGAGAGAGAGAGAGTAAGAAGAAGAAAGAATAAGAAGGTTGGCATCTTCTTCATCAACATCTCTATACAATCTAAGGCAAGTTAATAACCTATATGTGTATATTATGTATCTATAATGAAATTTCACATGAACATGTATTTGGATCCCTAAATTAATATGATATTGATGTTAAAAATGATATGCAATGTATTAGGATCACCCTCCATATAGATTCAAATGCAATAACATCATTATAGGGATTGAATTGTTGAACAACTTCTTGAATTTGAGAAATCTATGAAATTAAGTAAATCGTCATATTAAAAACTATTTTGAGATGTTTTTATTGTGAAAATAGATGTTTCGTCCACGTTTCCCGGTAGAAAATCATATTCTGGACAACTTTGTAGTTTTAAGTTTTTTAAAAAACGGATCGAAAAATTCTCGAATATGCGTTTTAAAATTCTGCGTAGAAAGTTATCGTGAACAGGTCCGAACTGTATATGTTAGTTTTGGGTCTGTTTTAAGAAGGATACAGTAGTGTGCTCATGTGTCCTTGTAGAAACTCACGTTCCGAACAACTTTGTAGTTTTAAATTTTTCCAAAAACGGATCGGAAAAGCCTCAAATCGGCGTTTTAAAATTCTGGGCAGAAAGTTGTCGAAAATACGGGAGAATATTATATCTTAGTTTCGGGTCTATTTTATGCCGTCTATGGTAGCGTGCTCGCATGTCCATGTAGAAAATCATCTTCCGAACGACTTTGTAGTTTTAAGTTTTTCCAAAAATGGATCGAAAAAGCCTTAAATCGGCGTTTTAAAATTCTGGGCAGAAAGTTGTCGAAAAGAGGGGAGAATATTATATGTTATTTTCGGGTCTGTTTTAGGCCAGCTATGGTAGCGTGCAGGGGTGTCCTTGTAGAAAATCATGTTCTGAACAACTTTGTAGTTTTAAGTTTTTCCAAAAACGGATCGGAAGAGCCTCGAATCTGTATTTTAAATTCTGGATAGCATGTTGTTGAAATAAGAGTGATAATATTTTTCATGTTGTTAGTAAGATAATTGTGGTGTTGTGCCTGATATCCTAACTTGATCACATACTTATGGTTATTAGAGATATATAACCTTGAAAAGATTTGATGTTGAATTAGTAAATTAATGATGTAAATTATGTTATATTATAAATAATGACTATTGTATAACTCGAGTAAGAGACTTGACACGATTGTATATATACATAAGCGTGAAATTGTTTTACATGTATATTGTCGAGTATACACTAGACTAGTCCTCCGGTCGACGTAGGCACATGTTGAATGCGATTTTTTATGATTGATCCGGTTAGGTTCCGCTCGAGTGCCGTGTCGGAGATAAACCACCGGAACCGGACACATAGTTGTAATGCGGGTCGGATAGAAAGACCTTGAAACGCCATGTGATTTAGGACTTAGTACAATTTCCCTTGCCACGTAATATTGGGGAGTATTTGTGTGTAGGCCTAGTGTTACGACTTGTTCCCCTGGGTAACGATAGTGACCCGATATGACTTGTTGTGTGAGATATTATGCTTGTGTCTTAAAATAATATCCCGAATCGATGCATTGGATATTATACTTGAAGGAAATATTTTGATACGTTAAATACTGAAATAAGATTAATAATGATTAATCATGATACGATATGAGACTACACGTTACTCGAGTGTGGGTTGGGTAGTCATGACATAGGAACATTGGTTGGGTAATTGAACAACTTAATTAATGGAGACGAGTAATGACTAGTGTGCTTTCATTATAAGTACATCTTATAATCTTATAGCTTATTTTCTTGCTTTGACGTTCGTCTATCTTGCTTCTTGCTCCTCTCCTATATATATAATATATGACAGGTCCTCGTCCCGATGGACAATAAACTATGGAGCTTGATGAGATCATACCAATCTTAGGATTCCTGTAGCTGTGGAGTTATTCTATTTTAATTTATGTCGCTTGTTTCTTTTTCTTGAGGGTGGTATCGGATATTAATATCACGTTGTTTATACTTGGTATTTGAGAGAATTGTTGTATTATTCTTTCCCGCTTTATGTTGGGCCGCATGTATTGTCATTTTATATTTTCAATTTGAGATTACTGATGGATTATTGCAGTTAATAGTTATGAGTTGGTTTCACTTGTTACAGTTGTTATTATATAATTTGGTTACCCATATGAGAGTGTACATGTTTACTTTACTGTATTTATTTAAATTTTGTTTCTATTGTCAACATATTGACGCTCCGCTTTAATTTAATATTTAATTGGGCGTAGCTAACTGAATTAGATATAAAAAGCATTATTGTCACAATCTTCACGCTATGATTTTGACGGGTGATTCAGAGCTAGCCTTGTGTATAGGGAGGGTTCCTTGTTTGGATTTCATTCGTGAGACGTCCCACGCATGAGGTGAATCTCCAATCGACCATGGGACAGTACGCGTGAGGTCTGTGTGTGAGTACTTGTTGTAATTATGACTAGTGCTCCACTGGAATAATTTTTTTTAGGATACGTGTTCACTTACTATTTTTTAAGATGATGATTTTATGAGACGTGGACTCTGGGAGGGCATAGGGTCCATGCATTTTACGAGACCGTGATTCATGTGCAACAATCGTAGTTTCATCTCCCACCAATTGGCGAGAAAACCGATGTTGAACTCAATGATTGCGTTGACGTATGGTGCTTTAGGGGGAGGAAACACCCGTATATTTGTTGTGTATTATCAACTTTGAATATCTTAGCTCTTATGGCTGTAAAGAAGTTGGTATAAGTTATAGCCCACCCTGTAGTACCACTGAGTTGTTGGGACCACTTGCGCGTGTAGTTGTCTGAAGTTGTTTCCAATATGGAAAGGTAGAGCTTTAGATATGCCACACCTAAAAATGATGTGGTCCAGTTGTTGTTGTGACACTTTCCTGAGAAGAAATTATCACACTCCACCCATAATGAAGAGACTGTTGAGGCATTCGATGATGTATTAATTAGTGAATGGTTAACGAAGTAAGTCTTGTGATAATAAGAGTATATTATTACTCATGAACATGTAAAGGAAGGTTTGTGATTTGAGAGAGGACTACTCCAAAACGGTGTATGTCCCACCCCATCAAAGGATGACCCGAGGGGTCCAATTTTGGTGTACGCAAGAGTGTTATCATACTTGTGAAAAGCACGAACTAGATTCATCCGTTTGATGATGTTAAATGGGAGATTCATGATTCTGAATCTGAAATGAATAAGTGATTATCCTTGAAATATTGTGTTGGTATCAGGGAAGTTTGGTAGGCGTGTAAACCTACACGTTATCCACACAAGCGATAGATGTCGCATTGGGGTGGCATAGTGGTTTTTAGTGTTCTGATCGTATAAAATTTGTAATGGAATCAACTTAAGGACGATTAGGTGCGTGTTCGGTCATGCACAAGATATATTAGTGGGTTGGGTACTCACTTGTTCAGAGTGGAATGTTTCGACGAGTTATCCCGAACAAGTTCGTGAGAATGTATCAGTAATGTTACGATATCTTGGACATGGACATTAGGTATGAGGAAGTCCATATCGCAAGGTCATACAAGGATTTATATTGGAGAAGTCCATAATTTTTTTAGGTAGTTTTCTTTCCGTATTTGGCAATGAATGGAGTTCAGTGTCTTCATAAATCCCTAGATTAGAATTGGTGTTCGATAAGATGTGGTTATCTTTCTTTATAGTACTGGTATATTTGTTAAAAGCTATCGAGGGCGGAACATGAATATGGGTGTGCTAAGGGATGGACTTGAGTTGGAGTTGCCAGTTGTGAACCCTACGATTAGTAGCGAATCTCTAAGGACGATTTGTCGAGTGTGAACATCACGAGGGAGTGTTCAATAGGAGTTTCATTTTATGCGAGTGTGATCGTTTGAGTTAGTGATATATCCACGAGTTCGGTTTTATGTTATCACCCGATGATTGGGGGTACTAATTTGTTGCACCGTGATAATGGTGGTGCTTAATTTTGAATTCATAAGATATGGGAATGTGGCTATGTTGTGGCCCTCATTATGTATTAATGTGAATTAGAGCACGCGTGAGTAGTTAGTGACATGATGTTTACTTAGATCGTGTGTGATTAAATACGCATTCCAAAACCATGTATAAAATGTTCGATTTTGGTGACGTCTAGACTAGTGAATAGTCATACCTTGATGTTCTTTTGATAGTGGTAGAGTCTCGTGTAGCTCAGTCAGTTTTTGCATGATTGATGATAGTGTTGCCAAGTGAGTGTCGTCATTAATGGCAAGGATTAAGACATTTTAGGGTTTCAAATGTTGGACCCATTTATTGAAATGGTTGTCATAACCTCCACTGTAGGGGGACAATAAGAGAGTGTTTCAATCGGTTTTGAGAAGTTTTGTAAGGAGGGTGTGTACTCTTAGGCAAACACTCGCGAATGGGTTCGTAATATATTTAATTTTTAATTCAGTTATGTGTGGAGTACTGAGTGTTAATTGGGGTCACGGTACGTGAAGGTACCCGCTACCTTATATTTATGACCTTTGACCTGTTGGATAGCACACCGTTCTTCATAAAGATCAGGTAGCGTTGGTGTGCTGGAAGATGAGTATCCGGATGGTGAGTGTGCCAAATTCGGTATTCTGATTTGGTGTGATAAGTGGGAATTTTTTTTTATCTTACCTCATTGCTTGGAAAATGTACAAGCCTTATTCGTGGTTTGAAGAACCAATTTCATTTCATGTTCGGTGAGAAAATTTTAATATACTCACAGTCCAAGGAAATCCTGTCGGATAGGTTGAATTCCTTACGTGATGTTTACAAAAGAGCGATAAGTCGAATCTAGCGAGGGTTTGTCACCTTGGGTTAGAGCGATCAAACCGTGAGAAGTGGGGGTGTGCAAGTGGGCATATTGCAACTCGGGTTAGTTCGAAACCTTTAGGTGAGGGATCCTTGATAGCCCAGAATGCATCTTTATCGATGTTGTCTTGTTCAAGAGAGTATGGACCTTGCTGATATTATTTACCTAAGTCCAGACTTGGAAAGATGGAACAATATTTGTAAATGCATAGAAGTTGTATGCTTATGCACATGTTCAACCTTAGTGGATAATAAGGGTTGCCATATTGGTTGACTCACCATCAATATAAGTGCAAGGCAAGTGTTATTGACAAATCAGAATAGAGTTGGCTTTTGAGCTTTCAGTACCATCTGTTAGTCGATTCTGAGTTGAGTATCGAGCCATGATGGATGAATAGTGACATCTGTATTGAATAGGCGAAGTTGGATTATTTATTGTGTGATGAACCGTTGAGTCCAGAGATAAGTGTTTTTTTTGGAGTTAGATGATTCTTGTACCACTAGGGGTCTTGAGTTGACAAATTCCTTATCTCGACGAGCTGAAAGTAGTGTATCGGAGGGGTTCCTTATTTGGATTTCGCTTACGAGACACTCCACGCATGAAACTTAGCAAGTCGGGACTTGAGGGTGTTGAATTCTGGATCAACTTAGTAGTTCAGTTATGTTGGGCTTCGTTGTGAGAGTTCGGTCATACAGTTAGAAATGGGAAAGAATCTCCATGAATTTCATTATTGGGTTGCCAAGATCGTAACTCGATCATGATTTGATTTGGGTCATCGTCGATAGATTGAAAAATGTGGCTCATTTCCATCCATCGAGAACGGATTATACGGCAGCACAGTACGCCACGATGTTTATTAAAGATATTGTGAAGTTGCATGGGGTATCGCGTGATATCGTGTCCGACCATGGCAGTGTCTTCATCTTGCACTTTTGGGGAAGTCTTCAGGAGGCGATGGGAGTTCAGTTGAGTTTAAGTATTGCGTTCCACCCTCAGTTTGATGGTCAGACGGAGCGGGTAAACCAAATTTTTGGAGGACATGTTAAGAGTTTGTGTGTTGGACTTCAAATGTGGTTGGGATACACATTTTCCACTGGTGGAATTTGCATACAATAATAGTTATCAGCAAACTATTGGCATAGAACCATACGAGGCTTTTTACGGCAGGCCTTGTCGATTCCCTACATCTTGGTTGGAGTTCAGAGAGCACCCGATGTTGGGTCCAGATATTGTTAGGGAGACCTCGAATAAGGTTGACTTGATTCATGCACGGGTGAAGACCGCGCAAGATCGTCAAAACACTTATGCTAACATAAGATAGAGGAAGTTAGAGTTTGCCGTTGGGGACCAACTGTTGTTGAGGGTCTCACCCATGAGAGGCGTCATTCATTTTGGTGCCAAATGGAAGCTTTCATCGCGATACGTGGGTCCATTTACAGTGTTGGGCAGGGTGGGACCAGTTGCCTACCGTTTAACCCTACCCTACCAGCTCCAGCGGGCACACGATATTTTTTTATGTATCCATATTGATGAAGTTCTTACGTCCCGCGGACTCACACCTACACATAGATTTAGACGGGGTTGAGCTGCAGCCCGATGGGAAGTACGAGGAGAGGCCGGTCAGGATCCTAGATCATCGTGAGCAACAGTTGAGATCAAAAGTCATTCCTCTCGTTCGTGTTATATGGAGTAATCATGATGAGTCTGAGGCCACCTGGGAGAGAGATGATGACTTGCGAATTAGTCAACCATATCTCGTCATCGAAGTTATGTGCGAAACTACCTTACTTGACTTGAATTGATTTGTTTTAATTTGGATTTCGAGGACGAAATCCCGTTCGTAGAGGAGGAGAATGTAATACCCCGCATTTTTGATTGAATTGAAATTGAAAAAAAAAAACTATGCCAGTATATATATTTGAAATGTTTGGAAAATGAAACTATGTCAGTATATATATTCAAAATGTTTGGAAATGAAAAATTAAAATGAATTCATTGAGATACGAATGTGCGACTTAAATATTAGAAGCGAATTAACGCGTAAAATGATCGAGAGGGTTAAATTTGACGTAATGACATTTTTGTAAATAAACTAACCCTGGGTATAAATAGAAAAGAAGAGAAGAAGTCTTCATTCTTTCATTTCACCAAAGGGGGCTAGGGTTTGGTAGAGAGAGAGAGTAAGAAGAGAAGAAAGCTAAGAGGATTTCAAGAGGATTTCAATTTCTCCATACAATCTAAGGCAAGTTAATAACCTATATGTGTATATTATGTATCTATAATGAAATTTCACATGAACATGTATTTGGATCCCTAAATTAATATGAAATTGATGTTAAAAATGATATGCAATGTATTAGGATCATCATCCATGTAGATTCAAATGCAATAACATCATTATAGGGATTGAGATGTAGAACAACCTCTTGAATTTTAGAAATCTATTTTTTTTAACAAATAAAGAATACCTATTATTGTCTTTCACAAAAACAATGCTTTCTTTAGTCAACAACGAAAACGGCGACACATTTCTGTCTTCACCTGTGGGCTGTAATCAAAGTTTCAATGAACCTCAACCCGTCGAATCTTGGCTCAAATTTATCCTTCCTTGAAGAAGACAGACGCGCACTACTCTCTCCCTCCTTACGCGAATAGGACGAAGAGATCCCCTTCTCGTTGGAACAAGGGTTGTAGGCGACATCAAAATCACGGGTGGATGAGGATGAGAGAGCAACGGTAGATGCGACGAGTACAGAAGCAACGAGAGTGCAAGAGCCCTTCATCATTCCTTCACCGTCTGATTAAACGATGAGGATCAGATAAAATTTTGTTGAATAAATGGATGAAACCTGACGAACAACACCTGATCTCGACCGTTTCTCTTTACCTTTTCAGCTTGTCTCAACAAATTTCACACTTTTTAGAAATCTATGAAGTTAAGTAAATCGTCATATTAAAAACAGTTTTGAGCTGTTTCGGTTCCGAAAATGGATGTTTCATCCACGCTGCCCAGTAGAAAATCATATTCTGAACAACTTTGTAGTTTTAAGTTTTTCCAAAAGCTGATCGAAAAAGCCTCAAATTAGCGTTTTAAAATTCTGCGCAGAAAGTTATCGTGAACAGGTCCGAACTGTATATGTTAGTTTCGGGTCTATTTTAAGAAGGCTATGGTAGCGTGCTCGCGTTTCCTTGTAGAAAATCACGTTCCGAACAACTTTGTAGTTTTAAGTCTTTCCAAAAACTGATCGAAAAAGCCTCAAATCGGCGTTTTAAAATTCTGGGCATAAAGTTGTCGAAAACATGGGCGAATATTATATGTTAGTTTCGGGTCTGTTTTATGCAGTCTATGGTAACGTGCCCACATGTACTTATAGAAAATCACGTTCCGAACAACTTTGTAGTTTTAAGTTTTTCCAAAAACGGATCGAAAGAGCCTCGAATCTGCATTTTAAATTCTGGGCAACATGTTGTTGAAATAAAAGTGATAATATTTTTCATGTTGTTAGTAAGATAATTGTGGTGTTGTGCTTAATATCCTAACTTGATCACATACTTATGGTTATTAGGGATATATAACCTTGAAATGATTTGATGTTGAATTAGTAAATTAATGATGTAAATTATGTTATATTGTAAATAATGACTATTGTATAACTCGAGTAAGAGACTTGACACGATTGTATATATACATAAGCGTGAAATTATTTTACATGTATATTTTCGAGTATACACTAGACTAGTCCTCCGATCGACGTAGGCACATGTTGAATGCGATTTTTTTGTGATTGATCCAGTTAGGTTCCGCTCGAGTGCTGTGCCGGAGATAAACCACTGGAACCGGACATATGGTTGTAATGCGGGTCAGATAGAAAGACCTTGAAACACCATGTGATTTAGGACTTAGTATGATTTCCCTTGCCACATAATATTGGGAAATATTCGTGTGTACGCCTAGTGTTACGACTTGTTCCCCCGGGTAACGATAGTGACCCGATATGACTTGTTGTGTGAGATATTATGCTTGTGTCTTAAAGTAATATCCCGAATCGATGCATTTGATATTATACTTGAAGGAAATATTTTGATACATTAAATACTGAAATGAGATTAATAATGATTAATCATGATACGACATGAGACTACACGTTACTCGAGTTTGGGTTGGGTAGTCACGACATATGAGCATTGGTTGGGTAATTGAACAACTTAATTACTGGAGCCGAGTAATGACTAGTGTGCTTTCATTATAAGTACATCTTATAATCTTATATCTTGTTTTCTTGCTTTGACGTCCGTCTATCTTGCTTCTTGCTCCTCTCCTATATATACAATATATGACAGGTCCTCGTCCTGCTGGACAATAGACTACGGAGCCTGATGAGATCATATCAATCTTAGGATTCCTGTAGCCGTGGAGTTATTCTATTTTAATTTATGCCGTTCGTTTCCCTTTTCTTAAGGGTGGTATCAGAGATTAATATCAATTTGTTTATACTTGGGATTTGAGAGAATTGTTGTATTACTCTTTCCCATTTTGTGTTGGGCCACATGTATTGGTATTTTATATTTTCAGTTTGAGATTACTGATGGATTATTACAGTTAATAGTTATGAGTTGGTTTCACTTGTTATAGCTGTTATGATGTGATGTGGTTACACATATGAGAGTGTACATGTTTACTTTACTGCGTTTATTTAAATTTTATTTCTAAAGCTAACATATTGACACTCCGCTTTAATTTAATTGAGCGTAGCTAACCGAATTAGATATAAAAAGTAGGGTCGTCATAGTGGGATTGTTCTCCATCTTTTGAGTGAGGTCCACCCAGACATGCTCCTATCAGATATTCTGCTACATTCTTCTCTGTGTGTATCACATCAATTACATGCCTTATATGATGATCTTTCCAATACGACAAGTTAAAATATATTGATTGTGTGGACCTTGTCTTCGCTTTACTAGGGTCGTTCGGATCCTCCCAAGCTTTACGCTTCAGGTTTACAAACTGAGGGTGTTTACCTATGTACTTATTCCCCGCAATCGCAGCCATTGTCTTCTCCTCAATCTACTTACTAGAAAGCCGAGCAAGTTGCATCTTGTTCTTGTGACTGACAGGCAAAAAGTTAGACTTGTCGTTCCTAAAAGGGTGACTGGTTAGCAGAAATCTACAATGACCCGTAAAACTCATCTTATCACTATGATATAGAAAACTAGCTTCAGTTTCCTCCGCACACAGCCATACAGAGTGACCATACCTTATATCCGACATCTTTCAATTTGATCGAGCTCAAGATAGATCTATATTCCTTAACGATGGAAAAATATAATATAATAAAGTGTGAATTACGAGTTTCGTTGAAAAAATATAATATAATAAAGTGTGAAGGTTGTAAAATGAAGTGTCATTTGTATTAAAAATCTCATTTAAAATTTAAATATAGATCGGGATTTATAAATAAATAATATGAAAGTTGATTCATGTATTTTTTTACGTGCAACTAATTTGTATTTTTAAAAAGTAAGTGTGAAGCATTGGTTGCCATGTTATTACATTGCACTTACTAAAGATTTCTAAAAGAAACAGAAGGGTAGAAAATGAGATAGTCATCTAGATGATAACAAAAATCAACTATAATCATCTAGATTCCAACAAAAATCAACTTCTAGAAAATAATAAAAAAAGAAAAAGAAAAAAGAAACCCCAAATCCCCAACCCATTTATGCCTCTCTCTCTCTCTCTCTCTCACACACACACACACACACACACACACACAGACACACACACACACACACACATACGCACACACATCTCACCTCGTTGACACCTTCACCCCGGTAAGGAATCACCCCCTAGACTCATCGGAACCCCTCAAATCCTATCTAAAATTTCCTCCAATGGCTCTCATCATCTTCATCCTCATTTCTTATGTCTACTCCAAATCTATAAAATTAAGATGGGTTACGGGTTAACTCAACCCCTATTTTTTTCCCATCCTGAATTTGATCCGTTATACATGGGGGAAAATGGGCAGTGTTCCAGTTGTGAACAAATCTTACGTATGAAGGATATGAAAAAGAAGAAGATGGCAAGAAAAGTGGTTTCATCAGGATGTGATTTGAGCTACCAGAAATAGTACACATAAGAGGATCTCAAATATGTGCACCGAAAGGATTGCAGTTTACTCTCTCAAGGAGAAAATAAAGAATATTAGTGTGGTTGTGGCGTAATAGATGAAAAATAAGTGTTATTTTTTTGTTTATGAGGCCCCTCAACTAAGAGATTAGGGAAGGAGAAAGGGCAGGGAGAAAAACTGCTTACAGAGTTAATCATAGATATCATCTTTGATGGCTTGATCAACAAGGTTCCATTTGTCTACTCCCTCGACTCCCATGCTCATTTTCCCAAGCGATAAATAGTGGGATTTAAATCTCAGCAGGTCATTTTTATCACTCGTGGGGTTATTCTCGAAAAGGGAGAACCCAATGGATTCTTTTCATTTGACCGGGAGGTGTCGAGAACCCTGGGTAGGGGCGTTGGAGCAACAGGAGTTTGTTGCCTACTTGTACTTAGAGTTGTGAATTGCTCAGCAATTGGTGATGAGAAATATTGTTGTTGTGCACGAGATGAGGATCCTCATTGGGATGTCACCTCGTCACTTGGTACATTTTGTCCATTGCCGCCTGACATTATCTCCAAAAATAAAAATTAATAAGCGACTAAATAATGATAATAATATGAAATTATAACTAACTAATCATATTTACGACAATATATATATATATATATATATATATATATATACTTGTGATATACTCAAACATGTCCTCATATCCACATGAGACCTCCTGACCCCAGACAACTGAGCTTCTAGAAGGAGTTCACAGGATGTTTCCAGGACTTGTCAAGAACCAGGGTCAGCCTCGTTCATAGTAACGTCAGCCATGTAGTGGGACGACACTTCAGGGGAAGCTCTCCAGCAATAAGGGTGCCTCTCGTCTACTCATATAGTCGATACTAGGACACGGTCAATTAATCAACCTTGGTTGGTGTTCCTAAGTAGAGATCACACTTGGTAGTTTCCCGCGTTAGGCCATGCACTATGTCGGCAACATCGTACTCCTTCAAATGACATTTACTGTACGAGCAGTACAAGATTCCAGCATGGCAGATCCCACATGGGCAAAACCGTTGCAACAAGATCATTCCCTCACCTTAGGGAATATTACATCATTATTATATCCATGTACCAGGGACACATGTCTTCATCTTATTGGGAGTTTCCTCACGCACATTATAGTTACATGCTTAGGGGGTACACTACACCCCCAAGTCCTATATATACACTCCATCTTCTCCATGAGAAGGGATCCTTAATTCATAACCCTAACAAAACTCTGTCCAATTGTATACAGAAGAGAGAGAGAGCGCTTTGAGTGTTGTATCCATGGCCATTTGATCGAGTTGGAAAATCGAGCGTCTGTATAATATGCTAGTCGTTGTTATCGGCTTCCAACCACAATACAAAAACCTAAACTATAACTATACTCTTGCGGAGTATAGTGGCTAGTCTGGGTATCAAATCCTCAGGGAACTAGGATGAGTGAACGTGACGACAAAGGTAAAACTGTTAACCCTAACTTGACTTTAAAAAGAAATAAAAAGATGATTGAGATGGAAAATAACTAATTAACTAAATGCAAACTCTAAATTACTTAAAAGACTGAAGATGATTAAACTAAAACTTGAATTATATGATGAGAAAAATAGGTCGGGAATACAATCCCTCAATCCTAGTGTACTGATGGTATAAAACTAATCGTAAATTTAAGTGATTAATTAGACCCAGAATTTAGTACTCCCAAGCATTACGTATATGAGGTTCAAGCCCGCACCATACTTAATCAGAGGACGAGTAAATCGGTATTGCGATAGTGACACTCAAATTGCATTCTGAAGCATCCCCGTTAGCCTGAAACAAACGAGATCCAAAGATCTACAATTGTCGTATTTCTATGCAATACGGTCGTAATCAAATCATTAAATTTAGACGACTAATTTTATACACATGCAACTACCACATCGGGTTGGGTTCATGCATCCCAACCTTGAAAAACCTAGCCTAACATGGTGAAATTAATGAAAACTACATTATCTACGTTGCATGACCTTATAATTGCTTGGAAAGAGAGATGAAACATGAGAAATAATAATAAAAGTGCTGGAAATAAAAGTTACCAAGATTGAAGAACAAGAAAATGCAAGAAGAAATCAAAGGTTGAAGAAAAACTTGAAAAGCTCTTGAATTAAAGGTGCAAAATATGTAAATTCTTCTCCTAGATGTTCCTACTTATTATAGAGCTTTTACATCAATCAAATCTTCATAAAAAGAGTCTTAATGACTAAATATATAGGCTAGAGGTCGTTTAGAAGAGTCCCCAAAATATAAAACTCTTTTGGCTAAAGGATAAGCACAAAATAAAAATCCCGTATCTGGCAATTTGTCACACTTAGAAAGTGCGAATACTTTTGTAACGGATCTGGAGCGTGACTATTTTGTAACGGACGTGGAGTGTGACTATTTTGTAACGGACCTGGAGCGTGACTAATGGCCGGATCGGTTCTTTTAATTTTCATCAACTTCGATCCGTCTTCGGTCTAGGGTTCTCTGGAACTTGGTATTTCGGATCGGTCCGATTTTCTTTGACTTTTTCTTCTATCTTTGACTGCTCATAACTTTCACACCGGGACTCCGATTGAGGTACCGTTTTTTCCAGTGTTCTTTTAATTGAAAGCTCTTCAACTTTATAGTTGGCCCCACCTCTGGACTAAGGTTACAAAATTACGAAAATACCCTTTAACTCCCCGTTTCTTGATTTCTTTCACTATTTTGAGTTCTCTTTTCCATCTTCCTTGCATGAAATACCTGTAAAACACATAAGAGATACACAAAATACGAAATACTTACCAAAAAGTATTATTAACATAAATATTAGGCAAATCCAAGCTATTTACACCGAACGGGATCATAAAAATACAGAAATTAAGGGGATAAATGTGAAGAATTTATGCCTAATCACCATTAATTCTCTTGTTTAGTGGATTTCTCACACACTCACACAATGGATGTAGGCCTAATTGGTTGAACCATTTTAAATCATTGAGTTCATCTTCTTATCCTCATCTCCTTCTCTTAAATATACATATATCCATTTCCATTGTTGTGATGTGATTGAGCTTAAGCTATCTATAATCTCATCTTAATCTGGTGGTGCTGATTACAACATCATCAATTTGGTGCCATATGTGGGAAACAAAGATAACCATCTTTTCCCTACTTTAGCTTATACTCATCAGAGATTCTGGCGGTGAACCAATCCTCCCTCTTTGTGGATCATTTTAACGATTGAAGGAGTTCTTGTTGAGCATTTAAGCTCTCCTTATCTAGCTCATATCTCAAATAGCTTACACCAATGGCAATGGATGCACTTCCTCCACCTGAGAATCAACTGGCACCACCATATAGAGGTGGTGTAAGATCTAGTCAAGCACCGCCCCAGTTAGAGATGACTGAGGTGGAGATTGAGCTCCACTCCCTCATAGCTAGCCAACAACAAATGCAAAACCAATTTTCTATGTTTAACCAGAATTTTGCTGCTAGGACTGGCGGTGCTGGAGCAAAATTTGTAACTCCGGCTACCAGGGAAGGCGAACCAGGTCAGCAAGTCGAGTGACCACCCTAGGCTCTAGAAAAAGACCTTCCGTCGTGTCAGAGATAGAGAGACGTTGTTGACCCTAGGCGTTTACGCCTGGGGAGGAAAGGTCAAGAACTCCGTGATAACTTAGTCGAGGACAACCTTGACGAGGAAGAGGGAGAGTTCGAATGTTGGGAACCTCATGATATATCCAGAGGAACTGTGCATCCTATTCAGCACAACAGGGACAAGGCTCAGATGCCCAGTCGAGAGCGCAGGCCCAGTCAGGATTGTGGACCAAAGCAATCGACCTTAAACAGGCTAAGCAGAAGGTTGGCCTTTGATAGGCTCAACTCTCAAGGAGGTCTGAGGAACCGTTTGTCCAGATCAAGGAGTGTTGTCGGCTCAAGAAGAAATGAGAGGAGAGATGACTACAGACCTCCTCAAGATCGAGAAGAGCAAAAAAAGGTCACCAGCCAACCTGGGTGTGCAAAGAGGGTACCCTCAGCCCATCCAGCTAACAGAGTACGATTAGCTTGGTCAGACGATAGAGAAGGGGCCGGGGAAAATGCTACCCCTGCAAAATCTGACGTTATAGCAGACAAGCCTTGGAACGAGTCTATACAGAGGTTGGAGAATAAAATAGGGGATATCATAAAAAGCTGAGACCCTTTACAGAGGGGGTATATTAAAGGATCTCCATTTGTGGCAAAGATACTGAACTACCTAATCCCGACCAAGTTCAAATCGCCAGTAGTTACTCCGAAGTATGACGGGAGAAAAAATCTGGTGCATCACGCGAATAATTATCAGTTGACCTACGACATCTATTCAATATCGGATGAGATGAGATACCGAGCATTCACAAGCACGTTGAAAGGGGCATCCCACGTAGGGTTCACCTCCCTTCCTAAGGACTATATAGGGAATTTTAAGCAGCTGGCCAATAGTTTTGTCCACAACTTTTGCTTTGGGGTAAAACCTAGGAAGCAGACGACCCACCTGTTATACATCAAATAAGGGAAGGACGAGACTCTAAGGGAATATATAGCTCATTTTAATAAGGAGAAGCTTGAAGTTGAAGACTATGAAGAAAGTATCACAATGACAACCCTTATGGGAGGTCTTAAAAAAGGGAAGCTACTCTGAAAGCTGGTCAAGGACCCTCCAAAGTCCATGGCTGAACTCCTGGCTACGGTCTGGAGAGTCAATAACACAGAGGAGACGATGGATGCCAAAAAATATAAAGAAAAAAGAGATCACAGTGATGGAAAGGGTCAGAAGTCCAAGGGGAAGGATAGAAAGTGATGCGACTAAGAATGTGTCTCAGAAGTGCATACTCTCTAGGCTCAAGTGCAAGCATGTCGCTCAAGTAATAATCCGACAAGTCAGGTATCGATCCTCAGGGAAATAGGACTACAAGGTTGTGACGACGTTGGATAGATGAAAGAATCCTAACTATGACTCTAAAGAAAAGGAAAAGATGATTTGATTGGTGAGATAACTACAACTATATGCAATTCCTGAAAATGCTTAACTAATGGACTAATGAATGAATGACATGCAATTACTCTAGATTACCTAACTTATTGATGACGAATGACGTGAACTAGACTTGAACTATATGATGAGAAAACTAGACGGAAATACAATCCCTCAACACTAGTGTATTGATGGTATAAAACTAATCGTAAATTTAAATGATGAATTAGACCCAGAATTTAGTACTCCCAAGAATTACGTATATGAGGTTCAAGCCTGCACCATACTTAATCAGAGGACGAGTAAATCGGTATTGTGATAACTACACTCGAATTGCATTCTGAAGCATCCCGGTTAGCCTAAAGCAAACGAGATCCAAAGATCTACAATTGTTGTGATGCTACGCAATACAGTCATAATCAAATCATTAAATTTAGAGGATTAATTTTATACACATGCAACTACCACATCAGGTTGAGTTCATGTATCCCGACCTTAGAAAATCTAGCCTAACATGCTGAAATTAATGAAAACTGTTATTGAATTTCAGGAAATCATGATTAAACCAAGGGAAAATTATAGAATGATGTAGAAAGAAGATTAAATAGAAGAAATTAATCACTAATCTTACCAAAACACTAAAATCATCAATCAAAATTACTTGTAATAATAGAAATCTGAATAATCTTCAATCTTGGAATTAAAATTATATTCAATCTTCAAACTAGGGCTTTACTGAAAAGAATGGAAAATTAGATAAGTTATTCATGTTTTAGAATGATAATAAATCGGGTTTAAATACTCTACAAGGCTCCAAGAGTTTTAGCTGAACTAGGACTCTCCATTAAAGGAAGAGTAAAAAATTAAAATTCGACAGTCGGACCGGTCCGGTACTCCTTCGGTTCGGTCTGGCTTGAATCTGGATCAGTTCGTTTATTTCTTTGCCGGATCAATCCGGTACAGATTTGTTTGTTTTATTTTCCTTCAGCTTCGATCCGTCTTCGGTCCGGGGTTCTCTGGAAGTTTGCATTTCGGATCGGTCCGAATTTCCTTTGACTCTTTCTTTTACCTTTGATTGCCTGTAACTTTCACACCGGGACTTCGATTGAGGTGCCGTTTCTTCCTATGTACTCGTGAACTTGATATCTTCAACTTTTCTTTAGATGCCTCTTCCGAATTCCGGGTAAAAAATACAACTTTTCCCTTTTTACTTTCCTTATGTTCTTTCTTGATTCTTCCGATTTCTTTCTTTCTTTTATTGACATCAAATACTTGTAAAATTAGTACGAAATACTAGAAACTTGGTTTACTCGTTGGAATAAGTCAGTATCAAGATTATGAGATAAAATCAAATCGATTACGGTGTTCGAGGTGCTAAAAGTAACTAAATTAAAGGGATAAATTTGGAAGAATTTATGCCTAATCAAATCCCCCTAACTTAAAACTTCGCGCGTCCCGAGCAATGTAAAAGAATCCTAGCAAGGCTCAACTCTTGAAAATCATTTTATTGGGATAGAATACCTTTTTCTCGAGCAAGCGATTGCATTTAGCTTATGCAACAAGCCTTTAAACCCCTAGGTTACCCTAGTAGGACGAGTTGTGTCTCGTGAGGGTTTGCAGAGAATCTACTCACAAAATTTGACTCAAAGAAATCTCAAAATACGTAAAAATTGTATAATTAAAACTTTCTCAAAAGATAATCATCATCAATTCATGTTCAAGAATCTCAAATCATAGTGCGGGTGTGCGAAGCCAGAAATTTAATCGCAAATTTCCACCGATTGACCATTACGTTACTTATCCGAAAATCCATTTTGATTTCAAAATCTCACGGGATGCTCTCACAAACAAATCACTCGGAATGTGGCTATTCTCTGGGTGTGCGTCATTAAAAGAGTAAATATAATGGACGCAAAGTCACACACACAAATTGAAAGACGAAAACTTTATAGTGATTGGTTCTCATCAATGGAATACGGTCATTAGGAAATGAAAACATCGCCTCTAGCTCACACCATTTAATATCTTATATTATCATTTGTGCCTTAGCTCTCCACGCGGTAAGTAATTTCGCAATTCGGACTCGGTTAGGACTTTTTCGGGTTTAAGGTGTAATTGGGTAACATGGAAATGTTTGGGAAATTCGGAATTGGAAATTTTTTCTTATGATGTCCCTTATTGCTTTTTCGAGCTTTTGCTCATTTTCTCTATTTTTGTTTCTATTTTTCACTTCTTTTCTTTTCTTTTCTTGCTATTTTTGTTGAGCATATTTTTTTTTTCTTGCCCCATTTTTGTTGCACTTTTCGAACTTAAATTCTAAATTTTTCCATTTTTCACAATTCCGAGTTATTTGGGGTTTTCGGGTTACCAAACGAAAAGGATAAATTATTCGGCTCAATTGGGCTACAAAATGGATGATTTTTCACAACTTTTTCTGGCCAATATTTTTGGGTAACAAACGATGGCCTACTTCATTGCCTGAATTACTTATTAATTTACCATATGCATTTCGAGATGAATTTAATTTAGATTTGTTGCGCGCTTTTCAAGGTAGTATCACACATGTTTTCCATAACCGATCAAAATGAAAGAATTGAGATCCTCAACGACTTGGCACTGAAAAGAACTTTGAGTTAACAATTAACTCGGATTGATTTTAAAAACTCAAAAAGATCGATAGGTTCGAAATCTCACCGGGTTTGTTAATCTCCACATTTATTCGTGAAGTCGTCAATTTTCGCACAATTTCCATCTTTGGTCAATTTCGGCTTAGTGTATTGTGTTTTTACAATTTGAGACTTTAAACCAACTTTTAATGATATTTTTGAAAAATTTGAATTCCAATTTTTATTTATTTTGAACAAAAATATTTTTGGATTTTTCAAAATTTTATGATTTTTTTGAAATTTCTGGGCATTTTCGAAAATTTGTGAAGTTTTAGAATTACGCACTTGTCACCCCCACTAACTTAGACTTTTGCATTGTCCTCAAGCAAAAAGGACGAAAAGCTAAACAAGGCAAAATAAGAAGTGCGACTTATTCTTCGACCGACTCTTCATCCCCACCCACTTCTCCTATCTCCACATCAGCACCTGCTTCTTCTTCTTCTTCTTCTTCTTCTTCTTCTTCTTCTTCTTCTTCTTCTTCTTCTTCTTCTTCTTCTTCCTCACTCGAGGCAGCCTCGTCCTCATCATCACTTCTGCGCCTTGCTCTAATGATGGCCAACTGTCTGGCGCTCCGCATGCGGGTTCCCTGTCCAAAGGGACCGGGGAGGCGAGTACGGTCTAAAGGGGCCTCAATGCCAGGATCTTTGAGAATCGAGGTAATCAGGCGTGCTTATGGAAGTGGTGTTTCACCTCTCTCATCCATGGCTACAACGAGAATGTCAGTTGATGATGCTAATATTAACCCTGCACCGCTATCATGGCTTCATATTCCGACTCGTTATTAGAGGCCTTAAAGTTTAATCTCAAAGCGTATTCAATGTTAGCACCATCAAGGGCTGAAAGTATTAACCCTGCACCGCTTCCACTGTCACAAGAAGAGTCATCAACGAAGAGGCTCCAAATATCTGTATCCAATGAGAAGACCCCTTCCGACATGATTCCTTGTTTGAAGAGGTACCGATCCTCCTCGTTCTCCGCTACTCTGCTCCTGACCTTGTTGGATGCGACCTCTTCCTGATCTCGGAGGACACTTGGTGTCGTCTCTTCCTGATCTCGGAGGACACTTGGTGTCATCTCTTCCTGATCTTGGAAGACACCACGGCTTGTCTGTTTAACACCCTCTAGGCCATTCTCTACCTCGGCCTCTTCCCATGTGAACTCAGCAACAAAGTCTGCGAGGGCTTGCCCTTTGATGGCCGTCCTAGGTTAGTAGGTAAGATCATATTCCCCAACTCAGTGGCCCAGGTCATCAACCTCCCAGACTTCTCGGGTTTATGTAGGACCTGTCTTAGCGGGGAGTCGGTGAGGACTACCATGGAGTGGGCTTGAAAGTAAGGTTTCATCTTCCTTGAAGCATGTATCAGGGCATAAGCCAACTTTTCCATACAAGGATAATTTTGTTCAGACCCTTGAAGGTCCTTACTATTTAAATACACATGCCTTTGGATCTCATTTTCCTCCCGGATTATGGCTGCTCTGATGGCTGATTCAGAGACTGCCAGATACACATACAATTTCTCTCCTGCAACAGGCCGAGACAGCAATAAGGGAGACCCCAAGTAAGACTTGAGATGGTTGAAGTCTTTTTCACACTCTTCGTCCCACTGGAAGGCCTTTCTAAGCACTTTAAAGAATGGAAGACACTTATCCATTGCTCTAGAGACAAATCTGTTGAGTGCAGCCACTCTCCCCGTGAGTCTTTGGACATCTTTGATACTCCTCGACGTCTTCATGTCAAGCAAAACCTTGATTTTCTCAGGGTTCGCTTCAACCCCTCTCTGGTTGATGATAAATCCCAGGAACTTCCCAACTCCTACTCCGAAGACACACTTTACGGGGTTGAGTTTCATTCTGTATGAGTCCATAACATCGAAGGTCTTCTCAAGGTCTGCTACATGAGTGTAAGATTTCAAGCTCTTTGTTAGCATATCGTCTACATACACCTCCATAGTCTTACCTATTTTCTCTTCAAACATCTTATTAACAAGACGTTGGTACGTTACCCCTCCATTTTTCAGACCGAAGGGAATCACCTTGTAGCAGTCCGTCCCTTTGTCGGTAATGAAGGCTGTCTTCTCTGAGTCTTCAGCGTCCATGAAGATCTGGTTGTAGCCTGAATGCGCGTCCATGAAGCTCATGAGCTCATATCCCGCTGTAGCATCCACCATCTGATCTATTCGAGGTAAGGGATAGCTGTCTTTTGGACAATACCTATTCAGGTCAGTGAAATCAACACACATTCTCCATTTCCCATTGGCCTTGGGCACAATGATTGCATTCGATAACCATTCCGGGTATGTAACTTCTCTTATAAACTCAGCCTCTTCTAGTTTTTTAACCTCTTCTCGTATGACGTCATTCTTCTCCCTGGAGTACACTCTTTGTCTCTGTTTGATAGGCCTGGTATCTTTGGTCACGTTGAGCTTGTGACTCATAACCTCAGGGTCGATGCCGGGCATGTCCGCGTGACTCCATGCGAAGACACTCTGGCTCCTCCTGAGGAAGTTTATCAGCTCTTCCTTGATTTTCGACTTAAGGGCTTTGCCGACCTGGATGGTTTTTTCCGGCTCGTCCTCATTGAGGACGATGGATTCTACCTCTTCCGCGGCCTCTCCCTTCTTTAATTTTGTCTCATCTCTTGGGTCAAGCATATCAATGCTATAAGTGGTGATTGCCCTCTTATGGGCCTCTCTCTCTTCAGCTGAGCTGAAGTAACATTACCGAGCTATGGTCTGGTCACCTTGCACTTCCCCTACCCCATAGGGAGTCGGGAATTTTAGCATCTGATGGACCGTCGACGGCACAGCTTCAAACTCTTTTAGGGCCACTTTTCCTATGATGAGGTTATAGGCCGAGAATACATTTTCGTCGATCACGAAAAAATTTATCTTCCTGGTTAACCTCTTAGGCCACTCATCACCCATCCGTACGTCCATCTCATACATGCCCAAGGGGTGGACCTTTTCACCACTGAAGCCGATCAAGGGGTGATGATAGGGTACCAGCCTTGCTCTGCTAAGACCTAAACTCTTGAAGCAAGGCCAAAACATCACGTCTGCCAAGCTCCCCCCATCTACGAGGATCCTCTACACCTCGCATCCATGCACCCTTGTTGTTATTACCAAAGGGTCATCATGGGGGGCTAAGATACCTTTGAAGTCGAGTCTGGAGAACCCGACTACAAGGGTGTCCATGTCTACCTTCTTCCTCTTCTGCACTGTATCGGAAGACGTTAGGTTTACAACTTCTAACTTGGCCTCTGCCACCTGAGCCTTCCTGTCGGCTATTTCAGAGCCATCTCCTGCAAATCCTCCACATATGGTGTCACACCAAACGAGATCATACCAACCCTCTTCACTGGGGTGTTGTCGTCTTTGGGCTGAAGGTCGGGATCATCCTCGTCATCACCTTCTGAATCATTGTCCCTTTTGACTAGAGCATTGTCACGACATCTGTCATTTCTCCTTTTCTTAGGGTCATCTCTTCCCCCTTTAGGAGCCTTACCGTCCACATACTTCCTTAACTTTCCAGATTTTAACATCTTTTTAATCTCATCCTTCAAGGCGAAGCATCTATTTGTAACGTGGCCATGATCCTGGTGGAACTCGCACCATAGGTTTTTGTTCCTCTTATGTGGTGGGGCATTCAGTTTCTCTGGCCATCTCAGAGTCCTGTCATTCTTGATTTCATTAAGGATGTGTTCACAGCTTACAGTCAGAGGAGTATAGTGGGCGAACTTGTCATCACCCGACCTCTTCTTTCCATCTTTCCTTCTTTGGGACTTTCCACTACTACCACGGTTCTCATCCTCATACTTGGCAGCCATTGCCTCTTCTGCATTCATGACTTTTTCTGTAGTTGCTAAGAGCTCTGCCATAGACCTAGGAGGGTCTTCCGCGAGTTTCCATAACAGCTTCCCTTTCTGAAGACTCCCTATGAGGGCGGTCATGGCTATGCTCTCTTCATAATCTTAGACCTCCATCTTCTCTTTATTGAACCTGACTATGTAGTCCCTTAGGCTCTCGTCCTTGCCCTGCTTGACATACAGCAAGTGATTATTCTTCTTTTGAGGCCTCACCCCATTGCAGAAGTTGTGGATGAATCGTTCAGCCAAGCCTTTGAAGTTCTCAATTGAGCTATTCGGAAGAGAGGTAAACCAGCTGTGTGCTGCCCCTGTTAAGGTCCCAGAGAAGGCCCTACACTTCATTTCATCGGGTATCGAGTAGATGTCTGCTGCTGACTGATACATCCTGATGTGATGTACAGGGTTCGTACTGCCATCATACTTTGGAGACACCATAGGAGGCTTGAACTTAGCTGGAGTTAGGAAGCTTACTATCCTAGCCACAAATGGAGAGCCCTCTGAGTAACCCCTTTGCAGCGGGTCCCTACTTTTAATGAGGTCTCCTATCTTCTCCTCAAGTCGTTGGATAGAGTCATTCCATGGTCTTCTGCCATCAGCCTAGCCGAGGTTATCCCCAGTCACCTCTAAGGGATGGACTGAGGGTTTCCCTACCGCAGCACAGCGTCGGCTGTTGACCTCTTCCTCGTCTCTATCTCTTCTTTCACGGGGTCGGCCTTGGTTAGGCCGACCTGGTCTGTCCCCTCTTTGTGAGTCGGCAGCACTCCTTGACCTGGATAACCTCTGTTTTAGATCATTCACTGGACCCAACCTCTCGAAGGCTGACCCTCTGCTCAATCGATCAAAAGCTGATCCTCGCTGTTGGGCCTCTTCAACTCTTCATCCAGCACATCCTCGACTCTGCTGAAGAGGGCGAATCGTATTGTTCGAAACCTCATATGGCTCCCAATAATCTTTCGGGGCATCTTCCGCCTCTAGGTCGTCATACCTATCCTCTGGGAAAGGGTTTCCTTGCCTCCCCAGGCGTAAGCGCCTAGGGTCAGCAACGTCCCTTCTCCTCTGGGGTGCAGGCTGGTCCTTCATCGGTGCCTGGGGTGGTCCCCTGGCGTCAGGATGAGGCTGAACAGCCGCCGGAGTGATCATATCCGGTGAGACTCCAGGTGGCCTCATCACAGTTTGGTTGAGCTGTAAAAATTGTTCCTGCATAGCTTGTTGTGTTGCAGCCAAAGACCTCAAGGCTGCGGCTACTTCCGCCATTTCAGACTGGGGCGGCGCCTGACTGGAATTAGGCCCCCCACCTCCGGGTGGCGGAAGAGGCGGCAGTAACTCTGGTGCCATGTGTTGCTTAGTAAGAGCTTAAGTATCAGGTGAGCTTATTACCTTTAAGGACCTCTTTCAATGGTAAAACGGCTCCACGCAAGGGGTGGTGCCTGGTTCACCACCAGAGTCTCCGGTGAGGTTAATCTGAAGAAGAGGAAGAGATAAGATAGCGCCAAAATGATGATGCTAATAACAGCACCACCAGATAAGGTGTTTGCAAGCTCTAAATAAGAACAACAATGGCAGCATAGCTATATGAGAGGTAAAAGAAGGAGATGAGGAAAAGAGGAGGAACATCCAAAATATAAGTGGTTCAGCCCAAATTGGCCTACGTCCACTGTGTGTGTGTGTGTAATCTCACTGAAATAAGGCACTGATGGCCATGGATACATTCTCTCAAGCTTTCTCTCTCTACTGTGTATCTAGACAGAGTTTCAGCTAGGGTTGTATTTTTGGATCCCTTTACAAGGTAGAAGATGACCTCAATATATAATACCTAGGGGGTGTAATGTACCCCCCATGCATGCAATGAGCATGTGTGTGTTGATCTAACCAATATGGAGAAGCCATCTGTCACTGTCACATATAAAGAATGATGATGAAATATTCTCCCCACGTGTGAGGAATAATCTTGTTATAACTGATTTGTGTCCACGTGTCCTTATCCCAATGTCAGCAGGTGCTCGGTTATCGTGCTAGGAGCATGACCTCGGCCTGGGAGAGGCTGAGGTTGACAAGTCTAGTTGCTCATTCAATCCGAGATGAGCCATAAAGGTCTCGACTTAAGCTCAGCTAAGACGATGGATAGGGGTCGGCCTGGGCCGAGGTTGAGCTGGCGTGTGCTTGGAGCATTAACTGATATCTTGATGATGATGGCCTTGACAGAAGGCTTCTTGCGTACTCGGCCATAATCTGGCCGAGGTTGCCATTCTCAGGTGTACGGGATTGCAATTGACCCTTGGAGAGGTTGGTGGTGGTGTCGGCCTGGGCCGACCTTGGCATGGCCGAGGGCTGATGTCACGTGTCCAAAACTTGTCTAGCGTCGGCCATAATCTCGACCGAGGTTGGTGTCTCTGAGCCGAGGTCACACTTGGGGCATATCATCAGCGTAGAGGGTGCGTGCCAGGTTAATTGGAGTGTTGGGATCGAAGAGGTGGTATGTATATGTGGCCTGACGGGGACGCATCGCGGAATCGTTGGACGTTTACAAAATGTTAGCACACACAATTTGGAAGGTGAGGCGTGCTTTCTCGTTCAATCGGCCCACAGGGACAGTCTCCCCCCTCCATGCAACGCCGGGGGCAATGCGCTCCATAATCAGGTCCTTGGCTACCGATGCGACATTCCTTGGGTATGTGTAGTCTTGAACATCGGGAACATCATATTCGCCCAACTTGGTCGTGAGAAGGGCCAAAGAAAAAGGGATGACGGTACCATGTAAATAGTCTTGGGACTCGAATTGGCCTGTGTGAACCAGGGATCCATAGAAAGATTGTACTTCGGCGGCCCAAACCGCTTCGTACGGTTCATTAAGGAAACGGTACCAACCCCTTGGCATGATGAGAGCGGTGATGGAATTCGACAGCCCCGTCCATTGGACTGCGCGCTCCATGTGGAGTTTGCGATCTGGACCAAAGAAATGATTGCACCAATGCTCCTCTTGTTGGGACCGAAATTCACCATGGCCGGAGGGTAGGATTTCAATTGTTTCATATTTGACTGGGGCAGCTCTTTGGGCCATTGAGACAAGGGGAGGGTGCTGGAAAAAAAAATTAGGGAGAGAGAAGAGAGAAGGGATGTAGTTGGAGGTGTGGAGGAAAATGGGGGATTTGGATGTGTATTTATAGGTGAGAAGAGAAGTCGGGGTAGGGTTTGGGAAATGGAGGGAAAGGGTTTGGAGGGAAAGAGGGGATGTATTTGGGAGGGAAATTGAAGGGTTGGGTATGGTTGGACAAATTGGGAGGTAAGGGAAGGGATTGGGGAGAAGGGGTGGGGGTGCACCTATGGAAAGGGGAAAGACTACAGAAATCGGACTGATCCGACTGTTCCAGGACCAGATCGGTTCGTCCCTTTTAATTTTCGAGCCCTTTAACCACCGGACCGATTCGGCTCTAATAGAAATGAACCAATTTGGTCCGGACCAGTCCAGCTCAAAAATAAAAGAACCGGTTCGGTTCTTGCATTGAGCTGGAATTCTCCCCCTAACTTAATTTCAATTGCTCTTATCCGAAATTTTTTTGACTCTCATAATGTTCCCTACCAATTTGGACTCCAAAACCCTCTCGGTATCTATGGTCAACGCATCTTGACTCAATTTCCCGAAACATGTGAATTCTATCACCTTATTGTACCCTAATCCTAGGAACTCTCACTACTCACATGACTCTCGTCTAATATACACAAGAATTCACTCCATACGCATCGAGGGTGTGACGATCTCAGTGTAGCAACTCACTCTACCCCGTAAATGGGGTCCGATAACCAGACGGTGTTGACTTCTTCCACACATGCCTCAAGATATGGTTTTAGGCATTGCCCATTTATCTTGAACGTATTTCCCCCTTTTAAATCATCTAATTCAATAACTTCGTGTGGGAAAACGTTCCTTATAATGAATGGGCCAGACCATTGTGATCGCAACTTTCCCGAAAATAGGTGAAGCCGAGAGTTATAGAGAAGCACTTTTTATTCGGGAAGAAACTCTTTGCGTCGAATGATATTATCGTGAGCGAGTTTCATCCATTCTTTAGAAATTTTTGCGTTCTCGTACGCATCATTGCATATCTCTTCTAACTCATTTAATTGAAGCTTGCGAGCTTCACCGGCCTTATCCATGGCATAGTTCAATTCCTTAATCGAAAAATATACTTTGTGCTCTAATTCCATGGGAATATGGCACGGTTTTCCATACACAAAGCGAAAAGAGGACATACCGAGCGGATTTTTGTATGCAGTATAATAGGCCCATAGCGAATCGTTCAATCTAAGTGACCAATCTTTTCGGGTAGGATTGGCGGTCTTTTCGAGAACGTTCTTGATTTCCCAATTTGCTAGTTCAGCATGCCCATTCATTTGTGGGTGATAAGTCATTCCAACCTTGTGAACGACGCCATACTTTCTCATGAGCTTCTCGAATGGCCTATTGCAAAAGTGCGTGCCATTATCACTAATTATCGCTTTCTGAGCACCGAAGCGGGAAAGTATGTGTTCCTGCAGGAACTTAATAACCACTTTGTTATCATTTGTCTTGGTCGCTATGGCTTTCACCCATTTAGAAATGTAGTCAACCGCAACAAGGATGTATATGAAACAAAAGGATGGGGGAAAAGGGCCCATGAAGTCAATACCCCAACAATCGAAAATCTCTATAATGAGTATGGGGGTAAGAGGCATCATGTCTCTACGGATAATAGCTCCCATCCTTTGGCACTTATTGCAAGATTTATAAGCATCATTCACATCGTAGAATATTGTGGGCCAATAGAGGCCGCATTGAAGGATCTTAACGGCCATCTTTTTCATCGAAAAGTGTCCTCCACAAGCTTTTGAATGACAAAACTGGATGACTTTGGGGATCTCGTCATTCGGTAAGCATCGTCGGATGATTTGGTCGGCGCAATATTTAAACAGGAAAGGATTTTCATAGAAAAACATGCGTGACCAAGTAATAAACCTCTTCTTATCTTGCGGTGTCCAATCGGGAGGGGCGGCTCCCATGATAAGGTAGTTCACTATATCCGCAAACCAGGGCAAAGAAGAGGTGGCAAGGAGTTGTTCATCCAGAAAGTATTTATCTATGGGTATTGGATCACTAGGTACGTCAGACGAAAGTCATGATAAGTGGTCGACAACGACGTTTTCTACTCCTTTCTTATCTCTAATGGAGAGATTAAACTCATGCAGGAGTAGGATCCACCTTATGAGGCACGACTTTGCGTCTTTATTCACAAGTAAGTATTTCAATGCCGTGTGGTCGGTGAAGCAAGTGATGGGAGAACCAATAAGGTAGGACCGAAATTTGTCAAGGGCAAATACTACCACTAGCAACTCCTTCTCTGTTATAGAATAATTGAGTTGTGGTCCGATAAGAGTCCGGCTAGCGTAGTAGATGACGTGAGCCTGTTTGTCTTTTCTTTGGTCCAAAACAACTCCTATCACATAATCTCTAGCATCACACATAAGTTCGAATGGTAAAGACCAATCCGGAACGTCCATGATGGGAGCGAACACAAACATGGTTTTTAGTTTTTCAAAAGCACTATGGCATGCTTCTGCCCACTCAAATGGGGTGTCCTTCATGAGTAGGTTTCTTAAGGGTCTAGCGATGGCGCTAAAGTCCTTAATGAATCTTCGATACAAACCCGCGTGGCCCAAGAAGAAGCGCACGTCTTTGAGAGATTTTGGTGGGGGTAGATAGGCTATGACATCTATCTTAGCTCTATCAACTTCTATCCCCTTGGATGAAACTATGTGACCAAGAACTATTCCCTCAGTGACCATGAAATGACATTTCTCCTAATTCAGCACTAAGCTCTTCTCCACACACCGGGCGAGTACTTTTTCCTGCTTTGTTAGACAAAGATCAAAAGAGGTGCCAAAAACGCTAAAATCGTCCATAAACACTTCAAGTCATCTCTCGACCATGTCGCTGAAGAGGCTCAACATGCACCGTTGAAAGGTTACAGGTGCATTACACAAGCCGAATGGCATACATTTATAGGCAAACGTACCAAAAGGGAAAGTGAAGGTCGTTTTCTCCTGGTCAAGTACATCTACCTCAATTTAGTTATATCCGGAATAACCATCAAGGAAGAAATAATAGGGGTGGCCCACTACTCTCTCAAGCATCTGATCAATAAATGGTAAAGGGAAATGGTCTTTCCTCGGTCCCGCATTGAGTTTCCAGTAATCAATGCAAATGCGCCACCCGGTGGTGGTACGTTGGGGAACTAGCTCTCCCTTAGCATTCTCAATCACTGTCATGCCCGACTTCTTCGGGACAACTTGAATAGGGCTCACCCACTTGCTATTCTAGATTGGGTAGATAATCTCGTCATCCAATAGCTTAATTATTTCGGTCCTCACCACTTCTTTCATATTAGGGTTTAGACTTTTTTGCATTTATCACGTAGGTCTCGCAGTCCTTTCTCAAGAATATTGAGTCGATTGTCCGTTATAGAATTATTTTGTACATGAAATAGGCTGGACACCGATGGAGTGATGGTCACTTGACGATTTTGATTTTAAGCATTAGGTTCAGATGTATCCCAAGATTAGGTAGTCTTGGCGACATACCTCAAGTGAAGCTCGACATCGTGGGCATCTAAGTCGACAAACGGACCACTACCCATGGTTTCCACGAGTTGCTTGGAATTAATTTTCAGCCCATTATGGATGAAGGAAATGATTTGCGTTTTATCAAAACCATGATGGGGACACGAAGAAATTAACTCATTGAAATGCTCGTAGCATCTATCGAATGACTCATTTTCTAATTGTCAGAAAGTTTGAATTTTAGCCTTGATGGAGTTCGTTCGATGTGGAGGAAATAATTTCTTGAGAAATTTAGATTGTAGCTCTTTCCATGATGAAATCGAATTTGGAGGTAAAGACCATAGCCATGTCTTAGCCTTATCCTTTAGTGAGAATGGGAAGAGTTTAAGGCGGAGCACATCTTTTGTGCAAGTTTGATCACTGAGAGTCTCGCACGCCTCCTCAAATTCCATGATGTGGGAATATGGCTTTTTTGAATCCATTCCATGGTAAGTGGGAAGTATCTGGATCATCCCATTCCTAAAAAGAAATTGCCCAGCATTGTATGGGAGTAAAATGCATCCCAGAGTGATAATGCGCTCGGGATATAAGACGTCTCTCAAAGGGCCGTACGGGCCTCTCCCTCGTCGGCGGCTGCACTATCGTGCTGTGATATATTTCTCTCACTCAAAGATTATGTGTCCTCACTTAGTATACTCGGATCGCGCTCTGAAGTGTGTCCTAGGAGGGAAAATGGTGTGTTATTTGAGATTGAGTGTGACGGTGTGGGAGGTGTAACCCAGAATTGTGGAGCGTTAGGAGTGTGAGGGCTATCAGGGTCGTACTCAACTATTGGATTTTGGTGAATGTGGGTTGGAGTATTATGGGGAGTTGGAGTGAGTTCAGAATTTTGCATTAATAGCTTATGAGGGATAATGATGAATCTTTTTGGGCTTTTTCAAATTTTTATATGTTTTTGGATTTTTAGAAATTTTTGGTCAAAATTTTAGATTGACTCGATCTAATCCTAAGTCTACCTAAGTCTCCGACAACGGCGCCAAAAACTTGACGCAACTAAGAATGTGTCTCAGAAGTGCGTACTCTCTAGGCTCAAGTGCAAGCCTATCGCTCAAGTAATAATCCAATAAGTCGGGTATCGATCCTCAAGGATATAGGACAACAAGGTTGTGACGACATTGGACAGACGAAAGAATCCTTACTCTGACTCTAAAGAAAAGTAAAAGATGATTTGATTGGTTAGATAACTACAACTATATGCAATTCCTTAAAATACTTATCTAATGGACTAATGAATGAATGGCATGCAATTACTATAAATTACCTAACTTATTGATGACGAATGACGTAAACTAGACTTGAACTATATGATGAGAAAACAGGAAGGGAATACAATCCATCAACCCTAGTGTATTGATGGTAAAAAACTAATCGTAAATTTAAATGATGAATTAGACCTAGAATTTAGTAATCCCAAGCATTACGTATATGAGGTTCAAGCTCGCACCATATTTAATCAGAGGACGATTAAATCGGTATTGCGATAACTATACTCGAATTGCATTCTGAAGCATCCCGGTTACCCTGAAGAAAATGAGATCCAAAGATCTACAAATATTGTGATGCTACGCAATACGGTTATAATCAAATTATTAAATTTATAGGATTAATTTTATACACGTGCAACTACCACATCAGGTTGAGTTCATGTATCCCGACCTTAGAAAATCTAGCCTAACATGCTAAAATTAATGAAAACTGTTATTGAATTGCAGGAAATCATGATTAAACTAAGGGAAATTGTAGAATAATGTAGAAAGAAGATTATACAGAAGAAATTAATCACTAATCTTACCAAAACACTAAAAGCATCAATCAAAATTACTTGTAATCACAGAAATCTGAATAATCTTCAATCTTGGAATTAAAATTATATTCAATCTTCAAACTAGGGTTTTACTGAAAAGAATGGAAAATTAGATAAATTCTCCGTGTTTTAGAATGATAATAAATTGGGTTTAAATAACCTACAAGGCTCCAAGAGTTTTAACTGAACTAGGACTCTCCATTAGAGGAAGAGTAAAAAATCAAAATTCGACAGTCGGACCGGTTCGGTACTCCTTCGGTTCCGTCTGGCTTGAATTCGAATCGGTTCATTTATTTCTTGGACGGATCGATCCAGTACCGATCGGTTCGTTTTATTTTCCTTAAGCTTCGATCCGTCTTCGGTTTAGAGTTCTCTGGAAGTTTGCATTTCAGATCGGTCCGAGCCAGATCGGTCCGAATTTCCTTTGACTTTTTCTTCTACCTTTGACTGCATGTAACTTTCACACCGGGACTCTGATTGAGGTGCTGTTTCTTCCTATGTACTCGTGAACTTGATATCTTCAACTTTTATTGCCTTTTTCGAATTTTGGGTAAAAATTACAACTTTTCCCTTTTGACTTTCCTTTTGTTCTTTCTTAATTTTTCCGATTTCTTTCTTTCTTTTATTGACATCAAATACCTGTAAAATTAGTACGAAGTACCAGAAACTCGGTGTACTCATTGGAATAAGTCAGTATCAAGATAATGAGATAAAATCAAATCGATTACGGTGTTCGAGGTGCTAAAAGTAACTAAATTAAAGGGATAAATTTGTAAGAATTTATGCCTAATCAGCAAGAAAAGCCCGAAAGACGACAAGTTTGCGGAATATACGCCTTTAACAGTTAACTATGAGCACATTCTGAATGAGATAAAAAATGACCGATCTCTTAGGTGGTCGAAAAAGTTGAAGAGAGCTTGTTACAAGATAAATAAAAATCTTTGGTGCAAATTTCACCAAGATCATGGGCACATCACCGATAAATACTTCACTGTTGAAGATGAGATAGAAAAAATGCTGAAATCTGGTAAGTTTAGGCCGATGCCGAGATGAACAAGGACGAGATGACCCCAGAAAGAGGAGAAATGATAGATGCAGAGAGGACACTCCATCCAAGCAGGATGACCGTTCTGATAATGATAATGATGATCCGGATCTCCCACCGAAGGATGATAATGTCCCAGTGAAGAGGCTCAACATGATTTCATTTGGTGTGGGTATGATTTGTGGTGGCCTAGCAGGAGGAGGCTCTGAGGTGGCCGACCACAAGGCACATGTGGCTGAGGCTAAGGCAATAACCAAGGCCGAAGTTGCAAACTCAAACTCTATTGATGTTAAGCCTGGAAAGAGGAAGAAAGTGGATATGGAATCCCTCATAGTCGATTTTTCAAGACTAGATTTCAAGGGTATCCGAGTACCTCATGATTACTCGTTCGTTATTATTGCCAGAGTACATGGGTTTGAGGTGCCGAGAATCTTGGTTGATGGAGGAAGCTCTGCAGATGTCATGTTTTGGTCGTGCTTCAAATGCTTAGGAATTAGCCTGGCCAGGCTCATCCCGTACCATCATCCTCTGATAGGATTCAATGGAGAAAAGGTTCACCCTCTCGGGATGTACGAAATGAATGTCAGAATGGGAGACGAGTGGCTAAAGAGGCTGACCAAGAATATTAACTTTTTTATGATGGATGAGAACGTATTCTCAGCTTACAACTTCATATTGGGATGGGTAGCTCTCAAAGATTTTGAGGTTGTGCCTTTGACAGTTCACCAAATAATAAAATTCCTGACTCCTTACGGAGTAGGGGAAGTTCAAGGTGACCAAACTTTGGCACGAGAGTGCTACTTTAATTTAGTAGAGGAGAGAGAAGCACATAAGAAAGCAATAACCATATACAATATTGACACTCTCGATCCCAAAAAATAGACAAAGATTAAGAAAGGAGAGGTTGCGAAAGAGGTAGAATCCATCGTGCTCAATGAGGACGAGCCGAAAAAAACTATCCAGGTCGGCAAAGCCCTAAAACAGGAGATCAATGATGAGCTAATTGAATTTCTAAGGAAGAGACAAATCATCTTCACATGGAGTCACGATGACATGCCTGGGATTGACCCAAAAGTAATGTCTCATAAATTGAACATTGTTGATGGTGCCAAGCCGATAAACAGAGAAGGAGAATCTACTCGAGGGAGACGTACGAGGTCATTAGAGATGAGGTTAAAAAGCTTGAGAAGGCTGAGTTCATCAAAGAGGTGATATACCCTGAATGGATTTCAAATGTTACTATAGTACCTAAAGCCAACGGTTAGTAGAGAATGTGCGTGGACTTCACTTATTTGAACAGGTCTTTTCCTGAAGACAACTTACCTCTCCCTCGAATTGATCAGATGGTAGATGCTATGACAGGGTATGAATTGATGAGCTTCATGGATGCATACTCCGGCTACAACTAAATTTTTATGGACCTAGTCGAAGCGAAGAAAACAACCTTCATTATCGACAAGGGGACATATTGTTATAAGGTTATGCCCTTAGGCTTGAAGAACGCAGGGGATACATATCAACGGTTTGTGAATAAGATGTTTGAAGACCAGATTAGAAAGTCTAAGGAAGTTTATGTTGACGATATGTTGACCAATAGTTTGAAGGCCAACACTCATATAGCCGAACTTAAAAAAACGTTCAACACCATGGACGAGTACAAGATGAAGCTCAATCTACCCAAGTGTGTCTTTGACATCGGAGTTGGCAAGTTCTTAGGTTTCATTGTCAATCAGAGAGGTATAGAAGCCAACCTACAGAAGATAAAAGCCCTGTTAGAGATGAAGATACTAAGGAACATCAAGGAAGTTTAGAGGCTGACCGGACGAGTAGCCTCACTAAATAGGTTTATCTCAAGAGCCACTAATAAATGTCTTCCATTTTTTAATATTCTTTGAAAATATTTTGAGTGGGACGAGGAATGCGATAGATATTTTATGGAGCTAAAGTATCATCTCGGCTCTCCACTTTTACTGTCTCGTCCTGTCCAAGGAGAGAAACTTTACTTATACCTGGCTATGTCTGAGTCAGCTATCAGCGCGACGATAGTATAAGATGATGAGGGTGTATAAAGACCAGTGTATTTCAACAGCAAGGCCCTCTAGGGGGATGAACATAGGTATCCTAAGATGGAAAAACTAGCCTATGCCCTGATCCACGCTTGAAGAAATATTATACCTTATTTTTAAGCTCATATAATGGTTGTCATGACGGACTCTCCCCTCAGGCAAGTCATCCATAAACCTAAGAAATCAGGTAGGTTGATGGTCTGGGCCATTGAGTTGGGAGAATACGACATAGTCTATCAGCCTAGGGTGACAATTAAGGGGAAGGCCTTAGCAGACTTTGTGGCAGAGTTCACCTGGGCTGAGGCCGATAGAGAAGTAGACATTCTTAAAGGTTGACCGAAACTAATATAGACCCTCCAACATCCGAGATAAGCATGACGAGACCTCCAACAGTCGAGGCTGACAAGTTTTTGCTCAGAAACGGAGTTATTAAAGAAGGGCCATTTTTAGAAGGGATAATATGGAACTTATTTGTTGATGGTTCATCCTGTAAAAATGGGAGTGGAGCCGACCTGATTGTGTCGACCTCGGATGGAACAGATATAGAGTACGCATTCAGGTTCCGTTTTAAGGCTTCTAATAAGGAGTCTGAGTATGGGGCCCTCCTAGTCGGAATCTCCCTCCCCAGAGCTCTCAACATCGGCCAACTTTTAGTCCATAGTGACTCTCAACTTGTAGTTAATCAGGTCCTGGGGATTTATGAATCCAAAGACGACATAATGGCAAGGTACGTAGCGAAAGTGAGGAAGATGATGGAGGACTTTAGTGAGATTAAAGTCAAAAGGGTGTCTCGATTGGATAATAGCCGAGTTGATGCTCTGGCAAGGCTAGTCTCGGCCACACGAACAGAGACTAAGAGATCGGTGCCAATAAAATCCTTCCTCGGCCGACCATAGATGAGGATGGCACGAAGCTAAATTTTTGCTTCAATTTAAACCTATAACCATCTTGGATGGACCTCGCTATTCAGTATATCAGAGAGGGTAGTTTGCTCGAGTCTAAGGCCGAAATAAGGAAGTTGAGATACACAGACACTAAGTTATCTATCTTAGGGGATGTGCTATATAAAAAGGGGTTCCTTTTACCTCTACTCAGATGTGTCCACCCAGCTGAGGTAGATTATATTTTGAAGGATGTTCATGAAGGTTCTTGCTTAAGCCATATTAGGGGAAAATCATTGGCAAAGAGGATCATCACTCAAGGGTGTTGGTGGTTGACCTTGGACAAAGACTCGACAAAGTACGTAAAGAAGTGCGACAAGTGCCAGCGGTTTTTCTGACATCCCTCATCAATCCCATCAACCTATGACGTCTATCACCTCACCATGGCCATTTATAGTGTGGGGGATTGATTTGGTGGGACCTCTGCAAAGGGCCATGAGCAACTACATATATTTGATCATGGTGATAAACTACTTTTCAAAGTGGGTAGAGTCCGAGGCCATGATCAAGACCATAGAAAAGAAGACCTTTCAGTTCATATTGAATAAAATCATTTATAGATACGACTTTCCCAATACACTCATTTCAGACAACGATACTAAATTTAAGAACATCTCCCTAGAGAAATATTATAAAAGGGTCGACATAAAACATTTCTTCTCAATGCCTGGCTGACCTTAAGCCAATGGTCAGACAGAGGTCACCAATAGAACTATTCTTGATGGAATAAAAAAAGGTTGGAAGATGATAAGGGGAGATGGGATGAAGAGGTATATGCAGTACTATGGGTTTACCGGACGACAGTGAAAATGCCGATAGGGGAGAACCCGTTCATGCTAGCTTATGGTTCAAAAGCTGTGGTGCTTACAGAGATTGATCTCTACACTCACAGAGTTCAGACATACGACCCTGAGGGAAATTGGTAAAAAGAAGAATCGACCTTGATCTGATTAAAGAAATAATAGAGGATGCTGAGGTAAGAGTGGCAGCCTAACAACAGAGGACGACCAAGTTCTATAACAAGAGGATACAACCGAGGCTAATAATAGTGGGAGACCTAGTTCTGAAGAAGACTTGGTAGAAACCAAATAAGCTTCATGCCAACTAACATGGTCCTCACAGGGTTACATATGAGGTAGTCCTAGGCACCTATCGGCTGGAGAACCTAGAGGGGGAACCATTCTCCAACCCTTGGAACGCCGACCACTTAAAAAGGTACTACCAATAGATGATTGTATAGTAGATTTTCATTACGAATCATTGTAAAAAGGGCTTATTATGAATGAGAAAAATAAATATGGAGTTTTAACTCATATCTTATATACATTATTTTGAATGATTTGTTTCATGTACTCTTAAAAGCTATAAAACATCCTTCATGGTGAGATAGCAATAACCCAACCTTGGTGAAATGATAACCTAAAGAGGGACTGACCCCATCCATGGACTTTCAATAACACCAAGAAGGGTTAACTTATTTTTAAAACATCATTAATTTAGTGAATACTTGGTGAAAGAACCTCTCTCGATTGAGGTGATAGTGCATGGACGAGACGATGCTCAACCATGCACTCTTAAAACGACGAGAGGGGGTATGACATAACATCATAATTTGGTGAGTCCAAATTGAAAATCACTTGGGTGTGGTTCATTACTTAAACATCATTATTTTGGTGAATATGAGATGAAACATCATTAGTTTGGTGATCTCAGACCTTAAACATCATTAATTTGATGAATATGAGATTAAACATCATTAGTTTGGTTATTTCAGACCTTAAACATCATTAATTTGGTGAATATGAGATGAAACATCATTAGTTTGGTGATCTCAGACCTTAAACGTCATTAATTTGATGAATACTCGGTGAAAAAACCTATCTCGATCGAGACGACAGTGCATGGATCAGACGATGCTCAACCATGAACTCTCAAAACGACGAGAGGGGGTATGACATAACACCATAATTTGGTGAGTTCAAATTCAAAATCACTCGCTGGTTATCCTTATCTTGCCTCATAGACGAGACGAGACCTGAAGCATTATGAAATTTGGTGTTGAAATTACTACCAACACAAACCATATAGTAGAGGAAATAGATAGAGGAAGCAAGCAAATATTTCTATTCTAAAGACCGATCAAAACAAAACAAAAAGTGTTCAAAGTGTTACATCAGATAAAAGGCAATAGGTCACAGACGATCGCCCTGACAAAAATGAAAAACATTAAGAGAATTCTAGTTCTGTGGTCCCTTAGTGTATCATCGGCATCTCCAAGGGCCGAACCATCAGTAGAAAAAACCTTGGCCGCATCAACAACCTCGATCTTTTCAGCATTGGCCTCAAATGCGACTATATACTCCTGAGCTCTAAAGGTGTCAGGGTCGACCTATGCAGCCCCACCAGGCATTTTAACATTAGCGAGAGCTGTCTCAAGGAGAGGGTCACCAAAGTCAAGATCCAGGAATTCCCGAGAGGTCAAGCTCCCAGTTTTAGCCTGCCACAAAGCAGCCTATCAGCAAGCAGTTCTTATGCCCCTCTCCAATTACTCAAAGGCATGGTCATGGTACTCATCTGACTCTTTATAGCAGTCCATAGTAGCCTGGACTACAACATCAATCTCGAATTTCTTATCATCAGAGAGCTTCTTCAAAGTTTTGGCATGTTCTGCCTTGAGATTGGTTATATGTAATACCCCGTACTTTTATGCTATATTTAATTTGGGGATTTATTAAATTTAATGTGATGATTTATTTAATAAAAATCCGGAAATTAACTATGTTATAATTATTAACGTGACTAGAGTTAGTAATTATGGGAAACTTGTTGAATATTACTAATGAGCATAGTAATATATTATATTGGTTATATTGAATGTCATAGGTGAATTAAATGACTATTTCGGAAATTTAAGTCGGGACGTGCCCGTGTCACGTCGGGACTAATTATGTTAATTAAAAAGGGAATATTTTATAAGTTGTCCGTATGGTCGTTTTGAGTGCGCCAACGCGTCCGGAAGGGTCGAGATAGTCAGAAAAGTGTACCCGGGGGTTTAGTTTGGGTCTCGGGATGTTTTTAGGCTTAATTAGTGACCCGGGAGGGCATTTTGGTCATTTTACAAAATAGGGTAATTAAACCCACGAATTTCAGCCATCCTTAGCAGCCATTTAAGTCAGCCTTTTAGGGTTAGAACATTCAGAACCCTAGAACGGCCATTGGAGAAGAGAGGAGAGAGCTCTCAAGGTGATTCAAGGCCCAAAACACCACTGATTTCACCGCCGTCACCACCAACGCGTAGATCGCGAGGAGGAGAACGCAACCACACCAATATCAGCAGGAAAGCAGACCTCTGAAATCCCATGCAAGTGTTTAACTTGCGTATTTTCGTTGGTGCAATAATCATATTAGTGTAGGAATGATTAGTAGTATAATCAATGGAAGAAAACCCCAATTTTTGATAGGGATTTGCATGTAGAAATCGTTATAACCATATTGTGGAAATAATATGTGAAGTAGATGATTAACCCACGAATTTGTGATGTTATGTTAGAAGGAAATTCGGAGAAAACTGATTAGAACAAAAGTTAAGAAAACTTTAGGGTTCTTGATTATTAGATGAGATTTTAGGTTGTTTAACCATGTTTAATGATGTATACACGCATGCTTAACGTTAAAAACATCTGAAAATATGTTATTATGTTTGTAGTAGGAGTTTTGGGACGATTAGTGTTGGGAAATAATGATTTGGGTGAAGAATTTTGGTAAATCCCGTAACTGCACTTCTGCAGGATTTCGCAGACCTGCTTGATCGATCGATCAAGCCTAGAGCTTCGATCGATCGAAGGTTCGATCGATTGAGCCCCAGACCTCGATCGATCGACCCTTCCTGGCAGACTCTTATCCCCCCTTGTTTAATTAATTGAACATGATTCATCGTGAAATAGCTTTTAGGCTTTATGAATAAAATGTTTTGGGATATAGGAGAGACCAGTAGGGCATATGATTAAGTGTTGAGAACTTTATTAGGAGATGATAATTGTATTTTAGGGACAATTATGTAAAGGACGAGGAAACTACGTAATTCAAAGTGAGAGATTACGTCAAATACTTACGATAGTGAATAGATGTTTACCTACTAATTTTGCTACTTGGATGGATAGAATCCACGAGTGTCACATAGCTAGTTAGAAAACCCTTCGAGTTAAGGTTAGAGACGAAACCTTAGACGTAATCATAATAATGGGAAATTAAGGATAAATGTTGTGACTATGGGTAACGGGAGGAACCTATATTAATATGATGAATGGGTATATTTATATGATTGTGTGTACATATATTATATACATGTGAAAAACGTACCCGCGCTACTTGCTATCCCTGAGGTTACCGCGCTGGGACGATCTTATCTTGTGTTTCTTTATAGGGGATATTGATTCGTACCCAAGAAGATAGAGATCCTAGGTACGGGCTATCAGATTGATAGTCGGACGGTCCTAAGAGACGTGTGGGTATGTACTGACCTCTTGGACTTGGAATCTATGCTTCGCCTCAACGTTGTTTTGTATATGATAATACAGTTCGAGAGTGATTCCGAACTTGTATTTCCCTTTGTGTGAGCGATACGGGGATTGGATAGCAGAGTATGCCCGCACCATAGTTTAGTTGGGGTGCTGTTATATATATATATACTATACGAGTAATTAATATATATATTAGGTTATAAACTTTAAACTGCCTACTGTGATTTGATAAGTAGAACATGGTTGTTGACTCAAATTATTAAATACTTGTTTTGTGAAAGTATGAGAAGACACTGGGAAACTTTATAATTTAATGAAGCTAAAACGAGAGGAGTGCTACATATTGAAAGTAACCTTTTTAAAACATTGTCATCGTTCGGTTTTGAAAACTTAGGAGTAAGTTAAGATAAACTAAATTATTTGGGAAGGTTAGTACGATAGGCGTGCACATTAGAAGAGAGGTGAGAATTCCTCAAGAGATTGTCGAACTAATATGATTTGCATTGGCCTGTATCAATTTAAATACTTGCTTAACGTATTTTAAAATCAAACACACTTTCGGGCCCTTACCCGTTTCTTTTTCTCTCTTTCTCTCTTTTGTATATATATGTATATTTTCAGGTGCCCAGCCACAGGGGCGTCTGGCTTAGGATCCTTTGAGAAGAACGAGCTGCAGCTTAGGTGGGAGTTGCAGGTCACTTGAGTAGACGGCTTCTGTTATTGACTCCACTCCTACTACTCTCATTTATTGGGCACGTGTCGCCCTTTTCATCATTTCATTTATTGTTGGGATTTTTTTTATATTTCAGTTATTCCAGTATTGTTTTACGGGATTTATTCAGGATGGTTTATGATTTTTAGTTTTATTATGTTGACATTCGATTGACGAATGTATGGTTTTATTTTAGTTCATCGTGGTGTGATTCTATATCGTAGAAATGTTGTTTTGTGTATATAAATCTTTTCTTTAATTAAAATTTGGAAGTTTGTATGAAAAATGTTTTTGACACTTAGCTTAATTATTTAGGGTGTTAAATTGGAAAAATTTTTATCGACAGTGATGCTGAGAATGAACCAACTGTTTACCTTGATTTAATTTAATAAAGGAGTGATCGCCCGGTATTTAATTAGGCGGGGTGTCACAGGTGGCATCAGAGCATCAGGTTCTAGTGTCCATAGGATCTGTACGGCTTATTTCGCTTTCAGCTTAACGTTTTTGCTATAGAGCCCTTTATTTAGGATTTGTTGTATTCCTCTTTTACGTTTAAGTCTTTAGTTAATTGAGATTCAATGATAACTGTAGACTGATAAATTTTGTTCACGTTTCAGATGCCTCCGAGACGTGCTTCGAAAGATAGGCGTGCCCAGGCCGAGCAACCAGCAGCTCCGGCACCAGGCACAATGAATGCTAATAAAGTAGCCGCCATAGTTGCTCAGGCGGTGAATGCCGCGATAGCGGTGATTCAGCAGGCTCCACCCCAGGTCCAGGCAGTGGAGCCAGTACCAGCACAGCTTCCATCTGCATGGGAGAGGGTTCGGGATGCTTTTCAGAAAGCACATCCCCCTGAGTTCTCCGGTAGCTCCGATATTGTCACGGTTAGCCAATGGAAGAAAGACATCCAGCGGCATCTTCGCATGTATGAGTGCACCGAAGTACAAAAGCAGTTATTAGCTTCTTTCAAGCTGGTGGGAGCCGCATTACAGTGGTGGGAGTCCACTACTACTTTGGAGGAGAGGGACACGATCCCTATTCAGTTGTTCTGGGAGCGGTTTGACCGCAAGTATTTTCCACCCGCAGTGCAGACTGAGATGAGGCGAAAATTACTAAATCTGAAGCAGGAGAACCTTACTGTAGCTGAGTATGAGGAGGAGTTCACAAGACTTCTCACTATTGTGCCGGATGAGGCACCCACTGAGGGCAAGAAGATTTTGCTGTTCGTCGACCGGTTAGCTTGGAGGATCCGTCAGCACCTTATTGGAAATCTATCCCAGAGTACTTTCACTGACGTACTCAATGCAGCGTTACTACATTGTTAGGATCACCACTTCCATCTTCAGGGAAGCAAGAAAGCAGGAGAGTCCAGCCAGCAGGGCAGGACCGGGGGTAATAGTTCCGGTGGGGCACCAACTCATGGACAGACTCGTCAGCACGAGCAGAGTTCCCATCAGGGGGACCCTGCTAAGCGATCCCGTTCAAGTGATTCTAGGCAGGGATTCGGGGGATACAGGCAGGTCCATCAGGGTCATCCTAATCAGCAGGGCCAGTAGGGTCAACACCGACCGCAGGGACAGTAGCAGGACCAACAAGGCCAACAGCGTGCACATCAGGGCCAATAGGGCCAATGGCGTGGAGGTAACGGCCAGCAGGGCCGTGGTCAGCAGGGACAGATGGGGAGGTAATTTCAGAGGCCGGTGTTTTGTGTGCGGCAAGCACGACCATAAGCGTCAGGATTGCCCAGAGGGCGATAGGGCCCCACAGCAGCAGGGAACCCGTAATGAGCTGCAGAGACCACTCTTCCCACCTGCCCTTCCAGCTCCAGCCCAGGTGCCAGCCCTACCAGCCATTCCAGCAGCTCCAGTGCAGTAGGGGCAATTGCAGTATGGACGTGTCTATAACGTCCACCAGGCAGCAGCTCCACAGGCACCACCCGCGATTGAGGGTATGTTTCCTATCCATGGTACTATGGGTAAAGTTTTGTTTGATACGGGGGCAACGCATTGTTTTATAGCTACGCATTTTGCGAAGTCCTTAGGGTTGTTATCCACAGCAGAGAGCACCGTGACATGTGTCGACTCACCACTGGGGAGTGGGTCACTTATATTCTTTATATGCCGGGGAGTAGGGGTAGAGATTGGTAGCTTAGTATTGCTTGCAGACATGCTAGTCTTAGACATGCACGAGCATGATGTGATTATTGGTATGGATTGGCTCGCATCTTATAGAGCTATGATTGATTGCTTCGGTGGGAGCATTGTTTTTGCCATTTTGGGGCAAGAGATGTTTGTAGTAGCGATGCCTCGCCCAGAGGGAGGTTCGACCGCTCATTTATATTACATTGAGGAGGATACCTCTAAGGAGGTTGTGATTCCTTTGGATTCGATCCCAGTTGTTAGGGAGTATTCCGATGTGTTTCAGGATATACCAGGCCTACCGCCCAGTCGTGAGATAGACTTCGTTATAGATTTATTGCCGGATACGAGACCTATAGCACGCGCACCGTACCGTATGGCTCCGGCAGAGATGCGAGAGCTACGAGATCAGATTGAGCAGCTATTAGGTCAGGGCTTCATTCGTAGGAGTACCTCACCTTGGGGCGCTCCAGTCTTATTTGTAAAGAAGAGAGATGGTTCACTGAGATTATGCGTGGACTACCGGGAGTTGAACAAGGTCACGATACGGAATAAGTATCCGTTGCCTCGAATCGATGGTCTATTCGACCAGTTGAGGGGAGCAACTTTCTTTTCGAAGATAGATCTGAGGTCGGGGTACCATCAGTTACGAATTAGAGAGCAGGATGTTTCAAAGACTGCCTTCTTGTCGAGATATGGGTCCTATGAGTTCAGGGTGATGCCGTTCGGACTCACAAATGCCCCAGCCGTTTTCATGGACTTGATGAACCGAGTATTCAGAGAGTTCTTGGATCAGTTCGTCATCGTCTTCATAGATGATATTTTGATATATTCACACTCCGAGGAGGAGCATGCCGAACACTTGAGGCAGGTTCTTCAGACTCTACGAGAACATCAATTGTATGCTAAGTACGAGAAGTGTGGATTCTGGTTGCGAGAGGTACAATTCTTGGGCCATGTTGTTTCTGAGCAAGGGATAGCAGTTGACCCGAGCAAAGTGTCAGCGGTGAGGGAGTGGGGGCAGCCCACGACACCGACGGAAGTGCGTAGTTTCTTGGGGTTAGCCGGTTACAACAGGAGGTTCATTCGGGGATTCTCCAAAATAGCGGGCCCATTGACGAATCTGACTCGCAAGGGGGTACCATATGTCTGGGATGACGCTTGTCAGTTGGCTTTCGACGAGCTGAAGGACAAGCTTACTTCGGCACCAGTCCTTGCTTTACCGAAGCCGGGTGTAGAGTACTTGGTTTACACAGATGCGTCCTTACGAGGACTTGGGGGAGTACTTCAGCAGGAGGAGAAGGCTATAGCTTTTGCTTCCCGCAAGCTTAAGCCGCATGAGAAGAATTACCCCACCCACGACCTGGAGTTAGCTGCGGTCGTCTTTGCATTGAGAATTTGGAGGCACTATTTATTGGGCGAGAAATTCCGTTTGTTCACAGACCATAAGTCACTGCAGTTCCTGTTCACTCAGCGAGAGCTGAATATGCGCCAGCGCAGATGGTTAGAGTTTGTGAAAGATTACCAGTTCGACATACAGTACCATCCGGGGAAGGCCAGCGTAGTTGCTGATGCGTTGAGCCGTAGACCGGTAGACGATGTAGCCGACGTTTGGAAAGCAAAGTGGAAGGAGTTGGGTCACCCAGACGCAGTAGCCCGTTCGTTCATATCCGTCATGTCAGTCACACCCGAAATTGTTACGAGGGTGATACAGGCACAGACCACAGACCCGTTTTGTCAGGAGAAGATTGTACGACTTCTAGCCGAGGGTGCTGAGTCCTATTCTGTTAGTTCGGATGGAGGGTTGCGGTTTAATGGGAGATTAGTGGTCCCAGAAGGAGCGGAGCTACGTCATGAAGTGATGACTCATTCTCATGGGTCCCGATTTGCAGTACATCCGGGAGGCGATAAGATGTACCAGGACATGAGACGACAGTACTGGTGGAGTGGGATGAAGAGGGACATCGCTGAATTTGTGTCCAAGTGTTCTACTTGCCAGCTGGTGAAGGTGGACCATCAGAAACCGTCGGGATTACTTCAGCCGTTGGAAATACCCGCGTGGAAGTGGGAAAGTATTTCCATGGATTTCATTACAGGGTTGCCTACATCACAGCGGGGCCACGATTCTATTTGGGTGATTGTAGACCGTCTGACCAAGGTGGCTCATTTTCTGCCAGTAAGGACAGATTATACCACGAGTCAGTATGCCCAGTTGTTCATCGCTGAGATTGTCAGATTACATGGGGTGCCCCTGAATATTGTATCAGATAGAGACAAGATTTTTGTGTCACGTTTCTGGGAAAGCTTTCAGGAGGCTATGGGTACAGAGTTGAGACTGAGTTCAGCTTACCACCCACAGACAGATGGACAGACAGAGCGTACTAATCAGATGTTGGAAGATATTCTACGCATGTGTGTTCTCGATTTCGGAGGAGGTTGGGAGCCACACCTTCCACTGGTAGAGTTTTCTTATAATAACTCCTATCAGTTTACGATTGGCATGGCTCCATTTGAGTCTTTGTACGGCAGGCCTTGTCGTTCTCCAACTTGTTGGCTCGAGGTGGGGGACACCAAGTTATTAGGGCCAGAAGTGATTCAGGAGACCTCCGCGAGGATTGAGATAATCAGGAGTCGTATTCGGGTAGCCCAAGACAGGCAGAAGAGCTACGCCGATGCGAAACGGTTCTTCTGGGAGTTTAATGTGGGAGATCAAGTGTTGTTGCGTGTATCTCCTATGAAAGGAGTGATGAGGTTCGGGAAGAAGGGGAAGTTGGCTCCGAGGTACGTAGGACCATTTCCCATCATCGAGAGAATTGGGCCAGTAGCATACAGGTTGGGATTGCCAGAACATTTACATCGCATCCACGATGTATTCCACATCTCGTCGTTGAGACGATATCTTCGGGATGATATGGCCCATACTCACATTGCGATAGACGAGATAGACTTACAGTCTGATAGCTCTTACGAGGAGAGACCGGTGGCTATTCTAGACTATAGTGAGAGGAGATTGAGGTCGAAAGTAGTTCCACTTGTGCGAGTCCAGTGGGAGCATCATAATGTGGAGGAATCCACTTGGGAGCATGAGGCAGATATGCGCGAGAGATATCCAGAATTGTTTTTACCAGGTATGCCTTATTTTCTGAATTTCGGGACGAAATTCCGTTATTAGGGGGGAAGTATGTAATACCCCGTACTTTTATGCTATATTTAATTTGGGGATTTATTAAATTTAATGTGATGATTTATTTAATAAAAATCCTGAAATTAATTATGTTATAATTATTAACGTGACTAGAGTTAGTAATTATGGGAAACTTGTTGAATATTACTAGTGAGCATAGTAATATATTATATTGGTTATATTGAATGTCATAGGTGGATTAAATGACTATTTCGGAAATTTAAGTCGGGACGTGCCCGTGTCACGTTGGGACTAATTATGTTAATTAAAAAGGGAATATTTTATAAGTTGTCCGTATGGTCGTTTTGAGTGCGCCAACGCGTCCGGAAGGGTCGAGATAGTCAGAAAAGTGTACCCGGGGGTTTAGTTTGGGTCTCGGGATGTTTTTAGGCTTAATTAGTGACCCGGGAGGGCATTTTGGTCATTTTACAAAATAGGGTAATTAAACCCACGAATTTCAGCCATCCTTAGTAGCCATTTAAGTCAGCCTTTTAGGGTTAGAACATTTAGAACCCTAGAACGGCCATTGGAGAAGATAGGAGAGAGCTCTCAAGGTGATTCAAGGCCCAAAACACCATCGATTTCACCGCCGTCACCACCAACGCGTAGATCGCGAGGAGGAGAACGCAACCACACCAATATCAGCAGGAAAGCAGACCTCTGAAATCCCAGGCAAGTGTTTAACTTGCGTATTTTCATTGGTGCAATAATCATATTAGTGTAGGAATGATTAGGAGTATAATCAATGGAAGAAAACCCCAATTTTTGATAGGGATTTGCATGTAGAAATCGTTATAACCATATTGTGGAAATAATATGTGAAGTAGATGATTAACCCACGAATTTGTGATGTTATGTTAGAAGGAAATTCTGGAGAAAACTGATTAGAACAAAAGTTAAGAAAACTTTAGGGTTCTTGATTATTAGATGAGATTTTAGGTTGTTTAACCATGTTTAATGATGTATACACGCATGATTAACGTTAAAAACATCTGAAAATATTTTATTATGTTTGTAGTAGGAGTTTTGGGACGATTAGTGTTGGGAAATAATGATTTGGGTGAAGAATTTTGGTAAAACCCGTAACTGCACTTCTGCAGGATATCGCAGACCTGCTTGATCGATCGATCGAGCCTAGAGCTTCGATCGATCGAAGGTTCGATCGATCGAGCCCCAGACCTCGATCGATCGACCCTTCCTGGCAGACTCTTATCCCCCCTTATTTAATTAATTTAACATGATTCATCGTGAAATAGCTTTTAGGCTTTATGAATAAAATGTTTTGGGATATAGGAGAGACCAGTAGGGCATATGATTAAGTGTTGAGAACTTTATTAGGAGATGATAATTGTATTTTAGGGACAATTATGTAAAGGACGAGGAAACTACGTAATTCAAAGTGAGAGATTACGTCAAATACTTACGATAGTGAATAGATGTTTACCTACTGATTTTGCTACTTGGATGGATAGAATCCACGAGTGTCACATAGCTAGTTAGAAAACCCTTCGAGTTAAGGTTAGAGACGAAACCTTAGACGTAATCATAATAATGGGAAATTAAGGATAAATGTTGTGACTATGGGTAACGGGAGGAACCTATATTAATATGATGAATGGGTATATTTATATGATTGTGTGTACATATATTATATACATGTGAAAAACGTACCCGCGCTACTTACTATCCCTGAGGTTACCGCGCTGGGACGATCTTATCTTGTGTTTCTTTATAGGGGATATTGATTCGTACCCAAGAAGATAGAGATCCTAGGTACGGGCTATCAGATTGATAGTCGGACGGTCCTAAGAGACGTGTGGGTATGTACTGACCTCTTGGACTTGGAATCTATGCTTCGCCTCAACGTTGTTTTGTATATGATAATACAGTTCGAGAGTGATTCCGAACTTGTATTTCCCTTTGTGTGAGCGATACGGGGATTGGATAGCAGAGTATGCCCGCACCATAGTTTAGTTGGGGTGCTGTTATATATATATATACTATACGAGTAATTAATATATATATTAGGTTATAAACTTTAAACTGCCTACTGTGATTTGATAAGTAGAACATGGTTGTTGACTCAAATTATTAAATACTTGTTTTGTGAAAGTATGAGAAGACACTGGGAAACTTTATAATTTAATGAAGCTAAAACGAGAGGAGTGCTACATATTGAAAGTAACCTTTTTAAAACATTGTCATCGTTCGGTTTTGAAAACTTAGGAGTAAGTTAAGATAAACTAAATTATTTGGGAAGGTTAGTACGATAGGCGTGCACATTAGAAGAGAGGTGAGAATTCCTCAAGAGAGTGTCGAACTAATATGATTTGCATTGGCCTGTATCAATTTAAATACTTGCTTAACGTATTTTAAAATCAAACACACTTTCGGGCCCTTACCCGTTTCTTTTTCTCTCTTTCTCTCTTTTGTATATATATGTATATTTTCAGGTGCCCAGCCACAGGGGCGTCTGGCTTAGGATCCTTTGAGAAGAACGAGCTGCAGCTTAGGTGGGAGTTGCAGGTCACTTGAGTAGACGGCTTCTGTTATTGACTCCACTCCTACTACTCTCATTTATTGGGCACGTGTCGCCCTTTTCATCATTTCATTTATTGTTGGGATTTTTTTTATATTTCAGTTATTCCAGTATTGTTTTACGGGATTTATTCAGGATGGTTTATGATTTTTAGTTTTATTATGTTGACATTCGATTGACGAATGTATGGTTTTATTTTAGTTCATCGTGGTGTGATTCTATATCGTAGAAATGTTGTTTTGTGTATATAAATCTTTTCTTTAATTAAAATTTGGAAGTTTGTATGAAAAATGTTTTTGACACTTAGCTTAATTATTTAGGGTGTTAAATTGGAAAATTTTTTATCGACAGTGATGCTGAGAATGAACCAACTGTTTACCTTGATTTAATTTAATAAAGGAGTGATCGCCCGGTATTTAATTAGGCGGGGTGTCACAGGTGGCATCAGAGCATCAGGTTCTAGTGTCCATAGGATCTGTACGGCTTATTTCTCTTTCAGCTTAACGTTTTTGCTATAGAGCCCTATTTTTAGGATTTGTTGTATTCCTGCTTTTACGTTTAAGTCTTTAGTTAATTGAGATTCAATGATAACTGTAGACTGATAAATTTTGTTCACGTTTCAGATGCCTCCGAGACGTGCTTCGAAAGATAGGCGTGCCCAGGCCGAGCAACCAGCAGCTCCGGCACCAGGCACAATAAATGCTAATAAAGTAGCCGCCATAGTTGCTCAGGCGGTGAATGCCGCGATAGCGGTGATTCAGCAGGCTCCACCCCAGGTCCAGGCAGTGGTGCCAGTACCAGCACAGATTCCATCTGCATGGGAGAGGGTTCGGGATGCTTTTCAGAAAGCACATCCCCCTGAGTTCTCTGGTAGCTCCGACATTGTCACGGTTAGCCAATGGAAGAAAGACATCCAGCGGCATCTTCGCATGTATGAGTGCACCGAAGTACAAAAGCAGTTATTGGCTTCTTTCAAGCTGGTGGGAGCCGCATTACAGTGGTGGGAGTCCACTACTACTTTGGAGGAGAGGGACACGATCCCTATTCAGTTGTTCTGGGAGCGGTTTGACCGCAAGTATTTTCCACCCGCAGTGCAGACTGAGATGAGGCGAAAATTACTAAATCTGAAGCAGGAGAACCTTATTGTAGCTGAGTATGAGGAGGAGTTCACGAGACTTCTCACTATTGTGCCGGATGAGGCACCCACTGAGGGCAAGAAGATTTTGCTGTTCGTCGACGGGTTAGCTTGGAGGATCCGTCAGCACCTTATTGGAAATCTATCCCTGAGTACTTTCACTGACATACTCAATGCAGCGTTACTACATTGCTAGGATCACCGCTTCCATCTTCAGGGAAGCAAGAGAGCAGGAGAGTCCAGCCAGCAGGGCAGGACCGGGGGTAATAGTGCCGGTGGGGCACCAACTCATGGACAGACTCGTCAGCACGAGCAGAGTTCCCATCAGGGGGACCCTGCTAAGCGATTCCGTTCAAGTGATTCTAGGCAGGGATTCGGGGGATACAGGCAGGGCCATCAGGGTCAGCCTAATCAGCAGGGCCAGTAGGGTCAACACTGACCGTAGGGACAGTAGCAGGGCCAGCAAGGCCAACAACGTGCACATCAGGGCCAACAGGGCCAATGGCGTGGAGGTAACGGCCAGCAGGGCCGTGGTCAGCAGGGACAGATGGGAGGTAATTTCAGAGGCCGGTGTTTTGTGTGCGGCAAGCACGACCATAAACGTCAGGATTGCCCAGAGGGCGATAGGGCCCCACAGCAGCAGGGAGCCCATAATGAGCTGCAGAGACCACTCTTCCCACCTTCCCTTCCAACTCCAGCCCAGGTGCCAGACCTACCAGCCATTCCAGCAGCTCCAGTGCTGCAGGGGCAATTGCAGTATGGACGTGTCTATAACGTCCACCAGGCAGCAGCTCCACAGGCACCACCCGCGATTGAGGGTATGTTTCCTATCCATGGTACTATGGGTAAAGTTTTGTTTGATACGGGGGCAACGCATTGTTTTATAGCTACACATTTTGCGAAGTCCTTAGGGTTATTAGCCACAGCAGAGAGCACCGTGACATGTGTCGACTCACCTTACCATCCTTTCCTCTCATCCTTTCCTCTTCTTCATGGCCTCGGTAGTTCGGCCAGGGCCACCAACAGTGGTCTTTGCGGTAGTAGTGGCAGGGGGGTTGGCTCCCTTACCATGATTGCCGATAAGTTTGATTAAATTCTTAGCCACCATCTCCCAAAGGTAATATGACACGTTTTCTGGACGATCTGCAAAAGGAAGACGAAGTTAGCATTGAAAAATTGAAAAAACCCGAACACATCAGTTCAACAAGAGAAGCCACTCACGTAGCTCGGTTAAGGGGTCAATCCCTAAACCTATCTGAGATAACTAGTAAGGGGTCATGAACTGCTCAAATTTCATGAGACGACCTTGGTCACCTTGATCCTTAAGATTCTCAACTTTTTCAGCAGCATTAGGGTTCAAGATAGGATCAAGCTTGGCCGCCGTATAGACTTTGGCCCACCTCCGAGGGACCCTGGGCTCAGAGGTACCACAAGCTTCATTGGGAACAAATTCCCAAGCTCTCGAAATAAAGAAATAGTGGGTTTCCAGTCATGGTTGGAAGTTTGGCTGACCAACAAGACTGTGACACCTCGCATAATTAAATCATGGGTGATGAGTCCTTTATTAAATTAAAGTAAAGTATCCGGTTGGTTCATTATTAGCATCACTATCGAAAAATAATTTATTTATTTATCACCTAATGAATAATTAAGTTAAGTGTCAAAATATTGAATTTTATTAATTCAATTCCAATGATCATACTAGATAAAACATTCCCCATTCTAAAGAACACAATAGTAATAAGTGTTAACCATCCAACTTAATTAAATAAACTGGAGTAAACATTCCAGTGAAAAATATCTCAAACCAAGAATAATTAATTATCACAAACCTAATTCAACCAAATGCTGAAACCAAAAGAGTACAATATCTCACTGAATAAAATAAAAGATGGAAATGGGCCACACATTCCCTATATGAAGTGACTGAGAATGAGACCGAGATGATCAAGATGAAGCGTCTAATGCGAGGACCTACAACTCCCACACCAGTTGTAGCACGTCAATCATACCAACAGTCTAAGCTTGGCGTCCCTATGGCTGGAAACTTGATAATATATATATATATATAAGAGGGAGGGACAAATGACAATAAATGGGTCAGAGACCGATAATTATAATTTTAAAAGCAGTTTAGCAAGTATTTAAATGCTTACATGAAGATACTCCATACATGTTAGTTGCGTTACTCTCACTTGGGAATTCTCACCTCTCAACTAGTGTGCACGCCTAACGCACTACTAACAACTCTAGTTAATGCCAACCCAGTTAATTATTCTACACCCAGTCTCCTCTCATTAACCCTTATTCATGTTTTCGCATAATTATAATTTATACATGACTACTTTTCTTATGAATTTACCAAGTCAACTATGTATATCTCAATAAAGCCCTAATTTCTCAAACACATAGTTTATTTAATATCAATTATTCAATTTTATCTACTTACAAGGACAAAAAATGAATAACAGGTACATATATTTATCACTCACAATATATATACTAATAGGGCACCCCACATAAAATCTATGGTGCTGGCATACTCTACTATCAAGTCCCTGTACCTCTCGTACAAATGAGGGAAATACTAGTTTGGATCCACTCTTGAACTGTATTAACACAAAATACACATATTGGAGGCGAAGCATAGTTCTAAGTCACTAAGAAGTCAGCACATACCCTCACGTCTCTTAGGACCGTCTGACTATCATTCTAAGATAGCGTGTACCAAGGATCCTATGTTCTGGGGTACGAGTCAATATTTCCCATAAAGGTCACATCAGAATAAGACTGTCCCGACGCAAAAACCTTCGTGATAGCAAGTAACGGGGTATGATTAAACAGAGATATTCATATAATATATACACATGAACTTATATATATATATATATATATATTTACATTATTCAGATAGGTACACCCACGATCAAAAACATATTCTAACCATACATGGCACATAACACCCGAATCCTACGTATAATTAGTTCATCCCTTTTTTTTCATTTATCGCAAGCTCCCATGTACTTCTCGACTCTAGAAGTGTATCATTTTTATATGTATAATACCAGTAGATGTAATCTCTATATACCACTTTCCTAAGTCGTCAGTAACTTGCACAACACCCAATTTATCACACAAGCGATCATAACCCATTTTATACCCTCGTGGCCCTATCATTAATTCTCACATAAAGTCACACTACCCGAACCCTAACCACAACCCTACTGGTTCTTCTCGAGTCCCAATATGGTAAATAAATTATGTATGAGGGTTCCCACAAAGCGGCGTTAGGTTAATCATTAAAAAGGGAACAAGTTTCAAATTCCAGGAGGGGTCGATCAATCGATCGATCCAGTCGATCGATCGACATTCTTGAGTCGATCGATTAGATTTTGGCCTCATTTTCTGCAATTCATTGCCTATGGGTTCATCAAAATTTATCCTCAAAACCTCCATTAATTCAACCCAAAATTCCAACCAAATATCAAAAACATTATAGTAATAGGTATGAATGATTTCTAACGTAAAAACTTGATTAAATCATTAAGGAATCATCATTAAATGGGGCCAATTCATGAAATTGTCTCAAACCCTATACTATCATGTAAATTTAAGAACTTCATAAACATTACCAGATTTATTCCCCTAATATCATGAAAATTCGTGATTATTGTTCTACACATCTCAATGAGATCAACCTAACATGTGTTCTACCCAAACATATGGATTTTAGTGTTTGCAAATATATAAATTCTATGAAAACATGCAACCAGTCTTCCTATTCTAACATGGATGTTGTATCAAACAAAAATTAGCAAGATAGATACTTGCCTTATAGTTGTAGGTCTGATCCGACGAATTTGAGTGGTATAGAAACAATCCTCTTCTATCGATCTATGCTTTGGTGGTCGTGGAGGTGCAAAATGGGTGGTTCTTGGCCTTGAACACCTTGGAAAGCTCTCTTTTTATTCTTCCTAGAGCTTCCCACACCTTTTGATTCTGATCACCCTAATTCCCTTGACACACCATCTGATATAGCCTTAATAATTTTGTAATTAATTAAGGTCCTAAAATAAAAATTGCCAAAATGCCTTCCCGGAATGCCGGTTAGGCCTAAAATAGTCTCGAGACCCAAACTAAACCCCTGGGTACACTTTTCGGACTATCTCGACCCCTCCGGACTCAACGACGCACTTGAAATGACCATATGAGCCACTTAAAAATATTATACTTTTTATTCCATTAATTTAGTCCTGACACGACTGACACACGCATCCTGACTTAATTTCTATAACTGTCGTATTTTTCACTCACGACAACTTTAATATTTTTATCTCATATATTAATTTACTCACTAAGTAAAATTTCAACATAAATACTAACTCTCATCACACTAGTAATTATTTAATTAAATTCGGATTAATTATAAAAAAATTTACTCCATTTAAATTAATTAATCCCAATCCTAATAATTGAAATAAAATACGTTAAAAAATATAGGGTATTACATACTTCCCTCCTAATAACGAAATTTGGTCACGAAATTCTGATACAACCGCTACTAAGAATGATGACCTTGCAACACCACATCCTTCAATACTTAAAAACAACTTCAGAGTAAGGCTCGGTCACTATAGCCCCCGCCTCACAGCAAGCTTATTTAACACTCTTGACACTTTATCAGTTATCGAGTCGCACCTCAATAATGACATCTCACATTGTGCTCCTACCAAATGACATTCGAATAAGATGAGCCTATACATCATTTGCCCCATTATCTCAATATTATTGGGAGGCCACACCTCACTACGTATCAACTTTTTGTATTTATCTAAACACAAATATTCCATCCAGAGAGAAATCATATAAACATCTGACCACTCTTTTCCATTTTTCAAATCTCGATTCCTAGGGACGTTACTTTTAGGACAGTCAAAAGTTACCTAAGACAGTTTGTGGTTATTCCACTTAGTCATCGGACTCTAACTCTCGACCAATCCAAAATTTTGATTATCTGCTCATCTTTAAAAAACTAGAGGGAGATTAGTTAAGGTTTTTCTATACAAAACCTCAATAAGAACTTTGTCCACAATAAACAGGTATGAGTGCTTACACACAACTCTACCATTAGGTAATATCTTCTCCCAATTACCGTACTATACTTCACTTACCAGCTATATCTGTTGGGGAAATGAAATGACCTCATGAGTCCAAAATTACTTTCATACAACTCCACTAGTCATTAATCACCTTTCGCCTACTCCTCGGGCTATAGGTGATACAACCTGCTAAAAAAACGTCATGCCCATTGCTTCCTGAAATCTTATATTGAAGGTGGGGTTCAAGGATCTCATACTAGTTGAGAACAATACCGGTCAGGACCGCTTACCAGTATAATCCTTATTTTCAAAGAAAGATTAGGGCACACTATCTAATGGTTTAAATCACTCAACATAATAACAATTACTTTCTTTTTGGTCAACTTGTTCCACACATTCGAAGGAACTCATGACCTTATCTTTGAGGTTGGAAACCCATCAAATAAATTTACTAACTTGACTGCCCTCTTCCATTACTGGAATCATCGACTTGATACAAAATTTTTTGGCTGATCATCTTGCTCCAACCGATTTCTATCTGTGAGTGGTGCATGCGTAGACTACTCATTATGTCCCGCTCAACACCGAATTCTTCTTGTAATGTCTCACATTAAGTGGTACTTAATACTCCCCTTTATTTCCTCGATGTATGTCGAAAGTTTCGACCCATGAACTTTTCACCACGATGTGCACTTCTGGACTCTTTATACCTTACTAACATCATCATTCTATTTACGCGCAAGTCACTCTCAACATTCAACTGGGTATAACTCCACTCCAAATTTCCCATAATAGTTAAATTTTACTCTTCTCAAGGGATATCCCTTTTTAAATGTCTTCCCACAACCTTTCAACGAAATTCGGGTATGCTACTCTGATCGCACACGTATATATGGATTATCGTCCTTCTCACATGATGCTTACTCCACTCTACGATTTCCACTTCGTTATATTAGTCTCACATGCATATATTTCACACATATATTTCCACGCCCCTTTAACCAGGACGATCCTGACTTCAGCTAACCAAGGTGACCACACACCCTATAAACTGTGCATATGAGCGTAAACATCAGATACGCTTCACATATAACACCCAATTTTTTATTTCCCTTATATTCACAACGTGGTTGTAAAACTTGGGGTATTCTCAATCACCCTAGAAATTGAAGTTTTTAAATCCTCCTTAACATCGTCCACCTTTCAACTCGTGGTGATAAAACAAAATTTTCAATGCTTCCTCACCGCACAACCAGCTCCACTAGCCTTATATCGTAATTTAACTTTCAACTTATAGTTAGAACTATATACTTCTATAACGACCTAGGTACCGAACTCATGGACTAATGACAAAACATCTCCCTACTTCCAACCTTACGCTAAGTTTCATGCGTGGGATGTCTCGCAAAGAGAAATCCAAACAAGGACCCCCTCGATACACTACTACCTAGCATTGTTGATCGTCGAAATCCATTAGGCCCTCAATCCATAACATGTACCCCTATATTCCCGTCTCTTTACATAAAATCTATATCTCCTCCCGCAATTTACATTTAAACAAGGAACTCCCCCCCTAAAGGCACTATCACTCAACATTGGTGGTAATCAAATTCCATAAACATTGAATACAACCGGGACTCTCAAATTCTTGTTCTCAGACATATAAATAAAAATCTCAACTCCCATGTCTCTAAAGGAGTGATATAATAATGAGCTCTTCCTATCACCAAGTCCTGAGCGCTAAACTCAATAACAAGCTAAATCTCTCCACTCGACATGAAACCTAATACACTTCGAATCATATCAATAAAGTCCCTACACATCGAAATCGAAAATTTCAAGAGATTATACTCTCTGAAGTTACTATAATAAGATAATATATAGGGGTGGAAAATCGTGTATTTGGGTCGTGTTTGGGCCTGACACGACAAAAAACATTAAACACGAACACGACACGACTTCGTATTTTTTTAGGGTGACACGAACACGACCCGCATGAAACACGACACGACACACTTAACACGAGTTATAAATTTTCATCCAATTTAACATGATTGCCACGAGAAACACGATAGACACGAGTCAATTATTGAGGACTTTCCAAAAATTAAATAAATAATTCTCCATAAATAAATTCTTAGAATAAAAGAATTATGCACACCACAACAAACAACAACAATTTCATATGCAACGATTTCATATACAACAAATAATTCTCCATAAATTCTGAGAATATAAGAATAAAAGGGTGTCTAATTAACTTCTGAAAAAAATTGAAATTTTTCGACCGGAGCTTTTTTTCAACCTTTTCAACCGGAGCTTTTTATTTTTTCAACCGGAGACTTGTTTTTCTACCGGATTTTTTTTTCTTTCAACCGGGGCCTTTTTTTCTTTCAACTGGAGGCTTTTTCTTTTAATCTGAGCCGTTAAGCATACCGGAGATCTTCATTAAACTGATCGGAGTATTCTCTTCTTCAATCGGCGCCTTTTTTCGATCGAAAGGGATATGGAGATGATGGTGGAAGTTAGAAAAGAGGGTTTCATGTTTGATGTTTGAGAGGGTTTCGTTGAACTGAGTTGTGTTTTGATGTTAGAAAAGAGAGATATGGAGATGGTGGAAGATTAACCCGTAAGGCAAAAAAAGATGGAGAAGAAAAGAGGGCTTCATGTTTGAGAGAAAGTGGCTGGAGAAAGGAAATGAAAAGTAGGAAAGAAGTTTAGGGTCTTATCTCTTTCCATTGTGTAGTTACTTTAGATAGTGACATGTGGCATAAAATTAACGATCTTGATTAAAGGGTAAGTGGAGTTGCTGTTTTAAATGGGTATATTTCGGGTCAATTTGGGTCGTGCCAAATGGGTCATTTTCGTGTCAATTGGGTCGTGTTTTTGGGTCAATTTCGTGTTTAATTTTTGACACGAACACGACATGACACGACTTCGTATTAAAAAACACGAACACGACAGGTCGTGTCAATTTTGGGTTAATTTCGTGTCGTGTCGTTCCGTGTTATCATGCCGTGTCTAAAATTTCCACCCCTAATAATATAGATGCGAGCTCGACTCTCTCGCAAGTGAGGCATCACCAAGACAACACATCCTACCCTATAGCAGCAACCCCGATAGCCTTACAATAACTGCCCACTCGTTTTAACCATTTCTATAAATCCCTATCCAGGATAATGACGTACTCATATAACACGTCACTAAAATGAGTAATCTCAACAAAATATATACCACTATCAACCCACTCGCTCGCTCATGGGTGACACCAGATATAACCCCACTATATCGGGGAAAACATACACACAATAATAATGTTATCGATTCATGAACTAAACTCATCCTGTACGCATCTCTTGCGCAAATCAAAGTACCATTTTACCCAATCTTACTCTCTCACTAAATTCTTCGATTCTTTTAGCTTCCTACACAAAGAAGCGTTAACATCGCCATTGATAAAGCGGGACATTGTCACCATCTGGATCGACCGTCCAACAAAATTCCCCTTAAGTGTTGTTAACTTTTCTTACGAGTCGATCTACCACTTTAAATCCTCTTTTCCATTTGTATTTACTTCATTCGGTACAAGATTCACTAAATAATTCAATTCATTTTCACACATGGACTTCTGTCCGTCCCTCCTGTGATGAGTTCAGAATAACATTCACATCTTATCCTGAACATCTGATGAAGGAACCTGCGATCAAATCGTACCTAATATCCTTCCAATGACTCAACATTCCACTTCTAAATGTGGTCGTTGACTCCCACCATTATAACTTTGCTTCGACGATCCATGAAAATTTTAACCCAAATTTTCACTTCCAGTTAATCACACTCCGCCATATGCCCAAGCCTTTAGATATTTTACCTCCGTTAACTAACACACACAATCTTCACATTTATAGAACTTCCACTGATGGTTCTCTTCAATGTTTCGTCTGACTCTTTCCTAGCCCTACCACGTTGGGTGAGTCTAATTTGGCACCACTTTCTACTATAGCGGTACATGGAAATCATATGCTACGCCCTAGCTGTCTTTACAGTCCTAGATTTTTTTGCCATAATAGGGGTGACCTCGACTATGGTCATCATCCTTGAATATACTCAACAACCTCAACTAAGCCCTACCTCCTGCTATCCGCCCAACCGCCCTCGCCTGTCATACTTCATTGCTCGGCACACGAACACACCCAAACTCAAATAAGATTCACTAATATATACGTTATAGCAGGAGAATAAAATCTCACCATAGAAATCAACAATCCTAAAAATAGGGCTCTATATCAAAGAAAGCTACACTGGAACGTATAAAGTTGTACATATCCTGAGGACACTAGAACCTGATGCTCTGATACCACCTATGAGACCCCGCCTAATTAAATACCGGGTGATCAGTCATTTATTAAATTAAATCAAAGTATCCGATTGGTTCATTCTTAGGGTCACTATCGAAAAACAATTTCTTTATTTATCACCTAATAAATAATTAAGCTAAGTGTTAAAATATTTAATTTTATTAATTCAATTCTAACGATGATACGAGATAAAGCATTCCCCATTTTAAAGAACACAATAGTAATAAGTGCTAACCATCCAAGTGAATTAAATAAACTGGAGTAAACATTCCTGTGAAAAATATCTCAAGCCAAGAATAAATAATAACCACAAACCAATTCAACTAAATGTTGAAACCAAAAGAGTACAATATCTCTCTGAATAAAATAAAAGATGTAAATGGGTGACACATGCCCTATATGAAGTGACTGAGAATGAGATTGAGATGATCAAGATGAAGCGTCTAATGCGCGAACTTGCAACTCCTACACCAGCTGCAGCACGTCAATCAGTCCAACGGTCTAAGCTTAGCATCTCTGTGGCAGGACACCTGATATAATATATATATATATATATATATATATATATATATATATATATATATATATATATATATATATATATATATATATATATATATACACACACAAGAGGGAGAGAAGAGATGACAATAAACGGGTCAGAGTCCGATAGTTACAATTTTAAAAGTAGTTTAGCAAGTATTTAAATGCTTTCTAGAAGATACTCCATCCATGTTAGTTACGTTACCCTCACTTGAGAATTCTCACCTGTCAACTAGTGTGCACGCCTAACACACTACTAACCACTCTAGTTAATGCTAACCCAGTTAACTATTCTACACCCAGTCTCCTCTCATCAACCCTTATTCATGTTTTTTGCATAATTATAATTTATACATGATAACTTTTCTTATGAATTTACCAAGTCAGCTATGTATATCTCAATACAACCTTAATTTCTTAAACATGTAGTTTATTTTCTATCAATGATTCAATTTTATCTACTTACAAGCACATTAGATGAATCACATATACATATATTTATCACTCACAATATATATACTAATAGGGCACCCCACATAAAATCTATGGTGTTGGCATACTCTGCTATCAAGTCCATGTACCTCTCGTACAAATGAGGGAAATACTAGTTCGGATCCACTCTCGAACTTTATTAACAAAAAATACACATATTGGAGGAAAATCATTGTTCCAAGTCACATACTCCACTTGTCAATATTCTCCATAAAGGTCACATCAGAATAAGACAGTCCCGATGCGAAAACCTTTGTGATTGCAAGTAGCGCGGGTATGATTAAACACAGATATTCGTATAATATATATACATGTGCTCATATATATACATTATTCAGATAGCTACACCCACGACCCATAACATATTCTAACCATACATGGCACATAACACCCGAATCCTAAGTATAATTAGTTCATCCCTTTTTTCATTTACCGCAAGATCCCAAGTACTTCTCGACTCTCGAAGCGTATTATTTTGATATGTATAATACCAGTAGATGAAATTTCTACATCCCACTGTCCTAAGTTGTCATTAACTTTCACAACGCCCAATTCATCACACACGCGATCATAACCCATTTTATACCGTCGTGACCCTATAATTAATTCTCACATAAAGTCACATTACCCGAACCCTAACCACAACCCTACTGGTCCTTCTCAAGTCCCATTATGGTAAATAAATTATGTATGAGGGTTCCCACAAAGCAGCATTAGGTTAATCATTAAAAAGGGAACAAGTTTCAAATTCCAGGAGGGGTCGATCGATCGAACGGAAGGGTCGATCGATCGACATTTTTTAGTTGATCGATCGATCGATCATATTTTGGCCTCGTTTTCTACAATTCATTGCCTACGGATTTCATAAAAATTTATCTTAAAAATCTCTATTAATTCAACCTAAACTTCTAACCAAATATCATAAACATTACAGAAACAGGTATGAACGATTTCTAACGTAAAGATTTGATAAATCATTAAGGAATCATCATTAAATGGGTCCAATTCATGAAATTGTCTCAAATCCTAGACTATAATGTAAATTCAAGAACTTCATAAGCCTTAACAGATTTCTTCCTCTAATATCATGAAAATTCATAATTATTATTCTACACATCTCAATGAGATCAGCCTAACAGGGGTTCTACCCAAATATATGGATTTTACTCTTCCAAATTTATAAATTCTCCCATTCTTCCTATTCTAACATGGATGTTGTATCAAACCAAAATTAGAATGATAGATACTTCCCTTAAATTTGTAGGTCTGATCCGAAGAATTTGATTGGTATAGAAATGATCCACTTCTTCCGATCTATGCTTATGTAGTGGTGCAGGTGAAAAATGGGTTGTTTTTTGCCTTGAACACCTTGGAAAGATCTCTTCTTCTTCTTCTTCTTCTTCCCTTAGATACTTCCCTTAAATTTGTAGGTCTGATCCGAAGAATTTGAGTGGTATAGAAATGATCCACTTCTTCCGATCTATGCTTATGTGTTGGTGCAGGTGCAAAATGGGTTGTTCTTGGCCTTGAACACCTTGGAAAGATATCTTCTTCTTCTTCTTCTTCTTCTTCTTCTTCTTCTTCTTCTTCTTCTTCTTCTTCTTCTTCTTCTTCTTCGTCCTCCTCCTAGGGCTTCCCTCACTTTTTGATTCTGATCACCCTAATTCCCTCGACACACCATGTGATGTAGCCTTAATAATTTAGTAATTAATTAAGGTCCTAAAATAAAAATTACCAAAATTCCCTCCCTGAATGCCGGTTAGGCCTAAAATAGTCTCGAGACTCGAACTTAACCCCTGAGTACATTTTTATGACTATTTCGATCCCTCCGGACTCAACCATATTTTTATGACTATTCCATTAATTTAGTCCCGACACGATTGACACACGCGTCCCGACTTAATTTCCATAACTATCATTTTTTTCACTCACGACAACTTTAATATTTTTATCATCATATATTACTTTACTCACTAAGTAAAATTTTAACATAATTATCACCAATAAATACTAACTCTCATCACGCTAGTAATTATTTAATTAAATTCAAATTAATTATAAATAAATTTACTCCATTTAAATTAATTAATCCCAATCCCATAATTAAAATAAAATACGTTAAAAAATACTGGGTATTACAAAGCCCTTTTTAGAAGACTTCCTAGATATGAGATGATAGTATCCAGGATGAGTTTTGGGGGATGACAAGGTATAACAAGCCATAAAGATATTAACTGGAAGGTCGGTTTGATGAACTATCTTCCAGAGAGAGAAAGCTGAGAATAACTCTCCAGACGTTGGGAGAAAGCTGGGATAGGGAAACTCCTAAGCGGGATAAAATTGTGCGTACGACAGGGTGAATAGCTAGTCAAAAACCAACCTTAAACACCTGCTTGTAGACACATAACTCGCCCTCTCGGTCATCAAAGGATCTCTCGTCTACTGATGGTTTCCTCATAGAAATGGAGGTCCTAATACCATATAAATGTCTCAAAGTCAGCAAATTAATCTTAGTTATCCAACTTTCATACGACTCAGCTATGGATAGGTCAAGATCTCTCTCTTCGCTATCATTATGTGACTCTTCATCCTGAGGTTGGTTTGGATTACCACTTGGAAGGTGTTTCATAAACTCCTCCCTCGTAGCAACTAGCAGAGGAATGGCATCAAATGGGGGAGGGATGGCAACATTAGGCTCATCAATCTCAATAGAGGCATCAAACCGATTTGATGACTAGACCCTCTAAGAAGACGAGGCACGAGAATAGACCTCATCTGCCTTAGACCCATCATCATGGTGTGAGGAATGGGCCATAGACTCACCAGAAGGTTCAACACTATCAAAAGGGTCAACACTATCAGATGGTTCAAAGATGGACATACTTTCATTTTCAGAAGAAACCAACTCAGGTATGGGATAACTTGGTTCGACAGTTGTAGGGAGGATGACAGCTAATGGGGGTGGAAATATAAGTCGGAAGGGGAAGGCCTTAGCCTTTCTTCTCTTGGCTTCCTCAAGATTAATCTTCCTAATCTCTTGAAAATACCTCTCCCTAAGGTTTAGAAATTCCTCGGCTAGTTTGCACTAACGTTTTAACATAAAAAAGACGAGGCTACACTTAACTAAATTGTGAAGAGGGACAAATAAATTAAAGGGATGAATTTTGTTGACCAAAAAATCGTAGGCTAGAATCTCAACCGTTCCTGATGAAGAACAACCAAGAATAAACCAAGAATTCCCACCGAAGAAGGTGATCTAAGATCACCTAAAAATTCTCACCACGATGGTGAAACACCCAAACCCATTAAAAAACACCTCTACCACTACCACTAAGTCAGTAGATGTGGCACAAAGGGAAATCCTAACCCTAAAGCTATCGCTGAACCTCACCAGAGAAATTAAAACCCGCCAAAAAATACGAAAATAAGAAATGAGTACTGAGAACAGCAGCAAAGTTATAGGAAGGAGGGTACCTAGAGAAGACGAGCCTCTGAAAGAGAAAAAGGGGGCTAATCGAGCTTAGAATGCAAAGAAAAGGGGTGTAATGCTTGAAGGATGGTTATGGCGGTCGTCGAAGTTTTGACATCTTAAGGAGTGGGAACACGTTTTTGGAAAGAAAGGGGAAGAAAAAGGTAAAGGGGTTTTTGTAGTTTAAAAGTCTTCAAATGATTAAGCATGCTTCCCCATGCTCATCATCACATAGGGCATAAAGACTAAAGCGTCCAGCCGCCAGATAATGCCTGGGGCAGACGCTATTTATTCAGAATTAAGATGAGTCGCGTGCATTATCCCTTCAAAAAGACTCAGTCGACTCATATCCCCCAGTTATCTCCTCACGAAGATGGTTGAGGGATAGGGGTGATTTATATATCCAAATATGTCCTCGTCTCCATATGAGACCTCTTGACCCCAGACAACCGAGCTTCCAGAAGGAGTTCATAGCGTGTTTCCAGGACTCGTCAAGTACCAGGGTCGGCCTCGTTCACAGTAACATCGGCCATCTAGTGGGCCGACCCTTCAAGTGAATCTTTCCAGCAATAAGGTCACCTCTCATCTACTCATACAATCGATACTAGGACACGATCAATTAATCAACCTTGGCCGATGTTCCTCAGTAAAGATCACACTTGGTAATTTCTCGCATTAGGCCGTGCGCTATGTCGGTGACATCATACTCAGCCAGGTCGAGACTCCTTCAAATAACATTTACTATACAAGTAGTATAAGATTTTAGTATGGAAGATCCCACATGGGTAAAACCATTTCAATAAGATCATTCCCTCACACGAGGGAATATTACATCATTATTATATCTATGTGCCAAGGATAAGTGTCTTCATCTTATTGGGAGTTTCCTCATGCATATTCTGGTTAAATGCTTATGGGGTACACTTCATGTTCTCCATGAGAAGGTATCCTTAATTCGTAACCCAAACAGAACTCTGTCCAATTGTATATAAAAGAGAGAGAGAGAGAGAGAGAGCTTTAAGTGTTGTGGATGTTGGATTAATTAGCTGAACCATTTTAAATCATTGAGTTAATCTTCTTATCCTCATCTCCTTCTCTTATATATACATATATCCATCTCCATTATTGTGTTGTGATTGAGCTTAAGCTCTCCATAATCTCATCTTAATCTGGTGATGCTGATTACATCATCATCAACATTTTCAGAGTAAGACTTTAAAATATGTTCAATGTGTCTGATCTCCATCCATTCAGTAACAATTTTTAAAAACCTATGGATTTTGCATGTGGCCAGCTAGGAGGAAGAGTATCTATGATTGATGTATGGATATTCATGACATGAACTCGGAATCTCATCTTCTTCACCTTATTGGAAAAATTCAATTAAACGTGTATCTGTCGCGAGACATCACAGTCTATGTTAATGCTCTTTATACGAAGTTTTATCCATAACGGGTGAATTATTTTTCCGCCTTCTCTAACTGCATAAGCAAGTTCAAGGCTGCATCGGGATTATGTACGTGGAGTATATTCTCTATAGTGTCTTCCCAGCTTTCTAATAGAGAAAATATAATACGACCGAATAGGTACTCTTGCTAGAGATCAACTCCACGATTCTCTAGGTAATTAAATAGTTTGATCTTCTTATTCCCATACCTATCAATAGTAGTTCCCTCTAAACGATGTGCACAAATAAAAGAGGTATATGTATGGTCCAATTATAACTTCTCGTACTTTTGTTGCTAGTGATTATCAGCGTTTTCCTGAGAAACATATACGTGGGCATGAATATGAGTCCTACAAATAAGGGCTCTAATTAATCAATAACTAGTTATTATTTTTCAACCGTTCCAATTTAAGTTTATCTTACTTTAACATATGAGGTATAAGGGTATGTTAGCTTGATTAAGGTTTTAATTCATCACTACCCTTCTTTTAACCTCGTGCGTGTTGGATCTCACCTAGATGAAATCCAAAAAAAAAAAAACTGTCGTCAGTGTTAAAACACATTTTGTTAGGGTTTATTATGGGAGATTTTGAAAGTATATGTGTACTTTTAATTAATCAATCCAACATTACTATCCAACAACCAAACCAACAACTAATACTTATTCAATACTCCATTTATCATCTACATGATAAAACACATACCAATAATTACAATATCTCGCTAAACTAGGGTCGTTTCTCATTAAATTAGGGTTTACGACAAATTTGACACTAATTAGGGTTTAAGAATTGAAAATTTTAAATAGAGTTTAAGAATTGAAAATTAAGTTTTTTTTTTCTAAATTAGGGTTTAAGAATTGAAAGTTTTAAATAGAGTTTAAATTTTTAAAATAGTTTTTAAAAATGGAAATTTTTTCCACTAATTAGGGTTTAAGAATTAAAAATTTTAAATAGAGTTTAAGAATTAAAAATTAGGGTTTCTCACAAAATTAGGGTTTATGATTTTTTTTAATTAGAATTAAAATAAACACATATAATCATATAAACATATACATACACACATAATGCATACACACACACACACACACACACACACACACACATATATATATATATATATATATATATATATATATATATATATATATATATATATATATATATATATATATATATATATAAGAGAATGTTACCTCAGAGAGTGAGAGAGAGGAAGTCAGAGAGAGAGCGAGACAACAAAGGGTTTGGGGGGTTGAGAGAGATAAAGTCTGTGTGAAAATGGCTGGAAGGGTTTGAAGGTTTATAAATAAAGAGGCTAGTCACAACTTTGGGTCGTGACCCACTGCCTTGATCCCCTTTTGTTTCCACATCATCATATTTGACCATCCCATTATAATAGGATTGGTCACAACCCTAAACCGTGAACAAGTTTCATGACCAATTCAAAATGTTCACGGTCCAAAGTTGTGACCCCATTGGAGGGAATTTTGATCATCATCATGGACGTGGTCATGGCCATAATCCGTGACCACGGTTAGAGGGAAATTTGGTGTAATTTTTCCTCCATGATGGTCAACGGATTATGGTTGTGACCCACCATGGTCACGGTTCATGGTCATGACTAGTTCCCATTAAGGTCACGATAGTATTTGGTCATGGAATTGGTTACGTGGTTTTTCACCATGGTCATGGCATTGGTCCATAACCATCTGGTCACGGATGAAAAGTCTAACCAGGCTATCGCGACTATCCGCTTATTTTGGTATAGTGATAATTTTTTTAGTTGCCTCTAGCTGAGAGAGGTAGTGAACTATTTATAGTAATAGGAAGATTAAGAGGTGGAATACATTTATACATTAGGTATTTACATATTTACATTACAATTAGCAGCTGGATATTATCCACGTGCATGTGCATAGTGACTGTTGAGCATCCCACTTGTGTTTGTTCAAAATACTGACTATTCATATTCTTGAGGGTGGTCGGCTAGCATGTCAACCAGTGAGATAATAACATCGACCACGTATACGTACTATTTTTGGACCCACTGAGTATGATGGCAAGTGTAACCTTTTTATTGGTCTACCTGTCCATGTTATTTTAAGTTAAGTTACACCAAAAGCCTTCAATACTTCATTCTTGATTGGAGTGATTTAGTGACTGAAAGAATGGAGTATCAATACACCAAAACTGGCGATTGGTCACGGCCAAAATCCCTGACCAAAGCCGTGGGTCGCGAACTTGGGCCGTGACCATTTCGGGCGTGACCATTTTCGTGGGTCGCGTCCCAAGTCCGTGACTAAAAAATGGTCATGACCGAGAACGGTCACGACAGATGGTGGCGGACTTAGGCCGTGACCCATGTCGTGACGGGTCACGTCCCTCATCCGTGACCCACAATCGTGACAAATTGGTCGCGGCCAAAGTTCGCGACCCACGACCGTGACAAAAAAATTTAAAAAAAATTGGTCATGGCCCTGATCCGTGACCCACAACCGTGATAAATTGGTCGTGGCCAAAGTCCGCGCCCCACAACCGTGACAAAAAAAAATAAAAAATAAATGGTCGCGGCCCAAGTCCGTGACCCACAACCTTAACGAAAAAAATGATCACGGACTTTGGCCGCGACCATTTTTATGCGTGACGAAAAAAATAAAAATGGTGACGATATTTAACTATAATTAAAGAAAATGTATTTTTTTGGTCCAATCCTAAAATTGGGGGTCATGTGAGTACACCGTGTGTTACTACGTGTAATGTTGGACGCATACGAGATGTTAGAAATATTTATTATTGGCAAAACAATAAAAAAAAATCACAAATTGCGAATTGAGAACGTTGTTAATAAACAAATATATATACAAACTTAGAAATATTACACGTCTTAATAATTCACAGACCAAAAAAAAATTGGGCAGAGTTTCCTCTATTTTCTTGACATTCCAAAACCTGTAAATGTAAAACCTGCTTATTATAAAGCCCGCACGGCCATAAAATTCAACAATCAAATTATAAAAGCCCGCACGGCTGTAACACATAAAAAACAAAATCCTGAATGTCCACAACATATAAACAATCTTCATGTTGTAAACCATTGCCTCCTTCATTTGTTCCACGTGCAAAAATCCTAGAAATGATAGGATACATAAAAAAAATATCAGTAACCAAGTAGTTTTACAAAAAAATTAATCAAGCTGAAAAATTGCATATATGAGTTAAAATTATCAACATATAAATATTTTTATGCCCAAGTCTAGAAATATACAAATTACTGTCGTATTCTTAAACCGGGAGTGCCGTGGCTGCACGGTTAGTTCCTACGAGTTACATTGGTCCCGTGGGAGGTGTTGGTACCACCCACGGGGCCGTTCGGGGGCTGTTTTGGGTTTTCACCCTCCAATGTCATGTTTTTAAGCCTAAGTCTAGAAATATGCAAATTATCGTCGTATTCTCAAATCGGGAGACCCGCGACTGCGGGGTCAGTTCTTACGAGTTACATTGGTCCCGTGGGAGGTGTTGATGCTACCCACGGGGCCGTTCGGGGGATGTTTCGAGTTTTCACCCTCTAACGCCATATTTTACTTAAGTATAGAAATATGAAAATTACCGTCGTATTCTCAAACCAGGAGTGCCGCGGCTGCGCGGTCAGTTCCTACGAGTTACATTGGTCTCGTGGGAGGTGTTGGTACCACCCACGGGGCCGTTCGGGGGCTGTTTTGGGTTTTCACCCTCTAACGCCATGTTTTTATGCCTAAGTCTATAAATATGCAAATTACCGTCGTATTCTCAAATCGGGAGTGTCGCGGCTGCGCGGTCAGTTCCTACGAGTTACATTGGTCCCGTGGGAGGTGTTGATGCCACCCACGGGGCCGTTAGGGGGCGGTTTCGAGTTTTCAGCCTCTAACGCCATGTTTTACTTAAGTCTAGAAATATGCAAATTACCGTTGTATTCTCAAACCGGGAGTGCCGCGGCTGCGCGGTCAGTTCCTACGAGTTACATTGGTCTCGTGGGAGGTGTTGGTGCCACCCACGGGGCCGTTCGGGGTCTGTTTTGGATTTTCAACCTCTAACGTCATGTTTTTATGCCTAAGTCTATAAATATTCAAATTATCATTGTATTCTCAAATTGAGAGTCTCAGAGATGCGCGGTTAGTTCCAATGAGTCACATTGGTCCCGTGAGAGGTGTTGGTGCCACCCATGGGGCCGTGCGGGGGCTATTTCGAGTTTTCACACACTAACGCCATGTTTTTAAGCCTAAGTCAAGAAATATTCAAATTACCATTATATTCTCAAACCGGGAGTTCCACGACTTCGCGGTCAGTTCCTACGAGTCACATTGGTCCCGTGGGAAGTGTTGGTGCCACTCACGGGGCCGTTTGGGGGCTGTTTCGGGTTTTCACCCTCGAAAGTCATGTTTTTAAGCCTAAGTCTAAAAATATGCATATTATCGTCGTATTCTCAAAATGGGAGTTCCGCGGATGCGCAGTCAATTCCTACGAGTTACATTGGTCCCGTGGGAGGTGTTAGTACCACCCACAGGGCCGTTCGGGAGTTGTTTCGGGTTTTCACCCACTAACGCCATGTTTTAAGCCTAAGTCTAGAAATATGCAAATTATCGTCGTATTCTCAAACCTGAAGTCCCAGGACTGCGCGTTCAGTTCCTACGAGTCACATTGGTCCCGTGGGAAGTGTTGGTGCCACCCACGGGGCCGTTTCAGGTTTTCACCCTCTAACGCCATTTTTTAAGCCTAAGTCTAGAAATATACAAATTATCGTCGTATTCTCAAACCGGGAGTCCTAGGGCTACGCGGTCAGTTCCTACGAGTCACATTGGTCCCGTGAGAGGTGTTGGTGCCACCCACGGGGATGTTCGGGGGCTGTTTCGGGTTTTCACCCTCAAAAGCCATGTTTTTATGCCTAAGTTTTGAATTATGCATATTATCATCGTATTCTCAAAATGGGAGGCCCGAGGCTGCGCGGTCAGTTCCTACGAGTTACATTGGTCCCGTGGGAGTTGTTGGTGTCACCCACAGGGCCGTTCGGGGGCTATTTTGGGTTTTCACCCTCTAACGCCATATTTTTAAACCTAAGTCTAGAAATATGAAAATTATCATCGTATTCTCAAACCGGGAGTCCCGCGGCTGCGCGACCAGTTCCTACGAGCTACATTGTTACGTGGGAGGTGTTGGTGCCACCCATGGGGCCGTTTTGGGGTTGTTTCGAGTTTTCATCTACTAAAGCCATGTTTTTAAGCCTAAGTCTAGAAATATGCAAATTATCATCATATTCTCAAATCGGGAGTCCCAGGGCTGCGTGGTCAGTTCCTACGACTCACATTGGTCCCGTGGGAAGTGTTGGTGCCACCCACGGGGCCGTTCGGGGGCTGTATCGAGTTTTCACCCTCTAACTCCATTTTTTAAGACTAAGTATATAAATATTAAAATTACTGTCATATTCTCAAATCGGGAGTCCCGCGGCTGCAAGGTTAGTTCCTACGAGTCACATTGGTCCCGTGAGAGGTGTTGGTGCCACCCACGGGGACGTTTGGGGGCTATTTCGGGTTTTCACCCTCTAACGCCATTTTTAAGCCTAAGTCTAGAATTATTCAAATTACCATCGTATTTCAAACAGGGAGTCCCGGGGCTGCTCGATCAGTTCCAACGACTGACATTGGTCCCGTGAGAGGTGTTGGTGCCACCCACGGGCCGTACGGGGGCTGTTTCGAGTTTTCACCCACTAACGCCATGTTTTTAAGACTAAGTCTAGAAATATTCAAATTAATGTCGTATTCTCAAACCGGGAGTTTCGCGGCTGTGCGGTCAGTTCTTACGAGTCATATTGGTCCCGTGAAAAGTGTTGGTGCCACCCACGGGGCCATTCAGGAGCTGTTTCGGGTTTTCACCCTCAAAAGCCATGTTTTAAGCCTAAGTCTAGAAATATACAAATTATCATCCTATTCTCAAATCGAGAGTCCCGCGGCTGCGCGGTCAATTCCTACGAGTTACATTGGTCCCATGGGAGGTGTTGGTACCACCCACGAGGCCGTTTGGGGGCTGTTTCGGGTTTTCACCCACTAACGCCATGTTTTTAAGCCTAAGTCTAGAAATATGCAAATTATCATCGTATTCTCAAACCGGAAGTTTCGCGGCTGCACGGCCTGTTCGTTGGTGCCACCCACGAGGCCGTTCGAGGGCTGTTTTAGGGTTTCACCCTCTAACGCCATGTTTTTAAGACTAAGTCTAGAAATATGCAAATTATCATCGTATTCTCAAATCGGTAGTCCCGCGGATGCACTGTCAGTTGCTACGAGTCACATTGGTCCCGTGGGAGGTGTTGGTGCCACCCATGGGACCGTTCAGGAGCTGTTTCGAGTTTTCACCCTCTAAAGTCATGTTTTTAAGCCTAAGTCTAGAAATATGCAAATTATCATCGTATTCTCAAACCGAGAGTCCCGCGGCTGCGCAGTCAATTCCTACGAGTCACATTGGTCCCGTGGGAGGTGTTGGTACCACCCACGGGGACGTTCGGGGGCTATTTTGGGTTTTCACCCTCTAACGCCATTTTTTAAGCCTAAGTCTAGAAATATTCAAATTACCGTCATATTATCAAACTGGGAGTCCCGGGGCTGCGGGTCAGTTCAAATAAGTCACATTGGTCCCGTGAGAGGTGTTGGTGCCACCCACGGGGCCGTACAGGTGCTGTTTTGAGTTTTCACCCACTAACGCCATGTTTTAAGCCTAAGTCTAGAAATATTCAAATTATCGTCGTATTCTCAAATCGGGAGTTTTGTGGCTACACGGTCAGATCCTACGAGTCACATTGGTCCCGTGGGTAGTGTTGGTGCCACCCACGGGGCTGTTCCAGGGCTGTTTCGAGTTTTCACCCTCTAAAGTCATGTTTTTAAGCCTAAGTCTTGAATTATGCATATTATCATCGTATTCTCAAAATGGGAGTTCCGTGATCGCGGGGTCAGTTCCTACGTGTCACATTGGTCCCATGAGAGGTGTTGGTGTCATGTTTTTAAGTTTAAGTCTATAAATTAGCAGGTTACCATCGTATCCCGTACTCCTTCTAATTATCCCATACTCCTTCTAACATACTATCCAACAACAAGTCAACAACCAATAATTATCCAACAACCAAACCAAACAAAACCAATAATTATCCCGTACTCCTTCTATCATCTAAAAGATTTAATTGATAATGTATATCAATTATATAACTACTTTAGTTGAAGTAAAGAGTACCTGGTGTGTAATGAAGAATTGGTATGTAATAAAGAACTCGTATCTAATTGGTATGTACTAATGTATGTAATCATTCAATTTCTAAAAAAAATGGATTAACAAATAAAAAATATCATAAAGTTTACCATGATATGTGTAGGTAGTAGCGTTGCACCCCTATCCGGATGCTCACTCACTGTGAAATACCAAATCTGAAAAAATATTTACACATTGTCAAACTTAAAGAGAAAAGTCAATAAAGGAAAAAATTGAATAAAAACATGCAAATGATTAAGTCAAATATCATAATGATGGTCATAACGAAGTTCAGATTGAAAGACCTGAATCTCAACTTCCCTTTCATAATAATTAATAGCCTTTCCAAAACCACCGGGTGTGAAATTCTTAGAAAATCATTATTCTTGAATCAAGGAGGGAGTGTTGAAGATAGAAGCAGGGGCAATATGAGGGTCTGGTTAATTTCAGGGGCACTATGAGGGTCTGGTTAATATGCCATTAAAATAATTGGTTAATTAAAACTATGAGGGTCACTATGACAACATATTGCCCCTGAATCGTTAATTCCAGGGACACTATGAGGTTCTGGTTAATTTCAGGCGCACTACGAGGGTTTGGTTAATCCAGTAGAGAAAGGACTCAAGTCAGGAACACGAAACAAAGAAAAAGACTGTAAAGTTAGTAAAGTAGATCATAATATTCAAGAAATAAAGTAAATATAATTTATATATGAACCTGCATAGCTTCAATCTGTCTCAAAAGAGACCTAGTAGATTCAGGAACTTGAGTAATCAACTCTGCAACCATTTCCTATAATGTACTTTCTACGAGATTTTCCATTAACCATATAATACAAAAAGGAAAAAAAAGATAAAAATAAAAAGTAGGACTAAAATACCAAATATACTAAAATAGCTCTAGAAGTTCGCTAAAATCGATTAATATGAATATTAACATCCTAAAATCTAAATATGTGATATAAATTGTCTTACCCAAAGTTTTTTTTACTAATATTAACAACCTAGTAGGTTGTAAGACTAAAGTTTCAAAAACATTATCTTACACTATTTTTACTTTTACATTAGCTCTGCCACAATATTATCCCAAATTCAAATCATATAAATTATCTATATATACTATATATACTGTGTATAAATTGTATAGACATATAAACTGTATATACATATATTAATGGAATATACATAAATTAATGGAGAAAAAGAATAAAATTTACCCGGGAGAGAGACTGGGACTAGGGCTGCTGCTGCTAGGGCGGAGCTGGGGCTGCTGCTGCAAGGGTAAAGTTGGGAGTGGGGCGGCTAATACTACCTGATTAACGAGAGAGAGAATCTTTTAGGTCATAAACCTCAGTGTTTGATGAGAGAGAGAGAGACAAGCGGCCAAATGAAAATGAAAAATAGCGTGCGTTTCTTTATTTTTTTAGGAATACCATCACAACCCACCACCCCTTTAGAGCTCTGACTTGTAACTGATTGATGAAGAATGGTCACGGCCTATAGCCGTGACCCCCTTGGTCACGGCCCATAGCCGTGACCCATACCAAGAAATGGTCACGACCCATAGCCGTGACCCTCAATCTGTGATGCGTGACCCTTCTACACCAACCCTAGTGCTTGAATGAGGGATGGTCATGTCGCATAGCCTTGACCCACACCCAGAAATGGTCACGACCCTAAGCCGTGACCCTTAATGTGTGTACTCTCTTCTTCGTCATGCCATGGGTTACAGACTTGGGCCGTGACCCACCCGCGACCAAGCTTGGAGGGAATTTTTTCGCGAGTTTGGCGCCAAGATGGTCACGACCTGGTGAGGCCTAAGTCCGCGACCACTGTAGTCACGAACTTGGTTCATGACCACTTCTCGAGCATTAATAATTTAGTGTGGTAATAAATATGGTCACGCCAAATATTGAGTGGGTCACGGCCCAAGTTCGCGACTAGCTGGTCGCAGACTTGGGCCGTGACCCACTGGGCATGATCATTCACAGGATTTGGTGTAGTGTATTATTTGTTAGAAGTTGCTCAGCTATTTGGAGATGTCTGGTCGGCTGCCGACCTCTAGGATTTGTAAAGTTTTATCTGTCATATTTTGACCAATGTCAATTTTGTAAATAGTTGAAAAAATAGCGAAGTGTCTGGGGGTACTCTAGTCATTTTGATTTCTAGGGAACTAAGATGCCATCGAAATGAGAAGGAATGGTACACCTAATCGTTTCAATTTGTGTAGCTCAAGGGTGTCACAGAGTCTTATAAAATGTCATTTTCTTCCCTATTTCTCTCACCTTGAATGCCAAACTTTTCTTCTCAAACCTACCATCTCAGCGGGAGTTGCTCTTGGATTGATAGGCTTTTGTCTAGCCGAGCGGATACATTTGCGCGTCTGTCATAGAAGAGGAAAAAGTAGTAATTCCTTACCCCGAAATAAGTTAGGGGGAATTTTTGGGAGATTCACCCAATCTGTAGCCCCCCCATTTCTAATTCTACTGGAAAGGGTACCCACTTCCCGTCAGACGAAGAAATTGAAGGTCTTAAGATTTTATTCTACTATTTTTTAAAGAGTTGTTGCTGTGTCATTTTTCGCTGTAAGAATTTCCTTTTTTCTTGTCTTTTCTTTCTTCTTTCTCAATATGGTGTATCTTGTAGATGAGGGTTCTTTGGAGACATTTAGGGCCTCTTTGGAGACATTTTAAGCAACCTATAGGATTTCGGAGTGGGTGAAAACAGAGTTGTAGCAGGTCTTTGTGACCTTTTCTCATTAGAGGAGGGTCACTAGATGCCCATAATATTTATTACTGAATGTGGGGTGACATTCCCTCCCAATCGTTTATTTCTTGAATTTTGTCAACCCTTTGATGTGGTCCTAACCCAAGTGGATCCCAACACTTAGAGGGTAGTTAATGGGATCAATCACATTGATGAGCTTTTTAGAAGCAATATAGGGAAAGAATTAATTCATTGACATAATTGGGGGACCACCATTGACAACATTTATTTTCTGAAGACCATATTTTCAAATAGAGCTGTACTAGTAAATTTACTTGATTCCAACAAGGATTATTAGTATTCTAGGTTATAGTAAAAGATTGGAAGTTTTCTAATCTTTCTAAGGGCGAGGACTACAATGGGCCCTGTTGCCCTTAGATGGGACAGGGCATAAGACGACATTTGTTTAGTCCTATGTACTTTTCTTCTATTTAGTATTTCAACTAATTTTGTTACTAACAACACTTTTTATCTTTTTGTTTTGTAGAGAAGAAGAAGGACATTCTTCATTCATTAGAGGTTAATTTTTTTGACCTGAAAGTTGTCTGGTCAATCAAACAGAGAATAGGGGAAGCTTATCCTCGATCAGCATCCATTTTCCTCAAATAACATAGTTTTTTTACTTCTTTCTTTATCACCCCACCGAAGGCATTCCTTTAGCCTCCATAAACCTAAAGGATCCAACTCCTTTCTCCTCAGCCGCTGAATTATAATTTCCACACTAAGTCGAAGGAAATTTTTTTGTTGGAGGTATATCTTCCTCATTTGAATCCTTACGCCTCATACTTGTCCCTACCACCATTTCATACCTAAATACGGTGAAGAGAAAAATCACTAACCTCCTCAATGGCTCAAAGTCTCCACTCCCTATCGAGAAAATGAAATCTGATGCGGGGCCCTAAACACCCCTTAATAATTGAGCCTGATGTGATAAAGAACCAAGAGACTCAATTCAAGAGGTTGAAGAAGGGTCCATCCACCCCTTAGAGGTGCTTGGGAAGGATCAAGTTGACAATGACCAGGGTGGTTCCCCTTTTGTGGTTGTTAATCCAAACCTTTCCTAAGGGCTAATTGGGACAAGAGTCCTTCTAGTCGATGAGGCTAATGTTGTTGCCCTTTCTCAGACTAGGTTAGTTAAACATTCCTACCACAACTTAGCCTTGGTAAGTGTTATATACTATTTCTTATTGCTATGAATTCTTGTTATTCACTTATTGATGCTTATAGATGATTGATTTTATAGTTCCTGGTTGAATATGATCAACTGCTGAGGAGGGATAACTAGCTATGAGAGTCCTCTCCGGATGTGTAGGCTACATTCCAGGGCTTGCTAGAATCTCTGAAGGAGGTCAATAAAAACCATGAAGGATATAATAAGAAGTGGGATGATGATACCAAAAAGTTAGAAAATAGCAAGGCTAATGCTGAGAAGGTATCCGGTGATGCAGTAAAGAAGGCTGAGTCGGTCAAGAAGGTTTCTCAGGATGCTAGGAAGGTGGTTGAGGATGGCAAAAGCCTGGTTGTGGAGTTGAAGGCTAGGGAGAAAAAGGATAAGGAGGACGCTTACACTTGGGTATGGGATAAGGCTTTCTCCAACTCTGCTGTTCAGGTGGAGTACTTGAAGAAGTCTCCTTTTAAGGAAGGATGGAATGCCGCCCTTACCTAGGTCGACACTGTAATGAACTTCAAGCTCTTGATTCAGCATAACCCAGGCACACCGCTAGAGATTGAGGATGAGGTAAATAATGAGGAAGGCATAGCCGAGTCTTCTATGCCCCCAGAGCTAACTGTGGTGGAGGTTCTCCATAAGGAGGAGGTTACTCAGGATAAAGAGAAGGTGTAAAGGCTAGGGTCTTTTTAGTTTTGTCTAGTACTTTTGTTGGTGTATCTTAAATAATTTCTTTGATTGTAACCCTTGTCCACAGTTTTAATAAAATTTCTCCTTATTCCTAGTAATGATGTTGTTTTATTCTGAGAACTCTTTTACTTTTTTAAACTTATGCAATGTCCTATTCATTTCTTTTTTAATTCCAAGAAGGTTAGCTTGGACGCTTACTATAGTGAACTTTTTAGGATAAGTACTCAACTATTAGGGGCAGGGCATGAGGAGCTCAATGAAGAGGAGCTAGAGGAGGTGAACGGCTTAGATATTTCCAACCAAGCTAAGGAAGAGTACCTCCATATGCGTAGGACATTTTACCAAGATGTGTCGACCAATGCTTCCTATTATGAAATGGTACTATAACTTCAAAGAGATCATAAAGAAACATTTTCTAGTTTGTCGGTTGACTATGAGAAGAAAATTACCTTTCTTTATAGCGATAGTGGTTTTGACAAGAAATTGCAAGAGTTATCCTCAACGTATTCTAAAAAGGATTTTGCGTTGAAGTTTGATGTAAAGAGTGCTTGGAAAGTAGCTAGTCTCCTAGAGCATGAGAATAATATGTTACGAGATGAACTGGAGGGTATTAAGAAGGCTACTGATGTTGACCAGAGTGATGGTGTATCATTTTTTGAGCAAGAGAATTCTTGATTAATAGAGGAATTGGAAAAATGAAAAAATCCAAGGGGGTCAATCTTCTAAGCAAGTGGTTATTTCTCATTCATCTATAGAAGATGATAGAACGAAGAAGACCTTGACCGGATAAGCAAGTCTGATAAAGAACTAATCTGCTACTATCAAGAGATTGAATGAGAAAGTTGACCTTCTTGCATATACTTTTATAAACAACCCTGTACTATATAGATGAATGGATATGATGAAGCTCTAGCAAACTTGGGCGAGGAACTGGATCAAGCCTGTAGAGAAGTTATAAGTGGGGATGGACCAATGCTCTCACTATAATGAAGGTACGAGGGAAAACACTCTATGGTATTTGCATGATCCTAGATGTTTGGATCAACCCACTCCTCCATTTAAGCTGGACACTTCATGGATTCCTACAGATGCAATCCCCATTAGCTTGGTCAGAAAATACCTCGAGGATCATGGTCTAAATGAAGACAATGTGCTTAGTCGGCCCTTGCACCTGATTGATAAGATAAGTTCTTGTAGCCAATCCAAACTTAGGGAGTTAAGATCAACAGTTCTGCCCTTTGTATTAGATGTTCCTCCTTCTGGGATAGAGAAAGCCCTTGAAAAACTCCTAATAGACTAATAAGTTTATGTTTTATATTTATTCCTTACAATAGTGCATGATGGACATTTTCTTATAAAGATACAAAGATAATGAACTATTTGAATAAAAACTTTGCCTTGAATAAAACTTGGATTGCTTTATTACATGATAGTGGCATATTAGTAGTTTAGTCTTACAATTATCTGGTTGGCGTTAAGCTAACTGATCTTCCTTACTGGTTACTAGCTTGGATGAACTCATGTTGTTCTGTCTTGGGTTCTATTAACGTGATTTTGTTTATGGCCGCTCAAACGGATTTTTTCGTTTTGACTAAGTGCTCACGTTAGCTACCACTGGTGACCAAATGATTTAGGAATTTTCCTTAATTCGGTTTGGTAAAACTTCTTGTTCTTAACACTAAGGAGTCATACATGAAGTTTTAAATTTGAAACTTCTCATTCGTGACTTGTCAAATCCGAAGTGATATGTAAAGTTTTTTATTTGCATTTTTAGGACTAATAAGTGGTTATTTAGTGACTAGTTTTACTTTATTGTTTGAGATTGTACATCTCCCACTCCTGAAAAAAATGAATATAAAATATGAAAAAGAAACCAACTTGTTTCAAAACTGGGTGTTCTTTATTAAAAGCATAAACAAGTTACATAAATAGTAAGATATTACATTCTAACTTATCACTAATAGTATTTCTTGAAGTGCTCGACATTCCATGGGATCTTGAATTGTTATCCCTCCAGGTTTTCAGACAATAAGTACCTGGTCGGACAATTATAGAAATATGGTATGGACCATGCCAATTTGTCTCTAGTTTTCCCCCTTTTTGGAGCACCTTTTTCAATACATAGTTACCTTCTTTAAAGTTGCTTGACTTGACCCTTCTATTATAGAATCGAATAGTTCGCTTCTAGTATGTTGCCACACCTAGTGCTGCATTTTCTCTGACTTCCTCAGCTAAGTCTAAATCCAACCTTCGCATGAGGTAACTCTTGGGGGAATTAAAGTTAAGTACTCTGTGACTGGGTAGACCAATCTCTGTTGGAACCACTACCTCTGTCCCAAATGTCAACATGTAGGGGGTCTCGCTGGTAGCTATCCTCGATGTGGTCCTATAAGCCTAGAGTACACTTTGCAGATCATTGATCCAGTTTCCTTTAGCATCATCCAACCTTTTCTTCAGTCCTTCGAGTAGGGTTTTGTTGTTCACCTTTGTTTGGCCATTGCACTGAGGGTATTCAGGAGCGAAATGCAGCTTTTGGATTTTAGACTACATGCAGTAATCTTCAAACTCCTGGTTATCAACCTATATGCCATGATCAGTGATAAAGGAATAATGCATACCATATTGGCTTATATAGTTTTTTATATAAACTGGAAGACTTTTTCATAGGTCATGTCTACCAGAGGCTTAACTTTTATGCACTTTGTGAAGTAATCTATAGAAATGACCAAATACTTAAAAGATTTTTCTCGTCTTATGCTGTGGGCTGAACAAGTTAATCCCCCATATGGAAGAGGGATGTGGGGACATGATTGGCGTGAGAGTAGATACAGGTGTGCTATGAATTGTAGTAAACTTCTAGCATTTATCACAACATATTGCATAAGTAGCATAGTTTGCTTCCATAGTTGGCCATAATACCCTTCTATGGATACTCTCCTGACTAATAATCTTCCTACCTAATTATCCTCATAAGATCCTTCATGTATTTCCTTAATCAGATTTGGCACCTCGACCGAATGGACATATAATGAATCATCTCTTGTATATAATTCCTCCTTCCACAAAATATATGGCTACCTTGTACATTAGTTTCATAGTTTCTTTTGAATCACTCGATAGGATGCCATTATCAATATACTCTTTGATTAGATCCATCCATGAGGGACACATATCGAGTGAGATCAAGTTGATGATTTCTTTGCCAATGCTTCTGTGCATGGGTATGTCCGGTGATTACAACCCCTATACGTTGTCATATCATCGAGGCCAATACTGGTTTCAAGGAGTCAGCACTGCCACTTATTTATCTCAGTGTTTTGTTATACACAGGTAGGAGGACTGCTGCTCTCTTTCAAAGGTTGGAGGTTGTAATTCGCCAAAAAATTAATACTTGGTATGGGAAAATGCTTAGTCATAGCGAACGTCTAGTTCTGCTTAGAGCAACGCTACAGTCCATGTCATTCCACCTCTTCTGTGTCCTTGATCCTCCTATAGCTGTCATTCAGAGATTAGAGAGGCTGTTCGCAAACTTTATTTGGGGAAACGATGAAGGCAAACCGAAGCACAAATTCGTTAAATGGGATCGCATCTGTTTGCCACATACAGAAGGTGGTATTGGTATTAAAAAATTGGAAGACATCATAAAGGCCTATTCTTGTAAGATTTGGTCTTCTTTCTACAAATCTAATAGTACTTGGGCTCGGTATATGCAACGCAAATACTGGTCCCTTGCTGATTCTGAATTCTATGGCTTATCCTCCTTTTCAAGTTCGATATGGAGGAGAATGCAAAAATGTTGGGAATGCTACCATGATAATGTTGATGACAACAATTCATCTTTATGGATGGCACACGCGGATGGCAAGTTCACTCTAAATTCAGCATGGAATATTGTTTGTCACAGGGATTGTACTCTATTCTCCTTCTCAATCATTTGGAATCCAAGAATCCTTACAAAAGTTTCATTCTTTATGTGGCGTCTTCTCCAACATGCTCTTCCTTTAGATTCAAAATTGAAAACTCTTCATATCTTCTTACCCTCAAAATATAGATGCTGTCCTATTCCTGTAGAAGAAGATTTTGATCACTTATTCGGTTCAAGTTCCATTGCTCAACAAGTATGGCACCACTTCTCAGGCATGATGGGATATACATTTAATTTTTCCTCTATTAAAATACTTTTTATGTCTTGGTGGTTAAATACAAGAGGGAAAAACATTAAATCGCTTCTATCGATTATGATCCCTTGTTACATTTGTTGGAGGATTTGGTGTGCGCGAAAAAAAGGAATATGAAGAAGAACACGTGAAGGCTTCCAAAATTATTGATCTTATTCATGAAGATATTAGAATCTCTTTTAAAGCTCGCCCCTACAAAGGCTCTAAATCTAGATACATGTTAGATTTCATTTCAGATTTTCTATTTCCTGCCTTGTAAGCCATTAGTGAAGGGCCTTTCCTCACCAATTTTTAATAAAGTTTCTTAATTTAAAAAAAAAAATATATTTCCACCATAATGGTACTTCTTAACTTCATTTTGATAACAGAAGCTAGCCGAGCAATCGTGTTTTCTTAGGTATTGATAATTCTTAGAACCCTGATCATCTTAATTGCAAAAAAATTAATTATTTGTCCTAGTGCTTTGGCCAAGTACCTCATCATGAATTCTCCTTTTACTCCATACACTCCTAACACTTGGTTCACAATCAAATGAAAATCGTTGTGAGCCTGCACCTGCTCGATGCCCAAAGAGAGCCCTAATTAGAACCCTGCGATCAATGGCTCATATTTTTCTTTATTTTTTGATGCTTTGAATTGGAACTTGAGTGAATATTCTACCTCTATGTCATTTGGGGTGTTTATTATCAGTCTGACGCTACTGCTAGTAGCACACGATGATCCATCCAGATATATCTTCTAAACAAGTGGTTATCTTTTAAAATCTCCTATAACCAGGATCCCATAATGAAATATCTTTCCACTATTCTCCATGTAGAGTGCAATGACTTCTCGCTTGATTGATGTTTTTGTCCTGCCTTCCTATTGGTTGGTTATACCCATCATTGAGCTATCTTTCAGAGAAGTCTGATCGGGAATTTGGATTTTTAATCTCTCTTTTGGAGAAGTCTATTTGATAAGTTTTTCTTCATAGCTAAACTCTTCTATGAAATATGCTATTGGTTGGCCTTTTTGTACTGTTTTAGGCTCATAATGTATATCATAATATACAAGATCCACCACCCAAGCCATCAATTTTCCTTACTTCTTAGGTTTATGAATGGATTGAAGCAAGGGTAGGTCTGTGTAGACCATAATGGCATAGGCTTTAATGTATGGTTTCATTCATCGAGAGACTTTAATCAGGGATAAGTCTAACTTTTCCAAATGTGGGTAACGAATTTCTACTCCTTTAAAGGCCTTGATGGTGTAGTAAACCAATTTCTGCACCCCATTCTATAATTGAATGATTGTCGAGCTTACTGTCGACCCAGACACTTCTAGATATAAGTAGAGTTTCTTTCCCATGAGTGGTCTTGATAGTAATGGTGGAGATCCCAAATATTTCTTCAGTTCTGGAAATGCATTATCACATTTTTCATTCTATTTGAAAGTATTCCTCATCACCTTGAGGAAGGGTAGGCACCTATCTGTAGCTCGGGAGACAAACCTGTTTAGGTCCTGTTTAGGGCTGCTACTCGTCCAATAAACTACGTCTTTTTTACGTATAGGAGATTGCATATTTATCAGTGCTTGAATTTTTTTTGGACTAGCCTTAATGCCTCTTTAATTTACTATGAACCCAAGGTATGCCAAACACACACTTGGTCGGGTTAAGCTTCATTTGGTGCTTCTCTAATTGGTCCAACATTTGACCCAGATCTTTAATGTGATTGACTTTTTTCTTGCTCATAGTGAGCATGTCATCCACATATACCTTCATACTTTTGTTGGTTTACTATTTGAAAACCTTATTTACTAGCCTTTGGTATGTGGCTCTAGTGTTTTTGAGCCCCAAAGACATAATGTTGTAGCAGTAGGTACCTCATTAACTGATAAACGAGGATTTCTCCTTATCTTCTGATTTCATTTTGATTTGGTTGTAACCCGAATACGCATGCATGAAACTGAGAAATTCAAGTCCGATAGTAGCATAAAGAGATTTATCAATCCTTGGCAAAGGGAAATGATCTTTTGGAAAAGACTTGTTGATATCTGTGAAGTCAATACACCTATGCCATTTATTCTTCTTCTTTCTAACCATAACCACATTGGCCAACCAATTAGGATGTTTGACGTCTTAAATGAAACTCGCCTTTTGAATCTTTTCCATCTCTTCCTAGATGACCATATTCTTCTTGGGTCTGAAGACGCGTCACTTCTATTTGATCGACTTTGCATCTTTGACAATATTTAGCTCATGGAAAATTAACTTTGGGTCAATCCCAAGCATATACTCGTGGCTCCAAGTGAACACATTTTTTCACTGTTTAAGAAAATTTACTAACTCCTTCCAGATGGATGGATCAATGGATCAATAGTTATGTGTTGATCTTTTTGGGCATTCATCGTTAAGGACTCTAGTCTCCACTTCTTCTACAACTTTTCCCTTGACCAAGTCAGCCTCCTAGGATCTATGGTCTTTATCTGATAGGTGGTAGTAAGTTTCTTCACTTTTTCCTGGCCGGTTAAAGTGTATTAGCATTTCCTATCCTCAATTTGATTTCCAATAACAACACCGAACCATAATGTGTGGGTAATTTTAGGCACTGGTGTATACTGAATGGTACATCTTTAAAACTTTTCAGGTCTACCCTTCCAAAGATGATGTTGTAAGCTGATTGGACGTTCTTGTCCAAGATGAAGAAATAAATCCTCTTAGTTCAGTAAATTGGCCTAGTGCCAATTGTGACTTCTAGTTTGATAGTTCGCAAAGGACACACTTTTTCTCTAGAAAAACCTATGAGAGGCCTGTGATATAGCTCCAATTTACTATCTCGTAGTCCTAGTCCTTTGAAACAATCATAAAATAAGACATCAGTTGAGCTGCCATTGTCGACTAGTATTCTAGCAACTCCTCCTTCGTGCACTATCATTATGATGACCAAAGGATCATCTTGAGGACAAAGTACCCCAGAAAGGCTATCCTTGGAGAATCCGATCACCAATCGATATTTTTTCTCTTTTCTTGGGTGACAATCAGCATTGCCATACAAATTGGTTTGCCGAATATAAGAGCATGCTTTAGCTTCATTCAAGTACGCTTTTCTCTTAGCTATTTCGTCACCTCCACCAGCGTCACCACCTGTAATGAAATGACAACTAAAAGAAATCATTTTCACCTCACCCATAGGTTCTCTGGGTATCTTCGATATATTCGGATCATCCTCGACATCATTATCTCTACCCCTTTTCTTATCGTCTCTTCTATTACAAGGAGATTCAGATGATTTTCTGGCTTGTCTATCTTCTGACCTTCTTTCTCTGTCAATGAATTTGGAGAGCTTCCCCATTTTTATCAGACTTTCTATCTTGTTGTTCAAGGCTATACCTCTATTTATTTTAGTCCCATGGTCTTTGTTGAACTCGCAATACTTAGATTTATCCCTCTAATTTAGGGAATATTTCAATTTTCGGGGCCATTTCAAGTATCTTCTTCCTCAGATTTCCTCCAAGAGATGATGTACACCACCCATGAGAGGAGTGTATTCATTATACCTGTTGGGTTTTTAACATTATTGTCCTTTTGCTATTTCTTCTCGGAGCTCGTATTATTGTCAGCCTTGGAGTAATGAGATTGGTTCGCAGCCATGGCCTCCTCGGCATTCATAATTTTGCCTGCTTTAGCCATCAATTCAGTCATGTTTTTTGGGGGATCTTTGGCTAGGGCATAATATAGCTTCTCAGGGAGTAAACTGCTAATAAGTGTAAAATTTTAAAGTATTTAATCGTGTAAATTTAAGTAGGGTTGAATCTTGTATCATTAAGTCAAAAGGTTATTCTACAACGCATAAGTGTAAATAATTTAAACTATAATTATAGGACTATACACCCCGTTTAAGAAAAGAAGAAAGTCCAACAATACTAATAGTCCGTACTGAATCTCGTAATAATTTTAAAGTATTATGTAACATAAATAATTATAAACAAATGAAAAATTGGGCGTAATTCCTTTGTTTATAAGATGATTCACCCTGTTTAAGAAATAAAAAATAGTCCACAACAACAATTCAGATAGTCCATCTTGGACGTCGCATAAACAACATCATAGTCATTGTTTTTTACAACAATAATGTGTAGACATTTTAGAAAATTTGGGTAGAGTTCTCCTTGTTTATAAGACTATTCATCATGATTAAGAAATAAAAAATAGTCCAACAATACTATCACAATTATGCAATTATTACGAAAATTATCAAATGGACATTTAGTTAAGAAACACTACATTTGCCATTAACATTATCTTCGAAGGGTCCAAGGAAATTTTCATTGTGAGACAACGTCAAGTATTGCAAGTCCTACCACAACTGGTACACTGCATAAAACAAACAAACAATCAAATAATAGAAAACATAATTCAAAACTAATTACACTTGAAATCATCAAATAAGATTAATGATTTGAACTGAATGAGAGAAAGACTAGTACAATAGATAAATTTTTATGCTAGGTTGTAAACTAACTACTCATCCTTAATTCAAATCGTGAACATTATATATTAATACCATTTATATTAGGAAGTAAAGAACATAAACAAAAGAAATCAGCAACTGACTAAATAAGATACTTACTGTATCTCACTATTTTAATTAATACGTTTGTGGCTAGTGGGTACCAATATAAAACTTCTACTCACATTGTACCCAGTCATAAGGGAGCTTCTGCAAAATTAAGATTTGAACTAAATAAGAGAAAGAATAATACAATAGATAACTTTTTATGCTAAATTATGAACTAACTACTCATGCTCACTTCAAATCATAAACATTATATATTAATACCACTTATATTAGGTAGTAAAGCACATAAAGGAAAGAAATCAACAACCGGACAATATAAGAACTTTACTTCATCTAAATGCTTTGTCTTTTTTATTATATCTCAATGCTTTTATCTTTGTCATATATCCCCAGCCAACATGCGAAAATACCTTTATGTTAGTAATTTCCATTCAACTATCTCTTAGTTAACAAAATCAAAGGTAATATAAAAAAAATATTAAATTAGACATCTTTATAGTATTCCCATCTACAACCACTATCCACACTCAACTCTCTTATTTTATAAAATAAAATTCCCAAGTTCATAAAATTCCCTTACCCTGTAAGAGAATTAAAATTCCAAGAAACCATAGTCAATCAGCAATGATTCGAAAAACATTGTGAAATTTAGCTACTCCATCCTTGCGATTGGCTCCAAAGTTTCCACTGTGACCACACTATTCTCCCTCGCAGCCTGAAAGAAAAGATTAAATGGTCACAAAAGATACACATCTTTAACAAAAATTAAATGGATCCATGCCACAAAGAAAGAAATGAAAAATATTCATTAAGTACACATCCGATACAATAAATAAAACACTCCTCATTTTCAATAAAGGGATTGTTCCAACCCAAAGAGTAAATAATGAAATATACCAGAATATTATATACAATCCATGCTAAATGATCCACTTTTGGGTCCATGTGTGGGAAAGCATAATAGCATAGCCAATAAATTAAGTCTAATCCCAATATTTTGATTTTGAGAATCCACATCTACATCTGAATTAAGAAATGGTTATGAAAATGGAGACTTTTATAGGGAATGCTTCTTGCAAATAAATTTCCTAATTAAATAGCTGAGGAAATATCTTGTACAAACCTTTATAGATTATTTAAAGGTGAATTGTCCCATTGTAGATTGTGTCCAAATGAAATCTCCATAAAGCATAGACAAGAAATTATCTTTTATTTCTATAACACCTCTGATTCTTTATTTAATAATGTTGGACTGTGTAGTACCAATTATGAAAATCATCTTATACTTATGCTTTAAGAACAAATAGCAAATATTAGTCTTGGTGATTAAATTCCCAAAAAGTCTGCATGCTACAACCTAAGTAATTTAAAATTTGCACACTACATACAACCTAACTACCTGATCGAACTAGGTTGCCTTCTGGCTTCCAAGTTGATCTTCTATTGCAGCTCGGACCAATGCTTCTATAATAGTTTACTCCTCTTCTAAAGAATTTTCGGCCTGTTATGCCTCCCGCCATTTAGGTTCATATTAACGGACTTTTTCTTTCCTTACCTCACCCATTTCTGCTTGCTCTTTTCTAATAGTTTGGTCCTCTTTTAGAGGATTTGTGCTCCAATTGGCCTCCTAACTTTCTAGTTGTTCTTCTCCAATAAATTGGTCATCTAGAAACTTTTTCACTTTGTTTTGCATCCTGCACTTTTGGCAAATCTTCTTGAATAGCTAGATCCGAAAAAATAAACTTTGAATAAAAATATTGTATTTCAGTGGAAAAGATAAGCATTTGATGTTGTAGAATTTCCATGGGGATCAAAAACGAAAAAAAAAGCATACCTGAAAAAATTTGAAACACACAGACATATACCTACGGATTCAATAAACATATCGATAAAAAATCAAAAACATAAACCTGGAAAATTAATTCATAATACAAAAGATAATGAGAATATTTAGAATCATACAAAAAAGCTAATGAGAATTGCATATAAGAGTGAGGCATACCTTATAGCCAGTGGATTTGAAAGAAATTTTCAATTGCTATTTAGAGAATTGTTCATATAGAGAAAGGTGAAAAAAGATTTGAAAGGCATAAAAATCCCAAAACTTACAATTATTTTGGGAGCACACACAAAAAGAGTCTAACATTAGTAAACCCAAAAGATACACAAAGAATTACTAAACATAAAAAAATCCCACAAATTAATAAACCAATATTTTAAACCAAAATACTAAAATCTAAGAAACAACAAAAGAATGACTAACCCAATATATCTAGACCCAAACATTCCCTATTGAACCTTAAACATGAAACTAAAGGAACATCAATACAGAAGAAAAGGAGAGAAATGTAGGGAAAGATAAAAAACTAAACCTAGTTTGCAAAACTAAATATCTACAAAACAAAATAGAAACACCAAATTATGCAGGCGACAAAATGTACACTCTAAATACTAATGGGGTGACGTATCGTGATCGGTGACAATGTGAAAGGTGGGTGGAAAGGTTGCACATTAAAACAATGTCATTTTAGTAGAGCTATCATAGATTATAAGAATAAGCATAAAGACTCAAATTTTAAAAAGTATGCATAATTGAAAGCATCCATATAGGCTTCAAGGGTATTCACATTTATTAATTCAAAACTTAGGCAAATAAAATCAGCAACAAAACAGAGCTTGCATGATGATTTGAAAAAAGATACATTTTCAGGATTCCATGGTCATGTTAGGTTGGTTATTTAACAGAGTTGAAAATTCAGGGAATACCTTATAGTAATCACCAACTTACTGATGGCATCTTCAACATATTTTTTTAGATATGCCAATCTCCAACATCCATATCTGCAATCAAGCTTGATAGTAATGCCTAGACAATAACGAAGAGGGATTTTAATAATATATATAACAAATTGATTTCATCAAAAGTAGTCTCGAGAGAAATTAAAGTGTGCAGGGAAGTTTGTTCTTGATAGAAATGCGACTGTTTGTTCTTAATAAAAATGTGCAGATTTGTTCTTAATAAAGTGTGCTTGTTTATCTTAATTAATGCAATACATTATTGATTAGGATCATATATAGGATCATTTTTTTCGTTACTATGTAATGAAAATAATATTATAGATTGACACCTTTGTTTCTTTGCCCACCGTTCAGTTCTTGAACATAACGGATTAGATGGGGTCGACCGACTTTTACTAAAGTTTTAGTAGGCATGTATTAGAACAAAAACATATAACATATGCCACATTACAAAACAAAGTTCCAAATAAATAAATAATGGTTGTTACGATAGTTTTAAATGGGGTGTTAGACCCATCTCCTTATGTTAGTTGCATAATCTAAAGCCTAGAGAATGACTATCACATTCTCAGATCTACACACAAAGTCTGGCCTTAAATCACTGATTGAATTTCTTTTCGGGATAACCTATATATCTTGGGATCAACTTGGAATGAGTGATATAAAGATATATGCATCTGTTTTGGAGAATCTCGGTGGAGTTCTCTACCCCAATACCACTCAGTGGTTTGATTGTGTTTATTTCAAAATTGCCAAAAGTTTCCTGGGTAAATTAGACGGGGTGAGAATAGCTAGCCAATCAGCTTCAGTAGAATCTTCTTAATCAAAGGAAGTTGAGACGGATTCTCCTTCAACCGATGATTATGACCTTGATATCTTTGGTGATGGTACTGAAGAGGAAAATAAGTCTGTAAAACGGATATCATTATACTAATAAGTGAGAATAAAAAAGCAGTTCAAATTCAAAGAAAATATTCAAAAGGAGAAAAATTTTAAAGAGAAGAAAGTCCAAACTAAAATATCGTGATTATGATTCTATAATTAGCATGCACCAACCTTTTTTGGGTATTTACAGAGTAATCAGTTGGAATGAAATAAAAAAGTCATGACAGGTAGGTGCCCAGCAAATCGAAGCAAGACATGGATAGTGGAAATTCTTTTTATAATGTGCGCTTAATATCTTCAAGTCAACAAAGCTATAAGTTTGTTATTAATCAAGTCAATTTTTAAATAAGAATATCACAATCAAGATAACCCCATATGAATTAATCAAAAAGTTTTAAGTGAATGAGATGTTACCGTCAAGTGCGCATTAATGAGAAAAAAATTGATTCCAACTATTAAAGACTTGAAATTTAATAAATTTAGGATATTTAATGACATGAGATTTATTTTAGAAGGAATAAAAAAAGTAATCTACATCCTATTGATGAAGACCATACCTAGTAATAATGCAACTCTCTTAAGAACCTAACATGATGTCGCGTTTCTGGTTCTAACAAAACAACCCTGTAAGTACAATAACACGCCACTTTAAACTCATGAAAACGCTACACATTCACTTATAAAAGTCACAAATTAATGAAGATTTTATTTATTATTCACATTAAATTTTACTAATAACTTGAAATCCACATAAAATTTGACAAAATTATAGATAAAAAATACCAATATTGTAAGAATAACATGAACGGGGGAAATTTTATTGAAGAGAATTTGGGAGTTTGAATGAACAGCTCAAACTAACAAATAATTGGTAATAAAGATATAAAAGACAACATATACCTTTCAACATTGCTAATAAATAACTCACAACTAATAAATAATTGGTCTCACGTAGAAAAACAACCAATAGCTACAAACTTTCAGATTGTAAAGACAACGAATAACTATCAACATAAGGTACAAATTAATTAAATGCACAATGTCGCTAAACACATCCAAAACATCAATAAAATTGAATTTGATAATGTAGCAATACGTCCAAACCTTCTTATATCACTGTAAAGTAAGTACAAATCAAAGGTCTTTAGGTTTAGACGGTGTACAGTCCTTATAAGCTGATATGACTATCTCTTAATCACACATCATATATTATAAAATAAAAAATGATACTTAAAATAGACTTTACTATATTTAACTTGCATTACACAACATATAATTATTATTAGATATCTTTAACAAAGATTAATTCAATAAATCTCCACATTTATGTTGAAAACAAATGTTCTTTAGTCTAGAAACAAATTGTTAGCATCCCACTTATTTACTTACCTACTATAAATTCAATATCGCACCAGATTTTAAAGTCTCCAAATTTTACATTTAAGTTATGTACTTGAAATAGTCAGCTCATTCACTCATAGGCTTGAACTTAGCTAGCCACCTGTTTTGGACATTGTATGAATTTATCTCTTCTCATAGTTCATTTGCTAAATTCTCAAGCTCCTGTAAAAGTTATGCCATAAATCTCATTAATCCATCCAAAGGCCACCATAAACTATGTCATAAGACGGACAAACAATAGTTTTAATCATCAAATACAAAGATGTAAAAATGTTAACACCAAGCTTTAAAGTAAAGTAATTAGAAACAAAGAACAAAATTGTATTGTTTCCAAAATCTAAACCGAAAAGAAAATAACATTAAGAGTTAAAAGTAGCGCATCTAATTACCCTTCAATTTTAGATGAAAAGAAAAGTGTGAAACATATATTACTTGAACAACTATATGTATACATTTAGTAAATAATTTAGAGGCAATGACGACCTTGAATGTGATAAGTCAATCAGTCACGTTCCCTGCCATCCCAATCGTCATCATAACCGGATTCTGCACATACTTCCTAGTAATCCTCTCCACAACCGGTGGCATAACAGCACTGAACATATCCGTAGTTTGATAAACCCTCTTCTTATCAAGCTCTTTATCCTTATTATATGGCTTAAAAATATTACTCGGCATCGCATCCAACACCCCCAAAACTTGAGGTTTAAAACCTATACCAATCATAACCTTACAGCCGGCCTAATCTTAAACCCTTTCTCCTTAATGGGCTCTCCTCCCAAAATAATGCGAAAACTTCATTGTTTCATCCTCAATCTGCCGTTCCAACTCCCTCGTAGGCACCATCACAATTGGATAAGGCCCCTCCGCCTCAATATACTCACACATAGGATGAAACCTAGTTATATATGTTAACATTAATAACACAAATGATGTCGTTTTACCCTGGAACCATCTCAGCAACACCAATAACATATATTTGTTGTAACACCAAAGGAATAGCATCCATTTGAGTAGGAGATCAAGACTTAATTTACTCTCAACCCACCTTTCTTTTTGCCTATCCTTTTTTCCCCATGTTCTTCAATAAACACATATTGAGTTAGATCCATCAAAAAATAATTAAGAATATCCATATTAAATCAATTCAAGATCCCAACACAATGAATGTTTCATATCATTTTCAAACAATCAAACAGAAGAAATGAAAAACATACCTTATAAAGGCTATATGGTTCCAATAACCTCTGCAGAGCAACCAAAATCGGGAGTAAAAAGTGCCCAAAAATCGCATTTGAAACCCAAATGCACCGAAGAACCGGAAGCCCTTATCAAAATACAACAAAGATTAAAAATAAAATAAAAAAGGCAAGTATGCGTTTGGAACCAAAATGTAAAAAAAAAGCACCTGAGAAGAATAAAGAAATGTCTTCTAAGATACTCGGTTATGTAGTTAGTAGCTTGTGGTGGTGATATTTGGTAGATGAGTAGATAAGGGAAGAGAGAGAGAGAGGTTCAAAAAAATGAGTGGGAAAAAGTTAAACCTCCCAGTCCAATGCATTTATTATTGTTCTCCAAAGATGATCTGAACCCTCAATTTTTTTCCTTATTGGCTTAAATATAAACCATTAGCTATATTATATATTTATGGAATAGTAATAACACCATGATACTTTATTATATAGATGTATAGACACATACAAAATAATGTACGATCTAGTTCAAGGTTTAAAGATAAGAATGAAATCACACCCTAAACTAGATGAAGTGACTTGAACTCAATAAGTGGAGAAAATACCGATAGACTTCCTAAGATTCTTAATACTAAGGGAATCTAATATTTTAGTGAAAATATTGACAAATTAATGTTTGGTATTAATAAATATTAAGGAAATGACTTTCTCCTCAACTATATTTCTAATGAAGTTCTCTCGAATCATAATGTGCATTGCGCGGGTATGTTGGATGGGGTTACGAGATATATGGATCGCACTTGTATCATCACCGAATATGGTCATTATTCCTTGATCTAAACCATAATTCTCTAAAATTTTCTTCATCTATAATAAATTGTGTGCAACAACTCCCGACGGAGATTCACTCGACTTTTGCCATAGACAACGATATAGAATTTTTCCTATTGATCAACCATTTGTCAATATCTCTCCCAAAGAACAAAACCCACCTGAGGTGCTATAACACCCCGTATGTGGGTGAATCCCCTGGCTAGTGAATGCAGGGAGAGTATAGTCCCCATGTCATATTGTCTAGTATTTTATTGAGTGATTTAATTTTTGAGGTGTGACGTTTTGGGTATGATTCGGTCTCTCCCTCGGAGAAATATGACCTCCTCCATTACGTTTATGATATTTTTTCCTAAGTTCGGTGTGAGATAGTCTGACTTGATGTGTCCGGGTTAGAGTGAGCATGCCTGGGACATGATAGCATTTTAGAGAAAGCATCCGGTGAGTTATTACTCAGGAATGGACGGTTATTATATGTGACATATGTGTAAATTTTATTTTATACTAGTACGTATATAAAATGAGTAGATAGTTATATACGGGATTAATACATAAGTGTGAATGTATTTCTTATATAACTAGTGTGAAAGTCATATGATTTAAAAAAACTAATTTCTTATATAACTAGTGTGAAAGTCATACGATTAAAAAGGGTATTTTTTATATAACTTGTGTTAATGTTATAAGATTTAATATAATTGAATCGTTTAATATGTTAATGAGAAGATAACTTGATAATCAAAGTAAGAATACTCGGGTTAGAGTAGTGTGTTAGAAAGAGGTGTGCTACAGCTAGTTAGGTGGGGTAGCTTAACTAGGGAGCTTAGAAGGCAAGCGTTAGGTGTGCACATTAGATGAGGGGTGAATTATACCTCGAGAGAGTGAGACACTAACTTATATATGAAGAGTTTTCTTGCATATTTAATAATTGAAATTTAACTTCTTGCTAAATATTTTCAAAATATTTTACTTTGGCTCTGACCTGTGTCAAAATCTTTTTCAAAACCTTTTAGGTGTCCAGCCATAGGGACGCCCAGTTTGAGGATTCTATCCAGGGATGCGTAGCTGCAACTCATGTGGAAATTGTATGACTTTGTTATAGATGCTTCGTTCATTTATTCCTAGTGTTGGATTCTTTATTTCAGTACTCATTTGCGCATGTCGCCCTCAAGTTTAGTATTAGTTATTTATTTGACCTTTTGTATCCAGGTTATGATTTAAGTTACTGTTGTATTTTATTATTGAATCGATAGTTGATTCGGTCATCTTTATTTATATTATTCATCTGTGTTGGATTTAGTTATCAGTTTGTGTTGATGGTTTAGTTTTTATCTATTTTTTCATGTTATTAATTAATGAAAGATAAAATTTGGAACAAGTCTATTTAAATTACTAGGTGGTTAATAACTTTAAAATGTTTTTGACAGTAATGCTAGGAATGAGCCATGTGAGACCAACATTTTATTCGATCACGGGCTAGCCACCCACTATTTTAGTAGGTGGGGTGTCAGAGGTGATTTTTCAACTGTGCACATTATTGGCCTAATCGACATTCGAGTATGAAAATAAACAAGCATCGACATCAAACAAATACCAAATCCTGTAATCTAAAATACCACTCACATATTTGATAATTCTCTTAAGAATAAGTATGTGTGACTTTTTGGGAGATTCTTGACAATGAGCATAAACTCCAACACTAAAGGCAATGTCATGAAGACTATAGGTCAATTAGATAATACTATCTATCATACTCCTAAAAAGTATTTGCTCAACGTCCTTACCCAAGCTTAATTGTAGATCTCATGGGTGTACGCAAATGCTTAGAAGAGTCTAACCTAAATTTCTTCTCTAGGTATCTAGAACATTTATTTTGGGATATAAAAATCTCACTCTCAAGTTGACGCACTTGTAAACCCAAGAAGAAAGTAAGTTCACCAACCATACTCATTTTAAACTCACTTTTCATCTCTTTCGCAAAGTGATGAGTAAGTTATTCACATGTGGAACCAAAGACAATGTTATTAATATAGACTTGAGCAACCAAGATATCTTATTTTCCATTGTGCATTAAAAATGTCTAATCTACTCCCCCTCTCTTGAAGCCACAATCTAAGAGATATGAAGTAAGACTTTTATACCAAGGTCGAGGGATTTTCTTCAATCCATATAAGGCTTTCTTAAGATAGTAGACATGATTGGAATACTTAGAATCTTCAAATCCTTTTTGTTATTCCAAAAAAACTTCCTCCAATATAAGTCCATTCATAAAGGCACTATTGACATCCATTTGATATAGCTTGAATATTAGATGATATGCCATGGATAAGAGAAGATGAACGAGCTTTAACCCTAAAAATAGGAAAAAAAATGTCTCATCAAAGTCAATACTCTCAATTTGGGTATAACCTTGAGCAACCGACCTAGCATTGTTGTGAATTATGTTACCTTTCCCATTCGTTTTTGTGAAGATTTATCCTCTCTAGTCTTTAATCTCTTGTCCAACCAAGTAATGAAGTTTAGATTTCATTTTCTCTTCATAGAAAGTTGAGATTTGAAACTGTGTGATACATCTTACGTATAACTTGCTTAGTTTGATTTCTTTTTTCAAGAAATCTTCATTTGTTGGTCGTTTTTACTCTTATATGTTGTTTTCAAAATCAAAACCAACAAATCCATTTCTGTTTACAGTTTATGAGAAAAATAAGACTTAGATCTAGTTAAGATCTTGATTAGGGATTTACACTTTCGTGAATATTTAACATTTTGTGAAATAACTGTGTATATCAAATAAAAAAAGTGTTTAGGCTCTTGGCTTTTTTTTATAGCAAGATTCCCTCTTGATCTGTGGATAAAAATATGGATCAGTAGTCTGAGACTATCACCGTGATTCAAAAATCCTTACTGCATCTTAGAATGATATTTGTAATTTGTTAGGAATATTATCTGTATAAGTGTGTGTGGGTTGCATGCAAGTAATTAGGCACTTCACCACTTACACTTATCACAATACAACACTAAAGAAGTGTTGGTAGAGGGATTCTTGACTTTAGAGTTGACGTAATGCTAAAAGGAGAAGAGGTTACAAAGTAGGGAGAACAACCATAATATCAAAACCTTTAGAGGAGTCAGAATAATCCAAAGGAGTTAGTAAACACTCTGGACTTAGATTATGTCTTCTTGTATGTTTGGTTTGTTATATAGTTTGTAATCTATTACTTTATTTTAGTGGATTTTGCTTTTGAGGTGTAGAGACCTTAGTGGATATTTTCCCAATTGGGTGGGGTTTTAGCACGTTAAAATCTTGTGTTCTTGCATACTTACTCTTCCTCTCATCACCTTTTTGAGGTTGTGATGATTTAGAGCCTATGTAAGTTTTGTTTTTAAAAAATGGTACACATTTACTTTAAATAACTTGTTCATATAATCTTTTATACAGATCTTGTGTTAGCTGTTTGTTTTGATTAAAGAGTTTCTTCAAAAAAACTGTTATGAGCCATTTAAACTGTTTAATCTTGAATTAAACGACTTAAGTGGTGATTTTTCAATTGGTATCAGAGCCTTGGTTTTACAAACTCTTTTAGATCTTGAGTTTTTGAAATTTTTTTCTCAAAACAATCTATGGAGGAGAAATTTGAGGGATTAGGTAGCCTGTCCAGGCCCCCTCTCTTTGATGGAACCAACTTCCCTTACTGGAAAGTGAGGATGGTTGATTTCATCCAAGGGACTTTGGGAGATGATGTGTGGGATGCTATTGAAAATTCTTACACTTTTCCTGCTAAACCAGTCGTCGAAGGAAGTACAATGAGGATTAGGAAGCTGCTAAGTGAATTCACCAAAAAAGAAAAATATACCTCCTTTAACAATAATAAAGGAAATAAATGTCATATTCATGTCTATCAATGAACACAAATTCAAGAGGATATCTTTCTATACTAACTCTAAGGGAGTATGGGATACTCTTGTGATGGCACGTAAAGGAGACACACTTGTTAAAGCTGCTAAAACCCAAATGTTAATCCAGCAGTACAACACTTTAGTCATGACTGAGACTGAGTCATTTGATGACTTCTACATTAGATTGACAGACATAGTGACTAAGCTACATGCTAATGGTAAATTTATGATAGGAAGGAAATTGTCTCTAAAATTCTAAGGTCACTTCCACAAAAATTTGACAATAATCTCTAATCAATTAAGGAGATGGATGATCAAAACCATACCCCTGAACTCCTCAGTAGCAAGCTAAGAACTGTGAAAATGGAATTAGAGTTTAAGAAGCAATTAATATAGACCCATAAGAAACAGTCTACCTCTAACCTACTCTTTACCTCTAAGTTGACTAAACCTGAATGTCATTTACTTGAAATTGACTTAGATTCTGATGAGGACTTTAATTTAGAGAGTTTGGATAATCAGATTGCCTTAATGTCTAAACATTCCAAGAAAATTGGGAAATTTAGAAATAAAATTGCAAATAGACAAGGAAAACCTACCTATTCAAACCACTCTAATAATAGACCTCATGATAAAAGACTTGACAAACCCAGTACAGACCTTAAGAACACTGAATGCCACAGATGTGGGAAGTTAGGACACATAGCCAGTGACTGTAGAGTCAATCTGAATAAAAATAAGAACATTAGGGATAATTTGTCCAAGACTTGAGATGACTCAAGTGAATCAGAATCAGATAAACCTAAGTCATTCAATACTTCTGACCCATGTATGTCTTTCTTTGACAAAATGATATACACTGATGATTAGGAATCTGAGCATGCTATTGTAAATGATGCTATTCTTACCGATTTGTCTGCCTTATTACTTGAGAATGCTGGTAACTCATCAAACGCTGTGTATGTGAGTCAAACGGAATGATCTATTGTTGATGCTAATGGGTGTGTGAGTCCTAAAAATGAATCGCTAAGGGACACTGCACACTGCACACTTAGTGACTCCGACAATGAGGACCTTCTAGACATTCACACACTGTACTAAAAAACTCTTAGGAAAAGAACAATACTTTAAAAAATCGTCAAAGACCTTACACAGAATATAGAAACCCTAAGACATATGATGAAACATAATGATGAAGAGTACACTTCTCAATGTCTAATTCATGAGAATGAGACTAAAACTTTTGAACAAAAACTGAAAGAGTTGTCTGAATCAAATGAAATTCTGGAAAATAAATACAAAGGGACGTTGTTAGAATTAGAAAAAACAAAAGAAAAGACATCAATAGTCTAAAAAACGTTTGCTAAATTTGAAAATAACTCAAAATGTTTTGAATACTGTGTTGCTGAAAGTAAAACCAATTATGATGACAGAAATAGAATAGGTTTTTTCCCCAATAATACTAGGCAAACTAAAACTTTTAAACCAAACAAGTTTTTGTTTGGTGGAAAAAGACCTGTTGAAACTTGTCCAGATTTTCAAGCCTTGAAAAATGATTTTGTCTCGCAGCAACAAAAGTTAGACATTAGTGAATCAAGTAACTCTAAGCGTAATGTTGAACATAAGGATAAATATGTCTGCCCTCCCATTAGAAAAAGTGATTCATCATTTCATATTGTGCCACCTAGGAATAAGACTAGAGCTCAAAACTTAGATAAATATTTGTTTAACAATGATCCTAAGTTTAAGGCTTCTATGAGCCATCTTTACTACTCTTATTGTGATGTCTTTGGACATTCCCTTAATGGTTACTATTCCAAACATCTATATGAACAAATCTATCATTCACCTGTTGACCATAACTTTAACTATTCTAGGAGAAGCCGAAATAATTATGTCCTACCTAGACAGTCGGACAAGAATTCTAACTATCGTAATAGGAATAGAAGATCAAATACAAATAGATCATCAACAAGAAGTAATCCTAGATTCTTTTCTAAACCAAATGCTCAAACCTTTTATCATCCTCAAAAATCTGAGCAAAAATATTTTTAAAAAAAGGCTGAAGCTCGCAAGTTTTTTCTAATACGAGCAAATAAGCACAAATTAAAAAACTAGAGCAATTTGGGTTAGAAAAGATGAACGATTACCCCAGATGAAATGCAATATTATGATCAATGCTTTCAAAGCTGAACACATAGCATCTGGATGGTATTTAGACTCTGGATGTTCTAAATATATGACCGGGGATGATACTAAAATTTCAAATAAAACTAACTTCTTCAGAGGTAAAGTCTTGTTTGGAGATGGTGTATCAGCCCAAATCATTGGTACATGAACACTCCATCAAGAAGGGTTACATATTCTTGAGGATGTTCTTTTGGTAAAGGGTCTTAAAGCTAATTTACTAAGTATATCGCAATTTTGTGACTCCAACCACACTGTTACCTTTTCAAAGGACAATTGCAAAATCTTAAAAGAAAAAAGGTGACTGCATTATTACAGGACTCCGTACTCCAGATAACTATTATATAGTTAATCCAAGTACAGAGGTTTGTAACATTGCCAAAATGGATGACAATGAGATATGGCATAGCATTTTAGGTCACATTAATTACGACAACCTTGGTAAATTGTGTTCTCAAGAGATCGTTAGAGGTCTTCCTACGATAAAACCAATTTTAAACATCATATGTGGTCCCTGTCAATAAGGAAAGATTGTTAAGGTTTCCCACAACAAAGTTAAAGAAGTTTTATCCACTAAACCTCTAGAACTCATCTATATGGACCTAATGGGTCATTCTCGTACTGATAGTCTTTGTGGCAATAGTTATATTCAAGTTATGGTTGATGATTTCACTCGATTTACCTGGGTTTCCTTTTTAAAACACAAATCAGAAACATTTTGTAAGTTTTTGAAAATTTTAGTTCGTATTTAAAATGAAAAGGACTCCCAAGTAGATAAAATTCATAGCGATAGAGGAGGTGAATTTATAGATTCAGGATTTATCGAATACTGTGACTATAATGGCTATAAACATGAATTTAGTGCCCCTAAGACATCTCAACAAAATGGAATTACTGAGCCTTAAAATCACACCCTTCAGGAAATGTCTCACGTTATGATTCATGCGAAGAACTTACCTAAATATTTTTGGGTTGAATCCATTGGTGCAGCTTGTCATATAATAAATCGAGTATACCTAAGTAAAAACACCAAACAAACACCCTATGAACTTTGTTATGGGAAGAAATATAACCTAAAATACTTTAGAACCTTTGGCAATACTTGTTATGTATGCAAGGATAGAGAACATCTATCTAAATTCAGAACCAAAAGAGATACAGTTATTTTCTTAGGGTATTCTACAAATAGTAGAGCCTACCGTGTTTACAATCTTCGTACCAAAACCTTAATGTAATCCATTAATGTGGTTGATAATGATACTAATGTAGAGAGTAATATCAAAAGCCCAACCATAGTGGATGAATTCGAAAACACTTTAACTTATGATTCTCTAGAGATAGATGATTCTTTACCAACTGAGAACCCTGAAGTGCCTAACTGGGTTTCCAAAGATCATCCTTTAGATTGTGTAGTTGGTAACCCTACTAAGCCAATTTGTATAAGATCCCAACTATGTACTCTTACTCATTATGCATGCTTTGTTTCTCTAATAGAACCAAAGGATGTTAATAAAGCACTGAATGACCCATTGTGGATAAGTGCTATGTAGGAGGAACTTCTTCAATTTGTCATTCGTGATGTATGGTATCTTGTACCCAAGCCAGAAAATAAAAGGGCTATTCACACATGTTGGATTTTCAAAAATAAAATAGATGAATCTGGGATGATTATTCAAAATAAAGATAGATTAGTTGCCCAGGGCTACTCTCAGATTGAAGGAATAGATTTTGAGGAGACTTTTTCACCGGTCATTCACCTTGAGTCTGTTCGCTTACTCTTTGAAATAGCTTGCTATTTGCATTTCACACTTTATCAAATGGATGTTAAATCTGCTTTTCTTAATGGTATCTTAACTAAAGAGACCTATGTAGAACAACCTAAAGGGTTCATTAACCCTAATCATCCAAATCATGCCTACCGTTTTAAGAAAGCTCTTTATGGGTTAAAATAAGCTCCTAGAGCTTGGTATGAACGTCTATCTTCCTTCCTTCTAAACAACGGTTTTAAGCGAGGAGGGAATGACCAAACTCTTTTTGTCAAACACTTTGACTAAAATATTACTATAGCCCAAGTATACGTAGATGATACCATTTTTGGATCTACCTCCCCAACTGATGTTAAAATATTTTCTGACATTATGCATAAAGAATTATATATGTCACTTATGGGGGAGTTACAATTCTTCTTAGGTCTTTAAGTCAAGTAAAAGTCAAATGGTTTATTTGTATCTCAATCTAAATGCGCTTTAGAGATTGTAAAAAAATTCGGTCTCAAAAATGCCAAAGATGCTAGGACTCCCATGAGTACTTCGGTTAAACTTTTAAAAGATGGACATGGAAAATCCATCGACTCAACCTTATACCATAGTATGATAGGAAGTCTTATATATCTTACTTCCTCCTTTCCTGACATTATGTATTCTATTTGTGCGTGTGCCCGCTATCAAAATAACCCTAAAGAGTGTCATTTACTTTGCGTCAAAATAATTATAAAATATGTTAAAGTAACACTCGACTTAGGACTTTGGTACACAAATGACACATCTAGCATGATAATTGGCTAAACTGATGCTAATTGGGCTGGGTGTACGTCAGGAGCATGTTATTACATAGGTAATAATTTGGTAGGGTGTAATAGTAAGAAACAAAATTAAACTTCATTATCCACAGTCGAAAGTGAATATATAGCCGTAAGTAGATATTATGCTCAATTACTCTGGCTAACACAAATGTTAAGTGACTATGGTATTATTGAAGAACAATTACATCTCTATTGAGACAATCAAATCATGATTAATATTTCCAAAAATCATGTTCAACACTCTCGAACTAAACATATTAAAATACGACATCATTTTATCCGCGAGTTGGTCTAATCAAAGGAATTGGAAATTAATTACCTGCCAACTGAATTGCAATTAGTTGATTTATTCACCAAATCCTTGGACAATATACGGTTTGAATCCTTACGTAAATCTATTAGGATGGTTATGGCAGAATTGTAATGTATCGTTTATGTTTATGCTTTGATATTTCTCTCTCTTATCTGTGTGTAGACCCATTGTCCATTTGAGACAAAATGGGGGAGAAGCTTTGAGTCCACTTGGACATTATTTTAATTACTTCAACTAAAGTGCTTGATCTTAGTTATTTTATTTTCAGGATATCATTACCTCGTGTTATCAGAATGTTGTTAGGGTATTGGTTTGTATTTAGTTGAGTAATGTAATTTTATTTTCTAGGATATGGGGTAGATAGAATTTTGTATGGGAATGGGATTTTCTTCTCTTTTTGTATCCCTACGAGTCCTTGATGAATTAAAGGAGATTTGGTTTCATATTTCCAAAGGGGGAGATTGAAGAACCCTATATCTTTGACTCACTTGAATCTACATTATATAGGATCTTTTCTAGTTTGGAAATAGTGATAAAATTGAGTCATATCCTAGTCTACCAAAGAGCCTCAGACACTACATATCAATTCCTCTAATAGTCTCAAAGGTATAATACCAACACTGCACCTAGGATTGCATTCACCATAATTTAGGTATGTGTGTGTTAATTCCCTTAAAAATGATTTTTTAATAATTCTTGGGATATGTTAAATAATTTTAGGAATTTATAGAACATTTTTAAACATTTAAAAGTTAGTTTTAAAAATATTGAGGGTTGATTTATAATTTCCTATTCTTCCTTAGACCTTTCTCGGGTAGGATCCAAAAGTGACATAAACTTCAATGGTGGAAAATGAGATTGTTCAAAACTTTAAAACATGTGTTTGAAGGCTCATCCCTACCTTACACGTGTTGGCCAGTGAGCGATTGGATTTGTGTTTTTTTCCTCTCTAAACCTTAAGACTTAATACTCTCCCTTGGATCATTCGTTATCGATGGTCTGCATGTCTTTACAATAATACCCATGTTAGTTGAGAGAACCAATCAGAATGTGTTTAATGGCGGTACATCCTAACCTATTAGATTTACATCGTTTGTGTTAGGTTTAATCTCAACCATTGAAATCATTCAACCCTTCCATATCCTTCTATGTGTAATATAAATAGAGACCAAGTGGGTAACACTTAAAGACTTTTGCTCATATGATAATTGAGAGTAAAAAGAGAAGAGAGAGAGAGAGAGAGAGAGAGAGAGAGAGAGAGAGAGAGAGAGAGAAAATATAGAGAGAAAGAAAACCCTAATCAAACTCCGGACAATTTTTCTTGAGAAAACCCTTTTTGAGTTTGAGTGAGTTCATTTTTTGTGAAGATTCATCCTCTCTTGTATTTAATCTCTTATCCAACTAAGTCACGAAGTTTAGATCTCATTTTCTCTTCATAGAAAGTTGAGATCTGAAACTGTGTGATACATATCACGTATAAGTTACTTAGTTTGATTTCTTTTTTCAAGAAATGTTCCTTTTTTGGTTGTTTTTACTCTTATATGTTGTTTTCAAAATCAAAACCAACAAATCCATTTCTGTTTACAGTTTATGAGAAAAATCAGACTTAGATCTAGTTAAGATCTTGATTGGGGATTTACACTTTCGTGAATATTTCACATTTTGTGAAATAACTGTGTATGTAAAATAAAGAAAGTGTTTAGGATCTTAGCTCTTTTTATAGCAAGATTACTTCTTGATCTATCGATAAAAATAACGATCAGTAGTCCGAGACTATCAGACAAATTGTGATTGAAAAATCCTTACCGCATCTTAGAACGATATTTGTAATTTGTTAGGAATATTGTCTATATAAGTGTGTGGGTTGCATGCATGTGATTAGGCACTTCACCACTTACACTTATCACAATACAACACTAAAGAAGTGTTGTTAGAGATATTCTTGACTTTAGAGTCGACGTAAAGCTAAAATGGGAACCGGTTACAAAGCTGGGAGAACAACCTCAACATCAGAACCTTCAGAGGAGTCAAAATAATCCGAAGGAGTTAGTAAACATTCTGGACTTAGATTAGGTCTGCTTATGTGTTTGGTTTTTTATATAGTTTGTAATCTGCTACTCTATTTTAGTGGTTTTTGCTTTTGAGGTGTAGAGACCATCATGGATGTTTCCCCAATTGGGTGGGGTTTTAGCATGTTAAAATCTTGTGTTCTTGCATACTTACTCTTCCTCTCATCACCTTCTTGAGGCTGTGTTGATTTAGAACCTATATAAGTTTTGTTTTTCAAAATTGGTACACCTATACCTTAAATATCTCGTTCATATAATCTTTTATACACATCTTGTGTTAGCTGTTTGTTTTGATTAAAATGTTTCTTCAAAAAACTGTTTAGAGCCATTTAAATTGTTTAATCTTGAATTAAACGACTTAAGTTGTGATTTTTCATCAACCCCTTGATAAATCACATTGTCTAGCTTTGGGAATCCACAAATTTCCATGGTGCCACATCCCAAAACTCTAACGGACTAACTATCCTTAGGATCCTCAAGTTTGGTAAAAAAAAATGCATGTCACATGCTTAGAACATCCACTATTAAAATACCACTGGGAGGTATTATAAGCCTTGAGATCAACATGAACAATAAGAGATTTTATGACATTTTTCTTCACTACCTAAGTTGGTGCAGGAACCATGGGTTTTGTAATCTTCTTTAATTTTTCTTTCTTTTCCTAGTTTTTATTTTGGAAGGGTTACCATGAGGAATGAATAACCTTTGGATTTCTCCCATTAAACCTTTTGAAGAGTTGAGTAGATTTTCAACTTGTTATTTAGGACTAGCCAGTTGGTTATAGTGAGACGTGGGAGAATAATAATGAGAATCCCTTTCAAGTTTGTAACAAAAATCTCCAAGATATCACATTCTTTAGCAATAAGTATAAAGATATGGTTGGACTAATTTAACTTTATTATCTTACTTGGGAGGATCCTTCTTAATAAACATGGTCTTAGGTACAAAATCATAGGTTGAAGATTAAGGATTATAAAAACATATACATGTTCTCTCTTGATAACCTAGGGCAGGTCTAAGGAAAAAATCCCCTAGGTTCCCAGAGAGGTTTTGAAAATCAACTATTACCACTGGGGATTGAAGAAGATCCTTCTTAAGTGTAGCATTTTCATTTTCTAGGCTCTTACAAATCTCCAAAGAGTCATGACGATCTTTCATAAGAATTACAACTTTATCAACTAGGGTATCCTTATCCTTTTCTACCAAAGTGAGCTTCTTAGGTAAAGAAACTATGATTTTCTCTATTTGACTCACTAATGCCTCATTCTCGTTTGAGGCATTCACCTCCTTTCCAAGCATCAACACCTCTATAGTTTTTTTATTCCTCCTTATAATTTTTAAGGACTTAGTGTAGAGCTCATAATAGGTAGACTAGAGATCATTTTCATCCACATCTTCATCACTGAAACCATCATCACCTTCACTTTCTTGAGAATATTTGATTGAATATTGAGGCCCTTATGTAAAAGTTCACCATCATTAGAAGGAGACATACTTAAGGCACTTGCATGACTATCTATGAATGCAGTGAAATTACGATCACGAGGTGAAGCATCTCCTGAATCATCTGACTCAACATCACTATCTCTTAGAGTAACATTATAAAAAACTTTTCTTTTTCCTTGAATCTTAAGGTTAGTGGGACACTAGAATGCCCTATGGTTATAACCCTCACACTCAAAGCATCTTTCTGATTCACCCCTTTTAAAACTTTCATTTTAATTCTTTTTAAAATCATGATCATAATCAAATTTTGAGTTATGTTTCTTGAACTTGAGAATTTTTTTGAATTTTATAGCTAACAAGGACATATCATCGGGATTAATGTCAAAATCTTCACCAGAATTGGGTGTTTCCTCCTTTCAGGATTTCAAAGCAATTCCCTTATCCTTCTTCTTATTATTTGGAGAAAATATGTCATGCTCATAGGTTCTAGGTCTCCCATAATCTAATCTAGTTTTAAAGATTTAACAGTTCCCAATGAATTCAAGATAATGACTTCAGGTAAGGACCTTAAGATTTTCTTCATAACTTTAGTTTTAATAATTATCTCTCCTAAGTTAAATGATGAGTTTTCAATGTCAAAAAGTTTCCCATAGAACTCATCAAAGGTTTTTCATTCATCCATCCCGATGGTTTTGAATTTTGTGGTGATATTTTAAAGTTTGGAGGTTTTAATCGCATTAGTTACCTCATGGGTGAGTTGAATAATATCTCATGCTTCCTTTGATATTTCACATGCCATGATTAGATAGAACTTCTTAGGTGTAACCACAGAATAAAGCGTTAATACAACATGAATGGTATTTACAGAACTCATGCTCATCCTCACTCCAAATATCAATATCTTTAGGAATAATAAGATCACCTACTTGTGTTGTGGATGTGGTCTACCCTCCTTTTACAATTATCCATACCCGTTCGTTGATGAACTTAAGTACGAATTTCATCTAAACTTACAAATATAAATAATTCGATCCGTTAATTATTAGTGGCATAATTATCGATTGACCCTCCATATAAAATCATCCCGAATTCATGCCTAAATAACTTATAGATACCATCTCTAATACTAATTGGAAACATGATTTTCTATTGAGGGTTTAGATTATTGATTTGTCCCAAATCATGCACATATATACCCTCTATACTTATGCATTTTAGCCCCCTCGGATACTTTAATTCCTATAGTTATGGTCAATAACTAGACAACCTCCATTTTATATGTTAACATGATACTTGAGGTATTATTGAGCCTTTTTAGGTGTTACGGTGCTTAGTTTGAAGTTTGGTTACATTCTGATAAAGTTTCGTTGACTATCGCACGGTTAGGGGCATTATCATCATTTCACACTTTGGGATTTTTGCCCAAAGTCTTCATGGAAGTTGAAGCTCTCGATCCAAGCTTCGCGTGGCCATGAACGGTGTAGAAATAAGAATCCAAATGAAGATGTTACGAACCTTTGATCGGGGAAGAAATAAAAGGAAATTCAAAAAGGGAAATAATTTAATAAATTCCATCCATGTCCTGGACCTAAACTGAATTGCAACAAACAGGTCCAACAATGGAGCTCGGGTATTGGCCACGCACGTTGTTGGCTCTGGTCTCGAGTTATCCATTTAGAGATTTGTCTTTGGCCACACACGAAACCAATTGAGGCTTGGATTCTTGCTGCAAAATAGGTCCCTTGAACTGCTGCGGCCGGTCGACCGACCACCACCCCCGGTCGATCGAATTTCCAGTTTTTCCTTTGTGTGAAGATAGTAGCTGATCTCCCTTTACCAGTGGTCGACCGGACTGACCTCCGATCGATCGGTCCCCTATTTTTGCTGTTGCCGAGATGCCGTCTTACCTTTTATTTTTTATTTTCCTTCTCCTTTTTATTATTTTTCTAACTTACTATATAAAATAACTTTTGTTTTATTTGTTAAGGATCTTATTTTTTTTACCTTCCTTTGTTTTAGCTTTTTAGGGTTTGAACATTTAGGGGATTTTGTTGGAGACAACTCCTCTCCTCCATTTTTGTGGGTAATATCCATTTATGTAAGCTTCAATTTACTATTCACCTTCTCCTTAAGCATTATTTCTTTTATTTCATGCTTTATTTATTTATTTATTTATTTATTTATTTATTTCTTGCCTAGTTAATTATTGCAGTTAATTTAATTATTGTTTTGTTTAATTAATTAGTGCTTTAATTTATGTATTTCATTTTGTTTAGTGGCTAAATTAAATTAGATTGTGTTGGATTTAGCCCACCTAGGGTTGAATTACTTGCTTTGATTTGGTGATTGTTTTTATGCGTTTAATTCGATTGGGTTGTCCTTGTTATTACGCCTAGGAGATTTAAAGGGGTATATCATGTACGCTACATATTTACGACCTTACGTGTGTAATTTCTGGGGTATTTATTGATGCTAAGATAATATTAGGCTTTTATATGAATTTAGGGGATGACGACTCTAGATTTAATTAACTCTTGAAATGAGACTCAATCTTACTAAATTTGTAGAACCATGTATACTAATAAAATCGAGGTGAGGGATATCTGTCGCAACTTATAGCTTTTATTACTTTTGATAATCTAGTTTAAATACACTTTCCTAATTATCTTTTCCTTTTTTTAATAGTACCTTTTACACTTTTATTCCCGAAGTATTAAACCGATTAAATTCTAGCAACTACTCTCTGTGGAGTTTCGATACCCGCACTGACCGCTATACTCCCTTAAAAGAGTGTAGTCATAGTTTATGTTTTTGTATTGAGATGGTGAGACAAATATAATAAACGACCGGCGTCGGTGACGCAACACTACGAAAAAATTCCTCTTTATCAATTATGATTCAGTTTTATCAATTAGCGTGAACAAATAGTGCAAACAAATTCCCAGGCTAACAATCACAGTTTAAGTTATTAAATTTTTTTTATCTTGATTAACCTATTCACTAAGTGATCATCCAAGATATAAATTGATAAGTAAATAACGGAAACACAACCACACAAAGATGGTGATGTACAAGGAAAACCAAAATGGGAGAAACCTCTAAATACCTAGCCTAGAGCAAATTTCACTATGACCAAGAATTTACAAAATGACTCAAAGGACTTATAACACTTGACTCACCAAGCCTATACGAAAGCAGTCTTTCATCCTTTGATTATAACAACTACATAAATCCAACTACAAGGATTCAATAACTCCTTGCCTCAGAATCAACCGATCAGTGAATCGTCACCCAGTAGTATGGAATCCTCCACATAATGATATAAAATGATTAATTTCTAGGTTTTGGTTTGTGGAAACATAATGGAATGATTAACTTGTATTTAGATTTGTGAAAAGATTTTTTCTCAAAGTTATAGAGGCATATTTTTTCTACAATGAAATCTAGGGATCATAAATCTTTGAAAACCCTACTAATAAGTTGAATAAACATAAAGGATACGCAAAAAATGAATTTCTTGAAATTCGCGTAACTCGTTTGAATGAGATTTCACATGTAGTTTGAATGACATTGTACAATTATTTTGAATAAGATTAAACTAATTTGAACTATTAATAAGAAATCGTTTGAACGAGCTATGAACAATAATCAAGAGATATTTCACTATAATGCAAAAACTTCTTGTTGGAAGCTCATTCGAACAAATTTAAGCATATCTTTCGAATGAAACAATGTTTGTTTGAATGAGATTGAAAATATCGTCTGGACAAGCTTCAAACGAACTTGTCTTGAGTTGGATCTGCTTAGGCTGGGAATATTCGATGGAAGCTCATTCGAACTTTGTTCGAATGAGATTAGGAAACTTGTTTGAACTAGAATGAGACTCATTGAAATGACTTGCCCTATTTCTTTTGAAAGAAATTCAAAAGTTCGTTTGAATATATTAAAATAAACAACATATTAAAAAATGAATTTTAACTTTGAATAATGTCTCAATAAAATTTAAAAAAATTCCAAATACATGAAAGGATCATTCGCAAACAAAAATATATCATATGCCTATTTTTGAAGAACTGTGAAATGCTGTATGTGATGAAGCTTCAACCTTTGAAATTCATAGAAACTTCAACTATCAATTCATAGGCTTAAGCAACACAAGGACACGTGATATTTCTAAACTACGTGTTTTGCCTTATGGAATTTAGCCAAGTTACAAAAGAATTACATAGTACAAATTTTGAATTTTACATATTAGAATTCTTTTGAGTCCAAATTTTTAACGAGGATTTGCCCACTTTTATTTCCAAAAAAACACACATATTTCATTCTTCAAACCCTCTTTCTCATAAATCCAATCTAGAAACCTACAACATTTAATATGCATATTTATTTCCCAGGCAAGACTATTACTATTGTTCTCCTTAAGTATTATTTGATTTAAATGTTGCCTAAACATTTAATAAATGTGATTTCTTAATACGAATAGCAAATTAATTAGGGAAAGTGATGACCTAATTATAAATTTATCTTTATTAACTTCTGAAGTTAGTTTTAATACTCGAAATACCGCATGCTTAGATTATTGTACCATGTTATTTTGAATTGTTGGTACAAATCACATGTTAATTAAAATATGTAATTCGATGTTATGGATTAATTTATAAAATCCATTAGATAATATATATGATGTAAAAATATCGCTGAAAATAGTAATTATGCATGTGTTGAATCGATTTATGTATTAGTTTGTTAATTATCAATCGTATTGAAATAATAAATTTGGATATTTATAGGACTCGATTATCACATGATATAGTTTATTTAATGTGTCTGGAATTATATTTATATAATAAAGCAATAATGTAATTGTAGTTTTGGATTAAAAAGATAATTAATGTAGAAATTTCCCGTGTTAATAAATTAACACAGTTGGGATGTTGGAACTTACGTAAGTAATTAAGCATGCACCCTTGATTATCACATGATGTAATTTATTTAATCTGTCTGGAATTATATTTCTATAATAAAGCAATAAAGTAATTATAGTGTTGGATTAAAAAGACAATTAATGTAGAAATTGCTCTTGATAATAAATTGACACAATCAGGATGTTGACATTTTACGTAAGTAATGTAGTAATTAAGCTTGCACCCTTGATACGTAAGTAATTAAGCATTGCTGAGATGGAAGTTGGTTGTTTAGCCATTATGGTGTCCCATCAATAATATGATTTATATTAAGGAAGATAATTCAATTGAGTAAGTGAATGAAATTAAATTAATCAACGTTGAAATAAACATAATTGGAATTGTGTAGTGAGATGGCTTATCTTATGGAGGTAATTGATATAGTTTTACATTACTCATATCTTTATTATTATTTCTTCGTTAATTTCAAAATCCTCTATTGTTATTTTTATCTCTTATAATTCTTATGATGGGATTCACGGATCCCATTTGGAAAGAGTAATTGGTATTCTTGTGATGGGCTTTGGCTTATTGTTGTTAACTAACGTTTTAGGTTAGGTTGATGGGTAGATGTGTAGTATTTGGAGTTTAGAGTACTTTTACCTAGAGATTTACTTTATTGATTTAGTTTAATTTCCTTTCCATTCATTTATTATGGATTTCGTGGGTACTCCACAGTTGTTTTATGATGTTTAGTTGGAGAGATTACATTGTAGTTGACTTTACTCTTGGAGTTTAGTACGGTGATGGATTTTAACGTGGTGAACATTTTATATTCGTTGGATTATCTTAATTTTTATCTGGTAAAAAAAGTTTTAAATGTCTTATATTTATATCACATGCTAATAATGGTATTTAATTTAACGCCTAACAAAATTTGGCATCGTGGACTAATCACCTTCAATGAAAAAATATATGGGTGTTACAATTGATATCAGAGAATGGCCTCAGGTCTCGAGGTTTTTAGTCTGACATAGATTACACGTTGCAAATATTTGACTCCTAAGTTTTGTGTCTAGAATACGTGTTAGTCTCAGGTTTGTGGATAAATGGATTTTGTTTTAGGTCCGTTTTGTGAAATAAGACTAATGGGAGTGACCTTGATTTAAGGAATCATTCGTGTTGATATTGGAGATGATATTGATGTGGACTATTTAAGGGCTTGGGATTATGCTATGACATTTGAGATATAAGTTAATCGTTGTTAGTGGGGTGGTTGGGTATGCTCCTTGTATTTTTAGTTATGCCTTATTTATAAATACAACTAAGATATATATAGTTGTATTATACTCGTAGGGTATGCACATGGGATTGGGTGTATGAGCACCCAATCATGGCATATTATGGGTAGGCGTATATGCGTCTTTATTACTTGTGCGATGTTCTTGATTTATTGAAATTCGAGGACGAAATTCCTGTGCTAATGGGGAATACTGTAACATCCTGTAACTTTAGTGAATGGATTAATTAACTAAAAAGATTGGTTTGGTTGGAATTTGATTAAAATGAAAATAATTTATTGAATTGGAATTTGGTAAACTTTTTAGGAATTAAATATTTTTTTTTGCATTGAATTAAATATTTGGTTAGTAGGAAATCTGGTTCTAACCTTAGGTTAATTGGGTAATTTAGTTTTAAATTAAAGGTATTTGAATAATTTTATAAATATTGGGATCGTAAACTTACATTTGAATTTTTTTACAACTAGTTACTAAATTAAGGTGGTAACGAGGAGAGAGGGTAAGGGACGTTGCCTTCCCATTTGGTTCCAACTGTAATTTTGGTGGTCGGGGGGGGGGGGGGGGGGGGGGGTGGGGGGTTATCATTTTTTTAATATTTTTTTAATCTTTAATTCTCCAACTTAGCCTTATGTACGCATAAATGTGGTCGCGACTGGGAGAGAAAGTTAGAAGTGTGGGTTTTTGGGATGTCTCCATTTGTTAGGTGGCATGTGTGTGTGTGTTTGTGTTGAGTGTGTGCATGGGTTTTAGTGTTAGATTGGAACCCTTTTGACTCCACTATTTTTTTAAAAAGGCTTTGACCCACTTTTATTTCTAAAACACATGTATATTTCATTCTTCAAGCCCTCTTACTCAGAATCCAAGCGATAAACATACAATCATTAATTTTAAACCATAAATGCCCAATACACAAAACTTCAACCTATTTTGGGAGGCTTAAACATCATTTTTTCAAGAAGTCCTAAGAATGGAACTTGCTTATTTCGCGAGACGAATGCAAATGAGTCCTTAGAACTCCAGAATAATTACTTCTAAGGCAAGAATATCTCTACTATTCTCATTAAGTATTGTTTGGTTTAATTATTGGCTAAACATTCAATACGCATGTTTTCTTAATACGAATAGCAACTCAATTAGGGAAAGTGACAACCTAATTATAAATATATTTTATTAACTTATAAAATTGATTTTAATACTCAAAATACCACAAGCTTAGATAGTTGTAGCTAGTTATTTTGAATTCTTGGGATGAATCATATGTTAATTAAAATATGTAATCCGATGTTATGGATTGATTTATAAATTCATGTTGACAATTTATATGATGGAGAGAGTGATGAACTGTAACTGAAAATTGTTATTACGCATGTTTGAACCGCTTTATGTGTGAGTTTGATAAGTTATCACTTATACTAAAATAATAAATTTAGGCGACTTGTTTGGATATTTTGTAGGACTCGATTATCACATGATATAATTGATTTGATGTGCACGGAATCAGATTTGTATAATCTTGAAACAAATTAATTACAATGTGGCATTAAAAATATAATTATTGTGTAAAATTTTGTGTTAATAAATTGACATTGTCGAGGCATTGGAATTTATGTAAGTAGTTATGCTTTCACCCTTGAATTAGTATGTTACCTTCTAGTTATTAGACTAGAGGCTAGGCATTTTAATTTTTGTTGACACTTTCTATTTGGCACTAGGGAGTGTGCAATTGTATGTTTTGGTATTTCCTAGGTATGGGAATGGTGAGTACGTGGTTACATTATTTTATTCTAGGAATGAGACTAGGTGATGATTATGTTCTAGGTATTCTTCCTACGGGGGAGATATTTTAATAATAAAAAATATTGTAACGAAATGATAATTAATTTCTAAGAAAAATACACGAGTATTAGAGACGGATTAATGTGCGCCACTTTATGTGCAGGTAGGGGTAGACCGTCCATTACAATGATTGTGAGACCCTCGATGTCTTGGCTACGCTGATGGTTTAGGTTGTGCGTCATTATATGCGTGGGTATGGGTAGGCAAATAATTACGGTGATTGAGGTACCCATAGTTTCTTGTCCACTTTGACGGTTTGTGTTGGCGTCATGAGTATGTGAAGTGGCTAGTATGGGTTCGCCGTTATGATGATTGTAGAACCTAGGATAACTAGCTATAGTGACTTTTCATGTGTGGGGAACATCACATTATGTGTGGGCTAACTAAAATTATGGCGACGGGCTATAATGATGGTGGGCCCTAAGCCATAATTATCGACTAACATTTGAGGTTAGGTTAGTAGGTAGCTGCATAGTATTTGGAGTTTAGTGGACTTGCAAATGGAGATTCAGTTTATTGCTTTAGTTTAATTTACCTTTAATATGTTTTATTGTGAGACAGTTATTATGGAGTTCGTGGATCATTCGACTGCACAGTTATTTGTATAATTTTTAATTGGTTATTTTGTAGTTTACTTTATAATTAGAGTTGAGATTTATTATTTGATTTGAGCATGGTGACGGATTTTATTGTGGTGAATGTTTAATATTCGTTAGATTACCTTGATTTGTATCTTATGGATTTTTTTAAATGTCTCATAATTCTATCACATGCTAAGAATGGTATTTAATTTTAATGCCCCATAAAATTTGGCAACGTGTCCTAATCACCCTCAATGGAAAAATATACTGGGTGTTAAGGTTAGTATCAGAGCATGGTCTTAGGTCTCGATGGTTTTGAGTGTTCCATACCTTTCGCGCTGCTGATACTTTATTCCTTTGATTGATTTGTACTCCCTAAATTGTGGATATAGAATACGTGTTAGTCTTGTCTTTGTGGAAATGGGGAGTTTGTGTTAAGTTCATTTTATGCATTGTGCTTAAAGGGAATAACCTTGTATTGGAGATAATATTGATGTTGAATATTTGAGGACTTGGTATTATGTGATGACATTTGAGCTATAAGCTAGTCGTGGCTAGTGGTGTAACTGGGTATGCTCCTTATATTTTTAGTTATAACTTATTTATCAATATAATTGAGATATATATAGTTGTATTTTTTTATCAAAGAAAGATGCTGCCATTAAATATAAGAAATGAGGGTAAACCTTAAAACACAAACCATAACAGTGCATTGAGTTAAGGTATGAGAGCAAAGAACAAAAGAGAGAACATCTTCTCCATAAATACTCCAAGGGTAAATAGATTTATCACCTCTTCTAACCCAAGATAATATATATATAACAACACTAACAAAACAAAGAAACTAAAACTAGCAACACCACATCTCCGTAGTCTTGAAACGAGCTGCACCACCACGAGTGCAAAAACTCCTTCGTCTCCACTCCGATCTAAGTTGCTTTATGAAACCTCCACACCCATTTAGCCGGAGGAAAAAAACTCTCACAAAAAGAGAGATGAAAAACATCTAGATCTGAAAATAAATTTCATTCGTGAAAACGAGTTAGAGTTGGCCGGAGGAGAGGGGGGGGGTGGTTGGAGGCGAGGAGAGGGGAGAGGGGAGAGGGGATGAGGGGGTGGTCGGAGGAAAAGGGAGGGGAGGAGGGTTGGATGGAGTCCGGAAACCACCCCTCTCCCATAAGGAGGAGAGGGGGTGGTTGTGGGTGAGGAAGATGGGAAACTTTAGGGTCGACTATTAAGGGGGAGCGTTTAGAGAGAGAGAGAGGGGAAGAGATAAGACAAACACTCGGTATATATAGTTGTATTATACTTATGGGGTATCCACATATGATTGGGTGTATGGTCGCCCAGTCCTGGAATATTATGGGTAGGCGTATATGAGTCTTAGCACTTGTGCAGGTTTACGTTATGATGTTTATGCTTTATCAAATTTCAAAAACCAAATGCATGTGCTAGTGGGGAAGGCTGTAATAACCTATGACTTTGATGACGAGATTAATTAATTAAATTGGCTAATTAATTAAAAATATTGGTTTTATTAGAATTTGATTAAATTGAAAATAATTTATTTAATTAAAATTTGGTGGATTGAGCATTTTAGTTTTAAACTAAAGGTATTTGAATAATTTTATAAATTTTGGGGTTGTAATATTTTATTTGAAAATTTGTACAACTAGGTTCCTTAGTATGAGGTTATGAAATCAAGGGGAATGAGGATAGAGTTTAAGGGGCTTTTGATTTTAGCCACAATTTTGGTGAGGGGGGGGGGGGGGGTGGTGGGGTGGTGGCTAGCGGCTATTGTAATTTTGTTTTAGTTTTCTTTTCTTTTTTGTGTTTGTAATTTCTTTCTACAACTTAATCTTGTGTGTGCATAAAGGTGCTAGCAGCTGGGAGAGAATGTTGGGCCCGTGAGTTTTTGGGATGTTTCCACTTATTAGGTGGCATGTGTGTGTGTGTGTGTGTGTGTGTGTGTATGTGTGTGTGTTGAGTTTAGCATAGGTTTTAGTGTTAGATTAGGATTCTTTTAACTCCATTTAAAAAGAAGGCTTTGACCCACTTTTATTTATAAAAACACATGCATATTTTATTCTTTAAACCCTCTTTCTTAAAATCCAAGCAAAAAACCTACAACCATTAATTTTAAACCCTAAATTCCCAATAAACAAAACTTCAACCTTAACTTAAGAGGAAGGGCCAAGAACGAAACTTTCTTATTTCGTGAGACGAACGCAACTGTCTCCTTAGAACTCTAGAATAATTACTTCTGAGGCAATAATGTCACTATTGTTCTCCTTAAGTATTATTTAATTTAATTGTTGGTTAAATATTTAATACACGTGTTTTCTTAATACAAATAGCAACTCAATTAGGGAAAGTGATAACTAATTAAATATATTTTATTAACTTATGAAATTGGTTTTAATACACAAAATTCTGCAAGCTTAGATAGTTGTACCTTGTTTTTTTAGATTATTAGGATGGATCGCATGTTAATTAAAATATGTAATTCGTTTTTATGGATTGGTTTATAAAATACGTAATTCATTGTTATGTGAATCACGTAGATGATATACATGAACTTGAATGTGATAAAATGTTGCTAAAACTATTATTACGTAGATAATTTATATGATGTTGAATGTGATAAAAAGTCCCTATAATCACGTAGATGATTTATATGATGTTGAACCCATTTATGTGTTAGTTTGATATATTATCACTCGTACTGAAATCATAAATTCGGGCAACTTGTATGGATATTTTTTAGGACTTAATTATCAAATGATATAACTCATTTAATGTGAACGGAATAAAATTTGTATAATTATGAAATAAAGTAATTGTAATGTTGGATTAAAAATATCATTAATGTAGAAATTGTTAATACATTGTCATCATCGGGAAGTTAAGATTCACGTAAATTGTTTTGCATGCACCTTTGAATTAGTATGTTAATTTCTAGGTATGGGACTAGCGAGAGGAAATATTAATTTTTATTGAGGCTTTCTAGGTATGTGACTAGGTGTGCACTTGTACGTTTGGGTAAATCCTAGGTATGTGACTAGGTAGTACATCATTACATTATTTTATTTTAGGAATGATACTAGGTGATGATTATGATTTACGTTTTCTTCCTAGACAAGGTACTAGGTGATACTTATGGTTTTGGTGATCTATAGGTATGAGACTATGGACGGATTTTAGTTGTGATGCCTGAATTATAGGTGGGGGTTTGTGTAATAATAAACATATGATAAATAAAAGATAATTAACACCTAAGATAATAAGCGTGTTTTAGTGATGGATTAACGTGTGTCCTTGTATGTGCATGTGGGGGTTGGCCGACCATTACAATGATTACGGGGCCCTTATTATTTTCGCTACGTTGATGGTTTATGTTGTGCATCACTATATATGCAGGTATGGGTAGGGAAACAACTATCTTGGCTAATTTAACAGTTTGTGCTATCGTCATGGGTATATGCAGTGTGTAGTGTGGGCTAGCCATTACGATGATTGCAGAATCTAGGCTAACATGATACATTGACGTGTCCTCTGTGAGGAACATAACGATATGTGAGGACTAACTAAAATTGGATCGACGGGCTATAGTGGTGGATGTGGATTTGATGTGTTGAGACGATAGGCACACCGTGATTATGTGAAAGACCAATAAAAAGGTTTACTGGCTATGATAAACTCAAATAGTGTTATGGTTAGGATTTCCAAAACACCAAATTTTAGTTCCAATCAAATTAAAAAAGTTAGCAATTAATATAATTTTAAATTAAGCATCGATTATACATACGTTGTGAAAACTATTAACCTATTTTATCTTGCCTAATCATGCAACTAGGTTAATAGAAAGAATTAAATAAGGATCAACAACAATGCTGCGATGTACGAGGAAAACCCACAATAAGAAAAACATTAGATGACCTAGACTAGGCAAATGCACTATGATATATAATTTATACAATAGTGATAGACAAACTTTCTTCACTCTACTTGAACCTTTTTTTACAGAAACACTGTAAGAATCCACGGATAATATTCACAATGCGCGTGCCTCACATGTCTCGGTGTCCATCGATCTTTGACTAGAAAACCGTCATCACGGTCATCCAAAATCCATCGTGCCAAACCAACCCTCTCAATGATGTAGAGTAAAAAAACTTGAGATCTCAAACTAACATATTATCTTAATTTTTGTATCTCAAAACTAGGGTGTAACCGAAGTTCTTGGATGCTTAAGTTTTCTCTTTGTAAAACTTTTTCCGAAACCTTTAAACTTAAAAACTATTTTTTATGTCCTATATTTATCGAAAAATATGAAAAAGTTATGCCACGCAACTCGAGGTATCTTGTTCGATGAAAATCAAGTTCGTTTGAACGAGATTGGCTACCTCGTTTAAACGGGCCTGAAGGTCATTCGAGTGAGACCCAAAATCTCTTTTAAATCGACTTCAAATGACTTTTGCACGATAACTTTTTGCCAAGAAGAAATATTTCACATGAAACTCGTTGGAATCTCGTTTGAATGAAACCTAGAAACTCTTTTGAGTGATTATGTATTTCGTTCGAACGAAATATGTAAACTCCTTTGAAACGACACTTAAAACTCTTTTGAAAGACACTTTAAACCCATTCAAACAACACTAAAAACCAAAAATAGTTTTCTCTAAATTCCTTCTTCGAAAAATAGACTCAGTTTACTCTACACACCCAAACCTAAAAATCTAGGGATAAACATAATATGACATTTATACCTTTTTCAAGATCCCAAGGTTGAATATGAAACTCAACATGGAAGTTGATGTCAGTTTAACTCGGTTGCTTAATGTCTTTGAATGCATAGGCTTGAAGGAAAAACTGGACACAATCCTAACCTATGACTCAAACAATTTGTACAGACAGAGTAATTATGATATTACCTATTTATAATAAACATATTACAAAGTTGACATATTGTGAAATTTATCCTTACGAATCGCTCATTTGGATATTCCTTAAAAAAACTAGGCTGTCAAGCTCTAATACCCAATCCTAAACCCCCAAAAGAAAAGTACAAACTGACATTGAAGCGACACTATCTCTTGAGTAGATTTTTCTGTAACACCCCGCATTTTCATGCATTAAATATTTAATTAATTCGGGAATTGAAAATTACATGTGAGTCGTAATTTAATTGAATTAATTAAGGAAAATTTTATTTAAATATTAATCGAGGAGTAAAGGGTTAATATTTACGGGAAGTTATTTACTAAGTGAATAGTAATTATTTATTTAAGTCATTTCGAGTATTAATGACAGGGTATGCACTTATCTCAACCGGGAGTCGGTATAGACTAAAGGGGTGGGGGGATAAACATTTTTATAAATTAATTCGGATGCCAATTCTGAGTGTACGGTTGAGTCCGGATGGGCCGAGATAGTCGGAAAAGTGTACCCGGGGGTAGTAAACGGGTCACGGGACGTTTTTAGACATAGCCGGGCCCACACGGGGGCATTTGGGTCACTTGGGCTTGGCCCATTAGGCAAAAAACGGGATTAGGTAAATTAAGGAATTTGGAGGAATGATAAAACGGCTGATAGAGTTTTAGAGAAAAGGGTAAGTGGATTAAGGAACCCTAATAGCAGTTAAAGGCAATTTTGGGATCACTAGAGAGCCAACAAGGATCATCTTCAACCTTGGAATTCATCTCCGAATCAGACACTATGAAACCTAAGGCAAGTGGATAACTTGCAATAGTATTAAATCTATTTTTTTGAAATTCATATTCATGTGATGTGTTTGATAAAAAATCGTTTTGGGTGTTCATGGCATAAACACGAGGTTTTGAAAAATAATAATCTGATTTACGAATTTAAATGAAAATTCTTGTAGAAATCTCATATTATAAATTGATACATATCTGGTAGAATGATATCTGGATAAATAGAAACGAATTTGGTGTAGGGATTTGGGATGTAAATGTGTAAGGAATTAAAGATGGATATTTCCCCAAATCCAGAAATCGTAGTTAATGGACGAATTAATGATGTTGGTGGACATTCTGGAGGTCCCTAATAAGGTTTCTAACATGTATTAATGCTAAGAGGGCTTGAGGTTACTGGTAGAAGGAATAAGGGTTTGAGAATTTTCGTCCATGGCTGATTCTGTTTTCGCGAAGAAGACGAAGACCTACTCGATCGATCGATCGAAGGTCTGGGGTCGATCGATCGAAGGTCGGCAGATTTCGGCAATTCTGCCCAGTTATGTATATAAAAGAAAATTTATATAATAAATCTTTATGTAATTAATTATGGGGAAATTATTACATGAGTTTAAACCTAATTAATCATGAGTAAAGTTAATTAGGATTTGAGGAATTTTTGGTGTCACGTAATGAAGAAAATTCGGGAGTCAGGAATTTAGACTCGGGTGAGGTTATTTCAGACTACGAGAGTAAGTTTAATTTTACGGTGGGAGTGACACCAAAGGTGACTTAATTAATTAATGTGCGAATTAATTAATAATTAGAGTTGGGCCATAAAACTCTTAATGAATTAAATGGACTTATGTTACGGGTTTTGTACATAGGGTAGCCGGGACATTTTATATATATATATATATATATATATATATATATATATATATACGGAGTGTGGTAGTATATATATATAGTGTATGTGCATTAATATTAGTGATTGAATATTATTAATATGTACTCTAGTGCTATAGGGGGAGGTTGCGCGCAGTGGATGAATCCCCTAGCTTGAGGAGTAGGGCGAGTATAAATCCCAGGTCATAGCGTCCGTTGTATGGGTGAGGGGTATCTCACTTTCAGGGAAGGAATATGACCGCCTCCAATTCGTATGTTAAACTAAGTTAGTGAGCGAATCTAACTTGGATAACTAGGTTACGTGAATACACCTAGTGGGATAGCACTTGGGAAAATTTATACTTTGTGAGTATTCTTACTAGGTCGAAAGTTTGTATTAAATGTTATTTCAGTATGTTTGTGAATACTGTAATATGATTAAATATATAACTAGGTAAATAATTATATAGGGGATAATTAATACATAGTGAAAAAGATGTATTATGTGCATAACAGGTGTGAATGTTATATGAAATTAAGAGGAGTAATGATTCAATTAAGTTGACGTTTATAATAACTTAAAAATCATGAATTAAGGCATACTCGGTTAGAGTAGGTAAAATTCAAGGGTTAAAAATAAGCATTGGGTCAGGAGCGTAAGATCTAGTAAATTAATTGGAAGCGTTAGTAGTGCAAATTAGAGGAGGGGTGAGGAAGTCCTCAAGAGAGTGCGGCACTAACTAAAATATGAAGAGCATGCATATTTATTTATTACTGCAAGTTAATCATTTGTTAAATGTTTTCAAATGTTTTTGGGTACTAACCCTTGCTATAAAATTCTTTTAAAAACCTTTTAGGTGTCCAACCACAAGGGCGCCAAGCTTGACTCTATTCCAGGTATCCTTGCTTCAGCACATGTGGATGTTGCGGGGTTTTGCTAGACGCCTCTTTCTTCCATTCTTGTAGAGACTCTCTAGTAGTTATCTGAGCTTGTCGCTCACAGTTCATTTATCATTAGTAGACTTGTTGAGATGTTTTCTGATATTTACTTGTATTGGATATTTGGACCGATGGTTTATTCGGTTAAGTGTTTTAATTGTGGATGGTTATTTTAATTAACTGTGATTGTGTATTGTTGTATGTTCCGCACGAGTTTTATTTAATTAATTGAAAGATAAAAATTGGCACCAGTCTACTTTTCTCACTTAGGTGATTAGTAATTTAAAAAGACGACAGTGATGCTAAGAATGGACCAACTGAGAAACCTTTTCTAACTTGATTTAGGACTGATCACCCGGGATTAATTAGTCGGGGTGTCACAGATGGTATCAGAGCATCAGGTTCTAGTGTCCTTAGGATCTATGCGGCTTTCTACGTTTCAGTGTAGCACTCATTGTTATAGAGACCTATTATTAGGACTGTTGATTAATTTTCCGGTTGTGAGATATCATATTTCTGCTGTGAATTTTTCGATAAATTGTGTACTTATACAATTCAATCTATTTCCGATGCCACCGAAGAGACTGAGAGCGGAGAGGGCTGAGGCTAGGGATGAAATCAGGGAGGCTCATCAGGAGCCACAGGTACCGCTACCACCACCCCCACCCGAGTTGATTTCCACTACTCAGGTGGCAGTGATAGTGGCCCAGGCGGTCGAAACAGCAATGAGAGCTATGGCAGCTCACTTTCCACAGCCCCAGGCACCGCCTCCAGTGGCACCAGCAGTTCAGGCTCCAGTGGGGCCACCGTCTTGGAAGAGAGTTAGGGAGACATTTCAGAAGGGTCACCCACCTGAGTTCCGGGGTAGTACAGATGTGATAAAGGCTTGTGACTGGAAGAAGAACATTCAGCGCCATCTACGCATGCTAGAGTGTACCGAGGTACAGAAGCAGATGCTTGATACCTTTCGTCTATCAGGGGAAGCCTTACAGTGGTGGGAGTCAGTTACCACCGTCGGGGAGCGAGACTTGATGCCGATAGCAGAGTTATGGGTGCGGTTCGACCGCAAATACTTTCCACCAACAGTAGAGACTGAGATGAGGAAGAAATTCAGTGATTTAGTTCAGGGAGACCGATCAGTGGCAGACTACGAGGAAGAGTTCACCCGTTTGGCAAACTTTGTGCCAAATGAGGTGAGCGATGAGGAGCAGAAGAAATCAAGGTTTATGGACGGTTTAGCCTGGAGGATCAGGAAACACTTGATTGGGAATCCGGCATTAGTGACATATACAGACGTCGTTAATGCCGCACTTGTACACTGCCAGGACCATCGCTTCCATGCGAAGGGGAGCAAGCGAACAGGGGAGCCGAGCCAGCAGGGCAAGGTTGTTACTAGTAGTGACACAAGTGGTACTCAGCAGCAGGCGGGTAGTCAGCAAGGGAATCAGGCTAAGAAGTTTAAGCCTGGTGGTTTTCGACAGGGAGGACAGGGGTTCAGGCAGGGGCAGTCGGATCCGAACCAGCAGCAGCAGGTTCCTCAGGGCCGTCAGGGCCAAGGGAACAATGGGGGAGACCAACAGGGCCAGAGCCAGCGGCGTCAGGGCCAACAGGGCCAACGACAGGGGGATGGTCAGAGACGCTGTTTTGTGTGTGACCATCCAGGACATTTCAAGAGGGAATGCCCACAGAGGGGAAGAGGTCAACAGCAGGAGGCCCAACAGGGGCAACGGGGGCAATTACCACCAGAAACACCAGCCCCACCCGCCCCACCTCAGCAGGGGCTGATGCACTACGAACGTGTGTATAACGTCCGAGATGTTCCTAATCCCCTGGCGCAGCAAGCACCGCCAGCAGTTGAGGGTATGTTTCTCATTCATGGTTATGAGGGTAGTATTCTTTTTGATACGGGAGCATCACATTCATTCATTAAATTAAATTTTGCTAAACGGGCCGGACTACTAGAGACCGCGGGAGGTCTTAGGATGTGTGTAGAGTCGCCAGTTGGCAGCGGGTCTACGATTCACTCAATTTATCGGGGTGTAGACATTTTGATCGGGAGACTCAGTTTAGCAACGGATCTACTAGTGTTAGATATGGAGGGGTACGATGTCATCTTGGGTATGGATTGGTTGGCAGGTAATCGGGCGACGGTGGATTGCTACGAGAGGACTGTTGTGTTCTCCATTCCAGGACATGAGACGTTCTTGATAGCAATGCCACTACCCGAGGGAGGGTCACGCATGCATTTGTATTACATTGAGGAGGAAACCTCATAGGAGGTGGCTATTCCATTGGATTCAATCCCAGTGGTAAGAGACTTTGAGGATGTGTTTCAGGAGATACCAGGGTTAACACCTAGCAAGGAAATTGAATTTGTGATCGATTTAGCACCGGGGACGAGGCCAATTGCTCGTGCCCCATACCGTATGGCCCCTTCAAAGATGCGTGAGCTGAGGGAGAAGATTCAGCAGCTTCTGGGTCAGGATTTCATACGACGGAGTACTTCGCCGTGGGGTGCACCGGTGTTATTTGTGAAAAAGCGAGATGGCTCACTACGGTTATGCGTGGACTATAGAGAGCTGAATAAGGCCACGATACGGAATAACTATCCATTTCCTAGGATTGACGACCTATTTGACCAATTGAGAGGGGCGTCTTATTTCTCTAAGGTCGACTTAAGGTCAGGATATCATCAACTACGTATCCGAGAGGAAGATGTTCCAAAGATCGCTTTCCTGTCGCGGTATGGATCTTACGAGTTCAGAGTGATGCCATTCGGACTCACCAATGCGCCAGCAGTGTTCATGGACCTCATGAACAGAGTATTCAGGGAGTTTCTTGATCAGTTTGTTATCGTGTTCATTGATGACATTCTGATATACTCGCTTGTCGAGGAGGAGCACGCAGAGCACCTACATATAGTGTTACAGACATTACGGGATCACCAACTCTATGCCAAATTCAGTAAGTGTGGATTTTGTCTACGGGAGGTTCAGTTCCTTGGCCACGTGGTGTCAGACCAGGGTATTACGGTGGATCCAAGTAAAGTATCGGCAGTGAAGGAGTGGGGACAGCCCACGACACCAACATAAGTGCACAGTTTTCTGGGGTTGGCCGGTTATTACAGACGGTTCATCAAAGGATTCTCGAAGATTGCGGGCCCTTTGATGAATCTTACCCGAAAGGGGGTACCTTTCACTTGGAATGATCACTGTCAATTAGCCTTCGATGAGTTAAAGGACAAGTTGACATCTGCCCCCGTGCTTGCATTACCGAAAGGAGGATTAGAGTATCGGATTTACACTGACGCATCCTTACAGGGACTTGGGGGTGTGCTTCAGCAGGAGGAAAGGGCTATAGCTTATGCGTCCAGGAAGCTAAAGCCCCACGAGAAGAATTACCCCACTCACGACCTGGAGTTAGCAGCAGTCGTTTTTGCTTTGAGGATATGGAGACATTATCTCCTGGGGGAGCAGTTCACGCTATTCACGGATCACAAATCACTTCAGTATCTCTTCACTCAGAAGGATTTGAATATGAGACAGAGGCGATGGCTAGAATTCGTGAAAGACTATCAGTTTGATATTCAGTATCATCCTGGTAAGGCTAATGTGGTGGCAGATGCATTGAGTCGGAGACCGACTGGGGAAATATCAAATGCCTGGAAAGCGAAGTGGAGAGAACTTCGATACGAGGATGATGTAGCTAGAGCTTGCATGTCAGCATTATCCATCACACCCGATATCATTATGCGGGTTGTGAGGGCTCAGGAAGAGGATCAGACCTACCGAGATAGGGTGAGCCAGTTACTAGCTGAGGGAGCAGAGGGTTACTCGATCAACTCGGAGGGAGGCTTAGGCCATAATGGGAGGTTGATTGTGCCAGAGGATGCGAAGTTGAGGCACGTGGTTATGAAGGAGTCTCATGGGTCGAAATTCACGGTACATCCTGGTGGGGATAAAATGTATCAAGATATGAGGAGGCAGTATTGGTGGGCAGAGATGAAACGGGACATAGCAGAGTTTGTTTCGAAATGTGCCACGTGTCAGCTTGTGAAAGTTGACCATTAGAGACCATCAGGGATGCTACAGCCACTTGAAATTCCTGTGTGGAAGTGGGAGAGCATCTCTATGGACTTCATTACAGGATTACTGACATCACAAAAGGGTCACGATTCCATATGGGTTATTGTGGATCGGTTGACCAAGGTAGCCCACTTCCTACCAGTTCGCACAGACTTTGAGACGATGCATTATGCACAGCTATTCATAGCGGAAATTATTAAACTGCACGGGGTAGCGATTAATATTGTGTCAAATAGGGACAAGATCTTTGTGGCCCACTTTTGGCAGAGTTTTCAGGAGGCCATGGGCACGGAGTTATGTTTGAGTACAGCCTATCACCCACAGACTGACGGGCAGACCGAGAGAGTCAATCAGATGTTGGAAGATATGCTCAGAATGTGTATACTAGACTTTGGGGGAGGTTGGGAGAAATATCTTCCTCTGGTAGAGTTTGCGTACAATAACTCTTACCAATTCACGATCAGCATGGCACCATTCGAGGCATTATACGGGAGACCTTGTCGTTCACCCGCTTGTTGGTTAGAAGTGGGGGACAACAAACTGTTGGGGTCGGATATTGTTCAGGAGACATCTTCCAAGATAGAGCTGATCCGAGGGAGTATTCGGATAGCTCAGGATAGGCAGAAAAGTTACGCCGATGCTTCACGGAGACACGTGGAGCTAGAGATTGGGGATCAGGTATTGGTCAGGGTGTCTCCCATGAAAGGGGTGATGAGGTTCGGCAAGAAGGGTAAGCTAGCATCGAGGTACGTGGGACCTTTCCCTATTATCGAGAGGGTGGGGCCTGTAGCCTACAGGCTGGGATTACCGGAGCATCTTCAGCGGATACACGACGTGTTCCATGTAGCATCGCTGAAGAAATATCGCAGGAGTGAGAGGGCCTTCTGGCACATTCCACTCGAAGAAATTGATTTACAGCTAGACATCTCATATGAAGAGAGGTCGGTGGCTATCCTAGACCGTAGCGAGCGAAAATTACGATCCAAGGTTGTTCCACTAGTTAGAGTACAGTGGGGTCATCACAACATTGATGAGTCTACCTGGGAGCGGGAGGAGGATATGCGGGAGCAATATCCAGAACTTTTCATCACAGGTATGACCTAATTTCGGGGACGAAATTCCTTTGTAAGGGGGGGAGTATGTAACACCCCGCATTTTCATGCATTAAATATTTAATTAATTCGGGAATTGAAAATTACATGTGAGTCGTAATTTAATTGAATTAATTAAGGAAAATTTTATTTAAATATTAATCGAGGAGTAAAGGGTTAATATTTACGGGAAGTTATTTACTAAGTGAATAGTAATTATTTATTTAAGTCATTTCGAGTATTAATGACAGGGTATGCACTTATCTCAACCGGGAGTCGGTATAGACTAAAGGGTTGGGGGGATAAACATTTTTATAAATTAATTCGGATGCCAATTCTGAGTGTACGATTGAGTCCGGATGGGCCGAGATAGTCGGAAAAGTGTACCCGGGGGTAGTAAACGGGTCACGGGACGTTTTTAGACATAGCCGGGCCCACACGGGGGCATTTAGGTCACTTGGGCTTGGCCCATTAGGCAAAAAACGGGATTAGGTAAATTAAGGAATTTGGAGGAATGATAAAACGGCTGATAGAGTTTTAGAAAAAGGGTAAATGGATTAAGGAACCCTAATAGCAGTTAAAGGCAATTTTGGGATCACTAGAGAGCCAACAAGGATCATCTTCAACCTTGGAATTCATCTCCGAATCAGACACTACGAAACCTAGGGCAAGTGGATAACTTCCAATAGTATTAAATCTATTTTCTTGGAATTCATATTCATGTGATGTGTTTGATAAAAATTCGTTTTGGGTGTTCATTGCATAAACATGAGGTTTTGAAAAATAATAATCTGATTTACGAATTTAAATGAAAATTCTTGTAGAAATCTGATATTATAAATTGATACATATCTGGTAGAATGATATCTGGATAAATAGAAACGAATTTGGTGTAGGGATTTGGGATGTAAATGTGTAAGGAATTAAAGATGGATATTTCCCCAAATCCAGAAATCGTAGTTAATGTACTAATTAATGATGTTGGTGGACATTCTGGAGGTCCCTAATAAGGTTTCTAACATGTATTAATGCTAAGAGGGCTTGAGGTTACTGGTAGAAGGAATAAGGGTTTGAGAATTTTCATCCATGGCTGATTCTGTTTTCGGGAAGAAGACGAAGACCTGCTCGATCGATCGATCGAAGGTCTGGGGTCGATCGATCGAAGGTCGGCAGATTTCGGCAATTCTGCCCAGTTATGTATATAAAAGAAAATTTATATAATAAATCTTTATGTAATTAATTATGGGGAAATTATTACATGAGTTTAAACCTAATTAATCATGAGTAAAGTTAATTAGGATTTGAGGAATTTTTGGTGTCACGTAATGAAGAAAATTCGGGAGTCAGGAATTTAGACTCGGGTGAGGTTATTTCAGACTACGAGAGTAAGTTTAATTTTACGGTGGGAGCGACACCAAAGGTGAATTAATTAATTAATGTGCGAATTAATTAATAATTAGAGTTGGGCCATAAAACTCTTAATGAATTAAATGGACCTATGTTACGGGTTTTGTACATAGGGTAGACGGGACATTTTATATATATATATATATATATATGGAGTGTGTTAGTATATATATATATAGTGTATGTGCATTAATATTAGTGATTGAATATTATTAATATGTACTCTAGTGCTATAGGGGGAGGTTGCGCGCAGTGGATGAATCCCCTAGCTTGAGGAGTAGGGCGAGTATAAATCCCAGGTCATAGCGTCCGTTGTATGGGTGAGGGGTATCTCACTTTCAGGGAAGGAATATGACCGCCTCCAATTCGTATGTTAAACTAAGTTAGTGAGCGAATCTAACTTGGAAAACTAGGTTACGTGAATACACATAGTGGGACAGCACTTGGGAAAATTTATACTTTGTGAGTATTCTTACTCGGTTGAAAGTTTGTATTAAATGTTATTTCAGTATGTTTGTGAATACTGTAATATGATTAAATATATAATTAGGTAAATAATTATATAGGGGATAATTAATACATAGTGAAAAAGATATATTATGTGCATAACTGGTGTGAATGTTATATGAAATTAAGAGGAGTAATGATTCAATTAAGTTGACGTTTATAATAACTTAAAAATCATGAATTAAGGCATACTCGGTTAGAGTAGGTAAAATTCAAGGGTTAAAAATAAGCATTGGGTCAGGAGCGTAGGACCTAGTAAATTAATTGGAAGCGTTAGTAGTGCAAATTAGAGGAGGGGTGAGGAAGTCCTCAAGAGAGTGCGGCACTAACTAAAATATGAAGAGCATGCATATTTATTTAATACTGTAAGTTAATCATTTGTTAAATGTTTTCAAATGTTTTTGGGTACTAACCCTTGCTATAAAATTCTTTTAAAAACCTTTTAGGTGTCCAACCACAAGGGCGCCAAGCTTGACTCTATTCCAGGAATCCTTGCTGCAGCACATGTGGATGTTGCGGGGTTTTGCTAGACGCCTCTTTCTTCCATTCTTGTAGAGACTCTCTTGTAGTTATCTGAGCTTGTCGCTCACAGTTCATTTATTAGTAGTAGACTTGTTGAGATGTTTTCTGATATTTACTTGTATTGGATATTTGGACCGATGGTTTATTCGGTTAAGTGTTTTAATTGTGGATGGTTATTTTAAATAACTGTGATTGTGTATTGTTGTATGTTTGCACGAGTTTTATTTAATTAATTGAAAGATAAAAATTGGCACCAGTCTACTTTTCTCACTTAGGTGATTAGTAATTTAAAAAGACGACAGTGATGCTAAGAATGGACCAACTGAGAAACCTTTTCTAACTTGATTTAGGACTGATCACCCGGGATTAATTAGTCGGGGTGTCACATTTTCCTTGTAAAACTTTGTCGCATTGTCTTTTAGACCTTCACATTTAACATACCTTTCAAATGCAAAGATAATGTGTAATATATAAACCGCATGTGAAAAGTCCCTCCCCCCTAGTTTGTTAAAAGACTCCCCTTTAGGCAATACTTCTCCCCCTTTTTGTTAGGGAATAAACAAAAGTAAAGGTGCATAATATGAAACAACTTTCCCCCTTAATTCAACACATGCCATCATAAAGGAAATAAGCATATCCTCCGATGTGAAGTGAAATGGCAATGAAGAAACAAACTCATCAACACAAGTACAAATAATCCAAACGATACCCATTTCATCAATTTGAGACATATGGCGAAAATGAATTAAATGCAGTGCAACGACTAAAAAAATGCCATATATATAAACACACATATAGCGAGAACGCACATGGATATATATGTATAACACCACAAAAGATACACAAAAACAAGTTTTCCATACTCTTATAGAATAAATGTGTCTAAACCAAAAGTAGTACAGAGTAAAGGTGCATGAACTAAAAACCAAAAAAAATATGACCCAAGCATTCAAGATAATCCAATGAGTTCTATTTGATCGAATTAATTTATCAAACTTACATTTAGCCTTATGTGACAAATAATGTGAACTCAAAATGCAAAAATGGACTGCATGTACACAAGTCTAGAAAATATTGATGATTCTCAAATAAATATCTTCAAACATTAAAGATTAATTAGGAAAAACTTGTGCAGACCCTTAATATTCAACTTATAGCATCCTCAAAATATGCATATTCAATGTTTTCCTCTCTTTTTAAAGATATCACTTTTGATGATAAATTTCTAAACTTTTTCATTGGAAATATTCTTTTCCTTTCCTTTTAAAAGGAACTTACTAAGGGTGATCTTTCATGTAAATGATGTTTACTCCCTTCATAGCCCCCTTCATTGCACATTCTTATTTTTCAAACCTAAGAGAAACCTCACCGCAATTGTTATCACATGCACAAATCCCCTAGATATATAGATATGTATATGACAATATTTATAGAACACCGTACTTAGCTTATGCAACATAAGAAGTAAAAATCCAAAAGAGCCAGTGAAAGTGTGTGACAAGGCATATACAAAGATGAATCCATTATGAAAACCAAATTCAAACAACTCCATGCAAGGCATGATTAAGAAACAATTCAAAGCATTGTGAACCATACTTTAATGTTCCAGCCACATGAAAAACATGGAATGGATAGGTTTCAAACACATCGTTATGCCACACAAAATGCATAAAACTAACTACACAAAATAAATACAAATCTTTTTGAGTTTTTTAAAATGACTCAAAAGACAAACAAAATATTTTTTTATTTTTCTCATATATACTCAAAAAACGAAGAATCAAAATATAACAGACACAAACATCATACCACTAGTTAACACATATAACGTGAAGCATAAAAAATTAGTGTATGAAAAATATGAAAAGATAATCAGTCATAAGATATAACATGTGATGAATCATGTGAAAGCATGATAGAATCAACAAGCATAATGTTAAGTGCCTTAAAATCCAATTTTCTAATCCAATTAGATGAAGATTTAACCCCTCGGGTTTTGATAACCATGGTGACACAAGATCTAAAATTCCTAAGACCTTTTTTAGGATCATAACAAAACTTCCTAAGCTTTCCTTTCCTACCAAAGTGCATGGATGTGTAGACATAAGGAATGTTACCTTTGGGTTGACCTTTTTTAACGTCCATGGTAATGATTGATTATCTCAAAATAGTGGTCTTGGATTTGGGAGCGGAAGCATTCATATCATCTTAGCAAATACTAACTTTATCATTTTTTATTTGGAAGGCTCCTGAAATCTTATGCAACTTTTTCGACCTTGGTTCCAAATAAAATTTAACGCGAATTGAGTCTCTTAATCCATCTCATGGATCTAAAAAATTATACTAAAGCAAACGCTTATACTCATCAAATTTTAAGGATCATTTCTTCAAATTTTCAAAAAATCCACAAAGGTTCTATCTCTCTTATTTAATGTATTTAAGCTTTTGCCTAAGGGTCTTCTCACATGCCATTAAATCCTCAATTAATTTATCATTATTCCTATGACACGTTCCTTGAACTTTAACTTCAATTTAGCCTTCTTAAATTTTAATAATTTCGTATATAACTCCTGAAAGGAAGCCTGAATGTCACCTTGCTCCTCTTCATTATCCTTATCATTAGTTTGGGAATCACAAGATTGGACCTGGAAACTTTCTTGTACATGATCATACTCATCAAAGGAAGATATATCATTTAAGCTCACGTGACTAGGCATGAAAGTTGTGTAGTCATGCTCTATGAGAGAATTTTGGTTCCTCTTCTGAGTCACTATCACTAAAGGTAGTGTTGTGAGCTTTGGGCTTCTTACCCTATTTCCTTAGTCTAGTGGGTCACTCATGCGCATGATTCCGAAACCATTGGCACTCATAACACTTGTACCGATCATCCACCTTCTTAGGATTATCACTCCTCTTCATATCATGATCATTGTTACTGTTATTTGATTTCTTATTAAAACTCTTATTTTCTACAAGCTTAAAATTTTTTGTGAACTTTCTAGAATGCATAGCAATATCTTCAGGATCTAAATCGCCCTCACTATTTGAATTTGACACATCCTCCTTACGAATTTTCAAAACAACGCTCTTTTCTTTCTTTGCATCTTTATTCCTAGGAGGACACATATTCACCTCATAGATTTAGTGATCACACATAAGTTATTGGACTCTCATAGTGACAACATCATCAATAGAATCTAGGACCATGACCTTGGCATTAAATCTTTCAGGTCACAACCTTAATATTTTTCTCACAACCCTCGGTTCAGGGATATATTCACTTAAGTTAAACAAGGAGTGTATATATCCGATAATTCAGCATAAATTTCATCAAACGACTCATGCTCTCACATTTTAATCGTTTTAAATTTTGTTGTAACATTTTATTACTTAGAAATCCTCACTATTCTAGTGGCGTCATGTGTGGATTTCAACAAGGATTCTAGCATGCTTTGTTCTCTCACATGTCATAATACATCTAAACTCTTCATCCGCGATAGCACAAAAAATAGCATTCGTAGCTTTGGAATGGAAAGTTTAGGCATCGTTTTCAGCCCTTGACCAAAGTAAATACGCTTTAACCAATCCATTCTCCAATAAGAGAAGACCACCCTCTCTCCACGGAGTTTTAAACATTCTCATCGATAGATTTTAGGAAAAATCTCATCCGGGCCTTCCAATAGGGATAGTTTGATCCGTCAAATATGGAAGGCCTGTTTATGGAACTACCCTCATGGTTAATATTCATTTAAAACACTAAAATAGAACTAAATGAGGATCAACACAATAATATAGTGTAACCCTATCTAATATCAATTTGATAAATGCAAATAGCACAAGGGTATGGATTGCAAAAATACCAAATGTTAATTTAATTTAAATTAACCAAATGAATAATAAATCCAATTTTAAATTAATCACTTATTAAACATATGTTTTGAAAACTATAAACCAATTTTATCTTGCTTAAGCATGCATCTAGGCGAATCACAAGAATAAAATAAAGATCAACCACAACACCGCGATGTATGAGGAAATCAACAACAGGAGAAACTTTGGACGATCTAGAATACACAAATTCACTATGATATAAGGTTCATACAATAGTGACAGACAAACTTACTTCATTTAACTCGACCCCTTGATTATGTATTCACTACTTGAAACTTCTTTGAAACAACACCGTATGAATCCACCTGTGATATTCACAATGTGTGAGCCTCAGACGTCTTGATGTCCACTAATCTTTGGATAGTAAACTGTCATCGTAGTAACATGGAAACCCCTATGCCAAACCAACTCTCTCAAATATGTAGAGTAAACAAACTTGGTGCTCAGAAACTTGCGATCTCAAACTAATATATTATCATGATTCTTAGATTTCAAAAACAAGGTGTAAAAAGGGTTTTTGGGTGATTAGGTTTCTCTTTATAATTTTTTTTAAGAAACATTTAAAGTAAAAAAATCTTTATCATGCCCTATGTAAGGACATAATTTCCAATTTATTCCGTTGTATGTTTATTTGACTTATTCCCGAAACAAAACATGTTTGAGTTATAGGTAGTATTTTTATTGTCACGATCCCACACATGCTATGACGTATTGAAGTTTATTGAAGACGTTGTGATAAAGCTTCAAAGATTTATCATGCTGATTTTATGTTGCATATTTTGTCTTCAATCAAATTGCATTTTGTGGTCACTTTGGTACGGATGCATAATTTTAATGGGACTCGAAATTTATTTTAAATTTTTTTAAGGATGTTATTTTATTAAAGAAATGTTTATAAAATGTTTTTAAAGAGTTTTAAAAGGATTACACTTTATTTTATTCTGAGACAAAGATGGATTAGAGTTATATAAAATGCAAACTCTACTGTTTCTGGTTCAAACGAAATTAACTGTCGTTCAAGAGAGATTCCACCGTCATTCGAACAACACGGGTATCTCGTTCGAGCAACATGCTAAGTCATTTGAGCGATGCACCGCCTCAAGAAAATTATTTAAGGCGTGTTTTCCTCATAATTTTGCAAGTGTGCAATATGGAAAAATAGTATATGAACAGTACGTATTCTACACATGTTTTCTAAGGTTTTCTAAATTCAAAAACATCCTTAGAGTTTCAAAGATATGAGCTTTCATTATCATATGCAATAGTGATCTTTGTTTTGCACCTGTTGGAGTTTGTTATACACTTTGAAGAAAATCATTGGGTTTTGCTGAGAAGAAGCGAAGGAGTTCGTGTTCTTATTATGTAGACTTTCCGAGATACATCGGTGGACACCGAGGCATTCTCGGAGGAGAGTGCTGTGGATAGATATCGCAGAAGGATTCACGTGGGCACTTTGGAGGAGTGGTTGAAGATTAGAAGAGCGTCGAGTCTCGTGGGGGACCGAGTCATTGAGTAATACTTGTGTCTGTTCCTTATAATTCCACATCATAGTGATTGTCTGGCTTGGGCCGTTCGAGGTTTTTTTCCTTTGTGGTTTCCTCTTACATCCGACGTACTGATCATTATTTTCCTTGCTTTACTTACTTTAATCACTAGATGTATGTTTAGTATTAATCAAGATATAATTTGGTTAAGTTAAAATTGGTTGACAACTTGGTGCATACGGCTTGACGACTCAGGTTAGGCATTTCACTGATGGTTTTATCCCGAAATAGTCAAAGGAGGAGACTTGTAAGGACATCATTTCCAATTGAGTCCGTTGCATGTTTATTTAACTTATTCCAGGAACAAAACACGTTTGAGTCATAGGTAGTATTTTTATTTTCACGATTCCACACAAGCTATGACATTTTGAATTTTATTGAAGACATCGCGACAAAGCTTCACAAATTTATCATGTCATTTTTATGGTGCATATTTCGTCTTCAATAAAATTGTATCTAGAGATCACTCAGGTATGAATGAGTAATTTTAATGGGACTCGAAATTTATTTTAAAATTGTTTGAGGATGTTATTTTATTAAAGAAATGTTTTTAAAATGTTTTTAAAGAGTTTTAAAAGGATTACACTTCGTTTTATTATGAGATAAGGATGGATTAGAGTTGGGTAAAATGAAAACTCTACTATTTCTGGTTCAAATGACATTAAATGTCGTTCAATCTAGATTCCACTATCGTTCGAACGCCATGCATATCTCGTTTGAGCAACATTCTAAGTCGTTCGAACGATGCGCTGCCTCAAGAAAATTATTTGAGGCGTGTTTTCCTCAGAATTTTGTAAGTGTACAATTTGGAAAAATAGTATACGAGCATGACGTATTCTGCACATGTTTATAAGGTTTTCTAAATATAAAAACATCCTTAGAGTTTCAAAGATCCGAGCTTTCATTATCATATGCAATAGTGATCTTTTTTTTTGCACATGTTGGGGTTTGTTATACACTTTGAAGAACATCGTTGGGTTTTACGAAGAAGAAGCGAAGGAGTTCGTGTTCCGATTCTGTAGACTTTCCAAGATACATTGATGGACACTGATGCATTCATGGAGGCGATTGCTGTGGACAAGTATCGTGAAAGGATTCACATGGGAATTGTGGAGGAGTGGTTGAAGATTAGAAGTGCGTCAAGTCTGGTGGGGGATCGACTCATTGAGTAAGACTTGTGTCTGTTCCTTGTAATTCCACATCATAGTGATTGTCTAGCTTGGGTCGTCCGAGGTTTTTTCCCTTTGTGGTTTCCTTGTACATCCAGCATTGTGAGCATTATTTTCCTTAGTTTACTTCCTTTAATCACTAGATGCATATTTAGGATTAATCAAGATAAAATTTGGTTAAGTTAAAATTAATTCACAACTTGGTGCGGTTTAAAAATTGAAATGTTTTCTTTCATAAAAAGAAAGCTGGTTTTTGTCATCCTTAAAACACTTTGGCATTAAAAAGGGTCCTACACCCTATATTTATAGAAAAATGAGAAAAAGTGGTTGCACGTAACTCGAGGCATCTCGTTCAAATGAAATTCAAGGTCATTCTAATGAGGTTAGTTACCTCATTCGAATGGACCTTGGATTTATTCGATTGACACCCAAAATCTCGCTTGAATGGACTTAAAATGACCTTTGCGCGAGAACTTTCTGCCAAGCAGAAACATTTCATACGAAGCCTGTTGGATGCCTATAGTCACTGCAAATAATTTAAACATGATTAGCGGGTATCGAATCTACACATTGAGTCCTAGGATATTGGACCACAAAACATGTTTCAATCATTAAGAAAAATACCATTTCCATTCCTCTGTTTAGTTAAGTAGATTAGGAACTGCTTTTTACCAATGTCCTGATCGTTTAAAGATGTAACACTTGCCATTTGATTAGTTCCCTGCTCCATGAGGCTTAAACACTATTTTAACCACCAAAAGTTGTACCTGGGAACCTCCCTTGTTCTTGTTCTTCTTGTTCTTCTTGTTCTTCTTCTTCTTCTTCTTCTTCTTCTTCTTCTTCTTCTTCTTATTATTATTATTATTATTATTATTATTATTATTATTATTATTATTATTATTATTATTATTATTATTATTATTATTATTATTATTATTATTATTCTCTTTCTTCTTCTTCTTCTTCTTCTTCTTCTTATTATTATTATTATTACTACTACTGCTGCTGCTACTGCTACTACTACTACTACTTCTTCTTCTTTTTTGGAAAAAGAAAATGGGACTCTCTGGGCATCCTGCATAACACCCTTTTGCTTATTATATTCTCCATAATTTGGAGTTCTTTAAGTATTTGTGCCAAGGATTAGTCTGTTGATAGTATAGTTAAAGAAAAACTTCTTAAAGGAATTCATGTGAGATTGGAGCACAAAATTGATCGAGTTCCCCTATCGATTTTTGATCCACTAACCTCCATTTACCCCAAATGGACATCATATTTAGAACATGGTCATAGACGGGGTTATCATCAACCAACTATGTGTTTACTAGCCTTTCCAAAGAAATCTAACCTTACTATATGATTATGATCCTCAAACATATCATGGAGGTTTAGAATCATGTCTTAAGAACTTGACATATTCTTATACTGGTGTTGCAATGCATTGGTTATACAAGTAAATTTATAGAAATGAGCCATTTGAACATCCTTTACCACTTCTACTAAGCATGGGAATCCTATAGAATCTTTTTGAAAATCCTATTTTATTCACCACATCTTTATGAGAATTGTATCATTGCGTTGGACTCCGTTTATGCCGATGTGTTTTCATACAATGAACTATGTGTGACGGTTGTTGAGATGTTTGGTGGATATCGAGATGTGTGGGGACTCACACGTTGTGACAGTGCATGAGTGGACTCTTGGGTGTAACTGTTAATGAGAGGCTTAAGATCTAAGATGAGTCACGATTTACGAGGGCATTGAGTAAGTCATCCATCAACTTTTGTAAATCCTTTAACATAGTGAATTTGCGTGGCTGGGTAGTCTAAGTTTTTTCCATTTGGATTTTCCTCGTACATTGATCGCTATGATTAATTTACATTATTTTATCCTCCACTCATATAAATGATGAATTTTTATGCCAAGATAAAATTGGTTAATCGATTTAATCACAACTTATTCAAAATAGGTGCAAAGTTTTAATTGGGTTAAATTTTTTAAGTTTAATATTTAATTTGAAAATATTAAAAATTGGCTTTTGTTTAGACCACTCCTTATTCGCATTAGTTCTCATTAATGAACTCAAAAACTTTATCCAAGCACCCAACGAACATTTAAATGAGGAAAATACATCATCAACATAATTGGAACCTATCCCCATCATCAAATCCCAAATCTACAATAATATTTAAAATAAAACCCTATTTCTATTTAAGAATCCTATATTTATTCAATTCTATGAATTTCATGGATTGACTCAATTAAACATTGGGGATTTTATATGATTATGAATATAAAATAGATTTCATTCATTATCTATTAGTTTTAATTCAAGTTCATGAAGAAACCAATATATATAAAGGGAAAATCAACCTACTTAACATCTGGATTAAGTTGATTACGAAAACTAACTAATTAATTATCTAAAATAAAATTTATAACATAATTTGATCTAGTTCTATAAAGAATAGATACAATTTTGACACACATATAATCATAATCATATTCTATATAAACTTGCCTTATGATTTGTGGGGAAAGTCAGGCTAAATCTTCCAATTTATTTTCTTCTCTCCTCGATCCTTCTTGTTCCTCAGAGTGATTTCCAAATGTGTTTTGTGATAAATGGGATCCTTAGTAACTCCTTAAATCCCTTTCATACCTAAATTGGGTTTGGGCCCCAAATGGGCCTCACCTAAAAGGCCCCCAAAATAACTCCAAATGATTTAAAACCTTGTTCGAGCCTCATACTAACCCAATAGGCCATTAATCCACCGTTTTAAACTAAAAATGGAAATTTTATGTGTCTCAAAATCCAATTACCAAATATACCTAAAGCAAATAACTAACAACTTAGTTATTTAATAATTACTCAATACGAGTCCAAATATTAATTAATTTAATTAATTAATCCTTGCATCGTAAATATAATTTCAAATCCAATTTAAATAACACATAAAAATATAAATGGTGACATCTCGAGTAACAACAACCACATCTTATTATTTTTTATATTATTTAATAATTCACAAAAATACGGGGTATTATAACTTCAATGTGAAGGATGGTGAAGATGGTGATGATGAGAAGACTGATGATGATTAGAGATGTTCTTATTATCTCTATTTTGTTCACTTACGACTTTATTGTAGGGTCTATGGTACTTTGATACTATTGTTTGTATTTGGATATATGTACCTTTGTGTTTGGTACCTTTGTATGGATATTTTGGATATAATGTTTACTCATATGTATGTTATGGACTGATTTTGGATTGTTATTGTATGCTTTGGATGTTTTTATGGATTATTTTTGTTTTATCCATATTGTGATGATATACATGCTATATACGTGTTTTATATATGATCTTATTCTAGTTATATTATTTTTATATCACATATCATTCTTCACATGCTTATTGCTTGATATATTTCATCTACTAGTTCCTATTTTGAGATTCATAAGTTGACACAGTTGTATATGCTCATACTCATGATCCTATCTTTGAGGATTACTTTTATAGAATTGGTATTTCACATGATTCTATATATTTTTATTCTTTAGTTCTTATATTCATTATGATAATGCTTTATTACCATTATATACATGTTGTCTATGTCTTTTGATTTTTCCTTTATTTTTTGTGTTAAAAAGGGAGAGAACTTCTAAGATAGGAGTAAATCCCCATAATTCTTGATTTCAGGGGAGAACATCAAAGTTAAGAAGAGAAGCACTATTTTGTTATGATGCCTCATGTAGGGGGACCTTATATAATTGTTGTATTCATTGATATTATATGATCTTATCATACTTCACATGTTTACATGCTTTATATAATCTATATCTCAATAATTTTTATAGAATTCCCAAGGCATGAGGAGTTACTCTTTTTGTATGCTATTATCTGCTTGATTCCCTGTGTTGTTTCAAGTGATTTCAGGTACATGCATATTGATCTGACTCTAGGCCACCATTTTATACTCGACCTTAATGTATCGTTGGTCTTTTAGAATCATTTGTGTAGTACTTCCTACTACTCTCAGTATATGACTAATGTAAAGTAGGTTTGGTGGGAGTAATCAAGAGTAGTTTGGTGTTTTCCATCCAAAAGAGGGAGATTTAAATTTATATTAGTTAAATTATTTTTGTGACAAAAATTGAGTCATTTGTGTCACATAGGCTTGAATCGTAGAGTGAGATGCATTCGTTTAGATTGCATGGACTCATTAGACTTCATGGTCATTCAATCCTCTCTATAACATAAGACTTCTATTTCCATATACTTTGAAGACGTATCCTTTCCTAGTTTTGTGATTGGACATTAGGCTTCACACACTTGCACGTTTTTCAAAATGTGTTTTTAAAATGGATTAATAAGTGAATTATACTCAGTATGTGTTGTGTAAATCATTTTAGTAAATAACATACTTTTATATATGAATTTGTTAGAAGTATTTTGACTTTAAATCATTCTCACGATTCTGTTTCAAATCCGTGCGCACAGTACCACTCCCACGACAAGAAATTGCCCCATGCGCATGGGCACGTAAACATTTCAGCATTAGCTGAAATCGTGTTCATAGAAAAAATCAACAATGCACAGGGGGGAGCTGTATTTTGAAAATTTTCTATGAATATGATTATTTCCCTCCTATTTTAAAAAATCTAAAAATCTCACAATTCAAACAAACTTCTGAGAATGTTTTAGAGGTTCAGAACATTTTACTTTGCCTATCTATTCTAATTTCACTTGTTCCCTCCAAAATTGATAAAACTTCTAGCTATACTTTATCTATGATTTTGAAAGATAATTGTGAATATTTTAATTCTGATCCATATATCCATGTATATAATTAATACTTGAATTAGAGATCTATAACTCTTAAATATAAAATTGGAAGTGATTCGATTTATTGGAGAAATTAGAGCATGGTGTGATTTCAATAAGAATAATGGACATTCTCATTCACTTTGTGGATTTATATGTTTAATGGGGGAAATTCCATAGTTCACTGGTAACTACTCTTAAGGTCATGAGTGAGAGGTACCTTCTTTCTTAGTATACAAGTTCTTTTGAAATTGAAATGAAAATTGGAGTACATGTATTTGAACCTACGTGAGGGTTTTTCTTCATATATTCATATCGTGAATTTCTTTTATAGGTTGATTTTTTAATTGAACATTTTGATCACACACTACACTTAGATCTCACCTAGATCTAGAGTAATTCATTTAAAACTAAAATTGGGTAGTTGATTCTAGTTATTTATGCTAGATTTGCCTAATTGATCTCATTGTGTTATTGATCCAAAGTTTTCATCAAATCACTTAGTAATTCCATATTCTAGGACAACTAAAATTGAAAGAAAATTTAAAATTGACAAAAAATAGCCATGTAATAAAACTTATTCAATCCTCCCTCCTTTAGGTTTATGTTGAGTGAACAATTATTATTTAAGCACGCATCTAAAATTATTCCCATCACTGTCTAGATACTATACATTATATAAGTAATTATTAAATTCATTGTAGAACCAACTACGTAGCATAATTAGAATATGAAGGACCTATCCTTCGGGAACGTCTTATGCCCCATCAGATCAAGCCATATGTGGTCCTACTCCTATTACCTCGAAATAGACACAAAGGGGAATCACTATGTAATACCTCAAGTTTTTCAATGATTAACTTAAGGTTAATAAGTCGTAAATTGTGAAAATAGTTAATGTTTTTAACTTGAAATTGGTAATTTTGCTAGAATGTGAAATTATGTGTTTCAGACATATAAAAAAATATGGAATCATGTAAACAATTTAATTTGGACCTAATTATTAATAAGATAATTTTTGATATAATGGGGTTATAAAATTATTTTGAGAATTCAATTTAAACCATTTTGATTAAAATAAAACGTTGATTCTATGAGATAAATATCCCTAGGCTATGATGACAATCTGCCAAATTTTTTACGTCAATTCTAGTGCATGCCATTTAACTTTTTGCTTTCAATTAACTATTATCAATAGATATATTGAAAGGCTTTGACCTTATCTTTCAAATGAGCTTTGAATTAGGTCATTTGGACTTATGTGGAGGGAGTAATAGCCATTTTAGTAAAAGGTATTTAATATGTCAGAATATTAGATTTGTGCGAATTTAATGTCACTTAAAATACATGTAAATTTATTTGTGCTTTGAATTAGACTATGAGCCATAGATGTAAATAAAGGTATGGATATTAGATTTCGAAGGAGCTTTGAATCAGGTCATTTGAACTCTTGTGGAGGGAGTAATAATCGTTTTAGTAAAAGGTGTTTAATCTGTTAGAAAATTAGATTTGTGCGAATTTGTGATTTTTAAGAATTCTAATGGGATAAGGACTCTTATATTTTTACCTATTTAAAGGGAGATCGTGGGAGAAAATTTTCAAAGTCATATAAACCTATTCCTAACATATTTTCTCTCTGTAACACCCCGCCTATTTTAACCACAGGTGATCAGTCCTTTATTAAAACATACGGGGATCTCACTTGGTTGATTCTTAACATCACTGTAAAAAACGTTTTAATTTACTATCCACCTAGGTTAAAATAAGACAGTGCAAAATTTTATCTTGCATTAACATAACACTATGCAGAAATTAAATACATTCACCAAACCATCACATAATATAAAAATCTGAACTAATAACTGAATAAATAATACCAAATAAACCATCAGTTCCCGAATAAAACTAGACTTCAAGTTTAAGAAAATAAAACTGAATCTGAATAATATTTGATAAATAAACTAAATATTTGGAATACTAAATCGTCTAAAGGGGCAACACGCCCAAATGAAAATACTGAAATGAGACTCCTAATCTAGGAATAAATAATTGAAGCATCTACATTAACTCCTGCAAGCCTCCACAAGTGATGCAGCTACGCATCCCTGGAAAGAATCATCAAGCTTGGTATCCCTGTGGCCGAACACCTAAAAGGTTTTGAAAAATGGATTTAACACGGGTCAGATACCAATAAAACCGTTTGAAAATATTTTGCAAGTATTTAAATCATAGTTTAATAATAATTATTAGATAAACATGTGAGTTCCACATACACTCCCTTAAGTTCCTCTCCTCTCATCTAAAGTGCACATCTAACTCATCCTACCTAGATATACTACCCATCCTAACTAGATAATGTTGTTATTTTAACCACAATAGTTCTAACTCCCTCGTATTACCCATATGACACACTACCACAATATTAATAATATATTACCCTCATATTATTATTGAGTCATCTATTTAAGTCTCTCCACTTAAATTGCTTTTAGATATGCATAATTTATCGATTATGCTATCACACATAAGTAGATAAATCACACTTGTACATATTTATCACACATATAATATATACAACTATAGCCTTCCCCGAAATGACCGCCGTGATGCTGACATACTTTGCTATCATGTCCATGTACTTTTCGTACCACATCAAGGATCATCGGTTAAAAATGCCTCCTTCAAACCTTAACCAAACAACACACAATGGAGACGAACATAGTTCTAAGACTTTGGTATATGCACATACCTAGTGTACCCAAATGACATGTCAGTTCCACTAATACATACAACATAGAGATCCGCCTTAAGTTCTATGTTCTGAGGCACACGTCCAGACCTCACTGGAATTGTCAAGGTGGGATCGCCTTATGCGCAGAACCTCCCATGATAGCACATAGTGTAGGTATTTTCACACATATAATCAAATCATGATAATAGGTATTCACACAACCTATAAATACATACTATTCAGTAGGTATACACACAACCCATACATAGTATATATCTCTCGCATACTCAACGTACTCATTATAAACTCTTTTAATATATTCTTCAGTATCACTTGCTACTAGAAGGGTCTTAGTTATACCTTAATTAATATCAGTACTTAAAGTCTGTCTATCCTACTAGTTCACACCTTGGGTTTACTCATACTCCCCATAACCCATTTTGATTCCCGAAACCCCTTAAATTTCATATTATGCCTAAAAGGTACTAGCCTTAATTCTCCCATTTTGACTAAGCCTAAGCTCTATCACATGCCTATTAGAATCCACTATGTCCCTCACTATAGTTGAAGCATAACTCAAAAGTCTCTTAATTAATTATTTGCAAATTCGGGGCATAAACAAAAGAACTGGGAAATTCTGGGTAACCGAATCGATTTGGTAGAGAGGCCGAATCGATTCACCTACCAAATCGATTCGCTCTTTGAGACGAATCGATTTGACATGCTACAGGTCATATTCTTCAGTACGTTGTTACATTTTTTCACCATTTTTATTCATCCTAACCTTCATGTATCACAACAAAACTCCAGCATGTTCCAACCCAACATTCAATAGGGGTATATAAACGATTTCTAACGTTAATAAAACATTAAATCCATACAAAATCCACCTAATAACGGATTAAACCCTGATTTCAACCAAAACCCTAGTTTATGTGTTACTCATTCATAATCAATCGTTTACCCATATTTCTTCCATAATAATTATCACATATATTATGATTTCATGTCCACTACATATGTTGATTCATTCTACATGCAATCCCATCCCAAATCATGAGTTTTATTCACTTAAATCCCAAGAAGATAATTAAAATCATGAAATTAAAAACCCTACACTACATGGGTATTACAACATGCTTTAAAAATTGCAAGATAAATACTTTCCTTATCATTTATAGGTCATATTTTATGTTGTGTGTGATGAGGATGCCTTCCTTTCCTTCCACCATAATTTCGGCAACTTTAGTGAAGAGAAAAGGTGTGACAAAACCTAGGTTATTCTCGTCTTCCTCTCCTATGGCCTCTCATCTCTCAAGATTTTTTTAACACTAGCCCCACACTCCCATGGGATGATATACTTCTTAAATTTTCGGAGTTCCCTATACCATAAACTCCCGAATGACTGAAATGCGCTCTCATGGTGCCAGTTTGGATTAAAATTGCCCTGGGACCCAATCTATATGTTCGGATATACCATATCCTCGTAGGAACTGTTGAATCTCAACCTGCTCAAAGTCTCTCATGAGCCCTCTGACTACGTCAAGGTAGGCTTCCATTCGATCGTCTTTGGCAGTAAAATCCCTATCTACCTGTTTGGATACCAGATTAGAGTCACCAAATAAGTTTAGGCATCTTGACCCTAGTAGTTTGGCTTTTTTCAAGCCGATGATCAGTTCTTCATACTCAACTTCATTATTGGAGGTTTTAAATCCCAATCTAATTCCTTATTCGATAATTATGTTTTCAGGGGAAATAAGAAAAATACCCACTCCCACCCTCTAGAATCTGAGGTTCTATTAAAATACAGTGTCCAATCTTTGGACGTTGTATCATAGGTGACCAATTGCTCTTCGTTTAACTGATCTGTTGGTCGTTCTCCTGTAAACTCGGCAATAAAATCTTTTAGGATTTGCCCCTTGATCGTTGTGTTGGGCTGGAAGTGGACGTCGAATCTCCTAAGATTGACTGACCACTTCGAAAGATGCCTAGAAAGATCAATTTTTTGTAGAATGTCCTTGAGTGGGTAAGAGGTGATTATTATTATCGAATGAGCTTTAAAGTAGTGCTTTAACTTTCTCAAAGCGATCACCAGGGCATAGGCCAGCTTTTCCAGGGGCAAGTACCTTTGTTCAACATCTTGCTAGCGTAGTAAATCGGATGTTGTTCTCCCTCCTTTTCAGAAACTAAGGTAGAGCTTATATCATGGTCTGATATGGTCAGGTAAAGGTACAATTGTTCTTCGCTATCTAGAATTACTAACGATGGGGGCTTACTAAGGTAGGACTTGACCTCTTCCAAAGCTTGAGAGCATTCTTCATCCCATACTAGGCCTTTGCCTTTCTTCAGTAGATGGAATAATGGTTGGTAGTGCTCCGAGGACTTGGAGATAAAGCGATTGAGTGCAGTAAGCATTTCAGTGAGCTTCTGAACATCTCTCCACGTCTGAGGAGGCAGGACCTTGGTGATGAAATCGATTTGATCTAAGTTGGCCTCAATTCCCCTTTTACTTACTAGGTAACCTAAGAATTTTCCTAACTAGAACCCGAATGAACACTTACTTGCATTAAGCTTCATTCAATACTTCCTGAGGATTTCGAACGTTAATTCTAGGTCAAAGAGGTGATCATCCTTGTTCTTGATTTTGACGAGCATTTAATCGATGTAAACTTCCACTATCTTTCCCATATGTTTGTTGAACATATTGGTTACCAATCTTTGGTAAGTTTCCCCTGCGTTCTTGAGGCCAAACGACATTACCTTATAGTAGTACAACCCAACTGATGTTATAAAGGAGGTTTTATCCTGGTCGGGCCCATATAGGGGAACCTGATGATATTCAGAGTAAGCATCAAGGAAGATCATCCTTTTATGAGTTGATGTGGTGTCGACCAGTTGATCTATCTTTGGGAGAGGGAATCTATCTTTAGGACATACTGGGTTAAAGTCGGTGAAATCGATGCACACCCTCCAACTACCATTGCTCTTGGGAACTACCACTGGGTTGGACAACCATACGGGGAACTGAACTTCCCTGATGGATCTTGCATCCAGTAATTTTCCTACCTCTTTCTCCACTACCTTGGCCTTCTCAAAAGACGTTTGATGAGATTTTTAAGTGTTGGGCTTGAGAGTATGATGATTTATATATATAAGAAGTAACATGCGAAGCTGGGGTTGATCCCAAGCAAATCATAATGCTCCCATGTAAAACATCTATATTGCTTGTTATAAATGCAACCAGTTACCTTTTCTTTTGATCGGTGAGAGCAGATCCAATAAAAAATTTATTTATATCAAGTTTTCATTGGCTATGACTTCTTCCAAGTTTTTGGGAACCCTATCTACAGGGTGGACTCTGGTCTCTTCCACCACTAGTCAACCATATCATAAATGCTATGTGTAGGGAACATCCCCCTCTTAGGGCTTCCCCTGGGAATTCTTGGGATCTTTCTGTTTATCCTTCTTTGGGCGAATGGCTGTAATATAGCACTTTCGGGTTGCAGCCTGGTCGCTATGAATCTCGATCACTCCACGATCTGTGATGCATTTTAACTTTTGATGATAGGTGGGAGGAATAGCCTTCATGGCATGGAGGCAATCTCGGCCCAATATAGCATGGTAAGGGGACTCAATTTCCATGATTAAAAACTCTATTAACTTCGAGATGTTCCCTGATCTGACTGGCAAGGTGATCTTCCCCAATGGCATAAAAATCTTTCATGTGAATCCAACCAATGGAAAAATGGCTTCTTTGAGGTCGGAGACATTTAATTTCACTTTATGGAATAGGTCCAGATACATCACTTCGGATGAACTCCCCTAGTCCACCAATATCTTGTCGACATCATAGTTAGCAATCCTGAACATGATTACTAATGCGTCATGATGTGGGGTCCTTGCCCTGACCAAATCATCTTCAGTGAACACGATATGCTTTGTGTAATTAATATCTTCTGGTCACTGACAATTCCCATCTTGAGTCTTGGCTCGGTCAATCTGAAAAGCTTCCATCATGGCAGTTACATTTTTGAGTTCCATTCTAATGGCATTACCCTGAATCTGTTAGAGGTCTGACGCCCCATGAATGACTTTATACTCGTGTCCTGTATCATCGTCAAGGACATTGTCTGGCTTCTGGTCACCATTGGCTATGACCTTCTCTGTTTTCTTGTTAATATACTCAATAAGGTGCCTTGCCTCAACTAGCTCTTCCAGGTATGAATTTAGAGCTTTATAATTTGTTATTCGATGACCACCCTCCTTGTGGAATATGCACCTTAATGCGTTGTTTCTCTTAATTGAATCTCCTCCCATCTTTGTGGGCCATTTGATGAAGGTCTCATCTTTGATTTTGCTGAGGATATTACAAATGGGTTATTTAAAGACTCTGTTAACATCCTGAAGTGCCTTGGAGGGATCATTCTTACCCCCACCTTAAGAGCCATTCTTGCCCCCATTTTTACTTCCTTTATTATGGGTGTCATTATTCTATATCTCCTTATTTGCCTTTGCTCGACCACTGTCTCCACCATTAGGATGGATCGGGTCTTCAACCTTGGTGTACTTCTCGAGGCGGTCCATAAGATCATTAATGTTTATAGCCTCCTTCTTGGCGAGAGACCAGTGAAGAAAAAGAGAGGTGTTTGGAAAGCCTATCTTGAAGGATTCTATAACTTTCTCCAAGTAGTCCTCGATATCATTAAATATCTCCCAGTATCTCTTGGCGTAATCTCTGAGGTTTTCTTAAGGCTTTTTCTTTATAATGAGTAGTGCATCCATTCTCTTAGGATATGAGTTGCTCATTATGAATCGTGCCTTGAAAGCCTCTACCGTGCCGTGAAATTTATGATCGATATGTATGATATCCTCTTATACCACTTATGTGCTACATCGCATAGGTTAGAAGGGAATGTTTTGCATACAAGCGCATCGTTCTGGCTCCATAAGGTCATTGTCTGCCGATATTGCCTAACATGATCTATGGGGTCCATTTTCCATTATAAATCTTGAACCTGGGGACAACGAATTTCTTAGGGGCTCATCAAGTTTGATTTCCCTTGAAAAAGGGGTCTTCATCTGAGAATTGAGAGCTATTTTAGAGACCTCTCTGGTCGAACCGGCACCTCAGCGCGCTAGATGTTAGTCCATCTCTCTATGGACCAGAATCCTTAAATCCTCCCTTGGTTGATCATAGTCTTTGTGACTCCTCTCCTGGTGGCCACGCTCTGATCATGCTCGCTCTGATCTGCTACATTAATTTCTTTCCTAGTCATGTCTTGGGCCCATTCCTTGGCTGGGGGAGTTTCCCCCTGTGGGCTAGGAGTCCTATCGTGATGCCTTGTATTTCTGGAGAGATCTCTCTCGATCATTTCCATTTGCCTCTTAAGGCGAGCAGTCTCTTCTTCTTGGCAGTTCATTGCCTCTTCTTATTCTCTAAGTTTGGCTTCATAGGCCTTGACCATCTTAGAAATATGGATGGACCTTGGAGGTCCGTGACTTTCTTTTGAAGGTTGCCTTTCCCGGCGAAACCTTGGGTTTGAATGTTAGCAGATTTAAGACCTAACCCTAGGAGGGACAAGATCTTCTTGAACATCGTCGTCTTATGGAATGTTGCTGATATGGTGAGACATTAATGGCTTTCTGGTAATGAATTCTTTTGTAGGAACACAAGTCGCTTCCCACATACGACGCTAATTATGAGTGCAGAAAAATTCACAATAAAAAATTCACGAAAGCAATCAAGAAAAAGAGCAGAAAGTAAATGAAATCACACACAACAACGATATACGTGGTTCGACAAATTTTTTATGTCCATAGAGAGGTTAGTTGTTCTTATTAAGTGTCTCTCAACTATTACAATTTTATCATCCCTTTGCCCTGGATCAGGGAGAACAATTTATACATATGCTTGCTACAAAGTTTGTGTTGTTTAAGGAACTACATCGTACGTGGATTGGCCATGAGGTCCTTGAATATCTCGACTGAGATTCTTGGCAGCTGATTTGACCATATCCACATGTATGCTCCTCTAACTAAATTGTCCGTGAATAAGTTAAGTCAATATTTGGGTCGGACCAATACAACTCGAGTTATATTGGTCGATTACTCTCATGGGCTTGATGGGCTCCCACAGATATTTATATCTCAATCTAAATATACTAGGGACCTAGTTAAGAAGTTTGTATTAGACTCCACTAAGAACTCACGCACACCCATGAATTCCTCGAATAAGATTAGCAAAGACAGTTCAGGCAAGGACAAAGAGAAAACACTTTATAGGAGTATCATTGGTAGTCTCATTTGCTTGATCGTTAGCCATCCCGATATATCCTTTAGTGTTGGAGTTTGTGCACTTTACTAAGCATCCCTAAAAGATTCTCACTTGATTTCACTTACACATATGATCAAATACATGAGTGGCACTCTTTTTTATGGTATTTGGTATTTGTATTGACAAATTTCTAAGTAGTGTTAATTTGTATGCATTAGCATTATTCAAGACAAAAACCACTTTGAGTCATATGATAGATTTTACTTATCATGATTCCCATTAAGTCTATGACGTTTTGTTGAAGACATAGAATTCAAACTTCAAAGATAGATCATGTCGAGTTTTGGTGCACGTTTCACATCTTCACATTTATTTTCCGAGATTCTCTCAGGTATGGATGCATATTGGTTTATGGATACTCAACAAATATTTTTTAAGGATGCTATTTTATTTAAATCGGATTTTAAAATGTTTTTAAATTATTTTTCTGAGTTAATTCGTGTTTAAAGTCGTATGAAATACTTCCTTGTGTTTGTGTGGTTCAAATGACTTTAACAGTATTTCAAATGATTTCATGTTGTCATTCAAACGACATGGAATTCTCGTTCTAACGTCTCATATCGTTCGAACGACTGGTTGATTTTTTTCTCACAACCCGCTGCCTTAAAGTTTTTATTTAAGGCATCTTTTTCTCAAAAAAACATAAGTGAAAAACATAAAAAAATAAATAGAACACATACCTTTTATGAAAGTGTTTACAAAAGGTTTCCAAAGCTAAAAACATCATTTGTGTTTACAAGATTCGAGCTTTACATACCATATGTTATAGAGATCTTGTGTTTGCACCATTGTGTCATTCTTCATCATTTGAAGAACTTGTTTCATGTGGTGGACTTCGTATTTGCTTATTGGTGGTTGATGGTTGTGTCGGTGGATACTGAGGTATGCATGGACTCGTGTGTTGTGGACCGTGCGTGGGTGGATTCTGGCATTGCGCTGTGAATGAGCGGTTGAAGAGAAGAAGAGGTGTCAAGGCTTGTGAGGATCGATTCATTGATTAAGAATGTAATCTTCCTTTGTAAAAATGTATCATAGTGATTGTCTAGCCTGGGTTGTCCGATGTTTTTTCCCATTGTGGTTTCCTCGTACATTGGTGTGTTTTTCGTGAGAAGTTTGGTGATTTATATAATGATTTTAAAACTTTAAAATTGGCTAAGGAGGAGAGTGATAATAGAGTCCTAGTTTTGGAGAAATAGTTAGAGGACTTTAAAAACTCTAGGGTTTATGTTTGTGCCGTTAAGGAAAATATTTTGATTAATGATTTTAAGGCACGTGAAAAGACTCTTAGATATAAGTTTTCTTTCATTTAGGGGGAGTGAGATGACCTTCTAGGAATGATTGATAATACGAAGAAGGAGTCCCTAAAATTGGAAGAGTCTAATTCTTTGCTTGAGTCTAAAATTTTGAAGTTGAAAATGATTTAAAAGACTCGAGTAGTTTGAGTAGTGATGGTAATGGCTCACATGTTTGTAATGTTTCAAGTGTCAAAGCCAAAACCATAGTTTGTTTTAGAGGGTCAACCAAACCAAGGACATTATAAAAGGTCAACCCATAGGTAACATTCCTCCCGTTTACACTTGTTCACATTGTGGTAGAAAAGGTCACCTGTAAATGCGGTGTGATACTAATTTAATCAAATTCGCAAATTTCCAATTTAACATTTATTTAATCAAATGTCAATTTCCGACCAAATTAATTAAACCCAATTTTAATTCAACCATAAACAAACATCTATGTTTAGTGGATCATGGCAACACAAACAAATATGAATTGCTGACTCACAGGTTTTAGGAAAAATCCCCGAAGGAAAACCTTTTTATTATAGTAATAATACTCACAATGATAACAAGTGAAATCTGCAAAGAATTTATCGCAACAAACTCTCATAGGACACAACCTAAATCGGTAATGAATCAAGCTCAGAAGATCCATAAAGACATGCAGTCCAGTCATCCCAAGAACACCCACGAGTACTCCCTTTGACACGCAGTCAAGTCTGCCCAGCACCTCCCTCAAGTGGAACCTAGATCAGCAGTAGGTTATCCTCCTTATAAGAGAAACTCCAGCAAAACTGTATCTTCATTTCCAAAACAATTCATTAAAATAAATTGGGATTTGTGAATTGAAAACACAAGGATTTGAACCCTAAATGAAGAAGGCAAAATTAATATGCTATTAGCAGTCTATGAAGAAAGAAATTCATCAGGTATTCTTGACGAAAACAGAGTGGTTTAACACGTTTTATATAAAAAAACTTAAGTTAGTGCGTCGCTCCAACGAAACAGGGAAGTTGCTCGAATGAGGTTTCATGTGACATCATCATGTCATTTAAACAACATTGAGCAGTCGCTTGAATGACCCTCAGCATAAAAAATAATTTTTATTTCGATAAAAAACTCCGCCTCAACACTTACAAAAATTCCTTTTTAATGAAAAGTAGCGCCTCAAAACTTAGAAAATATTTTACAAAAATATCCCAACACTTTTAAATGAACCGTAAAGTAATCAAAACACAACCTTATCAAAATTCAACTCGTGCAGGCTTGAATGTTGAAGAACTTTGATATTCGAGTCCGTCTTCATGTATCTTCACAGTTGAACTCTATCTTCGACGATTTGTAGCGGTATACGACATACACTAATGTAAACAAGACTTTTTAAATTTTTTCTTATAAATCTCCCCGTATGTCTATGCTGGTACAAAATTAAAACATTAGAATTATCAAATCAAAATGCCAATACAAATCTAATACCCTCCCATGATCCTTAAAATGAAGAGTTACTAAACATGTAAGTATCAAACTTTTCTTAAAAAAAATTATCAACATCAAATCTTTAAATCTTTAAGCTTTTCTCATCAGGGTGTGCAAAATATGATCATTAATATTTGAACCTACACAAATGAGACAAACAAATACCTTTGAGATTTATCGAGTTTGAAATGAGATAAACGTAACATCAAAATAGACATTGAATCTCAAATATCCCCCATAATGTAAAACTCCCCCATAATTCGTTATCTCCCTTTTTATTTGTCCGAAATAGACATGAAAACAAATAATCAAACTAAACATGGAGTTGTCATGACAAGAAAATCAAACAAGGATTAAAATACTCTCATGCAAAGGAGTAACCCAAAATCTTCCACAAACTATTTTTGATTTTTCAATTTTTCAATCAAAAATGCAAAAATAATTTTACAAAAAATCACACACCATGAATTTACACTGAGATAACCAAATCATGAAATTGGAATGAATGGATATGAACAATTCGATAGGCAAATCAATGCAGTCACGCATAACATATGTGAATGATGAATATGTGTACTCCTAACGAATGAATCTCAAAATCGTCCTTATGTGTCGAAAATGTGAATTTAGATGGCGTCGACTTAATCAAATCGACAAATCAAAGTCAAACATGATTTTCACACCAATAACATTTAAAAATGATGTAACACTTTTTCGTGACTTTGTCAGGACGTGCAAACCTGTTTTATATTCCATCCAAACTCCCTCATAAATAATAATTCTTTATCTTTTTCTTATGAGGTGATGAAAATAAATCCTATTGGACCACTTTATGGCATATTTTTCTTTTTATTACCTAAAAAAAATTTGGGGCTCTTTTCAACCTTCTTCGACCTTGGCTTTTGTTTTTGTGCCATACATTTTGTAGGTCCGATTTCAACGGTGGAATAATATCAAAGGATAAATGAGTACCTTTCATAACCCTTACCCTTTTTTCATAAATATCACACAATATCACATCAATGACTCTTACATGAACTGAAGCACCTTATACTCTTGACTCACTTGAGTCTGTATTGTATAAGTGTTCATCTACTTTGGAAATTATGACAAAATTGTGTCTATCCTAGAATCCAAAGAACCCAAGAGTTTGGTTTCCTATTTCATCCTTCTTGATTGATTGATCTAATCAATATTACCAACACTCACACACAGTAGAATTGATCTCATACATTTCATATTGCATATAATTGTGTGTACATATGTTGAGTGTGTTTAAATCCATAAAATTGATTTTTTAATATTTTTTGGGGATTTTATAAACCTTTAAAATAAATTTTTAATTAATTAAAATTTGTTTTAAAAGTTTTTGGGGTCAATCTGCAATTAAGTATTGATGGTTATATTGGCTTAAAGTTATCTTGGGTAGAATCCATAAGCGACAGAGACTTCAGGGTGTGTTTGTATTTATTTTAAGATGCGCTTTTGATCTCTTATTATTGCCCAACATCTGTTGTCTTCTGATTGGTGGAGTGTGTGTTTCTTTATAGAGAGTAATCCAGCGATTGATTACAACCCTTGGATCATTTTTATCAACGATCTGCATGCGCTCTTACATCATCCTTGCGAACCTCATATGAACCAATCAGGAGAGTTTTAATCACCGCATATCGTGAACCCTTTGATCAAAGTCAATCGACCTTGACTCAATCTGAACCATTGATCTCGAACCTTATTCTTGAATCTTCTCAGCCTCCTATAAAAGGACCCCTTCCCTCAGCCATCTGAGACTTTTGCCATTTCGTCCTTTGAGAGAAAAAAAAGAGAGTAGAGAGAGAAGAGAGAAAAGAGAGAGAAAGAGAGAAACCAGAAAGAGAGAGAAAGAGTTAGAAACCCTAACCCTAAATCGTCAAAACCATTTGAAACCTAAACCTCTTTCCAAGTCCTGTATATACCAAACACAACCTTAAGTGTTTGAGTGGTTGAAATTTGGTTTGTGTAGTTGGTTTGATGCTGTAACCTCTTCGTTCTTAGATAATCTGTCCAACTTAAACATTTTTCTTAGATCTAAGTTTCTGTTTTATAGATATTTCAGATCTGAGTACTCTATATTACATTTCACTTAGATGTACATATTTTGTTTCCCATCTTGAGAAATCTATTGTTGATTCTTTTCTGTAAATGTTTTTAACTTTGAAATCAACAATAATGTTTTCTGTTTCTAGTTCTCTTGAAACAAGACCTTTGACCTAGTTTGGAATCGCACTTGGTGATTTTCAATCTCAAAATATTTTCAAAACCTGAGATTGATTAAGATCTTGATACGTCTTCTGAGAAAGATAGCCGTGGATTCTGGGATTATTATAAAGGTCAACTAAGGTTAAGTTTTGTGAGAAGAGAGAAAAAGAAAAATCACCGCATATAGACTTATATGTAATTTGTTAGGGACTGGTTGTATAAAATGTGTGTGTGTGCATGCATGTGTTAGAAAGAACCTCCACAAACACTATCACCCTACCACACAAAAAGTGTTGGTAATAAGATCTTGAGAACAAGAGTCGACGTAAAGAACTTGAACAAATTGGAAGTTAGCAAACTGGGAGAACAACATCAACAATCAGAACTGCAAAGAAGTTATAAGGACACTAGAGGGTACATTCCTAAACTTATATAGGTATGAGTTGTATGCATGTTTGTTATATAGTTTGTAAATGTTAAAATTTGTTTATAGTGGAATTTTTGGTTTACTCCGTAGAGGGAGTCGTGGATGTTTCCTCAGTTGGGTGAGGTTTTACCACGTAAAAAATCCTTGTTCTTAATCTTTCTACATCTACTCATCTCATTCCTAGTTGTGTTATGTTTAATGTTTTTAAACTGTTTTAATAAACCTGTTGATCAAATCTTGAACAGATCTCGTACATACTTTTGTTAAACACATCTTGTGTTCAATTAGTTTTGATTTTAAAGAAAAGAGTTTCTTCAAAAAACTGTTCGGAGTTACTTAAATAGTTTAATTTTATATTAAACAGCTTTAGTAACAGGTTTTGAATTGGTATCAGAGCTTTGAAAACTCCTTTTAAAGAGATCCTGTGTTTCTGAATTTTTTTTCAGAAAATCAAACATGGACGAGAAAAATGAAAGATTTGGTAACTTGACCAGACCTCCTATCTTTGATGGAACCAATTTTGCTTACTGGAAAGTAAGGATGATTGCTTTCATTCAAGAAATTTTGGGAGATGATGTCTGGGACATTGTTGAAAATGGATACATTTTTCCTACTAAACCAGCCACTGAAGGAAGTAATAAGAGGGTTAAGAAAGTATTAAGTGAGTTCACACAAGAAGAGAAACAAGTTTCTCGCAACAATAACAAAGGAAAGAATGCCATATTTATGTCCATAAATGAACATGAGTTCAAAAGAATCTCATCATGTACCACTTCTAAGGAAGTTTGGGACACTTTGGTTACTGCTCATGAAGGTGACACTAGAGTTAAGGCTGTTAAAACTCAAATGCTCATTCAATAGTATAACTCTTTAATTATGTATGAATCTGAGTCATTTGATGACTTTTATATGAACTTGACTGAAATTGTGACAAAACTACATGCTAATGGGATAACATATGACGACATGAAATTGTATCTAAAATTCTGAGATCATTACCACATAAATTTGACAACAAAAGATATACTATTGAGGAAATATGTGACATAAATCTCACTCCTGAATTACTCAGTAGTAAATTAAGAACTGTGGAAATGGAACTAGAATTTAAGAAATAATTAACCCAGTCCTATAGGAAACAGACTAGTTCCAATCTGAACTTTTCTTCTAAGTTGATTAAACCTGAGTTTAACATTCCCAATGATGACTCTGATGAGGAATGCGATATAGAGAGTTTGGACAATCAGATTGCCTTAATGTCTAAACAGTTTAAGAAAATTATTAAGTTTAGAAACAACATGGCAAATAAACAAGGCAAGTCCAATTATCCAACTCACTCTAATCATAAACCTCATGAGAAGAGTCAAGACAAATATCACAAGGACTCTCACAATAGACCTAACAGAGACCTTAAGAAGACTGAATGCTTTAGGTGTGGAAAACTAGGACACATTGCACAAGATTGTAGAGTTAACTTGAACACTCAAAATAAACACACTAGAGCCAACATTTGCAAGACATAGGATGATTCAAGCGACTCTGAAAATGAGGAACCTGAGTCATCTGATGTTTTTTATCCTTGCATGTCTTTCTTTGCCAAGATTATCTATAATGATGATATGCCTGTGTTTGTTAGTGAGGATGAATCTAGTAATTCTACTTCTGCTATTTTGAATCGTGTTGTTACTGGTTTAGATGCTTTAATTACTGAAAACATTGTTATTTCTACCTCGGGGTGTGTGAGTCAAAGGGAAAGAGATAATGACGATGTCAATGGGTGTGTGAGTCCAAGAAATGAAGCCTTAGGGGTCAATTCACACACTTCACTTAGTGACTTGGACAATGAAGATCTCCTAGATATTCACACACTTTATGCTAAAACTCTTAAGAAAAGCGCTAGACTAGAAAAGATTGTGAAAGATCTCACCAAGAAGTTAGAAGATCTAAGCCTGATGGTCAAACTTAATGCTGAAGAGTATACTACCCAATGTTTAACTCATGAAAGTGAAATCAAAATGTTTGATCAAAAACTGAGAAATTTGACTGAAATAAATGAAACTCTGGAGAAAAATATAAAGGGACATTGTTAGAATTAGAACAAACTAAAGAAAAGACAGCAACTGTTTTAAAAAAAATTACAAAATTTGAAAATAACTCAAACTGTTTTGATGGATTTGTTGTTGAATCAAAAACCAGTTCTGATGATCGAACTAGAATAGGGTTTTGCACCAATTTAAAGACACAAACAAAATCTTTTGAAGCTATCAATTTTGTGTCAGGAGGTAAAAGACCTATTGAAACCTGCCCAGACTTTCATTCTCTAAAAACTGAGTTTGACTCAAAACATCAAAATTTTAACATTGGGGAATCAAGTTTATCTAAACATGAAAGTTCACCTACGGTTAAATACATTTGCCCCTCTATTAGGAAGAGTGAATCTACATTCAAGACTGTACTATCTAGGAATAGAGTTCAACCTCAAAATTCCTTAAAACCTATGTTTAGAGACTTTCCTAAGGAGACCCCAACCTTGAGCAATCTTTATTGCTCCTACTACGATATATACGGTCATTCTTTTGATGGTTACTATGCTATAAGACTAGTTAAACCTGTCTGTAATCCTCCTATCTATCAGAATTTTAACAATTCTAGGAGAAGCCGTAATAATTATATTCTGCCTAGACAACCAGACAAAAACTCTAATTATAGGAAGAGAAAGACCAAACCTAAAAGAACATTCCCTAGAAGGATTCCTAAACACTTTCCTAAACCAAATGCTCATGACTTTTATAAAACTCAAAATCATGCGGAAAACATTTTTCAACAAAAATCGAATGCTCGCAAATCTTATCAATTGAGAGCTAATAAGCGCAAAATGAAAACTAGAGCAATTTGGGTTAGAAAAGATGATCTATTACGCCAGATGAAGTGTAACATTATCATTAATGCTTTAAAAGCTGAACACACATCGTCTGGTTGGTATTTAGACTCTGGATGTTCTAAGCACATGACTGGGGATGATACAAAACTCTTGAACAAAACCAGCTTTGCTTGAGGAAAAGTTATTTTTGGTGATGGAGTATCATCTCAGATCATAGGCAAAGGAACTCTCCAAGAAGATGGACTTCCTATTCTTGAAAATGTTCTTATAGTTAAAGGTATTAAGGCCAATCTACTTAGTATCTCGCAATTTTGTGACTCAGATCATACTGTTACCTTTTTAAAGAACAATTATAAAATTTTAAATGAAAAAGGTGAATGCATAATTACAAGACTTAGGACTCCTGACAATTGTTATACTGTCATGAACAACTCTAAAATTTGTAATGTTGCCAGAATGGATGACAACGAGATATGGCATAACTGAATGGGTCACATAAATTACGATAATCTTAGTAGACTGACCTCTCAAGAAATAGCTAGAGGAGTTCCAAAAATCAAATCCATTTCTAACATTTTCTGTGGTTCCTGTCAGGAAGGAAAAATTGTTAAAGCGTCTCATAAGAAAGTTAAGGACATCCTTACCTCTAATCCTTTGGAGCTCATCCATATGGACCTAATGGGTCCCTCCCAAACTGTTAGTCTCTGTGGACACAGTTACATTCTAGTTATGGTTGATTACTTCACTAGATTTACATGGGTAGCCTTCTTAAAACATAAGTATGACACTTTTCAAACTTTCTTAAAAATACTTCTTCGGATTGAAAATGAGAAGGACACTCAAGTAAATAGAATTCGTAGTGATAGAGGTGGATAATTCAAAGACACTGGTATAATAGAGTGCTGTGACTATAATGGTTACAAACACGAGTTTAGTGCTCCTAAGACTCCTCAACAAAATGGAATCGTCGAGAGAAAGAATCGTACTCTTCATGAAATGGCACGTGTTATGTTACATGCCAAGAATTTGCCTAAATATTTGTGGGTAGAATCGATTCGTACTGCGTGTAACATTATCAATAGGGTCTACCTTAGAAAGAATTCCAAACAAACCCCTTACGAACTTTGGTATATGAAAAAGCCCAATCTTAAGTACCTTATAACTTTTGTTAGTACTTGTTATGTATGCAAAGATAGGGAACACTTGTCCAAATTTGAGAGCCGGGAATATAAAGCTATCTTTCTAGGTTACTAACCTAATAGTAGATCCTACCGAGTTTATAATCTTCGCACTACAACCTTGATGGAATCCATAAATGTAATTATAAGTGACACTACTGTAGAAAGTAAGACTGGTGAATCAACTATTGAGGAAGAGCCTACAAATGTTTTAGAAAATGACTCTCCTAAAATAGATGAATCATTACCAATTGAGATACCTGAAGCACCTAACTGTGTTTCTAAAGATCATCCCATAAATAACGTAGTTGGTAATCCTAGTGAGCATGTGCGTACAAGATCTCAATTAAGAAATTATGCACATTATGCATGTTTTGTTTCCCTAGTGGAACCAAAGAATGTAAATGAGGCATTGAATGACTCTCACTGGAATTCTGTTATGTAGTAAGAACTTCGTCAATTTGTCATTCATGATGTTTGGTATCTCGTACCTAGGCCTGATCACAAAAAGGTTATTGGCACACGTTGGATTTTTAAAAATAATTCTGATGAAAGTGGGATAATCATTAGAAACAAAGCTAGATTAGTTGCTCAAGGATACTCTCAAATTGAAGGAACAGATTTTAACGAAACCTTTGCTCCTGTTTAGAATCTGTTCGTCTTCTCTTTGCCATAGCTTGTCACTTGCATTTTAAACTTTACCAAATGGATGTCAAATCTGCATTCCTTAATGGAATATTGACTGAAGAGACCTATGTAGAACAACCAAAAGGGTTCATTGACCCTCAATACCCAAATCATGTATTTCTCCTTAAAAAGGCTTTGTATGGCCTTAAACAAGCTCCTAGAGCCTAGTATGAGCGTCTTTCCAGCTTCCTCTTAGATAAAGGTTTTAAAAGAGGTGGAAATGATCAAACCTTATTTGTCAAACATTTTGGAAAACACATCATTATTGCTCAAGTTTATGTTGACGATATTATCTTTGGATCAACTTCTCCCTCAGAAGTAAAATCCTTCTCTGAGATTATGCATAAAGAGTTTCAAATGTCTCTTATGGGGGAGTTGCAATTTTTCTTAGGTCTTCAAGTCAAACAAAATTCAGAAGGATTATTTGTCTCGAAATCTAAGTACGCTTTAGAGATAGTAAAGAAATTTGGCCTTGAGAGTGCTAAAGATGCTAAAACACCCATGAGTACTATGGTAAAACTATCTAAAGACGAAACTGGTAAATCTATAGATCCAACTCTATATCGTAGTATGATAGGAACCTTGCTATACCTTACTGCCTCGCGTGCTGATATAATGTATGTTGTGTATGTATGTGCTCGTTATCAAAATAACCCTAAAGAGAGCCATCTATCGTCTGTTAAAAGAATCATTAAATATGTAAAAGGCAATCTAAACCTAGGACTTTGGTATACTAGTGACACACCAAGCACTATAATTGGGTACACTGATGCTGACTGGGTTGGGTGTACTGATGATAGTAAAAACACATCAGGAGCATGTTATTATATAGGTAATAATTTGGTAGGATGGAGTAGTAAGAAATAAAACTGCACATCTCTCTCAACAGCTGAATCTGAATACATAGCCGCTGGAAGCTGCTGTGTTCAATTACTTTGGCTTAAACAAATGCTAAGTGATTATGGTATTCAAGAAAATCAATTGCATCTCTATTACGATAACCAAAGTGCGATCACTATTTCTAAAAACCCTGTTCAACACTCGCGAACAAAACACATAAAAATAAGACATCACTTTATACGCGAATTAGTTGAAACTAAGGAATTAGAAATTAATTACCTTCCTACTGATTTGCAACTCGCATATATGTTTACCAAACCTTTAGATTACAATCGATTTATTTCTTTGCGTAGATCTATAGGAATGGTGTGCGTTGATTAATCTTTTTGTTCTCTCTATTTTTTCCCTTTGTCTATTTGAGACAAAATGGGGGAGAAATTTGAGTCTAATGAATTGTTTTACATATGCTAAACAGCTTGATCTTAGTGATTCATTGTAGGATTCTGTACAGTTATTCTCAACAGTTGTAATAGGGTATTCAATTGTAATTAGTTGAGTTATGTACTTTTGCTTTCTAGGAAATGGGTAGATAGATTGTTTTTAGGAATAGGTTTCCTTATTCTTGTTTCCCTACGAGTTCTAGATGACTCAAAGGAGATTTTTTCTCATATTTCCAAAGGGGGAGATTGAAGCACCTTATACTCTTGACTCACTTGAGTCTATATTGTATAAGTGTTCATCTAGTTTGGAAATTATGACAAAATTGTGTCTATCCTAGAATCCAAAGAACCCCAGAGTTTGGTTTGCTATTTCATCCTTCTTGATTGATTGATCTAATCAATATTACCCACACTCACACACACAGTAGAATTGATCTCATACATTTCATATTCCATATAATTGTGTGTACATATGTTGAGTGTGTTTAAATCCCTAAAATTGATTTTTTAATATTTTTTAGGGGATTTTATAAACCTTTAAAATAAATTTTTAATTAATTAAAATTTGTTTTAAAAGTTTTTAGGGTCATTCTGCAATTAAGTATTGATGGTTATATTGGCTTAAAGTTATCTTGGGTAGAATCCAAAAGCGGCAGAGACTTCAGGGTGTGTTTGTATTTACTTTAAGACGCACATTTGATCTCTTATTATTGCCCAACATCCGTTGTCGTCTGATTGGTGGAGTGTGTGTTTCATTATAGAGAGTAATCCAGCGATTGATTACAACCCTTGGATCGTTTTTATCAACGATCTGCATGCGGTCTTGCATCATCCCTGTGAGCCTCGTATGAACCAATCAGGAGAGTTTTAATCACCGCATATCATGAACCCTTGGATCAAAGTCAATCGACCTTGACTCAATCTGAACTATTGATCTTGAACCTTATTCTCGAATCTTCTCAGCCTCCTATAAAAGGACCCCTTCCCTCAGCCATTTGAGACTTTTGTCATTTCGTCCTTTGAGCGAAAAAAGAGAGAGTAGAGAGAGAAAAGATAAAAGAGAGAGAAAGAGAGAAACCAGAAAAAGAAAGAAAGAGTTAGAAACCCTAACCCTAACCCTAACCCTAAATCGTGAAAACCATTTCAAACCTAAACCTCTTTCCAAGTCCTGTATATACCAAACACAACCTTGAGTGTTTTAGTGGTTGAGATTTGGTTTGTGTAGTTGGTTTGATGTTGTAACCTCTTCGTTCTTAGATCTTCTGTCCAACTTAAACATTTTTCTTAGATCTAAGTTTCTATTTTATAGATATTTCAGATCCGAGTACTCTATGTTACATTTCACTTAGATATACATATTTTGTTTCTCATCTTGGTAAATCTATTGTTGATTCTTTTCTGTAAATGTTTTTAACTTTGAAATCAACAATAATGTTTCCTGTTTCTAGTTCTCTTGAAACTAGACCTTTGACCTAGTTTGGAATCGTACTTGGTGATTTTCAATCTCAAAAATATTTTCAAAACCTGAGATTGATTAAGATCTTGATACGTCTTCTGAGAAAGATAGCCGTGGATTCTGGGATTATTATAAAGGTCAACTAAGGTTAAGTTTTGTGAGAAGAGAGAAAAAGAAAAATCACCGCATATAGACTTATATGTAATTTGTTAGGGACTGGTTGTATAAAATGTGTGTGTGTGCATGCATGTGTTAGAAAGAACCTCCACAAACACTATCACCCTACCACACAAAAAGTGTTGGTAATAAGATCTTGAGAACAAGAGTCGACGTAAAGAACTTGAACAAATTGGAAGTTAGCAAACTGGGAGAACAACATCAACAATCAGAACTGCAAAGAAGTTATAAGGACACTAGAGGGTACATTCCTAAACTTATATAGGTATGAGTTGTATGCATGTTTGTTATATAGTTTGTAAATGTTAAAATTTATTTATATTGGAATTTTTGGTTTACTCCGTAGAGGGAGTCGTGGATGTTTCCTCAGTTGGGTGAGGTTTTACCACGTAAAAAATCCTTGTTCTTAATCTTTCTACATCTACTCATATCATTCTTGGTTGTGATGTGTTTAAAGTTTTTAAACTGTTTTAATAAACCTGTTGATCAAATCTTGAATAGATCTCGTACATACTTTTGTTAAACACATCTTGTGTTCAATTAGTTTTGATTTTAAAGAAAAGAGTTTCTTCAAAAAACTGTTCGGAGTTACTTAAATAGTTTAATTTTATATTAAACGGCTTTAGTAACAGATTTTCATGCACTACTTTCATTGTCAAGTTTTATCGCAATTGGTTCGTTTCAAAGACAGAATTCAGATGAAAACACATCGACCAATATGTGATAGATAAGAACAATAGTCAAACAAATCTATGCAAGTGTGCATTTAAAGGAACTCGTGAGTCAAACATGTAGGTAGTAACAATAAATCACACCTCAATGACTCCAAACATTGTAAAGCACATAAATGAAATGATGCCGCATATCAAATCACTATCAAATTGTCACATGGTCATGGAATGAAATTGTGACTCGGTCATCCTGAATGTCCATTCATAAACGGTGAAAAACAAAATACAAAACTTTTTTTAAATTTTTTAAAAAATTTATCAAAATAAAATCTTTTGGCTATCTAATTTTTCTCAAAAAAAGATAGAAAATATTTTTGTATATTTCCAAAAATTTTAAAAAACAAAAATCTGATTGGTTTTTCAAAAAATATATCAGAAATGGAAAACATAACTACAAAAATGGTACACACTAGCAATATGCACAAAATATCATCATGAAAATCATCATATGCTAGAAAACACGTCTAAACCTCAACCAATAGGTGCGGTGGAGTTTTCCAAAGGTGGTGTCATCCTATGAAAAATATCCATCAAATCATGTGAAGTTTTGATTAAAAAATTTACCCCTCGCTAATATGTGCAAACTCTCTCACGTAGTCATCTGGATCATTATGTGTGGGTGCATGTATGTGAACACATGTAGTAGAAAAACGTGACACATAACCCAACTTAAAATAAGACTCCTTAAGGTGTCCTCTCTTTTTTCAATGAGTGCAAACATAAATAGGCCTAGGTGCACCTATCTCAAAATGTCTCCTATGCACTCTCCAATCAGGTATGGGACACCTAGGTGGGTGGGGTTGAGATCCATGTGGATTAATCATAAACTCGGGAATCGACTCGGGTGCAGTATGCGAAGTGGATGCACCGTCATGTCCCTAGTCTCTCAACATTAACCAACGAGGGACTGAGGAGTATATTTCCAACCTTCCTATATGTATCCTATAAAGTGACCTTTACCTCCCGAGCATGTTCAAGATCTCTCTCTAATTGTGACACACGGGCTATAAGTTAACTCTTCTCCCAATTCATGATGATTAACTCCTCACTCATATGAATCTTCACCTTATCTAGCTGACTCGTCGACGCCTCAAATCCTCTAAAACTCTCAATCTCTCTATCCAAATCAATCACCCTAAGACCTAATTCCTTATTGATCTTCTTCATTTTTAAGGTGTTGGCATAAAAATCTCTAAACGCGATATGGAGCTCACTATCACCTTCACTAGCTCACTCACTCTCACCCTAGCTAGAAACACTCAAATCCTCCTCCTCCAGGTTCTAACGTACACAAATGTCCTTATCGTCATGGGACAAACTAGTGTGTGCACATAACTAGCAGAAACATTACACACATATCTTCCTCACTATCGTAAGAGCGGTTGACATAGCAAACTGTTTGCCCTTTCTCTTTAGCCTAGTGGGACACTCAAAAGCTCTATGCCCCCTACCCTCACACTTAAAACACTTCTCCTCTTCCTCTTTCTCACCGTTCTTTTTGGCCTCATCTTTCTTTTTGTTTTTCTCAAAAATGTTTTATTGGAAGAATTTTGTTTTGAAAACTTGAGAAATGTTTTGAAATTCTTTGCAAGCATGGCCATATCAAAATCAGACTCGTCCTTGGAATCGGACTCACAAACTATCACGTTCATTTTCTTCTCACTTTTGGACACTTACTTTCCCTTCCTAGAATGGGATCTAAGTGTTATCCCTCTATCCTTAGGATTGACGGTGTCAGGATACATGTCAATCTCATATGTTTGGAGGTATCTTACAAGCTATTCTAATTTTAAATTGCTCAAATTACCTGAAGAATTCAAAACAGTCACTTTAGGGATTAAACATTTAGGAAACGATCTCAAAATCTTTCTAACTACCCGTGCATTAGGAATGTGCTCACCAAAGAGACCCGGGAGTCCATTTTGAGAGTACATAACACCATCCCCCCGAAGGAGACGATCTCATTGGCACAGTGGTAAAAGTTTGTCGACAATGAGATCGATGAGTGACAATTGGCATCTCGCCAATCGGGGAAGGACAAGCGGGCGAAAACATTAGACGTGCACTACTCCGAGCAGACGTTTTACGCCGAGGTGGAGCACATGATGGTAAGTTTTTATTTCTCTTTAATTTTGGTTTTATGTTATTCTAATTTAGCATCATTTTGCATTGCTTACTAATTTTGTATTATTTTATTTCAAGACACAGGGAGTGGCCCTAGGGGTAGTCCACATAGGCTCGATGCCTATGTGGAAATCTAGACGAAAAAGGTCAAGGACAAGGAGGTCGCCTGAGCGTCGCATCCACCATTGTAAGTTATAAATGTTTAATTGTTTTAATTACGTTATAATTTTTTTATTTACTTAATTAACTAATTGTGTACTATTTGTCTTTTCAGTCAAAGCTTAAGGAAGTGCATGAGTCACAGTCTGATGGTGACAAAGCATCTTAGGCTACGGACACACTCAACTAAGTGCTTGGAACGGATCTCAAGGGGAGGACTAGGGGATGAGCTCGTGGGTGGGGAAGTCGGGGATCATCGAAATGGAGACGAGCAATATCGAATTGGTACATAAGGTGGACACCCATGACGATAAGATATCAAGGTTGGAGGCGACGGTCTTAGATATTTACGCCTTTATGAAGCGTCAGTTGGGCAAGGGTAAGGGGAAGGATAAGGAGGTAGAGGTAGACGAGGATGAGGACGCCACTATTTCATTTCCTATACACACAGACTCATCGCCATATGATGATCCATTTCCCATCGTGACCCCCGTCAAGTGGCCTATGTCAATAATCGATTCGTCGAGCGTGTTTCTACTCAACATATATTATGAGGAACCGATAGCGATGGGGTTCAGGGAATCAGGATTTTTCTTGGGTATGTTGGTTCATGGATGTCCCCTCTAAGATATTGAGGCAAGAGTTTGCATCATGCATGTGGTGGACGGAAAGGAGAACTCGCCTTTGTGGTTTCGCGTATAATGCGGCGTTCAACATATTGAGAGGTGTCTCAATTTATATGTCGTGTGTCCTTCCCTCCTCCTCCGACCTGATCAATACCCTTCTTTATGACATTATTTCTATCTTTTTTATTTGGATATTGGATTGTATTTGTATTTTTTTGATTTTGGTACATGTTGGTTTGGATAGGGATATTTGCATTTCTATTTAATTTGGATATGGATTATATATGCCATTATTTGGTACATTATTTCTATTTTATTTGGATATATGTTGTTTGAACGGGTACAATTTTGCTAAAATAGGTACAAATATATTGTTGTGCAGTGACAGTGGCTATACTTCCCTGCAATGTTTTTTAAAATTGTCACGGACTTTTAAAATGGTAAAAAACCGTGACAAGTCCGTAATGAAGAAACTCACGATCTTTGACCGAGACAAATTTTTTGGTTTTGTCACGGTCTTTCCCCATGACAAATCCGTGACAAAGAAGTTTTCACCCCCAGACTTGTCACGGTCAAAGACCGTGACAAGTATACTATTTTGGTATAGTGTTCATTAAGCAAGAAAAATAACTCCATTTCTTTATCCACAATAGAGGCTGAGTACATTGTCGTCGAGAGTCGTTGCATATAAATCTTATGGATGAAACAAATATTGGAATATTATAGGATTACACACGACACAATGACTACTTCTTGCGATAATACGAATGCAACCCACATTTCATGTAATTCGATCTAACATTCCCATACGACGCATATTAGGATTCGTGAGCACTTTATTCATGATCTTGTTGAGGAGAAGATCATTTTCTTAAGCTTCGTAAGTACTGAATGTCAATTGGATGACATATTAACTAAGCCTTTAGATGCACTTAGATTTAAGGATCTTAGGAAGTCTTTGGGTATTTGTGCTATTGATTGAGTTTGGGTATTGTATCTAGTATAGGGTGATTATCATATTGTTATCTTTTGTCCCCATTACTAGATTATATTTTTTATGTTTATATTTTTTTTGAAATCTAAAAAGATTTTCTATCCTCTTAGAAAAAGTTTCAGAAATTTTCAAAAAGATTTTATATTTTGATAAAAAAAATTCAAAAATTCAAAAACATTTTTTATTTTGTTTTACACCATATATGGATGCGCATTGAAGATGTTCGAATCACAATAACATTCCATCCATTCATGTGACTTACCTATGGTGTTACGAGACTGGGCTTCGTTTATTATGTGTTCTTAAAAATACATGTTTATAATTGCATTATTCTTTCATGATTAATGCCTTCATGCTAGACTCTTATATCGCCTTTATTCCACACATTCACAAACCTTTTGAACATTTTACTTTCTTGGCATATGTCAGATAAGGTGTTCGCATCTCAATCGTGCTTGATAACCAAACAAAATGTAATAGGAAAAATTGTGATTGTAAGAACCATTGCTCGGATTTATTTTCTCAAAAATATAGATTTTTGTTTAAGCAATGGAAAGTGACTATGAAAGAAACAATCTTCTTCGCATTAAAGGCCACCATTTTCAAGAGATCAAAAGATATTTTTGGCACATAACAATAGAAATGTTAATGATATACCCATATATACCCTCGGCCAGGCCGAGGGTGCCCTACACCTGGACGGGGTCAAGATTACCTCTCAACATATATCAGACGACCCTCCAAGGGGCCGACCCCTCATCAGGTCCAGACGACCCTCCAAGGGGCCGACCCATCATCATGGCTCAGACGACCCTCCAAGGGGCCGACCCCTCACCAGGCCCAGACGACCCTCCGAGGGGCCGACCCCTCACCAGGCCCAGACGACGCTCCGAGGGTATAACAGTACGAGGCCTAAATTAGGCCAGACTCACTGCCAGAAGGAACTTTGTCCTCGGCCTCATATCATAGGCCGAGGGTGACATCATCACAGCGCGTAGTTTGGGAGACGCGTGGAACAGTGCGCGTGAGGCTCACATGGCACGTGGAAGACCGTTATAACAATATCACCCCCTCACGTGAGGGAATATTATGTCATCGTTAATCATAAGTGGCATCTACAGGTGTCAACAGGGGATTGTCTAGATCATCATTCACATGCACCATGCATACTTGGGGCGTACACTACACCCCATAAGACCTATATATACTTGTCACCTACAACCTTACAAGGGGATCGATCGATAATTGTAACCCTAGTAAAAACTCTGCTTATACACACAGTAGAAAGAGAAAGTGAGCTTATGTGCATTGTATACAAGGCCATTAGTGCCCATACTTAGTGGATCACACACTCACAGTGGATGTAGGCCTAATTGGTTGAACCACTATACATCATTATCTTGTTCCTCTTATACTCACCTCCTTCTATATACTTATACATACATATCTCCATGGCTACCATGGTTACTACTGTTTGAGCTCATCATCACTTATCTGGTGGTGTTGAATCTCAACATCATTAGTTTGGCGTCGTCTGTGGGAACGAGAAGACATCTCTTCCTTTGTAAAACTTGACCTCACTGGGCACTCTGGTGGTGAACCAGTTCTCCCCCCATGAGGAGATATTTCACCATTGAACGAGACCCATTAAGGTTCTCAAGCTCACCAGTCTTTTCTTCAGTTCAGCTTTTCATAGCTCAAACACATGGCACCAGAGATGCCACCACCACCACTTCCTCCACCGGATAGTGGACTAGGACCGAGTTCCAGTCAGCCACCACCTCAGTCTGAGATGGCTGATGTGGTGGCAGCCTTGAAGTCTCTGGTAGCAAGCCAGCAGATCATGTAGGAGAAGTTCACAGCTCTAAGCCAGAACATACTAAGACCACCAGGGGTCTCACTTGATATGATTACTCCGGCAGCGGCTCTAGGGTAGCATGAGGCCAGGGAACTACCCCAGGCACCACATAAAGACTTACCACCCCCACAGCGGCAGAGGGATGTTGCTGACCCCAGGCGTCTACCCCTGGGGAGGCAAAGAAACCCTTGCCCTGAGGACAGGTATGGTGATTCGGAGGGAGAGGAGGCCCCCATAGAATGCTAAGAGCCGTATGAGGTCTCCAACAATACTGTACGACCTCTTCAGGAGAGCATAGGGAAGTGTGGAAGGCAAAATCTTGACAATCGCCCGAGAGGCTCTGCTTTTGATCGCTTGAGCAGGGGGTCGGCCTTTGAGAGGCTGGGCCTAGTAAATGACTTGTGAGAAAAATTATCCAGATCAAGGAGTGCTGCGAGGTTCATAAGGGAGGTAGTAGATGGTCGACCCCATGGGGGCCGACCCCTAGGACGGGACGACGATCAGGGGGAAATAAATAGCTGACACAGGCCTGCCGCAGCAGAACCCTCCGTCCACCTCAAAGAGGCGGAGGGGGATGACATCGGCCAAGATGACCCTACGAGGCCCTGGAATGACTCTATCCAGTGATTGGAGGATAAGATCGGTGATATTCTGAAGAGCCGGGACCCTCTTCAGAGAGGATACTCCATAGGCTCTCCCTTTGTGGCGAAGATAGTCAACTTCCCTACGCCGTCAAAGTTTAAGCCACCTGTGGTAACCCCAAGATATGACAAGAGTACAACCCCTGTCCATCATATTGAGATGTATCAATCGGCAGCAGACATATACTCTATCTCAGATGAGATGAGGTGTCGTGCCTTTTCTGGCACTTTGACTGGGGCTGCACATGTCTGGTATATGTCTCTTCCAAAAAATTCCATTAAAAACTTTAAGCAGCTGGCAGACAGGTTTATCCACAACTTTTGCTTTGGGGTGAGGCCACAGAAGAAGACCACACACCTGCTCTATGTTAAGCAGGGGGAAAATGAGAGTCTAAGAGACTACATATCCAGATTCAACAAAGAAAAGTTGAAGACTATGAGGAGAGCATAGCCATGACCGCTCTCATTGGAGGACTCCAAAAGGGGAAGCTGCTATGGAAGCTTGCTGAAGACACTTCCAGGATGATGGCTGAATTGTTATCAACAGCAGGAAATGTGATGAACACCGAAGAGGCGATGGACGTAAAATACGAAGATGAAAAAGGAGGCACCAGTGGGGGTAAGTACCCTAAGAAGAACAAAGAGGGGAAGAAGAGGTCTATGGATGACAAGTTCACTGATTACACCCCTCTAACGGTCAGCGTGAACATATCCTCAATGAGATAAAGAGTGACCGGTCCCTGAAATGGCCTGAGAAGTTGAGGGCAACCCCCAACAAGAGGAACAAAAACCTATGGTGCGAATTTCACCAAGACCATAGCCATGTGATAGACAAATGCTTTGCCCTGAAAGATGATATTGACAAAATGTTAAAAGAAGGGAAACTAAGGAAGTACGTTGATAAGAGTGCCTTCAAGAGGGGACGACCCCAGAATGAAGAGAGGTGATGCATGCCGAGAAGATCCTCCAAAAAGAGGGGACGACCCTTCGAATGATGAGGATGACCCTGACCTCCCTCTAAGAGACGACCACGGCCCTGTCAAGAGACTTAATATGATCTCTCTCAGTGTGGGTATGATCTTCGGGGGTCTAGCAGGAGGAGGGTCAGAGGTCGCAGACAGGAAGCCCTATATAGTTAAAGTCAAGGCAGTGACGAGAACTTTACACTCAACCTCTTTGGAGGCAAAGTCAGAAAAAAGAAATAAGGTCGATATGGATACTATAATAGTGGGGTTCTTAAGAATGGATTTCAAAGGCCTCTTAGCCCCACATGATGACCCTCTCGTCATCATTACCAGGGTGCACGGATGCGAGGTGCCAAGGATCTTGGTAGATGGGGGTAGCTCTGCAGATATGATGTTTTGGCCATGCTTCAAAGCCTTATGTCTCAGCCGTGCTAGACTCATCCCAAACCATCACCCATTAATTGGGTTCAGTGGGGAAAAGGTTCATCCCCTTAGAGTGTATGAGGCCGATGTCAGGATGGGGGACGAGTGGACGAGATGGCTTACCAAGAAGGTCAGCTTCTTTGTGATGGATGAACATGTCTTCTCGGCCTACAATATTATACTGGGGCGAGTAGCCCTCAAGGGGATTGAAGTTGTGCCGTCTACGGTCCATCAGATGATTAAATTTCTAACCCCTTACGGGGTAAGGGAAGTTTAGGGGGACCATATGATAGCACGGGATTGTTATTACAACTCCACTGAAGAAAGAGAGGCGCACATGAAGGAAACAACCACTTATAATATTGATACCCTTGATCCCAGGGACAAGACAAAGATGAAGAAAGGATAAGCCATGGAAGAGGTAGAATCCATCATCCTCAATGAGGATGACCCGAAAAAAACCGTTCAAGTCGGAAAGACTCTGAAGCCAAGCATCAAGGAAGATCTCATCAAGCTGTTGAGGAGAAGACAGAGCGTATTTGCATGGAGTCATGCAGATATGCCGGGGATCGACCCCGAAATCATGTGCCACAAGCTCAATGTCGTAGAGGGTGCAAAGCCAGTAAAGAAGAAGAGGAGAATTTACTCTCAAGAAAAATATGAGGTCATAAGGGATGAGGTAAAAAAGCTAGAAGATGTTGAGTTTATCAGAAAGGCCATCTAGCCCGAGTGGCTATCCAATGCAGTCATTATCCCAAAAGCCAACGGGAAGTGGAGAATGTGTGTAGACTTCACCGACCTCAACAATTATTATCCCAAACACAGCTTCCCTCTCCCCCGCATTGATTAGATGGTAGACGCTACAACAGGCCATGAACTAATGAGTTTTATGGATGCCTACTAAGGTTACAACCAAATCTTTATGAGCCCTGGGGACTCAGAGAAGCTTTTATCATCGACAAAGGGACATATTGTTATAGGGTCATGCCCTTCGGCCTGAAGAATGTAGGGGCAACATATCAGCGCCTTGTAAATAAAATATCTGGAGACCAAATTGGGAAGTCTATGGAGGTCTACGTAGATGACATGCTGACCAAGAGTCTGAAGGCAGAGGATCATGTGGCTGACCTTGAGAGGACCTTTAATACGATGGACAAGTACCGGATGAAGCTCAACCCGGCCAAGTGTGTCTTCGGGGTTAGAGCAAGGAAATTCTTGGGGGTTCATCGTGAATCAAAGAGGCATTGAGGCCAATCCTAAGAAAATAAAGTCCCTCCTAGAGATGAAGACCCCCAAGACCATCAAAGACGTTCAGAGGCTCACGGGGCAAGTGGATGCTTTGAATAGGTTCATATCCAGAGCCACAGATAAGTGTTTGCCGTTCTTTAAAATTCACAGAAAGGCCTTTGAATGGAGCGAAGAGTGTGACCAGGCCTTCAAAGAATTGAAGTCATACCTAGGGTCTCCCTTGATGTTGTCACGACCAGTACAGGGCGAACAACTACATGTGTACTTAGACATCTCAGAATCAGCCATCAACGTAGTAATCGTCAGAGAAGAAGACGGGGTACAGAAGCATGTGTATTTCAACAGTAAGTCACTCCAGGGGGGAGAGCAAAGATACCCAAAGATGGAGAAGTTAGCCTATTCCTTGATCCATGCATCAAGAAAGATGAAGCCATACTTCCAGTCCCATACAATGGTCATCCTCACTGACTCTCCTCTTAGGCAGGTCTTGCACAAGCCAGAAAAGTCAGGGAGGCTAATGGCCTGGGCTATAGAGTTGGGGGAGTTTGACATTGTGTATTAACCTAGGACGGCCATTAAGGGGCAAGCATTGGTAGATTTCATGGATAAATTTACTTGGGAAGATGACGAAGCTGAAGATGAGAGCCTCGAGAAGACAGATTCCCTATAAAGCCCACTTGCTGACACACCCGCATGTAAGGCTGAGACAGGCACCGCTAAAAGAAGAGTGGACGAAAATGAAGAGGGAAGATATCTCTTTAGACAGGGGTCCCTCACCGAGGGAAGTTTCTCAGAAGAACAGACCGTGTGGAGCCTCTTCGTCGACAGGTCCTCCTGCGACAGCGGAAATAGAGCTGGACTGATAGTATCATCACCCGATGGCACAGACATTGAGTACGCCCTGAGGTTCAACTTTAAAGCCTCAAACAACGAGTCTGAATACGAGGCCCTGATAGCAGGACTCTCCTTGGCCAAGTCTCTTAGTGTCGGCCAGATTTTGGTCCATAGTGATTCAAGGCTAGTAGTAAATCAGATACTAGGAGCCTACGAGGCCAAGGATGAGCGGATAGCCAAGTAACTTGAAAAGGTGAGGTCACTATTGAAGATCTTGAGAGAAGTAAAATTATAGAGGATACCTAGGCTCGATAATGGTCGAGCTGATGCCCTTCTAGGTTTGCCTCGACGACTAGGACAGATATCAGGAGGACAGTCCCAGTGGAAATTTTACTTCAAACAACTATTGAAGATGTTGAGGTAACACTTAGCACTTTCCTGAATGTTTCTAAGGAAGCTTCATGGTTGGACCCTCTGATCAGATACATTAAAGAGGGGGAGATACCAGAAGCAAGGCAAGAAAGGAAGAAGCTGAGATAAAGAGCGACGAAATTCACTGTCATCGGAGACACCTTATGCAAAAAGGGGTTTTTGCTCCCCTTACTTACGTGTATGCACCCGTCTGAAGTCCCACACATTTTACAAGACGTGCACGAGGGGTCATGTTCAAGACACATTGGGGGTAGGTCTATGGCGAAGAGGATAGTAACCCAGGGGTACTGGTGGCCGACCTTGGGGAAAAATGCCACGGAATATGTAAAAAAGTGTGATAAATGTCAAAGATTTTCCACCATCCCTCACCAGCCCCATCAGCCTCTTACCTCCATTACATCCCCATGGCCATTTGCAGTGTGGGGGATTGACCTAGTAGGACCCTTGCCTAGGGCCATCAATAAGTATCGGTTCCTTCGTAGCAATTCACTATTTTTCAAAATGGGTGGAGGCGGAGCCGATGGTAATGATCACAGAGCAGAAGACCTTCCAATTTATATGGAAAAACATTATATGCAGATATGGTCTCCCCAACACCCTCATCTCAGATAACGGGACTCAATTCAAGAATACCTCTCTCGAGAAGTACTATAAAAGGGTGAGTATCAAATAATTCTTCTCTACCCCAGGTCGACCTCAGGCTAATGGTAAAACTAAGGTCATAAATAGAACAATCCTAGACGGGATCAAGAAGAAACTCGAGGAGGAAAAAGGAAGATGGGTTGAGGAGCAAATACCTCTACCGAAGAAACCCCGTTCATGCTAGCTTATGGCTCAGAAGCCGTCATCCCCAATGAAATTGGGTTTCCTACTCACAGGGTCCAAATGTATGACCCCCAGAGAAATATGGAAGAGAGGAGAATTGACTTAGACCTGATTGAGGAAAGGAGGGAAGACGCCGAGATAAGGCAAGCCGCCTACCAGCAGAGGACTGCAAGGTTTTACAACCAGAGGGTGAAGCAGAGGCCAATTGCAGTGGGTGACTTAGTACTCAAAAAGACTTGGCAAAAGCCCAACAAGATCCACCCGAATTGGCATGGCCCATATAGGGTCACCAATGAAGTTGTCCCTGGGACCTATAGGCTAGAAAACCTAGAAAGGGAACCCTTTTCCAACCCCTGGAATGCAGATCATTTGAAGATATACTACCAATAAGATTGTAAAATACTACCGGACCACAGTTGTAATGAACGTGTTGCTCTAACAGAACACTTGGAATGTTAATGAGAATGTCACATTGATCCCTCATCTTGTGTTTGAATTAATCCTAGTGTGATTGGGGTGATACTCGTTAGGACTACCCTCGGCTATGATGAGGGTCAATGGTGGGGACGACCCCTCCTTTACCCTCAAGAAAGACGAGGGAGGACTTAATTAAAAACATCATTAATTTGGTGGAAGCCACCCTCGGCTATGATGAGGGTCCATGGTGGGGACGACCCCTCCTTTACCCTCAAGAAAGACGAGGGAGGACTTAATTAAAAACATCATTAATTTGGTGGAAGCCACCCTCGGCTAAGATAAGGGTCAATGGTGGGGACGATCCCTCCTTTACCCTCAAGAAAGACGAGTTAATTAAAAACATCATTAATTTGGTGGAAGACACCCTCGGTTATGGTGAGGGTCAATGGTGGGGACGACCCCTCCTTTACCCTCAAGAAAGACGAGGGGGGACTTAATTAAAAACATCATTAATTTTGTGGAAGCCACCCTCGGTTATGATGAGGGTGAATGGTGAGGAAGACCCCTCATTTACCCTCAAGAAAGATGAGGGAGGACTTAATTAAAAACATCATTAATTTGGTGGAAGCCACCCTCGGCTATGATGAGGGTCCATGGTGGGGACGACCCCATCTTTAACCTCAAGAAAGGCGAGGGAGGACTTGATTAAAAACATCATTAATTTGGTGGAAGCCACCCTCGGATATGATGAGGGTCGATGGTGGGGATGACCCCTCCTTTACCCTCAAGAAATACGAGGGAGGACTTGATTAAAAACATCATTAATTTGGTGAAAGCCACCCTCGGCTATGATGAGGGTCAATGGTGGGGACGACCCCTCCTTTACCCTCAAAAAAGATGAGGGAGGACTTAATTAAAAACATCGATTAAGATTGGTGGAAACCATCCTCGGCTATAATGAGGGCAAATGGTGAGGATGACCCCTCATTCACCCTCAAGAAAGACGAGGGAGGGGTTAGTGATATTGTTAATTTTGAAGTCTACACAATGCAAATCATACAAGAGACAAGTATAGAAGACGACAAGAGGCATTATATTACAGTTAATGTTTGTTCAACAAAAATAGAGTACAAAAATATTGGTTACAAAAAGAGAGTATGGGATACAGACAACCACCCTATTGAGAAATGTCAGAGGGCAATGTTTCAACATTAATTATGGGAGTTTATTCTATGACCAAGATAGGCCGATCCTCAGATGTGCCGGTACCCTCGACGTGCACTTGGGACTCCACTTGGGTAAAGGCCTCAGCGATAAGGGGATCGTCCAGTTGAACTGCCTCAATAGAGGGGCGGACAGATGATACTGCATCAGCAAACTTAAGGACGACCCACCGACAGGTCGTCCTAATCCCCCTCTCTAAGTATTCAAGACCGAAGCCTTAAAACTCATCTGAGAGTTTGTAAGCCTCCACAGCATCGGCCTCGGCTTTCGTTACAGTCCCCCTCAAGATCAGTCTTGAATTGAACCCCCAAGTTGGTCAAGGCCTCATCCTTCTCTTTAATAAGCAAGTCCTTGGCCTTCAGGTCTGCATCATGCTGCTTTGCCATCTCGTCTAGGACCCTTGCATGTTCAGTCCTAGCACTCTCCAATTCAGCCCATGCAGTCTCAAGCTCTGTCTGCAGATCATCCTCGTGCTGAATGGCCCTCTCGGCTTCATGAAATTTTTGTTGGTTTTCATCCATCCACTTAGTGGCCGAGGTAAAAGCACAAGCAGACTGCATAGAAAAAGAAACTTGTTAAGAGGCCGAGGAAACAGTTGGTGAAAAATTCAAACTAATTATAGTAAAAATAAATACCTGAGCCAGAGTGTGTAGACCATAGTCATACACCTTCTCCAGGGGCATCTTGGACAAGAATTCATAGTTGGTGACCGAGGGGGCAGAAAACATAGAAGCCTTGGCTGCCCTTAGATTGGCAATCAGGGAAGACGACTCGGCCTTCAAAAATTCTAAGTTTTGCGACCAGAAGGCCCCCATGCTGGAAGAGGAACCAGTCCCCTCAGATGCCTCTACCCTTGCCCTCGTCCTAGAATCCGGTCGAGGGTCAGCAGGAACTTTGGGCTCCTTCCTTTTATGGTTATCGGTGGTCGGCTCATCATGCGTCGGCCCACGACCTTTGACTTCCTCGAAGCCTGCTAAGGCTCTTTGCCTTTCTTCTTGTCCAGACAAGATAATAAGCTTGGGGAAGTCATTTCCCAAAGATGGTCAAAGATACCTGCAGGACGACCTAAAAAGGAGATGACACATCAGAAAAATATAGAGGTAAGGATGAAACACTTGGAAAAAAGCAAAGACTGAGCAAAAAAATAATAATAACTCACATAGCTCTGTCATGGGACCAACCCTCAGACCAGCTTCTTTGAGGAATCGAGGGATCATTAGATCTTCAAACTTTATAAGTCCACCATCTTTCCCTCGTTCTCTCAAATACTCGACTATGTCCTTTTCATCAAGACTAAGTCCAGGGTCTGACCTAGCCTTCATGGAGGGGTTAGACCATCTCCTTGGAACTCTCGGACCATCGTCCAAAGGCTGAGCCTCGGTAGAAAAATCCCATTCTCTAGAGATGAAGAAAAACCTCTTCTTCCAATCATGGTTGGAGGTTTGTGCCACGTGGAGAAGTTTTTTATCAGGCCTCCTCGCCCCCAAGTGATAGTACCCAGGCTGTTTGGACGAGGAAGTGATATTATAGCAAGCCAAAAACACATCGGATGAAGGCTCGTCAGTGAAGGTATTCTTCCACAAAGAGACATAGCTGAGGATCGTCCTTCAGGAGTTGGGAGGAAGTTGAGAGGGGGCAACGCCAAGGGCTGACAGTATATTGACTATGGCAGGGTGCAGAGGGAACCTAACACTGACCTTTAACATTTGTTCATATACAACGATCTCTCCCTCATCACCCTCAAAGACTTTATCAGATTCAGAGGGAACCCTCATACTTATGTTGAGGGGCACACCAAATGTATGCCTCCACAGCAGGAGGTCACGATCCCTAACGATGGAAACATAAGCCGATGCGTGGGAGGTTTTAACTTGGTCAGTGTCGGAATCCTCACCATCATCCTCAGTCCCCTCTCCCTCGGCCTCATCACCTGTCAGAGGTCCATGAGGAAAGGCCATATGGAAGGCATGAGGGGATAAAGTTGTCACAGGGATAGCCTTGGAAGGGACCACCCCCTCGGCTTGGGCTTAGATCAGATGTTTCTCTCCTCCCATAAGGGCCAGCGCCAGTTGGTGATGATGCTCTCTCATCCATCTCTCCTGAATGACTCTCAGCTGGACGACAAGACGACCCACAAGACTCACATGGTTTTATTGTTGATAGAGGAATGGGGAAAATGGGTCGTACCCAATTAGGGTTGGCCCCTCGTCTTCTCTCCTCCTCTTCCTCTACTTTTCTGATCTCTACAAAGAGCTTCTCTCTCAAGGATGGGAACTCCTCAGCTAAATTTTAAAGCCTCCTAAGCATTAAGGGGGAGACCCTACACTTAAAAGAATTTGGCTAGCCTAATTACAAACAAATACACAGTTAACCAAAATGTACTTTTGGATTGAAACTAAGGAAAGTAAAGGTTTTAACCAAGAACACTCAAGAACAAGACGCTGGAGAAGAACGTCGAAAAGTCATGAAATAACCAAAGAAAAATCCAGTCTTACAGGCCTAGCAGTCGAAGTGTAAAAAATAATGGAATATAAAGAGGGCACTAGGGCAAGGGGATTACCTGATAAAGAGCAAACGAGACTGCCAAAACTCGAAACGATGAAGTTGTAGAAATGGCAATGTGGCTGGCTGGAGAGAGAAAATTAAAGCGCGAAGAAGAAGAAAGGAAATGGTTTCAAAATTTGCTTAAATACCTTTCCAATGAGTGGGCCCATTAACCAAGGCAGAGCACAGCCCATGAGGAGGGCATCATTAGGGCACAAAGTCCCAAGCAAAGTGTGCCGCCATCATGCCTAGGAAACTGGAACGACAATGGATATCTGCCTAGGTGTCACATCATCTTGACAGGTGTCATTCATCTAACTGGCCATACACTCATCTCAAAGGAAACACTATCCCTCAGCCATCTCAACAACATCGATGGCTAATGGCTGGGGGTGATTCATATACTCATATATACCCTCAGCCAGGCCGAAGGTGCCCTGCACCTGGACGGGGTTAAGATGACCTCTCAACATATATCAAATGACCCTCCAAGGGGCCGACCCCTCATCAGGTCCAGACGACCCTCCAAGGAGCCGACCCATCATCATGGCTCACAGGACCCTCCAAGGGGTCGACCCATCATCATGGCTCAGACAACCCTCCAAGGGGCCGACCCCTCACCAGGCCTAGATGACCCTCCGAGGGGCCGACCCCTCACCAGGCCAGGACGACCCTCTAAGGGGCTGACCCCTCACCAGGCCCAGACGACCCTTCGAGGGTACAACAGTACGAGGCCTAAATTAGGCCAGACTCACTGCCAGAAAGAACTTTGCCCTCGACCTCATATCATAGGCCGAGGGTGACATCATCACAGCGCGTGGTTTAGGAGACGCATGGAACAGTGCGAGTGAGGCTCACATGGCACGTGGAAGATCGTTATAACAATATCACCCCCTCACGTAAGGGAATATTATGTCATCATTAATCATAGGTGGCATCTACAGGTGTCAACAGGGGATTGGCTAGACCATCATTCACATACACCATGCATACTTGGGGGGTACACTACACCCCCCAAGACCTATATATACTTGTCACCTACAACCCTACAAGGGGATTGATCGATAATTGTAACCCTAGTAAAAACTCTTCTTGTACACACAGTAGAAAGAGAAAGTGAGCTTATGTGTATTGTATCCAAGGCCATTAGTGCCCATACTTGGTGGATCACACACTCACAGTGGATGTAGGCCTAATTGGTTGAACCACTATACATCATTGTGGTGTTCCTCTTATACTCACCTCCTTCTATATACTTATACATACATATCTCCATGTCTGCCATGGTTACTACTGTTTGAGCTCATCATCACTTATCTGGTGGTGCTGAATCTCAGCATCATCAGTTAAGGCCAATTTTTTATTTCATCGATGCTTGACTATCATGGGAATTATGATTCCTTCGAAAATTTTGAGAGTTTATGCTTAAAATGTGATATTTTGAAGGTATTGTAAGTTGAAGATCAATGGGTTTGCAAAATAAAATTGATTCAAAAACATTAAATAGTTTGACGTTATTGATTTGAGAAGCATTAAATTTCATGATATTTTGCATAAGTTGAGTCAATTTCACCTTTTTCAAATATTTTACACCTAAGGTTGGACTGAGTTCTTTCTTTAGGAGTATCTCTCTGACTTCGTGCACCTTTGATTCATATGCCTACGTTGATTTTTTTGTGCTTTAAGTTCAAAAAATTTCATTCCATTCCATTATCTGGATATATTCATGCTACTCCATGGTGTGAATGTTTGTATTTGTACTTTTATGTGTATTTATATAATAAATATTTTTAATAATTTTCAAATATATTTTGTTGCTTCATTGGATTATCATCACAAATGCTTAATTATTTATTCATTTTGATGATATTTCAAATTCGAATTCACGTGATGCTGAAATTTTAGGATTAATTTCTAACCCTTTGTCTATTACGGACAAAATTGGGGAGAACATATCGAGGGAGAGTTTTGTGTTTTCTTTAAACTCCATAAGTCATGGTATTTCTTTTACTTCATGTATGTAGGTATTTTCTGCCTTGTGGACTTTATGAACTACACGATGAAGAGCTTTAGTTCCTTTTCGAGTTTAGGAGGGAATTAGTTATATTTGTCTTAGGGGTTATTTGTTTTCAGTTTGTCTTTTATATCGAAATAGCAAAAGGGCGAGATTTTTAAGAGAAAGTTTTATATTGTTTACAATTGATTTAGTTTGGCATATTCCGTTACATCTTCATCATCATGTACATTCTTAAGAGCTTAAAGTGAAGACAAGTTAGTGATCGAGAAATAATAAAAGATCGAATGAGTTGAGATCGTCGCTATAATCATCGAGAAGGTAAATGGTTTTAATTATGTGTAAATACCTTATTCAGGGCTTAATTTTATAAAATGTAGAGGCTTGTCTTCAAAATAATTTTTCAAAAGAAAAATATTTTTATTTTTTAATTCGATCGAATGACTTTTAGTTTCCGTTCGAACGAGATTGAGAGTTCATTCAAACGAACATCCAAGGGGATTTTTCTGTTTATAGATATAATATCGTTCAAAACTAATTTTAACGAGATTAAATCTTCATTCGAATGAGTTTTACCTTAGTTTGAAGGAGTTTGAATTTTCATTCGAACGAGATTTTTAGAAATTTGTGCTACGTCAAAATTCGTGTTTTTTATAAAAATGGTTCTTGGGATTATTTTTTCTCAGAACTTTTGGTCAAATAATTTTTTCCATACATATCCAAAAGATATCCAAACCATAGTTTGTTTAAAACTCTTATTTTTCCAAATCCAATCCCTTGGATGATTTGTTGATCATTTATCAAACAATAGAATAATAAAATATATTTTCATACCCTTGTAGATTTGATTCTCTACTACTGAAGATATAAATAATGATTCCTGAAGCTTGTTGGTGGATACCGAGGCAAGTGGAGCTTTTATGGGTTGGTGCTGGATTTGCATCATTTGCTGAGGAGTGAAGATATTGCATCACTTAGTAGAGCTCTAGGTTTTTTAACTCTGTAATTGTTGTTATATAATATCTAGTTGTAAATAGTGCTAAAATATAGGTTTTGCCCGAAAGGGATTTTTCCTTATCTCTTATCTTTTGTTTGTGGGTTGTGGGTTGTTTCCATTTAGTTTGAATATCTTGCATGTTTAGGTTCACCTATTTTAATAAGATAAAATTTGGACTAAATTGAATTTGATTTATGTGTGTGTGACCTAGTTTACGAATTATACATATAACCGAACCACTCAACATTTTTTAAGAACAAAATAAAATATTTAATAAAGAAGTGAACTAGGACTCAATAATTGAAAGGATTAAAATGAACATCCCATAATATATAATTGAGATAAAATCTAAATTCGGTTCTGACCGAAAGCTAACAGTATATAAGGCATTAAAGATAACTATGAAACAAGTAATATATATATATATATATATATATATGAACAAATGTTAAAATATACACCCCTTACTAAACACTCCCCAACATGTCATTACAGAAACTCTCTTCCCCTAAGAAGTAAAATGTAAAAAGTACAACCTAAGAACACAAATTTTCTCTTCTCTATCCTATAGTTATCCTCGGTTTGTCTTAAATTTATTATCCTTTAATAAAATCTTCTCTCCCTTTAGGAGTTTTTTTTTCCTTTTTGGCAAGATGAAAATATCAAGAAAATGAATCAATAAATACATAACAAAAACAAAAATAAAAATAAGCAATAACTATAGAAAACAATCTTAAAGCATAAAAATATGTTATATATGTCAATAAGCACAAGGAGATAATAGTAATACGAGATATGAATCACATTTTCAATTATACATAGAAAAAAGAACAATAATAATATTACAAGCCAACTATATAAAACCATCACCAGTATTTTACCATAAATACTCAAAATGTACTTATCAAAAATATAAACACAATGACCGAACAACTTAGGATTATTAAAAAAAAGTATTTTTTGTATAACTAGTTGATTAGATAATTAATTTCAATTCCTAATCTCATAAAATATAAGTCTAGATACCACATGATAAACCATTACAAAGGTGAAGCATGAATACTAAAATGAATAACAACCTTTAAAGATATAAGATGCATAAAAATGGGATATAATTAAATATCATCCTAGTATCCTAAAAATGACATCAACAATAAAATATGATTAAAACAACATCAAAATAACTCTTTCAAACTTACAACAAAAGGCTAAAAGTAATCATAAACTACAAGTACAATTTCCCGAATGTAAAAACTTCTATGAATTTTTTTCATTAATATCAAAGTTAAAAGTAATATCAAATACTCTAAAGACATAAAATACAAAATTAAAGTCAAATAAGAATAAAGATAGAGCAATGATATACCAAATAAAATTATCTGTTATCGAGATGTGATATCCTAATCATGAACAACATGTCCTTTACAGATATAAAACTCTAACTATATGATACAACAAGGTGAATAGAGAGAATCAAAGCATATTAGAAATTAAGCCAAGAAGGAAATGTTAAAATGAGAATAAGATACAAATCATATATACCAATTACATTTCTAAAAAATTATCTCAATAAAGGGTGTCAAATGAAGGCACATGGACAGTATATAACAATAGAACAACTCCAAGACCCATTTTAATAATTAAAAACATAGACAATATCAACACATTTACCAAATTTGAGTTAATGTCCAATATTTATAATTATAAAAAGAGTATCTATAAAAAGCTAATAACATGATGAGATCATTAACCAAGCACATAAGATTATATATTGTTTGTGAAAAAAATAACATATTAAAATAAAGGTCCAGGCTCAAGTTAAATTATGAATTATGAATCATATAAAAAAAGACTCAAGGCTTTAACTCAAGTGAAATCTCCAATATCATTTTAAAATAATTTCTAACTACCACTTTTCCCCCTCAATAAGTCGTTTTAGGTAAAACCTTTGGTCTCATATCCTTGGTGTGAACCACTTTTGGATGAATAGAAATCTTTGAGACATTGATTTTGTTCAAATTATATTGAAAGTGTCACTTTCATTAAAAAAATAAAGAAGTGATACTATTTCTAATTTTGCAAGTTAGCATCGTACATTCCAATGTTGTAGCCCTAACCATAAAAGACCATGCTATAGGATTAAAATTTATAAATAAACCACATAAACTAAACATGTTACTACAAGATCAATCAATAATTAAATAACCTATAAAGTCATATGATAATTAATCTAAAGAAATCAAAATGGCTAAGGCTAAAAAATCATGCAAGGTCTAAATACAAATTAGGAAAACAATAGATAATAATCATATAAAAACGACATTAATCCAAGGTAAACATGAAAGCACTATAATATTCAAAGGAATATAACATACATTGATCATAAAAAGATTAACTAGACATAACAATCCTAAATGCTTATTATTGGAAAGACCGTGTTATGGTTTTATTCTTTAAACCATGATTTATAATATTATTATTTATTAATAAAGGATTGTCAATGCTCTTTTTAAATATGTCATGGTTGTGGGAATACCTTATATTTTCTTATAAATATATTGTATAAGTTGGTTAATTATACTCAGTACAAATTCTGGCGAGTTAGGTTCGACTCAATCATAGAAGATCAAAATTCTAGTTTTATTATGACTGAATATTTCACAACCTATATATGAAGTTGACATCCTATCGATAAAATTACGTGTATAATCTTAGTATTTTGCTTGACCACGGGAACTTGTGTAATTGTTTAGGTACTTGTCTAATATTTTAAAGAAAATTGTTTCGGTACATCATGATTTTAGTGAACATGACTAGGGGTTAGATTTGATTTTAGGTGTTAAATCGATTAGACTTGTTCAACTAGAAAAGGGTGAATAAAATATTAATCTATATGGATATAAGGATAAAAATATTCATATAATTATTTCTTTAATTTATTATTAATTAGATTAATTCATTGGATCGATAATATCTAAAGTTGGAAAATCACTGTGTGAGTTTGTTCGAGATCATATCCTGGAGAAATTTGTATTTAAGAGATATTCTGGATTATGATACCCCCTCGATAAACTTATACCTTTTGATTCTACAGGTAAATTGGCTGGTGAAATTTGTAATCTAGTAGAGTATCATATAAATTGAGTTTAAGATAATTGCATAAATAAGACATTGGTGAAATTTGATCTGTTGTAAATTAAATTTCACCAAACAAGTATTAAATGCTTAATGCAGTGAATAATATTATGTACCATATAACTTTGAAAACAAGGCTTCTCTATTCGAGTAATTTTGAGATAATTAAATTGGAGTGGAATCGTAATTATTTATTGGGATTAATTATAATTAAATAAAAATAAAATTAATTATTTTGATAATTTGGAATTTTTGTATTTCTGTTTGGAAGATAATTTAATTATTTTCCTTGGGTTCCAGTATAGTCTTAATTATAGAATCAAGCCCTAGTTTTCTCATATCTCTTAAATGTACCTTAGCTAGCCTCATGATCCTATACACAGGAGCATGATTAGGACTATGTCAGCATGATTTTTCCAACACTAAAATGTGGGAAACAAGGAGAGCAAGAAAAAATAAAATATATGAAATGAAGTCAGCTAAAATAAAATATGATATGCAAGAAAAATGTCAAGGAGATAAACATGATATGCAAAACTCATATAAGATATAAAGCAAGAAAAAAATAAATAAGATTAATAATTCACATATGAGATATCAAGGAGATAAACATGATATGCAAAACTCATATAAAAGTCAAAAGAACATAAACTAGCATAAGATATATGAAATGAAGTGATAACAACGACTATTGCTAAACCAAACCAACTATGTCATTTAGAGATAGAGGAGACTAATTTCATATTATTATTTTTTTATTTTAATTTCAATTTGATCTAAAATGTCATTCTTTTCCCACGCGGGGAGCTTTGAATGTTATAAGGACATGAATCATATTTTTATTCACTTTTCCTTTATTTCCATGTTCTCTGATTCTTCTTAATAAAAAATTTCTTTCAAAGGGTTTATTTTCCAATTTCTTTAAATCGTAAACTTTTTGACATTTGTTGTTCTTAAAAAAATTCTTACACTCCTACCATGGTGTGAAGGCAAAACATTTTTTAGAAAAAAAATCTTATAATGAAAAAATTTGTGATAATAATAACATTAAATTTTTTAAGGTCTAGTCATTTAGGTTTTGGGTTTAGGAACAACATTTTGAAAATCTTGAACTTTATACAACTTGTAACAAAAATATATAAGATGACTTTTATTCTAACAATAAAAACAAACAATGTTTATTTATGTATTTTATTATTAAGAACTTATTTTTTGTTAACACGAATGGTATGAATACTATTCTTCCCCTTAGAATGATTGAAATTGTGTTTCCCTTTATTTTGAAATGTAGAGGGATTATTTTCAAATTTTTTTGTCTCATTTGAGGACAAACGTTTAACCAAAAATGTCTCTCCTTTATGGATGACTAATTTTCTATAATTCAAGTATTTAAAAAAAAAATTAAAGGGTTACCAAAATATTCTTCCCAACTTTTACACATTTTTTTCAAATTGTTCAATGAGATGGTCAAATCATATATTTGTTTTTAAAAAAATATATATTCATTCATCCTCTTTATTAAGAACCTCGTTTTGGTCTTTTAAACCATAAAAAATCTAGGAGGTCATTAAACTCAACATAAATAGCTATTATTTTGGAAAAAAGAACATTACCATGATCTTTGAAAACTTGAAAAAAATATTTTCTTCTTTTACAAAAAGTGTTGGGATTTTATTCTTAAGACCATAAATGTCCTTTATTTATTCATAAAGTTGTGCCATCTTCATTTTAAAATGATAATTATGTTTGTGAAAAAGTCTTATATTATTCTTAAGTATATTCTATCAATGTCAATCAATTGAACTTAGTAGGAGTTGAAGAGTTGACAGAGTAGATAAGGATTTGACATCCTATCAGTAAAATTATGAGTATGATATTAATAGTTTATCGTGACTAAAATAACATATATGATGGTTTGAAAACTTGTTTAATAATTCAAATAGGATCGCACTAGTAAATCAGGAATATATTGAACAACACTGTGGGTGAGATTCAAGAGAAGGTGTTGACTAGACTAGACTAGACTAGCACAATATCACAATATTTGCAAAGGTTTTACAGATTCTCAATTCCAAGGGTTATGAGGATTGAAGTACACTCACAATTATTTTTTTGATTGTTATAGATGTAATTTAATTTATTGGGTCTAAATCTTCGCAAGTTGGAAATCGTTGTGCGAAAATGCCTGAGTCACAGTACATATGAATCTTCATATGGGATATACGCTAAATTGTGATACCCCCTGATGATCTTATAAGTTTTAATTCTACTAGTTTACCGATTAGTGGATTATTTTATAATCCATAAGAGTCTCAAATAAGTTGAGTCTAAGATAAGGGATTAAATAAGATGTTGGTAAAAAACTATTATGAAAAATTGAATTTCATCAAGAGTGTATTGTATATATTATGCGAGGAATCATATTATACAACATCTAACTTTGTAAAAAAAGGCCTCTTTCTTTTAGCAGAGATAATTAAATTGGAGTGTAGTTATAATTATTTAATAGAATTAATTACAAATAAATATGAAGGAAATAATTTACATGTTTGTAATTTGGGATTTCATGTCCTATTTGGAAGATAAGTTAATTATTTAGTCTGGGGTCCCCAGTTTCGTCCTTGTTAAAGAAGTAAGGTTTTTTAATTCTCTCATTACTATGAATGCTATTAGTAAGTATCGAGTATGTCACTAATTAAGCATTTATATGAATGTGGATCTAGTTACAATGAGGGGTGACATCATTTGAAACAATTTCAAATGAGGGAACCACATTCTAATGCAGTAAACCCTCGTTTAATGCCTCTCTTTGAATGAGGTCCCCTCGATCAAATAAGGTGTATCTAATTAGAATGAGGACACCAACTTTGGGAAATGTGTTGTACTAAAGTTATTATTTATTGGTCAGTATAAAAAAAGGGGATCTTCCTATTAAGTCCTGTTTGAAGGGGATATTTCCTATTAGGTCCTATCAAAACATTTTTTCCTTAATAGGTTCCATTTGTGCATACAGTGAATATTCACTGTATGTTTACAAAGGGGACCTATTGGAACAAAAATCTTATTTCATGGGACCTGATGGAGCAAAAAAAAGATGTTAGGACTTATTGAACTACATAATTAGTAAACGGGACTAATTAGTAAAAACCCCATAAAAAATTTGAATATATATTCCTATGGATCAAGGCAGTTTAAATCACTTTTCTCAATTTCATACACACAGAGAGATAGAAAAGAGAGGATAAAAGAAAATTTAGAAAATAGATACTTTTACTATAGGTAAAAAGATAAGGAGAAGAGAAGAGCCTTCTCTAGTGTTTTAAGATCCCAATATCAAGTGGTGACCACGCACTGCTTTTACTTTATAGGATCATATAGTGGAACATCAAGTCTTCTCAACATTTTCTTCAAATTTTAGCCTCTTAATCGGATCATCTACAATATCCACAAAGGCATTGTGATATAAATCTTAAATTTATTCTTAATATATAGTTTTCTTTTATTGCTAATGCATGATTAATCAATTTTTTTACGCAAGTAAAGTTTTTCCACAATATAGATACCCATAAAAAGGAAACTCATTGGAAATTTTGGTTTTCTCATTTTCATATGTTTTGATATTTACTAATAAAATACTCCTTTCAATGGACATCTTATAGAGGTTATGATCTTCACTCTTCTCAATGACTTTTTCTTCTATAAAATTTTCTTAACTTAGAAGATAAAAACACGTAGGTTTTCAAAAATCTTTTAGATTTTATATAAAGTTTTTCATAAGAAGTTTGGAGATCATCATATTCACTATAACTTTCATTACTACAATGAAAAAACTCTTCAATGTTCGAAATATAGTTATTAATAAAGTTGGATGGGGTAAAACGTTCAGCAAATACATTATTTTCCTTAATACGTAAATCTTCAAAAATCAAGTTAAAATCCATGTTCACACAAAATGCAATCTTCTCCTAGGAGGTTAAACCTAATAAAAATGAGTAACTTTGATATTATTTGTGAGTATTATTTATGTGAATGATGAACAAAGATACACCAATTAAAATTGTTTTCAAATTTTAATAGTGATAAAAATAAAAAGACACTAAAGATCTATGTGATAATGTTTTTTTTATCAAGTTTAGAATCAAATAAATTTTATCTTCTTAATTAAGACAACTCATTATAGAAATACAGAAAGATAAAATAATCATACAACACTGGATGTATGAGTAAAAATCCACTAGTGAGAAAAAAACCTATGACCAAAATAAATAAAAAATGTACTATGATAGAGGTTTATAAATATAAAAAAGTACCTAGAATAACATAAAGCCCTCCAACTATCCACTCTTTCGCGCCATTACTTCCATATAAGGTCGTAACAGTTAGACACAACCCCGACTAATTTGGTTTTGCAACTAATCTTAGGCAAAAATAAAAATGTCTTCTTTATAATTAAAGATCCAAAAAAAATTCTCTAAAGGAACAAGTGAGAAGTAAAAAATGTACCCCTACTTCCTAGAATGTGAGATTCCTAAAGGTTGTTGAAAGTGTATAAAAGTGATCAGCTAATAAAAATAAACTCACGAGGATTTTTTTTAGATATGAATTTGTGTAAGTCTATGAAGAAAAAGTTAGAAAATATTTATTCAAGTCTTAAGAAGATAAGTAAAACTTCAAATAACTTATAATTAATGCTTAAATCGTAAATATCTCATATATATAAATAAGATTTTTTCTATCTAAAGATATGATGATGAAAATGTTGAGGCAAATTTTTTTCAAAACAATCCCAAAATCCTTAACGTATTTGTAGAGATAAGAGCCACATAAATATTCAAAAAGAATTTGTGGACATAATCTCTATAAGACCTCGGTTGTTCTTATCAATAAAAAAATGTCAAAAATAAATATCGGCAAAAAATATGGCTAAAAAGGAGTTTTCACCAAAGTTCAAGACCAAACTAAAGCGCACCCAGTGAATAATTAATTAAGGCCGGTGATGCCAAGCTTTGATAATGCAAACAAGGTCACGCCGGACACTCAAACATTTTCTCTTTTTGCAACTGCGCACCCAATTTTCATGCTAGAGAAGATTCACTTTGCTGCAGCGAACTTGAGCAAGCTCTTTTTGGAAGATTTCCAATTTAAAACCAAGTCTTTAAAATAAAATAGGCATTTTTAAATTATTTTACATATGATAAGTATATTGCATATGTATGTGAAAAATCTAAAGAACAGAGCCTCAAACACATACAAGTTTAACACATTTTTCAATTTAATAAAATCCAATTTTAGTTTGTAAAACCCTGGGTTTTCAAAGTCATATAAGTCATTATACTTTATCTTAGATTTTCATTCTCAAGGCTATGATTGTTAATGTTGATGGGATAAAATTCGATGAAGTCTAATGAAGACATCATGATGTGAAGCTATGGAGGAACAACCTCAAGGACTATGACTAAAAGTTTATTTTATAAACCAGAATTAGACAATTAAATGAGATTGGGACACATGTGTATAAATATAATCTTACAATTACCATACATTGTATTGTAAAATAAGATCAAAACTACCCATATATACCTAGTTCCTAGGATAACTCGGCTAATAATATTATAAATACTTACGATCATGCGCATTCTCATGCAGTAAGTGAAAGAGTTGGCGCTTGCGTTCAAATAAGAAATAATATAACAAACACCAATTTTAACCCAAATTAACCCTAAGCATGCAACTAGGTGTGATTGAAACAATATGAAATCATGCACAAGATATTCAACACACAAAGTTTAAGGAAAAATCCCCCATAGGGGCAAAACCATTTGTATATCACTATAATTTGTAAAATACGGTTTACAATCGGATTACAATGAAATACAGATTGACTAAGAATTACCCTCGGGTATCGGATTCTGTAGTCGCGGCTGGAAGAAAATCCCTTTCCAGAAGGGCTTGCGGCTGGAACTATCCCTGTCCAGTAGGGCTGCAATGAAGAGGAAGAAACGGTCCACTTCACAAAGGGTTGAACAACATCAATGGTGTTCTTTGGGTTACCAAATTTGATTCACAAAGATACGGAAGATGTGTGAATCTAAAAAACCTAGAATCATAGGACTCAATAGGTGAAGACTTTTTGGGTTGATATGCTCTGAAAATCGTGTATAAGTCTTAAGAAAACCAACTGCTGATCGTGGTTTAAATAAGGGATCGAAACCCTTCAAAATCGGCTGCACGATCTGGCAGTGATTATCCTCGCCGGATCGGTCTGGTCGATTAGGCGGATCGGTCCGGGTAAGTCGGATCGGTTCTTTTTCTGAAACCGGATCGGTCTGGTTGGCATCGGATCGGTCCGGGACTTTTGCCTTCATCGGTTCGCTATGGATCCGGTGGCTACTGGAGTCTGACAAAACGGATCGGTCCGGTAGATGGTCGGATCGGTCCGGTAAACCGGATCGGTTCTTTTTCTGGAACGGATCGGTCCGGCCAGGTCTGATTCCCAAATTCTTTCTTCTTTTGATCTTCGGATTTTGTTGATGACGATGTGATCTTTTCAACCAACAATCTTGTAACGGCGTATGACATAACATATACATAAAGATGGACAAATTGTCCTTACAAATCTCCCCCTATGTCTATGCCGGAACAAACATAAAAAATCCGAATTATCAAATATGAAATTTCCTATACAAATCTACCCTTCCATGAACCCAAAACTGAAAGAGTACAAGTGAATAAGACTGCATCGTTTGTTCTTCAATTCTTCAGGAATCTCAAAGCTTTTCTCATCAGGGTGTGCAATTCAGAGATCATCAAGATAGTGCCTACACACATGAGATAAAGCAAAATACCAAGTGACGTATCGAGTTTTGAAATGAGATAAACATAAGCATATATATGTAAGATGATATTTTCAGAATTTCAAAAACTCCCCCATAATCAGATAATTCATTCTCCCCCTTTTTATGATGTCCCCAAATAGACAAATGAGAGAAATAACTCAAGCAATCAAGTACCGGGATGTCACAAGGCATAAAATCACACCATGAATGAACATAAAACAACCAAGTCGGTGATAGCGTAAAAGAATGGGTGTGATCAAAATTCGATAGGAAAATCAAAGCATACAAACATGACATATGTGCACGATGAATATTGGATATTCCTAACGAATGAACTCAAATGCTTCCTTTGGTGTAAACGAGTGACAGTATAAGATATTGACTCAATCAAATCATCAAATCAAAGCTCAAAGTGATTTCTACACCAATAACGTCCAAAATGATTTATGCTTTTTCAGGACTTTCAAGGAAGTGCAAACCCGTTTTTCAATCTCCAACCAAACTCCCTCAGATTTATATTATGAATAGAGGTATACTAAATTCTCAAACTTTGGAGAATTGATGGTGAAACCTAAATGGCCCATATATGGCATGTATTGCTTTTTATTGCCTTTCAATTTTTTCGGGCTCTTTTAACCTCTTAGGACCTCGGATATTACAATTCCTCCATTTTTTAGGTCCTTTTTAACGGTGGCTTTTGCGCAAAGGATTAAAATCAACTTTCGCAGCCCCTCCCCGTTATGCAAATATGCGCACAGTCTCACCAAACGGTTTTTACATGCAATCCAATCTTGTCAAGTTTTATCGCATTTTATACATTGTATAGACAGGATTGAGATGGAAACACTCAAGCCAACATGAGATTGACAAGTGCAATAATCAAATATAGCCGTGCATGTGTGCAATAAAGGATATAGGAGTCAAGCATGTAGGAAATATCACTAATTACATCTCAAGGACTCCAATCAATGTTAAGCACATGGATGAAATGATGTAGCCTCTCAAATCTCTATTAAACAGTCACATGGATATATGGAATGAAGTTGTGACTTGGCTATCTTAAATGCTCATCCATAAAAGACAAATCTCTTTTTGATTTTTATTTATTTATTTTTTTTTTTTTAAATTTTATCAAAATAAAATCTTTTTGTGCTTTTCTGAAAATTTTTCTAAAAAGAAAATCTTTTTGTATTTTTCAAAAACAAGAATATATACAAAAATGATACATACTAGCAATAGGCAACCAATGACATCATGAAAAAACACCCTATGCTAGTAAACAAGTCAAACCTCAATCATTAGGCGCGGAGGGGTTTTCCAAAGGTGGTGACAACTTATGAAAAACCTCCATCAATTCTTGTGAAGTTTTGACTAAAAACTTAACTTGCTCACCTAAATGTGCAAACTCTCTCATGTAGTCTCCGGGAGCATGTAAAGTAACATGAGTGGGTGCATGTGTGCCAGAAACACGTGTAGAAGCAAAGCGTGACACATACCCCAACTTAAAGCAAAATTCCCTAAGGTGTCCTCTCCTCTTGCAATGTGAGCAAACATAAATAGGCCTAGGAACACCTCTCTCAAAAACTCTAGGACGCACTTTCCTAATAGGAAAGGGACGCCTAGGTGGGTTAGGATGAGACACATGTGAAACTGTCACTAAAGTGGGAACCGGCTCGGGTGCTAATTGGGAAGCAGAAGCACCGTCATGACTTATTCCTAACTTCTCACCTTTACCCTTAAGAACCACCTTTTCAACCTTCTTAGGTGCGTTCTCAAACATGACTTTGACCACCCTGGCATGTTCGAGATCACTCTCGAGTTGGGATACACGTGTCGTCAGACTAGACAACGTGTCGGTCAAATCACACTTCTCCTTTCTCAAACCCTCCTTCTCTTTCTCCAAATCTAAAACCCGATGACCTAAATCCCTGTTATACTTCTTTGTTTTCAAGGTCTCAAAGTACAAATCTCTAAAAGCTTTTTGGAGCTCACTTTCATCTCCACTTTCACGCTCACTTTCTCCCTCACTTGAATCACGCAAAACATCACTATCACATTCGTGTGCACTATTGTGGGACAAGGTGGTTGTGCTCACACGACTAGAAAAAGCTACACATTTTTCACCACTAGTCTCATCACCCTCACCTTCACTACTATCACTGAGTGTGGCGGGCATAGCAGTCTCTTTTCCCTTTCTCCTTATCCTAGTAGGACACTCTCTAGCTATGTGCCCTTTCCCTTCACACTCAAAGCACCTGATCTCATCCTCCTTTTCACTATCTTTGGCCTCCTCTTTCTTTTTATTTTTCTCAAAGAAATTCTTTTTATTGGAAGAATTATTTTTGTTCATGTTGAGAAATTTTTTAAAATTTTTCGCAAGCAAGGCCATATCATTAAAATCAAAATCTCCCTCAGAATCGGACTCACAAACTTTTTCTTTCTTTTTCTTAAAATGAGTCTTTAAAGCAATCCCATTATCCTTAGACTTAATGGTTTTGGGAAACATGTCAATCTCATAGGTTTGAAGATCTCCTACAAGTTCTTCCAACTTAAGTGATTTCAGATTTCCCAAAGAGTTCAAAACAGTGACTTTAGGAATAAAGCGTTTTGGAAGAGATCTCAAAATCTTTTTAACGACACGCGTGTTATCAATCACCTCACCCAAATTAAAACTAGTGTTAACAATGTTCGACAAACGTGCATAAAATTCATCAAAGCATTCGGACTCAGACATGGTGATAGTCTCAAATTGGGTGGCCAGATTTTGTAATTTTGACTCTTTAACCGCGTTCGTACCCTCATGTGTCAATTTCAAAACATCCCAAGCTTCTTTAGACGTGGAGCACGTCATGATACGGCGATACTCATCAGGAGTGATAGCACCAGAAATAGCACTCAGACCACGGGAGTTAAAATTGGACAATTTATAATCATCTTCAGTCCAGGCTGACACGGGTTTTAAAGAGGTGATGTTATTAACAGTGACCGTGGGAGGAGTCCAACCATTTTCACAAAGTAACCAAACACGCTCGTCAAAAGATTTTAAAATCGATTTCATACGAGCTTTCCAGTAGGCATAATTAGTCCCGTCAAAAATAGGCATCTGATTATATAAGTGCTCCATAGGAAAAATTGCGATTTTTCACAAAACAGATTTTTAAAAAAAAATCAATATCACACGATTTTGCGGAAAATAGGAATACGCGATAAATTAGCGCAACCTGCTCTGATACCAATTTGAAAGAGTTGGCGCTTGCGTTCAAATAAGAAATAATATAACAAACACCAATTTTAACCCAAATTAACCCTAAGCATGCAACTAGGTGTGATTGAAACAATATGAAATCATGCACAAGATATTCAACACACAAAGTTTGAGGAAAAATCCCCCACAGGGGCAAAACCATTTGTATATCACTATAATTTGTAAAATACGGTTTACAATCGGATTACAATGAAATACAGATTGACTAAGAATTACCCTCGGGTATCGGATTCTGTAGTCGCGGCTGGAAGAAAATCCCTTTCCAGAAGGGCTTGCGGCTGGAACTATCCCTGTCCAGTAGGGCTGCAATGAAGAGGAAGAAACGGTCCACTTCACAAAGGGTTGAACAACATCAATGGTGTTCTTTGGGTTACCAAATTTGATTCACAAAGATACGGAAGATGTGTGAATCTAAAAAACCTAGAATCATAGGACTCAATAGGTGAAGACTTTTTGGGTTGATATGCTCTGAAAATCGTGTATAAGTCTTAAGAAAACCAACTGCTGATCGTGGTTTAAATAAGGGATCGAAACCCTTCAAAATCGGCTGCACGATCTGGCAGTGATTATCCTCGCCGGATCGGTCCGGTCGATTAGGCGGATCGGTCCGGGTAAGTCGGATCGGTTCTTTTTCTGAAACCGGATCGGTCTGGTTGGCATCGGATCGGTCCGGGACTTTTGCCTTCATCGGTTCGCTATGGATCCGGTGGCTACTGGAGTCTGACAAAACGGATCGGTCCGGTAGATGGTCGGATCGGTCCGGTAAACCGGATCGGTTCTTTTTCTGGAACGGATCGGTCCGGCCAGGTCTGATTCCCAAATTCTTTCTTCTTTTGATCTTCGGATTTTGTTGATGACGATGTGATCTTTTCAACCAACAATCTTGTAACGGCGTATGACATAACATATACATAAAGATGGACAAATTGTCCTTACGGTAAGAGAAAGCCATCACTAACTAATTAAAAAGATAACCCATTAATTTTTTATATGAATGAAAACACTAGCTTATAACTAACTTGAGTACACCCATATCATAGTCACAATCGATTGACACGTTCATGACCCATAATTCAACATCATTACTATCACATCCACCATGTGAATTCACATTGTCATGGAACATAAATAAATAATAATTTCACATTCCCACCACGAGTTCCCCAACCCGTGACTACGATAGATAGGGAACTCACACAACACGCTAATAAATTGATAATGTATATATGGCATTCACACTTTGTAATACCCCGTACTTTTATGGATATTTAAATTACATAAGTGAGTGTAATTTGGAAATTTGAGGAATTTCAGTGAATAATAATCTTTGGAGTTTAAGAGTGTTAGATGTTTACCTATGTGTGTTACATTTACTTTTGGGACTAAGTAAATAAGTCGGATTATTTTAATTACATGTCGCAGTTGGGTAAAGCGACAAAGGATAATATTTTAATTGAAAAACTCGTATTAAGATGTCTTGGGTTTAATTATTAAATTGTAGTTAAGAGACTAAGATGGAGATTTCAAGTGCCCAGTTAGTTTCGAAATGGCGAGATAGGCAGAATAGAGTATCCGGGGGTAGTGTTTAGGTTTCGGAGATTTTTGGACTAATAGGGACTCGCAATTGAGTAAATGAGTCATTTTTGGGTTTATAAGGGATAAACCCTTATTTATCTATATATAAGGCACGAGAGAGAGGAAATAAAGAAATAAAATAGAGAAAAGAAAGAGGAGAAGAGAGAAAGTAAGAGAGGGAGAAGAAAAAGGGGATTTTTGGCCAAACTCCGCGGGATTCAACTTGAGGTCGTCTGATTTTATCCACGAGGCAAGTGTTTACTTGCTTTATTAATTTAGTGCTTTTATTTATCATATTATAGTTGGTGTGTAAAGATATAAAGATTTTGAGGTTGGGTTTTTGTGAATCAAAATAGGTTTTCGGAAGTTTAACCAATAAACTCGAGATAATATCCAATTTGAGTAACTTAGGAATTAATTGAAATTAATTGTTGGTTATGGGTTCTAGAATGATTAGAACCCTTTTTGTGTGTGTGTGTGTGTATATATATATATATATATATATATATATATATATATATAGGTGTCCAGACACAGGGACACATGGATGATGATCCTTTCGAGCGAGACGTTGCTGCAGCAGCTGTGGATGCATGCATGTTTATTTTTAGACGCTTCAATTCTTATGATCTATATAGAAAGCATTGTAGTAACACTCAGTACCAAAGGCCAATTGTATTCATTTACACCTTTATAGCCTTTTAGTGCGGCATTCGATTTGGTTGTATTATATTGAGCCGAGTGTTCGGTTACTTTATTTCATTACAATTTCATATATATAAACTGTGTGAATATTTTATTTGAATGGTTTGATTAAAAAGATTAGTTAAATAAAATTTTGACGCCATCCTAATAGGTTATTAGTAATTAAATTGGTTTTCGATAGTGATGCTAAGAATGAACCATATGAGACTCCTATTTTAATTTGGTACAGGATTGATCCCCCGGGATTTTAGTAGGTGGGGTGTCACAGATGGTATCAGAGCATCAGGTTCTAGTGTCCTTAGGAATCTCTGCGGACGTACTGCGCTTTTAGCATTGCTTTTGATTTGTTATAGAGCCTTATAATTAGGATTGTTGATTCCTCTTGTGAGATTTCGTTCTCCTGCCATCATGTAAGATTATAGTAAATATTTTATGCGCTCGTTCGAGATTCGTGTGCTGATCGATGAAGGGAAACCAGGAAAGTCGTGATGAAGGCAGAAAGAGATGGGGCTTAGTTAGATCTATAAGTTATAGTTGGGAATGAGAACCGCAGTAGAGGTCACTCCCTTTTGTGGCATTGTCAAGGATTATTGTAATGACTACTAAAGTATAGTAGTTATAATTATCCAAGTACCACCATAGTAGAGAGTGGTGCTAAACTTGAATTACCCCGTGAAGTTAAGTTTGGGAAAAAGTTTGAAAGGGTCTTTGACAAGGAACATATGTTGAAGTTAAGTCATGTGAAGTAAGTGTGGCATCAGTGGAAGTAGAAGGCTCAGAAGGTTTAGGCTTAGAGCAGGGTATGGAAATGCCCAGATGTGAAAATTTGAGGAAATTTTTTTCACTCGTGGAAGCAATATTGAAATGGTGGGAACGGTAATCACCATGTTTAAGAGAGAAGGATGTTTTGCTCATAAAGGGATCTTATGGATGGTTTTAACCGTGAGTTCCCATGATTTAGCAGGAATGTAAAGAATTCAGTTTTGAATTATTCACATAAGAATCGGTCAGAGGCCGACAATGAATAAAGAGTGATATAGAGAAGTCAACC